>CM034147.1:289168585-290368585 GCA_019776745.2 Taxus chinensis | reverse complement strand
GTGGGTATATTTTTTGCATCATGTTCTTGAACTTCCTACAATACTAAAATAACCCCTCCTTGATCCCTTGCTTCCACATGTCAAGTAGAATCCAGTTACTCTCACATTCCTTTCCCACAAACTAACTTAGCGACCTTAATCTTAATATCATATTCCATTACTTGGGTGATCCAACCTACCTAATTTTCATTCAAATACCTCTTCAAAAGGAAATCCTTGACTCCCTCGTGGCATACTACCAGCTAAATTTTGTTATTTGAGACTAGGTGCTTAAACTTCTTTAGAATCGTAATAACATCAAGAACATGTTTTCAATGGAGTACGTCACCTCATGATCTTCTAGGATTTGATGGAAGAAAGCGATTGGCTGCTTGGATACTCCCTTATTTTGTTGCACCATAACTATGGAAATGGTGTTCAAACCTCCAAAGTCATAGAGCATGAAGTCTTTGGAAAATTCTGAATTGACGAGATTCGGGGCCTAAGATATAGCATTCTTAATGGCATCAAAACTCACCTTGCCCTCTGCTATCCACCTAAATTTCATGCTATTTTTCAACATCATAATTATTGGCTTGACGAGAGAGGAAAAATCTAGCACAAATCTTCGAACAAATTTGATTCTTCCCTAGAAGCTTTGGAGAGCCTTCTTGCGACTTGGCAACGAAAATGCTTGAATAACTTCTACCCTCTCTGGATCAATGGTGAATCTCTTCTTTGACATGATATGGCCTATGAGATTTCATTTGTGGGCCATAAATATGCATTTATTTAGGTTAAAATACACTCTAAATATTCTACACCTTTCAAAGACCTGCCTGAGATCAAAGAGGTGGTTCGCTACATTTTTAGAGAACACGGTGATATCATCTAGATACACTAGCACTATTTATTTGATCATCCCTTTAAATGCCATATTCATTTCACTTTGGAAATTGGCTTTAGTATTTGAAAATCCAAATGACATCTTCTTATAGGCATACGTGCCCCATTTTGTGGTGAAGGTCATTTTAAACTAGTCCTCCTCTTTTACCATGACCTGATTGTAGCCTGAATATCCATCCAAGAGGGAGAATTGTTCTGAACTGGCTACCACCTACAATATCTACTCTACTGAAGGAAACAGATAGTGATCCTTGAGAGACATCATGTTTAGGTCCCAAAATTCTAAGCACAACCTAATTTCTCCATTCTTCTTCCTGACCGGCACCAAGATTGCATCCCAACTTTGGAAATATAATTCTTGCCTCTATCAACTTGTTTAACTCTTTCTTCATAAAAGGATAAATGTGTGGATTGAATAGCCTTTTCTTCTACCTCATGGGCTTGGCCTCTGGGTTAAGATAAATTATGTTTTGTGCTACCTTTCTATTAAACCCTCTCAAGTCTTCATAGCTCCAAGAAAATGCATCTGGGAATTCCTAGAAAAGCTACACGAAATCAAACATCTCCTGCTCAGTACTGACTTTTCCAATTTTTAGTACTTTACCTTCTCCAACTGGAATGGGATCTGAGTCTTCTCTTTTGATTTGGATGTTCTCATTTTCTTTTCTAAACTAGTCATTTGGGTTAAAAATGGACTCTAGGGTCACTAACCCCTTAGTCAGCTTGTTCATTTGTAGCTGCACTACCTAATCTCTGTACTACTGCTCTAATTTTTCCTATTTTTTTCCTGAGAATTTAGCCTCCTCCTGTGATAAATTGATGATCTATTGATCATTCTCAAAAACCTACTAACTCATGTTATTGTCTATAATTGTTGTTCTCACAATGAAATGGATATATGGCTATGTTTTGTCTCACTTAATGTTGTCTACCACATGAAAATTTGCTCCAACTGCTGCGAGCCTATCCACTGCTTCATTCTTCTTCCTTGGTATGGATTCAATGTTAAATGATTCAAATTTTTAAATTAGGTCACATACCTTGTTTTTATAACTTCGAAGAAGATCCTTCCTTACTTCATGTTACCATTTTACTTGATTCATAATCAACTCGCTATCTCCAAACACCTGCAATTTTTTGGTACCTCTTCTTTTGGTCCAATGCAGTCCATGAATTAATGCTTCATACTCATTTGTGTTGTTTGAGAAAGAAAATTGAAAGTGGAAGAACGGGTAGTACTTGATTCCCTGCGGTGATACCAACATCATGCCTCCTCCTGCACCTTGTTTTCTCCTTGAACCATCAAAAAATATATGCCATACCTCGTTGTCATCCTTGCTCTTTGGATTTGTGATGTTAGGAAGAGGTGTATTTGATTCATGCAAGAGGTATACGCCTAGCTCTTACTCCTCCATTTCCCTGTATGGATCAAAAGCATTCCTTTTGTGTGCCCATTCATCCAATGTCAAATTTGGAATGCTTATGAACTTTAATACATGTTTTTGGTGTTCCTAGAAAATCTTCCTGGTTAAAAGCTGAGTAGTTGATGTTGATCAAAATCGGTACATGTGAGGCTCAATGTGGAAGTTCAGACAATTGATTCTTGATTTGATTGTGATATTTGGAACTCACTATCTTTTCCTAGAACAACATATGAGACCAATCTACAAAAAAATAACCATCCGATTTTAGTTGTGAAATCCCTTTCAATAGGAAGAGGGTGAGAGAGTGGTGGCAAATCGATAGCCAGACACATCCTGTAATACTATGACATTAGGACATGTGTGTAGATCGTTAGATTAAAATCCCTTCTGAGTTCCTGCTGTTCATATTGTATGTTTCATCAAGTTGTATCGACTCCTCTCAATTCTATCTCATACTTGATGCCTAGCTGATCAGCTATCTTGTTTTGGCATCACTGAAGTTTTTTGCCTCCTAAGTTGATCATGTAATTGTGAACCAAGTTATCTCCTTCATGATCAAAGATAGAATATAAATAGTGGAGGTTTTAAATTTTTACCTTTTTGGCCTCCTTCTTGTTGCACTGAATTTGTGAGAACCTTCTCCTGACTTTTAGATGGCTCATTCAAGATGAACCAATTCGCTATTACTGCCTATAGTAAGTCATGTTGTTCTGGAATCATGAGTGATTCCCACATGGAAATGTTCACATGCATCATCTCATTTGATCAATGATGCTAAATAGAGGTGTATTTTCCTTCTGTTGACCCCTTCTTGGCATGGTTTTCTTGGGAACTTAAGCTGGTATGTGGGTCATTATAACAGGCATCTTGGGATAGCCTTGCACATTTGGGGCTGCTTTTAAATTGTTGATTTCCTACTTTGTTGGAGCGGTCTGAGGAATTATTGGATTAGGTGATTTCCCCTCCTATATGTTCCTCTTCTTCAATTATGTGTTTGTTGCTACACCTTGAAAAGGATACTGATTAAGTTTGTAAAATTTTTGTTCTTGGTAGTTCACCAGTGTGGTCTCAACTTGAGATGCTTCCTATGAACTCAATTACTACATAATTTCCTCTTGGTTCACCTCTTGAGCCGAACCCACCATCTGCACCATCACGGGTTGATTCAGATTGCCATTAAAGCATGTTACTTGGTTGTGAGGCTAATTGCAAGGAAAACACCAATTGTATTCATGTGTCATTTTATTCTGCACCAGAACCAAAGCCCTGGATGTTGAAGCTGTGTTAGGATTGTATTGTTGAAATGGCTTAGCAGCTTGGGTTCAAATTGGATCTTGATTTTGACCTATCTTGAGCTAGAGACTTTTTTGGCTGATATGGAAGCCTATTTGAATGAGCTTAAGGATGGTATGGTCTATAATTATGAGCATGATACCTCTTTATAGTTGCCAACTCATTCCCCAAATTTTATAGTTGCTTCATCACCTCTTGGAGATCCTTGGATGGGCTAGAAGAAGTGGGGGATTCATTGTTGCTTTGATTTAGAGGAGTTGGAATTAGATTCAACTCAGGATGGCTAGTAGTTGGATTCCCCATATCTAGTTAGAGGGGCATAGGCATCCTGAGTGTAAGATTTATGACTTGGATCAAGCATTTCTCTACTCTGATTGTAATGGCATATGCTCCAGGTAGAGGCACTCCTCTCATTGACTGAATCATCACAAACATGTTTGAATTTAAAGCTTTCAAATAGTAGAGGAATGCCCCTTCCACTGCTGGTCTCACATCCATTGGGAACCTATCCCATTTCCTTTGAAACATAAAGTTAAAGTTAGCCATCTACTCATTGGGAGCTCTCTTGATTGTAGTCATGTGCTCCAAAAGTGACACTTTGTATGTCCTTTCTCCAAACTAGCTACAAAGGGATAAACATAAGGCATCCTAGTCTGTAATAGACTGTGTTGTTAAGCTCCTAAACCACTACAGTGCCTTACCCTTGGGAGAATACACAAGGATCTTGATGCAACATCCATCTTGTTGATCTCGTGAATGACACATACATTTGTAAAGTCTTGAATATGATCAATAGGGTTCGTTGTATTCTCCCCTTTGAAATACCGGAATGGGATTCTGTGCATTGAGGGTGAGCGGATTGCTGTCTGTGAAATGAACAAATGGATTTAATGGGAGTGGTAGTGGTTTTTGTATATGTGCCATCATGATTGGCCTAAGGACCCTAGTTGATTGATGAAATATCCTACCAGGTGGAGATGTAAAAAAGGTCCTTTTTGGTGTAGATGGAGACCTCTAGACTCATCTTCCTCTCCTTTCTCTTCCTGGAGATAGCTACAAAAATTCAAAGATTCCTTCCTCTCTAGCTCTAGACCGAGTCTAGATCCTTCTCATATGACTGATGAACTTGGACTACTACACCACTGAGTTCTTGGGATTTGTTAGGTGTGCTTAAAAAAACCTCCAAAGGTTACAAATCAAAACAATAACACATCAGTATTAATGCAAGGAAATATGAAGATCAAATACTATGCCACAACACCTAAAAATTGACCTCTATCCCACCAAGTGTACCAAAACTATTAGTGCAAAAAAGTAGTACCCTAGGATATGTGCATTACAAAACCCTACTTTTGCATAACATGGTCTTGTCTCAAGGTGTGGGACCTGCATGACTAAGACAAGCCTCCAAAGAAGGCTAATTCCTCTACCTATCCCTAATGCTAACACTACTCCTACAAAAATAAAATTCAACTTAATGAGGGTGATAAATCCAAGAAAAGGGGTGGAGAGTTTACTAGTGAGTAAAAATAGGGCTGAAATGAGGTAAGAGAGGATAGACAAAGGCACGACAGTCTAAAACCACACTCAAGTCTCCATTCTCATGAAATACAATAGATTCAAGCCTTGCAAAGAACAAAAGATGCGCAAGATACCAACAAATATAATGGAAAAACAAAAGAACACAATATAACTGAAGAAAGGAAAAAAATGGCTACAAAACATCAATTTTATTGATTAAAATGTTGTAAAATCCATGACATTGATGCTAAGTAGGCATCCAAGATACTCCTTCACTAAAATACTCGGATTTGAGGCTTTATAACTCATAGAAGTTAGAAAACATCCGCCAAAGTTACCCTCCAAATTATCCGGGAAAATCTACGTGAAAAATGAGGGGTTTGAATACATTTTATAGTCATTAAAACCATAATTTTTCCCTAATTTTCATTCAATTCCTGACAAGTGGTTAACCAACTGCAACCATGACAATTAATTCTCTATTCGTAGATTTGGTTGTTGAGTTGTCTTTTTGTAATCAGGTTACTGACAAGAAGCATTAAATATATTATAGGTTGCATTAAATATTCTAACATGTAGTTGAGTTGTCTTTTCATAATCACATTCCCGACAGAAAGCATTAAATATCAGAAAAGTCGCATTAAATATTATGACAAGTAGCTGATTTTTATTTTCATGTCTTCCCTTACCTATGATCTGTAAGTCATCCATCCCAAGTTGCTCTATTTTTTAGGCCGTGAGCCATCCAACTAGGTTTGGTTGGATGCTACCCATCCACATTGGGCCATACAACCAGTAACCATTTTTCCAATCTCGTGACCTGTATGACCATGTGGAGGTGGGTGTTCATCCAACCCATGATCTTATGCCTACGTCAATCAACAACCCGTCCAACTATGACATCTGTAGTGACTAACCAAACCAACATCTCAACCTATCCAGCTTTACGATGCATCCAACCCGGGGGATTGGAAACCTTCCATCTGTGCTAGTGTGTCAATCAACCATGCTTGTGGCCTGACTAACCTCTGTCATTACGATGACTGGACTGACCAATGTAGTGACCCGACTAACCTCGACTTCCAACCATATGACATCCAACCCAAAGGGGTTGAACACCATCCATCCTTGAGGTTGTCTGTCCATGTATTTCATCCAACCATCGAGGTTTTGCGGCCATCTATTATTACCGTCTCATTTTGGGTTTTAGAATTCATATCAATACTGTCCAACCCAACATTTCCTTTCCTCAATGTCTAATCACCAATCCATCATGGCTCACCAGCCTATTGCAAGTTAAGATCAACTCGACCAAGCCAAATTATGCATTATATTTCTCTTTTGACTGGGGTTGAATTTGATGATTGTCTGCATGTCACAAGCCTATACTCCAAATCTGAATAGGCTTTCCAAATTTGGAGGGGTCCAAATTTAGGATAACAGTTCTATTTGCCGACAGGCTTCTTGGAATGTTTCTAGGCAGAGCTAATCCAAATAGATTTCTCCCCAATCCTTTGATTGTTTACATGGGTACAGAGGCTTGCTATAGTTTTTCTTGGAGGGAATTACTAAAATCACCCCCTTACCTGATTTTAGTTTCTATGCATTTGTTTTTATTTGAATTTTGCAAGTATTACTTGCAACAATGAGTTTCCTGCTGCAATAACTTATAGGGAACATGATGTATTATTTTGGATGAAGTAACATGAAAAAAATCTATATATAAAGAAACAAATCATGTATGCCTCAAGTAAGGAATGTAAAGTGTGCATAAGCACTTCTACTACTGACAGTAAACCTACTCCTACCCTACACTAACTAGAGAGATATGAAACTTCAAACAAAACCTGCCACTAGTGATGTGAAATAGATGCCCTTTCTCACAATTGGTAGCCATGTGGATGATTTGGCTTTAAGCACAATTGAGATTAAGAGTGAAAAAATGGGTCTAAATTGATTTTTTGGTCCACCATACCTCAAGGTACTAACTAGGAATAAGACAAATACCTCTTCTAATTTATGCTCGTTTGGTTCCGTGAGGCATTGTAGTTGATCCTTGGTATGTTGATGTTATTCCTCATGCTCAAGAACAAGAATGATTAGCTATTTTTGCTCCCTTAACTCTAACAAAGACAAGTACTTGATTGAGCAAGGTCTGGTCCATTGAATTTTCTCAATGCTCTAAATTCCAACTTCGATAAGAAAGTCTTCATGCAGAATTTCCTAGAAAAGGTGATTATCCGTAACTTGATTTTCTTATTCTTGCACATTTACAGACAACTGATGTCCCCTTTTGGTGAATGGTATGAGAGAGTTGACATATTCTTTCTCTTTTCCCTCCTTTTCATCCAGTATGGCATTGGGAAGATTTAATTCTTCCAATTTTGATTCGAGAGCCTTGTTGCAAAGTGTGTGCTTCTCTTGCATGTTCTTCTCCATAACAGCAGACCCTTTTGATTTAAGGATGAATGATGGGGCAGGAAATGCTATCTCCATGGGATCTTCTTCATCAAAACACTCGTCTAAGTATGAAAAACATTCAAACTCTTTAAAGTCTTGTCGTGCCAAAGCTTCTTCCTCTTGTATGATGACATTCAAATCTATATTGTTTTCCTCATGAATATTATCTTCTTCAAACATGAGGCTAGTGAGTTCAAACTCTTCCAAAAAAACATATTTTTGGAGAGGCTAAATGGGGAAGAGGTCTGCAAATTTTTTGCAACTAGATCATGATTCGGTGCCTCTAAATTTTTCGTGTTCACCTCCATATGCCCCTCTTCAATTGAACTTGGAGCTAATTCTTTCTCTTCCTCCATGACTAAGTTTTTAGCCTAAATTGGATAAGTAGAATTTCAAACAAAGTTCAATCATGGACAATGCACTCAGAGCATACCGACTACTGATCTTCTTCTTGTTCTACTGTTGCTACAAAATCAAATTTTGCCTCCTCTTTTCGCTTAACCATTAAGGGGATTTTTTCAATTCCAAACCTTTGAGCCCATATTTTTATATTTTTTGTCATTTCTTCTCTATTAGGCTCTTCTTCATGCTACTTTTGGCTGGTTTTCTGAGTCTCATCTTCCCAAGATGCACTTGGTAAGGTAGGAGGAGGGTTGGGTTGGGTTACAATAGTTTTTTCTATTATTTGTGGTGGTGAAGGAGGTAGAAATTCTTGTTCCTTTGGATGAGATGACTGTTTAGAAGGGAAAAAGGTATAATAATTGAGGTTTAATGGTAGATTAGAAGATGGAGAAGGGAATTCAATGCTAGGAGCAGCATGCAATGAGCTTAAATCTTGACATTACTGAGATGATAAAGCTTGGGAAAGAGAAAAATAAGGAAAAGGAGCTGGTGATTCAATTGCCCATTGACAAGGTTGTCTCGCATTTTTCCCATAGGCTTCTATCTCCTCAGTCCACTGTGTAAGTTGAGGCAACATCTCAACCATGAAATCAAGCTTCTACTGCAAGCTATAGTGTCTAAAAAAAGGGCCTTCCCATGGACAAGGTGCCCTGTATCTAATTATGAATGCTTTCATCTGAGATGTAGCCCGAGATTGAACCATGTCTACCTCCATTATTTGAATATTCTCTAGCAAATCAGCTCTCTCCATTTGACTGATGTCACTATATGCATACCCTTGCTCTTGATAAGCTTGATAGCTAAATTGATTTTGATATTGCTCATATGGTTAAGCATAGAGGTTTTGAATCTAATCATAATGTTGATATGGAGAAATTGTGAAGCTCATTAAAGGCTGATTGCATTTCTGCAAGTGTGAATTCCAATGTGGGAATGAAGCCATGATTGCACAAATTCATAGAATGGAAGAAAATGAAAGAGATGGAAAGGAAAATGGATGGAAATAGATGGAGAAAATTTCTAAAATTTCATATATTGGGTTGTTTGCACCAAATGGAGTGGCCAGATGTGTTTGTAAATGCTTCAAAATGCTATAATTCCAACAAGAACACACCAACCTATTGAAATGAATTTTGCTCCAAATGTTTGAATCTACACTCTAGCTAATGATATTGACTTCCTTTGTGTTCTCACCAGGTGTGCCAAAACTATTATCACCAAATTACAACACCCCTTGAATGGCCTGATTATGGATGGACTGGGGAATTTAGTGTAATTTGTGTAACATTGGGTTATCTCTCAAGTTGTGGGACTTATGGGCTTAATATAACCCTCCAAAGAAAGTTGGTTCTTGCTCCTTAACTACCTACTACAAACTATTCCTAATACAGGAAATAAAACTATGTAATCCTACGCTAACATTTCAAGGAAACAAGGAGAGAGAGTGTATGAAAATATACCTACACTAAGAGTGGTGATACACCAAAAAAGGGGGTTGTTAATCACTATCCAATTTCCTGAAATGTAAAGAGTTGAGCAATGGAGAGGGTGGAGAAGATGTACCACAGACCAGAGATGAATTCACATAGAACACCATTTGTTTCTTATTAAACACATCTCTCAAAACCTTCAATAAACACCATGAATATACATAGGATACCCTATAATGAAGAGATGTAAGTAGAGACAATAAAACATGCAAAGGATGGACAAAATACATCACAAAACATAGTCTATTTCTCATTTAAGTTTGCACAGTACAACATTAGTGAGAAATATGTAAGAAAATTCCATTACAGATCTTGGAGAGGAGGCTTAAAGATCCACATTCAACCCAACTGAGAAGAAAGAGAGAGGGAGGTAGGTGAAAAATGACTAACTCCTTTACAAATGAGCCCACATTACAATTTATAGAATTGAGAAGAGAGAGAATGTAACTTGGATTCTACTTTCTAGCCACTTGTAAGTGATAATAAATTAGTGATAATGATTATATTTTACTTTTAAAAGGCTCCTTATTTTGTCCCATAATCCACAATTAAATAAAATGATGGTCACATCCATTTAATGCTCTCTCAACCACCTGGTAATTGCCAAAATGAAATGGGCTCATTTTGTGCAAAATCATTAACTAAATCTTCATTAATTATGGTTCTTGATCTTTGTGTGAATTCCCTAGAACCACAATTCCAACTAGAACTATTTTGTGAAAATCCGTTGAGAAATGCTCAAGTTATGAGCTTCTGAATGATTACAACTCCTTTGCATTTTTCCAGGCTTGTTTGCATTCCATAGGACTGAGTATTTAATTCTTGACTGGAAAGACATTTTAAATATTTCTCACTCTTTTATAATGTTCCTGCATATGTTTTAAAATGATATCGCATTAAATTTTTGGAGTCCACATTTCTTTGTTTTGTAATGATTGGGGCTCGGTTTAATATTTAGAACATTGACAGCTCGACTAGCGCAGTTGAGTTGGCACTTCACTCACACTACATCACGGTCCATGAGCTCCTCTATTTACATGTGTGTCGAGTCACATACCTTACCTTCAATCTAGGATATTTATATTAACTTCAACCAATGTTTGGGTGTCCATCTCAATACCTATTCCTTCATCATTCACTGACTCCCCTTGCATTGGGTTGACCATTCCACCTGTTACTTTGACTCCCATGTGACACATGTCGATCACACAATGACTCGGGCCTATATGTTGCATGCCTCTAAATCACTCTTTCCATTATTCCATGTCACTAATTCAAATTTTGACCCCCTTGCTTGTACTTTGGGCTTGACCCTCCTGTGGAGAACTCTTCTCAACGCAACCCATGCCACTTGTGTACCCATATTCTAAATCACTTGAATCGGGATCTTCAAGCACTTCTGTGCCCACAAAGGTTCCATGAAATTCCTTTGACTCTACGGATGGGTCCTTGACCAAGCTAACTCCCACATTCCTTGTGTTTTGGTGATGTTGAGTTTTGTGTGTAATTGTGTCCTAACTTTCCCAGGTCATTCTAGTTGTTTCCTTCCGCCTTCACCACACAACTCCATGCGGGTTTTTCTTCTTTCCTGTACACTCGCGGCCCATGGTCCATTTGGGTCCCAACTCTTTAACATCTTCATTATGCACTCCCTTGGTGTTTAAGTCAGCGAATTCATAATTGTGGTGCATGCAAGTCCCAACTCGGGCGGGCCACCCAGACCATATTTCACCGCTTCTGCCACAAGACTCCCACTTTAAACTCAACAAGATTTCTGAGTTGGCTCTACGAGCCACCCAAAATTCCTTTTTCCTTCCTTCAACTCAACCAAGGCCCATCACTATTCATGCATTCGAGCTAAGCTCATTCTTCATGTTGAGTTACCCCTGTCCGAGCTAAACCTATTTCCTATGTCACTCATACAGCTAACCAGTGATATCATACTTACATAAAGAGTTTGTAGTCTTGATTTTTTTTAGCTCAGTGAGATTCTCTAATGTGGATCTATAACTCAATTTAGGAAAAGTGTGATATTGATCCTATGAACTTAGCTTGACCATTGTCTGTGATATTCCTGCGTTGAGTTGTTTCACTCTCGCGCTAGTCTACATTCAAATGAGTTTTTTGCAATGCTTTGGAATTGGATTGTTTCTTCACTAAGTGAGATCAATTCAGCCTATAGCAATAGCTTGGTACAACACTAGAGAAACTTGGTGGCATTTATTAGCTCGCCGAAACACAAAACCATCTTGACTCTATGATACTCAATCTCGATAATGAAGAGTAGCTTGTTTTATATAAACTCAATGCCTCTCACAATGTATAGCTCAATTTCCCTTTCTAATGGCTTGATGATGGTCAATAAATCAGTCTGAATGCCCCCTAGAATGATCTCAATAAAATCATCTTGATAATGCATAACAACTCGTGTCTTCTCTAAAACATTTCAATCCTAATTAAGATAGCTCAATGATGTTTGTTAGCTCAACCACCCATTATATTGAAGCACCTTGGTGTCCGAACTTGTGACCAGCTTGGTAGGAAATTCAAAGAGATCATTTTTTTGTAAGAGTGCACCCAGATAGTAGGTCAATACTAGAGTAGCTTGCTAATGAGCTCAATGAGTTGACCTTAGAGTTGAAGAAATTCCTTCTAAATCTACACCTCCCTTTGTTTCCATGAAATCTTCTAGATTTCCCAGGTGCACTATAGCCTCATAGATGTGCCAATATTTTTATTTTTTTGACATTTTATCTGCAAGGTAGGCCTCACTTTTGTTGCTCCTTGGTTTAGCAAAAATTGAGTTTTGTGAAGACCAAGAAGAGGAAAAATTCCTCTTGTGATTTTTAACTCTCTCAAAGACACCAATTCGGCCTTGAACACTAAAATCTAACTATATCTTTTGAATTGGCTATGAGATCCATTTAATGTAAGCCTACTCTGTTGTCCAATTTCACCCAGGGGTGAAATTGGATAACAATTATTAATTTTTTCTGTGCATTTTATTTGTTTTACCAAGGAAGTCTCAGGGGAAGAGTAAATTACTTCTGAGAATCCTTATTTTTTCCTGTGATTCTGAGCTGAAGAAGTTAGAATAAATTAGATATCCACAATTATCTTCCTAAGATACCTAAACTTATCTCTCACACCCTTCGGACTTTAGTTTTCTTTTCTATTTCTATTTCTCTAGACTTAGTGCCCACATTACCATTCTAGGTCCACCATAACAACACATCTGAATCTTTGACCTGCTTATTAGACAAATAAACATTGAGCAATACCAAACATACATAAACCAAGCTTTGTGTTAATTGGTATTTAAATCCACACCCATGCCTCCTACGATCATCAGCTAACTCATTGCCTTAAACAAATAAACAAATATTACTGAGGAATATTGGGATAACTAGATAGAAAGGATTAGACCCTGAAACCCTTAATTTTTCCTAGCCACATCTTCTATCGTATCTTCATGACCCTCTTCAGATGTGAATGGGACATTCAATGTGATTGGTAACATGGGAAAACCTCTCAAGTTGTGAGACTTGTGGGCTTGAGGTGAACCTCTAGAGAACGACAACTTCCTCTTCTTAAGATAAGCACTACACTACTCCTAATGTAAAAAAATAAATTTATTAGACCTATACTAACATTTCCAAGGGATTAGGGAGAGAGATTTGCAAGAAATAAAACCTATATTAGAAGTGGTGATGCACCAAGAAAGGGGTTTTCTAGAAAAAAAATTTGGCTTTTCAATGAAGAAAGATGAATATGGGAAGAATGGACATGAATTACAAACCCAACTTCATATTAAAATTCATTCCGAGATAAGCACAATGACTCCTAAAACTTGTAATGGAAACATGGGTTACATAATATCCCTATAGACATAAGAAAGGAAAAAGAGAGCATCATAAACAATGCAAGGACGAACAATTAGTCACAAAACATTATTTTAATTACTCCAAACACATGCATAGTACATCATTACAGCAAGATGAGGCAAAGTCTACCATTAAAATATTTGGAAGAAATTCTTGAAAGCCTCCAAATTCACAATAGCTCAACTTGTGAAGAGAGGGGAAGCTTGGAAAAATGTATAACTTTGAAATAATGCATTCCCTTTACATTTTATAACATTTCTTGAGCTAGTGAGAGAAAGAAGAAAAAATTCCTAAGAACTAGGCATGAATGTAGTAGATAACGAAGACCATGCTTGACCTGGTGCACTCTATCCTGATTGCATCATTAATGTACCCGAGAAAAAATCCACCACCATACTTCATAACTTCAAAATTTTAAATTTCCCTCCATTATTTAATTAAAATAATATTTTAATAATTTTAGAAGCACCTTGATGTTCTTTGGGGTTCCAAAACATTATATTTGTCTTTGATAGAGTTTGTGTTTTGACCTAGTAGACAGCTTGGTCAATGGCTCGCCAACCAACTTGAACTACTTTGTTTACTCTTCCAAGTGGGCTTATTTGTTTCACATAGTGGATATTAGTTACTTGGTTACTATTTTAACTTCAACGAGCCATTTGAAACACCTCATCATGCATTGGTATTTATCATACTACCTGATGACACCGAGTTCTTTGGCTTTTCTCCACTCCTCACCAACACGTAATCGAACGTTGTACTATTTCCATAAGTGAGTCATTCATTTTTTCATTGGATGCCATTGCATTTAATTATCCATTTGGACAATGAGTCTTAAATTCATCTCTCATGTTTGTATTGGGTCATTAGTCTGGTTTGACCCTTGATCACCTCCTACATGATAAGCCCCATTGATCAGTGTTTGACTCGTGCCATTTTTTAATTGATCCATGTTGATCGATTCCACTTGACATCACCTAAACTCGGCATTGAGTTCCCACCTACCTGGCTCCCACTTGTCTTACATTGAACTTGACAACGACAACTGGTCGACAACCTTCGAGATGACCTGATCACTTTGGAAATTGGAGTCCAAGACAACTCACTGCACCGAGCCAAAATTCCGACCTTATAAGATTCTGAAACCCAAAAACCTGAAACTCTAAATTTCATATTTTTAGAGTTTTGGGCTTTGGGTTCTTCTCCAAATCTTCACCAACTTGGAACCCAAATGCCCAAAACCTAATGTGGAATTTCTCAGAAGCGTGATCTCTAAAAACATGAACTTGTTATGCTCGAAAAATGAAACTCAGTTTCAGTTCGTCCTTCCCATTGTGATCATGCTCATTCTTTTTGTCGATAAGACATCATTACAGTTCATCCTTCCCCATGCTCATTGATAAGACATTTTACATGATCCCTTCACCCGTGGACTTTAGCTTAGATTTAATCTCACACATTCATTTCCTATAGGCTTCACTCCGACCTGGTTCATGCTTTTGCGAGCTATTATGGATTCATCTCCAAGGTTTCATCATTGTTACCTCCAAAAACCGCTGAGTTTTTGGTGTTTCCACTTTTCTTGCAATGTTTCCTCTACTCCTCGTGAGCTATTTCAAACACCATCAAGCTAAACATGGACACCTTTCTGCCACAGTGAGTTACATTCGACTCTACAAGAAAACTTACAACTTTCGAACAACCCAAGCTTGATCCCTAGCCATCCCGAGCTCTCCCTCTTTGCAAGCCATTGTCAATCTCGATTGAGATTTTTCCTTTTTTTCTAACATGATGATGCACAATTCCCATAGTGAGATCAACTTGAATAATTTGTATGCCAAAGTTCGCCAACATGAGTTGCACTTCCCATAGTCTCAATTTCATATGAAAGTTCCCTCTATCAAGTCATATGTCGAGCATGCTTACCAACACATTGTCCCATGGCTCTTAATCTCTCCCCTCATCTTGATTGTTAACTTAATGTCGATTTTTCCTCTTCAAATACCAAGCTTGAGCTCTAAAATGAGCCACAAATCATAGCTCACCCCATGTATTCATTTATATTGAACAAGCTATGTTGGAGATCAACCCATACTATGGATCGTGTGAGCTCGCCGAGCTACTTGGCAATCCATCTGAGCTCAAAGCCCAATTTAGGTATTTTCACACCCGAACCCTAAAAATTTGAATTTCCCTAGATTGGCTTGGACCATGAAGGTCATGAAATGATAATAGAACCCTCTAACGTGATTATCATCCCAAGGAAGTGGTTGATCACTTATTTCCCATGTTGGCAGGAAGTGGGCCCATCATAGGCAATTTTCTCATTCTAGGAAACCTTGAGCCTCTAAAACCTACAATAGTTCAAGATGATATGAAACCCTCTGGGAACACCATAAATGTCCTCAAAGCACAAAATTTTTCCTATAGGCCCAAATTTCTGCCATGAAGCCCTTTCTGGTCCCAAGATCCTTTTTACCCACATTGTCCAATTTTACCCTAAGGGGCAAAATTGGATGACATTTTTGGCGACCTCTAGGGGATATTTTCTTGCTAAGCACTAATCCAATAGCGTTTAATGTCCATTGCGTTTGGAGTCATTGTTAATCTCAAAGCTTATCCTAAACCTTGAGATTCCTTAACATTGCTGCATCCTGGACTCAGAATATGATATTTCCAAGTATGAAGCACGTTGAATATGGTGACTTCTGAGCATAAATAACACATTTGTGGAGTTTGGAATAAAACACCGGCTGGTTTTGAGCATCATGGAACTCTATTGAAACTTGAATCTTTTCTAGTTCAGAACAATTCACCACTGATACATTGTGCAAGAGAAAAGACGAAACACAACACACACAAAATTGAAAACCATACATGCTTCAAATGAAACATGTAGAGTGTGTTAGGCTCTTATTCTACTGAAAGCAAACCTATTCCCACTCTACATTAACTGAAGGCACATGTGAGCTAAAAAATCCCTGTAGCTAGTTGTGAAAAATAGTTTCCTTTCCTCATAATGGGAAACCATGCAAATGATTTGAAAACTATCATGGTTGAGACAGAGAGTGAAAATTTGAAACATGCTCAATTATTTACATGGTTTACCAAGGCATCAATTGGAAAGAGAAAGAATGCCTCTTTTAGTTGCTCTACATTTGTTTTGTAGAGGAATTGCAATTGATCCTTGGGGATGTGAAACTCATCCTCACATTCTGAAGTGAATATGACTATTTCTGACTTCTCTTTTAAATCCAATAAAGACAAATACCTTATGGGACATGGTCCAACCCATTGAATATGCCTATTATTTTGAGATTCAATTTAGATAAAGAAGTCATCTTGAAAACATTCTAAGAAAGGATCACTATCCGCGAGCTAATTCCCTTTTCGTTTCTCATCTATAAATAACTGATGACCCACTTGGGTGAGTGGTATGAAAGTGATGTTCTCTTTATTTCCATTTTATTCCTTGATAACAAGAAGCTCCTCCGAAACATGTAGCTCATTGGGATTTTTTGCATCCTCTAATAGAGTTACGGGAAAAATTTTGCAAGTGCCTAGAATGTGCTACTCACCTAGGAGTTCCTTGATTTCCAATTGAAGACAAAAATGATATGTATTTTTAACCCCCTCAATCGACAAGAAACCAGAAAAATAAAACTATTCCATTTGATTAGTTTGAGAACTATTAGGGGAAACAAGATCTTGAAGATTAATTTCCTCCAACATAGGTTCATTAACCAAACTAGGTTCCATAACTGAAAATAGGAAGCTCTCCATGGTATAATCTTCGCTCAATGATTCTGAATCATCTCTATCTTCTCTCATGTGTTAATTTCCCTCTTCATTCAATGATTCGTATGGAAGATTCAATTCCCCCAATATTTTCCCAAGAAGCTTGTTATAAGAAACAAGTTGTTCTCCGAAGTTCCCGATCAAAGAAACCATCCTTTTGTGTTGGAAAATATGTAATGGAATAACAAAATTGTCAAGTTCCATGGCCTCATGTCCCTCAAAACACTCTTCCAAATATGATAGATAATTTTCTTCTTCGTTCTCCGGCTGTGTTGAAACTTTAACTACCATCATGGTGTCTTCCATATTGGGATTTTTCTCACCTTGGTTTTCTTCATCTTCAAACATAAAACTAGAAAGCTAAAATTCATCTTCAAAACTAGAAAATTAAAAGGATGAAGAAAGGGAAGGAATTGAAATTTCTTGTACAGATTGTTTTGCACTTGAAACCTATGAATCTGGATGGTTTTCCTTCATAGAAAGAATCTCCTTGTGATCAGATTCACTCAAAACACCTTCAAATATTTTTCCTCTTTTGCTTGCACATACTCATGATATCCTTTCTTCTTTTTCTTGCACATTCTCTTTTCTTGGTGGATTGGGAGCTAGATATGTAGTCTCCATAAACATAGTGCCAACATGTACACTGCATTCTGAACACATAAACTGATGATCATTATCCCCTTATACTCGCTCTTGTGTAAATTTAGTCTTTACCACCTACTTCTGAACTTTAAATTTGGCCGAAGGCTTAATTAGGAGAGGTATTTTCTCAATGTTTAGTCTTGCAGCCCACTCCTTCAGATTCTCTGCAAGCTTTTCTTTGCTAGGATCTTCAATATCTAACTCCCTATCGGTCATTCTCTGATCATGCTCTTCCAAAAATGGGTTTGGGACTACAAGAGGAGGGGTGAATTGGGATTCAACAGCTTCCCTCACTGTTTGAGATGGTGGAAGAGGTGCAACTTCTTGTCTTGATGGCCTTTGTAGAAAAGAAGGAATTTTAGAAGAACAAGGAACAAAATATTCATGATGGGATGGAAGAATAGGATATAAAGAAGTGAATTCCATTGTAGGGGTAACATCTAGAAGGTTAGGACTATGGGGCTCAAGTTGAAATTGCATGGATGGAGACATGAGACTAGGGTTGTAAGGTGGAAATGCAGATACCTTCCATTGATAGGATTAACTAATATTGCATTCGTAAGCTTCCCTCTTCTTGATCCATTCTCAAACTTGAGTCACTATCTTGATTATGAATTGAATCTTTTGTTGAGGATTAAACTCACTTGGTATAGGGCAGTCCAGGGGTATGGAATTCTGAAACCAATCTAGGTTTCCTGTGTCATTTCCTTAATCCTTATTTGAACCATGTTATACTCCAACTCTCAATATTTTCTCTATAAGTGGTCTTCTTTAGGTGTAGGATAGACTCCAAAATTTGCTTACCATTATTCCTCAATAGCCTCAAAGTTTGATGGATAACCAAACCGATATGCATCTTTCTCATGTGGCCATGTATGCTCGAACTGATCTTCATCATAAAATTGATCTGGGGGTGGATTGTAATAGCTTGCATATGGAAAGCATTGTTTTTGGTACAAGTGGGGATTCCACATTGGGAATGAAGTCATAACTGAACAACTTCATGGATAGGAGAAAACAGAAGGATGTGGAAGAAAAAGGATGGAAATGGGTAAAAAATAAAGTCTATAACTCAGAGAGTGGGTTACTTAGACCAATGGAGTCGTCAATTGTGCTTAAGTTTACCTCCTAGGGATAAAATTTCACTAAGATCACAACAACTAAATGAAACAAAGTGAACAAAAATACACACACCTGTGAAAGATATGACTCTTGTGGTCCCACCAGGCGTGCCAAAAAATGTTATTACCAAATCACTACACCCCCCGAATGGCTTGAGTGTGAATGGGACATTCGGCGTGATTGGGTAACATGGGATTACCTCTCAAGCTATGGGACTTGTAGGCTTGAGGTGAATCTTTCGAGAAGGCAAACTTCCTCTTCCTAAGCTAAGCACTACACTACTCCTAATGTAATAAAAACAACTAAATAGACCTATACTAACATTTCCACGAGATTAGGGAGAGACATTTACAAGAAATAACACCTATATTAGAAGTGGTGATGCACTAAGAAAGGGGTTTACTAGAAAAGATTTCAGCTTGCAAATGAAGAAAGGTGAACATGGGAATAATGCACATGCATTACAAACCAATATTTTAATTTTTCATTCCCTTTTACATTTTATAGCACCACTGAGTTATGTGACAGAAAGAAGGAAGAAATCCTAAAAAATAGCCATGAATGTAGCAAATAATGAATACCATGCTTGACTAGGAGCAATCCATACTTGGTGGCCATATCAATTCTACCTGAAGAAAAATCTTCTCCACTATGCCTCATAAATTAAAAATTTGAATTTTCCTTCATTTAATTAAAAATAATATTTAAAAAATACCTTGGTATTCCTACTAAGTCCATTGGTGGGACCCCTAGGTGAGATATTACATTTTGGGTATTTTAGTGTTGATTGGCTAACAAACTTAGTAAATGGCTCACCAGTCAACTCGTCGAGATCGTTGGTGAGTTCCTTCCTTAGCAACACCTTTTTTAAAATTCACTGACTTTACTTTGTGATTTACCCTTTACCAAGCTCATATGGCTCACTCATTGAGCTACACATCCCCGCCTCCTTTTTTACATGTCAGGTTCCTCGATGTATACCTCTAAGTTCTTTACTAACCACCGTTTCCATTGAACACATCCCCAACACCAACTCTGACTTCCACATGCCCACCCGGGGTCTCCTCACATCACCTACTTATTCACCAATAAGGCCAATGACTTAGTCAAGATTTGAAACTGATAGATAACTCTCCATCTCAGACTCATGTTTCGCCAACTCCTCTTTGAGCTTAGCATTACCACTAGGCACATTAGGAGCACCTTAATTTTTCCAACTCAGCTAGCCATACCAGCTCACCCCACAATGAACTCTCCAAAAATTTCAAGCCTTTTTCATGTGTGGCATTTCCAACTTGGATGATTTGTATTGATTCTCGCACTTTGGAGTTGACTTGATCAACCATGTTGACCATTTCCAAGTCGGAATTCATAGTTTGACTAAGCATCCTTTTCATATTTTGTAATCCGAACCACCCCAAACATGAACTCATTCACTTGATAACTCTCTAACTTACTTGAACCCTAAAATCAGAAGTCTAAATTTCAGACTTTGGAGTTCCAGAGTTCGAGGTCGCACTTCATCAACTCACATGTGTAATATTCTGAACTCCTAAAATATTCAACCCTAAAATCCAAAATTTTCCTACCTCCGAAACTTATCTCTTCCAAGCTCATCCTACAAACTCCTCAATTGGCCATATCACATCAAGCCTGGATTTGAATTATTTTATTTGTGGCTTGACCTTATCCGGAATGTCCATTTACGCACTTCGTCTCGTTGTGATTTTATTTTGAGTCATCTTGTATTGAACAATTTATCTTGGCCACAGGAGCTCCTATATTTTTCCTACCCTTTGAGCTCACCTTAGTTACGGAGCCAAATTTCAACTAAGATCCAAATTCTAAGCTTATCCTTCTTTGGCTCGATTGAACCATTTCTTGAATGATCCTCAAGCTCCCTTTGGTGATTTATCAACCACCGAAACCAAGCCATCCACAATCTTTGCATGCATTATAAACCCAACTTGTCCCTTGTAGCTTCGATGTTGAAACAATATAGTCATTTTTGACTCAGTCGAGAAAAATTCAACTGATTCCCTTAAAATCATTCACAGTGCTCGTCCAAACTCTGATCCTTGCATAATCCATTCCCACTTGTATTGAAATCTCGAACTGACTCCTTGATGCCTCAAATTTCGAGCTCAGCCTAATCACACATTCTAACTAGCTTGATCTTAGTTTTGTCTTCATAATAATCTTGATTCTCCTCATGATATCTCATCACATTTTCCTGTGGGAGATGTGCCCCTCATCGAGCTTATGTTGACCTTCCTCACCATGATCACTAGCTTGAGCTTCATTCTTTAATGCAAAGTGGTCCCTCAGTCCAAGCCCAAGCTTGACTTGTGTATCCTTCCTAACGCGTGTTGATCCCTAGCTTTACAATTGGTTCTCACCGACCATCTTGTGATCTTTGTTTTGCATGACATGTTGGTGAGTGACTTGTTGACTTAGCTCAACTGTTATACACCAAATTTTTCTTCTGTGCCCTGAACACATCTATTTTTCAAATCAACTCGGCATTTCTAGTGGAGTTACCATAGATCTCACCCCATGTAATCCAATCTGACACCTAATCCCTCACAAATCCCAACCAATATTTTCTTATCTCTTGACTAATCTCTACCAGATTAACTCACTGAGCCATTAATGAGCTCGCCAAAACTATTAAAATAATTTGGCCTCCTATTTACAATGTAATCACTCAACCAGATCACCTACCAACTCAGCGAGCTGGTTGATGAGTTGTTTAGCTTAGTGGTTGACTTGGGCTACTATTACATAGTTTTTTCATATTTATTGAATTTTCTTGGAATTTCTAAAATTAGTGGGTCATGGGAAACTAAAAAGAATGCTTTCAGGCTAGCTACCCTTTTTGCCCCCTTTTTCTCATATCCACTAAATGTATCATGTTGGAGCCTTGTTTATTCACCCAAGGTCAATTCCTTCTCATTGTCCATTTTTTCCTGAGGGGAAAAAATGGATAACACACACCTTGATCATCCTTGATCATAGAATCACCATTGAACTAGTTAGACTAGCATTCATTTCTCTCAATGAAGAAATCCATGTTCTACTAGTTTAGAATATTCAATTGCCTTGATTTTTTATCATCATTCTCATCTATCCCACCTACACTCTATTCATCTACCATATTACCATCCCATCCATTGCATTCCCATTTTCCCGATACAGCCTTAGGAGGTTGTGTGTGTCCAAAATCAAGTGTTGATTTTCATACATACAAAATTGGTGAATTCAACATGAATGGCTTGTTCCTTTTTGTATCCTTTATTTTATTTATTTCATCCACCTTTCCCCCTCTACCATTATTTTTTAGGTGTTTATACACCCCCAAATATTTCGTTGGGTCAGGAGTGTGGTAGACACATTTTGGGTCTTAAATCCTATTACAACTAGGTGAGTATGCAAAAATCACCCTCATTATTTGGGTAGGCTGAAAACTACTCACATAATTTTTTTCACTTCGTATGACCCCTCATCACATTTTGAAAAATAATTCAACAGTTAGGATTGAGGAGATAGATCAACCTAACTATAATGCATAACCAAAGTTATCAAACTCCAACAACATGACATTTACAGGAGAGCATTTTTTTATCTACCGGTCTTGTCTAGACCTCAAATCAATATGCAGTCTAATTGCTTTTCTTCATATTTCACACAAGATGATGAACTCCTAGTGCATCTCACCCAAAGTTATGATTGTCTTAATGTTATATTATTACACATGATGCAAAGATATGTAAATTCCTTTCTTCAGAACAATTCTACTACCCCTTCCTAAGACATAAATCACACCTAAAAAGGTGAGGTATAGAAAATGACCAGTTTATAACACGGTATCATATACCTTTGTGATGCAACAATGTATAACATGCACCAAAAAAAATTCACAACCTTCACCTAGCGATGTAATCTCAACATTGGTGGGTAGAGTCAAGGAATTATAAATTTCTCAAGCTTCATAGCCTACACAGTTTGTGGGACCAAATAATACTTCCTATCATGTTCAAAAGTAAAATTATACCCCTTCCACAAATTCCTATCAAAAACCACCATCACAGGCCTACATGGGTGTTCCTATCCCTGGTGACCTCTTTACAAGATTGGGCACACTAGGAATGGCCCCTTTCCCTTCTTACGCATATCCTACATAAGGGTAGACCAAAAGTGCATTCTTAAATGTCGCTCCTTCAAGAAATGTGGTGTTCCCTGACTTCTCTCCCATAAGCCCATATCCTAGTGTTATCCACCCTTACATACACATGTATTCCAAGTCTCCTCATATCGATATGTACTCTTTCCCTTGTCCTTACATTCAACAACAAGGAGTTATTTATGCCCTAACCAATGCTTACATTATGCCTTATCAAAATCCTGTTCCACCTCCTCCTCCCCATAAAGGATCTTCAATGGTTGAATCTTATGCAGTGGGTTATTACTTTAAATATATAATAGAACCTCTAAAATTTATGTAATACGAGGTTTCATGCTCCCATGGCCATCTCTAGATATTCCAAAGTTTAAGGGATAAGGAGACCCTGCATCCCATATTAAGGAATATGTTACTACCATTAGAGAGTTACTCCATTGGGATATGATCGTCGCAAAGATATTGCCAAATAACCTTGAAGGGATTTCCCTCTATTGGTATCATATAATCCCAGAAGCCTCTATACATTCATTAAAGTAACTCATGTTTGAGTTTTCCAAGGTTTTTGATATGAACAAACTAATGAGTACATGGATCAGAGAATTATTACATATCAAGCAAGAGCAAAATGATTCCGCTGCCCACTTTATTTAGAGGTGGTGGAAATTCCTTTATTATTTTGCAAGCACTATAAACATGGATTATAAAAATCTATATGACTTATTCCTCTACTTACTTAATTGAGAGAATAAGGAGGAAGTACATAATTGAGGAATTTTTAGAGGGTTCACTTCGCATTGACCAAGAAAAAATTGATAGTGGACACAATACTTATGGCCCCAATGGGAGGTTGGTCACCTCCACCCAAAACAATTCAAACTTTCAGAATAGTTCAAATAACAACCAAGCACCCAAGGTCCTCAATCAAAACTATGATGTCACAATAGATGGTGTTATTAACCAACCCAATAAGTTAAATGTTGTGAACACTAACAATATTAACAGCAATAACGGAAATGTAAATAACCAAACGAACAACAATCGTTATCCTTCCATTAACGCAGTCAATTTTAGTATTCCTCCCACTTAGCAAGTTTAGGCCTAGGGCCTAAGTCAATACTAAAATCAAGGCCAAATGCCTTTGAAATTTAATTTAAAAAATTAGTATTAGAATAAAAATAAAAAATTATGGGCCACAATAGAATCGAAACCAGAGACTTATAGATTATGATCCTAACTTATATTGTGGATTCCATAGAGTGGTAGGCTAGGATGCTCAAACTTGTATGGATTGTAAAATATTCATATAGAATATTTTAAAAGATCAAAGACAACTTCTTATTGACATGTTCTTAGCAAACCCTGTAGGAACTTCTTAAGGTACTCACATGGGACATGTGTCTCAGAAAAATGATAGCCTTTGAATATATAGGTATCCTTTCCCAAAATTCCTTAAGAACAAAAAATATAATCCTTAGGGTTCCAAAAAAGGTATTCTTATAAGAACCAATGATCAAGAAGCCTCTATATTTGTTGATCCACGATTTCTCCCAACTTGGATCATAGGAATTGGACTAAAATCATAGACTTAGTTGAATTGGAGACAGATCCCAAAGTCCATGTAGCTACCAGTACTTGTGAGTATACATCACAACCTCTCCATGTGTATCATTTAGTACAAGATGATTCACCGATAGTTCCCAAGCCAATAAGTGTCTATAATTTGATCATGGATCTCACCAAGACCTTTTCTCACATCTCCTTCTTGCATTTGTTGAATAATTATTTACAACATGGATCTACTTTTTTAGAAGCTCTAGGTCTTGGTCATCTCATTCACATCACACCTCCACAAAGGCAAAAATTAATAATATATATTTATAAGGATATCATTTGGTTCAACATGAGAGAGATACTGGATTTTTTTCGACATTAATATTATTCCTATGGATGTTGAATTAGCACAAAGAGGTGATTTTGCCTTGTATTTGCAAGTATAGATATATAACAACTATGTCAAGAGAGTGATTATTGATGAAAGAGTTTCTGTTAATGTTGTTCCTTTTTATTTCTTACAGAAGTTGGGGTATGGAGAAACAAATTGTTCCTATATTAGAAACATGATAAGGGGTTATGATATACTTAAAACCACATCCATTAGCGGTATCATTCTCCTTTTCACTCTTGTTCCTAAGACGATTCTAATTAAGTTGTGTATTATAGACAAGGAAACCAATTATAATATGATCCTTGGCATACCCTACATTCATCAAATGAAGGTTATTCCATCTAATTTGTTTCACGAAGTAATATTCCTTCATTTAGGGAAGGTCTTTATGGCTCAAGGTGACCCAAAACCATTTGAAATTCACCTATCCAACCTTAAGAATAAACTTGAGGTCCATTATGCTTTTTAACTACGAGATAATCAATTGAATACACAACTATCTACCAAGACAATAGTGGAGATAGTGAAACTTTTATATAATGATTTTCCAATCTTTCTCCTTTTCAATTATTAGGGTATCATAAACATTCTTGGTTTAGGATATCTTCTAGCATATGGCTTCGAAGGGTTTGCATGGTTGAGGTTTTTGAGGTGCAGGAAGAAGATTCAAAAGACAATGCAACATTTATTTTTCCTAACAAATGTTATACCCTTAACTACAATGGAGAAAAATGTTGCTATGGTGTAAGGTCAGCGGTGATTCTCACTTCTCAATATGGGATATTCATGCCCTTTTCCTTGAAATTAAATTTCAAGTGTACTAATAATGGAGAAGATTATGAATATCTACTTCTTGGGCTCATTATGGATAAGAGGATGAGAGTGCATAGTGTTAAAGTCATAGGTAACTATCAAATCATTATAAACAAGGTATCAGAGGTTTATGATACTAGATAAGATCACCTCTAGATTTACAAGTCTGCAGTGCACGAGCTATGTAAGTATTTTGATTTCTTTTCTATTGACGTCATTCTTAGGGAATAGAATCAACCTCTTGATTCTATGGTTGCCTCTTCCTATCACTTTTATCCTAGAAATTATTTGAATAAAATGAATTTCATGGTCTCCATCTAGGCTGAACCCTTGGTTCGCAATATGCGTAACAATCCTATTCTAACATATGTAGAGGCTGAAAATGAGCCTATCATATTATATTTCATGGAGAATAATGAGTAAATATTAGGATTCCTCCATGTGTATAATTACCTCCATCATGACTATCATAAGAAGGTGTTTCCCTCGTCCCTCACCCTTCTTCATACTTTATATATAGGAAAATGAATCCTTCCTCATCAAAAGACTTTGAAATCTATAAATTTCTTGAAGATACTCTGGAATTTCCTCTAGGTCCTCCTAAGTTTAAATAAGTGAATGATTCTTTAATAGAGGGTACTATTGACAATAACATTGGGATGGAAGAGAATCCCAGGATTTTGAATCTTGGTTCTTCATTGTTACCTAAAGAAATATAAGAGCATACAAAGGTGATAAAGAAATATTCCAAATCCTTTGCCTTTAGTTATAAGGATTTGACATGTTTCTCTCTCAATATAGTGGTGCACAATGTGGTAACTATACATACCCAAAATTATAGGGTATCACACCACTAGAACAACATTACACGTGCCCAATGATGATATAGGTCTCCTCGCAAGGTGTCAGGATCCAGAAAAGCTCTCCAAGTATGCGTTAACATCCTGCATGTCCCGCTTAACCCTTACATGATTTGTTTTCCTCTTCTCCCTCTTTTTCTTTGCATTTTGGTCTTTAGCTATGAAACTGCTGCCTTTCCTGGGTGGCGGTCTCATGACCGCCGCAAAGGTAGGGTGGCGGTCCTGTAATCACCGCCCTTCTCAGGGTGGTGGTCCTTCACGCATTTTCTAGAATGTTCTTTTTAACGTAACTCATGTAAATTTTCAACATTTACCAGCTTTTTTCACCGCCTTTGCTCGTATTCATGATTCTAGTTTCCTGGAATAGTGTTTTTGCATTGTTTATGGTTAAAGAGTTCAAATTGGTTTGCACCTTTGGGTAAATGGGGATTCTATAAATAGCTAGTTGATCTTTAAGCAAATGGCCCCTCAAAATTTGCCTCTCAATTTCTCATTTCAATAGCATAGTCTTTCAGTTTTGCTTAGGAATCAATAGGTTTATTTGTTTCATGCATAGTTAAGTTGTTTTACTATTTAGAAGCCACATATTCTCCTTATACAAATGTTGTTATTGTTTCACACAATCAATTGAGATAGGATAGTTTCCTTTTTAGTCGGAAGCCATTAAAGTTGCAAGTTTTGTTCGTCAAACATGATAATTTCAGGTTCTAGATGTTTTATGTTGTGTGACTCCCAATAAAACCTGCTAGGAATTACATAAGCCAAGCTCTGTTCTTTTGCGTTATCCCTCTCCTACTCGCATTGTACTCAGTCTACATCCTAAGCTGCCACTATTTCGATACTAACTTTTTCTAATGCTAACATCAAACACTTTTCTGGATTCACGTGAGCACGAAGGAACGAGGAGATCACACTGAGGGGACAAGGCCACACACCACCAGATTCACCACTGTTCTGCAAAATCCAGGTTCAAGCTATCAAAGTTATAGTTAAAATATATCAAATAGAGTAGTCAATCATTTCATTTCAGTTAATCTCACTTTCGATATTGCCGGGAAGCTGTGGGGATTGATATTTACTGAGAAACTATGATTCATTCCTCACTTCTGAGGTAGGATCGGGGGTCTTTCAAATAGATTAGATCAGTTATCTGGTTATTTAGAATATATTCACAAATGTGTAGGCAAGTAGCCATACTCAGCTGCTTTGTTTGTTTTAATTTTGTTATTAGTTTAGTTGTCAATTTCTAGATATATTAAATAGTTTCTCTTTCAATTTCATTCAAATAGTTCGTCAAAAACACAAAAATAGAGAATTTATATATGCTGTAGATATACTTTATATAGTTAGTTTTACTTTGATTCAGTTAGATTTACATTGTTTCTTTTGTATGAAAATCATGGGACCTAGGGATCCCAGAGAATATGTGTTTGAGCCAATCGTGCCCCAACCCAATCTTGTTGCAATAATAACTAATATAGACTAGAATCTCAGGATTCAAGTCTTCCAAGTAACAATAGACCTACAAGAAATTAGTGCACATCTGAGAGGACTAAACATAGAAGACGATAAAGCGCATATGTTTTTGTCAAACCAGCGAAACTACAGATTACCCTAGATAATTATCCGCATGACTATAGAAGGGCCTGAAAGAGAGAAAATGTTCGGTTGTGATCCTTTGGTCCCACAACTAGACGCAGGAGACATTCTCACTGACATAGACACTAGTGTTTTGCAAAGAATTTTGTTCTAGAATAGAGTTAATTCTATCCTTTCATTCTCTTGAGAAACAGATAGGGGTTAGGGTTAGGAGGGATACCTGTTGAGTGTTGGGAAGGTGTGCACATACCGTAGAGATATTAGACTGATTGTGAAGAGCTCCTTTTTGTCTGGGAAGGACTACCTGTAAATAAGAATGCAAGACCACCAGATTTTAGTTAGATAATAAGTGAGGGAACTGCCTTGGGCCCAGGAAATATTAGACTTCCTTTTGAAGGTGGTTAGTTCCCTTTTAATACAAATTGATGCAAATGATAATAAAGAAGCTATTGTGAACTCACGATTTAGGTATCTCGTTACTAAAAACAATCGAGACTAAACTACCAATAATAGAATGTCATGTTGTTTATTTGGTCACTGGTTATTGATATGTTCAGATCAAGTTACAGGGATAGACCAGGCTAGACATGAGATTGTTTTGAGGTGAATAGGTGAAAGGCTGGTTTTGGTATAAGTCATAGTGACCGATGTTGGTCACTGGATAACCGATCGCGGTTATGAAATCGGTATCGGTAGGGAATAACCGATATTGGTAGTGATTTAGGGATTTTTAAATGGAGGTTGGTGTAAGGTGGTTATGAGGTTTGGAAGGTTGGTAGATGGTTGAGGGGAGTAGTAGGGTGATAGAGAAGACTCAGAGAGTGAGAGAGCTGTCTTTGGGGTAATATAGAGATGGATGACCGAATGTTAGGTGTAGGTTGTTGCCGGGTAGTAGATCCAGGAGTGAGCTTATAATCCCTATGAATTAAAAGTTTATGAAGTAATGTCTAGAAGCATACAAGGTGATGAAAGAGACTACTTACTAGTTTCTGATGTGGATGTCGGTCCAAAGAATGCAGTGGCAAAGGCAAGGCTCAGTTGGGATGATCCAGCAATCGGAAGTGATTTGATGAAGCTATCCTCTAAATCTCCCCATGTTTGGATGAGTGTGACAATGCTCTAGTTGTTCAGTTACAGTCTTGGGCTCGATATTCCTCTTTACAAAACTCCTCTCTCTCCTGTTGAGTGTCTCTCTCTTGCAAATGAATTCCGAGTTCTTTGGTTTTGGTTGTGGGAGGTCATTTACAGGGAACTGATGGTGGTTACGTAACCGACGTCAGTCAACTAGGGACTGATGTCGGTTAGGTCAGAGTTGGCTATTTGTAGTAAAATAGCCAACTTTCCCTCCTTTTCTCCCAAGAGATCAGTTGTGGGCTTGGTCAAGTCATTATTAGGTTCATTTTGATGTGGGTGAGGGGTGATGAGTCATTGGTGTGGGTCTAGACCAAGTCATAGGTCTTAATTAGGTTAGTTTAGGGTTAGGGCTAGGTCATAATGAGGTGGCGAGGTGAGGTGGCAGGGTTGGAGATGTGGATTTATTAATCATAAGGTAATTAATAAATAATTCAGTGTGTAAGGTTTAGGTGGTGAGGTAGGGTTAGGTTACGGGACAAGATACGGGGTACAGGGTGTCGTAAGACCCAAATTTTGGTGTCTACATTTGTCCCTTGTTGTCGTGTAGCTTGTCTTGTAAAGCTGCACTGACAATAATAAAAATTGGTTGCCCTAGTTAAGGGTATAGGTAATCCCCCTCAAATCTATCACAGATTGAGGTGACATGAAATCAGGGATAGGGTTAATAAAGGGTGAATGATGATGAGATGATGGTAAGGTGGTGGGGTAAGTTCAAGGAAGCTGAGACACATTGAAATGTAGTAGTGTGACCAGGGTACATGTTTTGAAGAGCAAACAAGCAATTCATAGGAAAAGGTTGATAGTTTATCCAAACAAGGTTGATATAATCCTGGTATCCAAGGCATAGGAAGTAGCTCCAGGGGATATAATGGGTAAGGTACTAGAACATTTAGGCATTTTCGGTAGTACCAAATGGTTGGTTTGGTTGAGATAAACGTCACAGTCTCGGTCTAGGCAAAGCTGGTTGGCTGATCAAATCTAGTATCCTAGTCATGATAAAACATAAACATGTGAGCTCGATTGAACAAACAGCTACATGATGGGTGGATAGAATCATAATTTGTGGGCCTCGGTTGAGGTACTTAATTGGTGCGGCCTTGGGTCTAGCCGATTGGTTGGTTGCGGCCTTAGGTCGGCCCGATTGATTGATTGCGGCCTTAGGTCAGGCTGATTGGTTGGTTGCGGCCTTGGGTCGGGCTGATTGGTAAGTTGCAGCCTTAGGTCGGGCCAATTGGTTGGTTGCGGCCCTGGGTTGGGCCAATTGATTGATTGAGGCCTTAGGTCAGGCCGATTGGGTGGTTGCGGCCTTGGGTCTGGCCGATTGGTAAGTTGCGGCCTTGGGTTGGGCCGATTGGTTGGTTGCGGCCTTGGGTCGGGCCGATTGGTTGGTTGCGGCCTTGGGTTGGGCCGATGAATTCAAAATAAGGCTATTTAGCAAAAGCCGGGGGTAGGCAATGTGCTGAAAAATGGAGATTGGTGGATAAGGGCAGGAGTTAGGGTAAACTAGGTAGGTAACTGATATCGGTTAGTGGTGACCGGTATCGGTTAGGAGACCAATATCGGTCTTCTAGGGCATGACCTAACCGATATCGGTTAGAGGTCAAAACCTATGAAAAGAAAAATACAGCATGTCATTTTCATATTGTGAAATTGAGTGCCAAATTTTTCTTGTTTGAGTTTTGAAGTGATTGGGTCGTGTATTTGGGCTGAGTTGGCATTAGTTGAGTGGGGGAGTGAGATATTGGTAGGCCCCAGAGATCGGGAGGCAGAGTTTGATTGATTGAGGACCCTGCTGAGGAGATTTGGAGCTATGGCATAGCCTGGAGGAGCAGGAGGTGCTGGACGAGCTAGACCACCACCACCTATCCCACCACGACGACGTGTAGTCATACGGGTAGACTCTGAATCCCTATATCTGTGAATTTTATGAAGTTAGTTGGGATTTGGGTAATGGGGTAGGAATCCAAAATTTGATAAAATAATGAAGAAATGAAGGTAAACAGTAAAATGGATTGGGTATATATATTAGATAGGCCAAAACGTTAGGGTGGGTAAGTTTTTAGGTAATTGTGTCGGGTAAATGGGTAGAAATAGGAAAAAAAGGGTTTTGGGGGCCATTTTTGGTTCGGCCCCAAAACCCCACAGTGACCGATGTCAGTCACTAGTCGACCGGCATCGGTCATAGGTCTAGATGTAGATTAGCGGTTACAGAGACCGGGGTCGGTCATGTGTCGACTGAAGTCGGTTCATAAAATTTGGAACATAGACTGCTTGTGTGGGACTGATGATGGTCGAGCGTGACCGATACCGGTCACCATGGGTAGGAGGTAGGGTTGTAAAATTGTTTTGTTGGGTGTTGTATTGGGCGGGTAGGATAGATTATAGGGTTACGGGGGGAGAAGGATTTATAGATGTATAGGGTAAGATAGGTGGGTGTAGATGTGTTTATAGAGTTGGGTTGTGATTGGTTGGGTGAGTGAGTATAGAGGGTTAAGGTAGTTGTTTTGTGAAGGGTAGGCCTGATGGAGTGGGTTTTTTTTGCAGGCACGCCAATAATTTACTATGCGAGATCGGATGTCACCTCTATTGGAGCGGATGCGGCCACATGTGACCACAGTGTAGTGGGCAGTTATGCAGGAGGTTGGACTTGGCGGAGTCCAGAGGTATAGGGCTATGGATAGGGACCATAGCCTAATGGTTGCCCTCATCGACAGATGGGATCCGAAAACCAATGCTTTTCATCTCCCTACTGGAGAAATGACAGTCACCTTAGAAGATGTGTATCGCATCTTGAGACTGCCGATCATCGGTGAGGAGGTGTTCTAGGTGGATGCTGAGACAGTGATGGATAGCATCCTACAGGTATTTGGGGATGCAGCCCCATTGATTACGTATCATAGTGTGAGCATCTGCTATGGCGATATGTATCGCGCTCATCGATAGGAGACACGGGTTGCCATGCTGATGATGATCGATATCACCTGATTCACCCTCCCTGACTCAGAGGGAGGCCACTTCCCACGAGCTCTGATGGGAGTGTTACATGAGACGGTGGAGGAGCACACCTGCTACGCATGGGCACCAGTGTATCTGGTGCAGCTATACAGAGAGCTTTGGGGCTATCACCGTATGAGGTGATTCGGTATATGTTTGACATTCTTATTACACTGATGGGTCTATGAGCATATCATGTGTTTACGACTAGTAGGGTTGCCCCAGTAGCCAGGGCCATAGGTAGTTTATAGATATGGGTTTCAGAGGTGGTTGGGGGTCGTGGGCCAGCCACAAGTAGTTATCGTAGGGTGGGATATCACATATTATAGGCATATGTTAGAGGGCTCTGACTGCCTTAGATATTATATGGAGGCCATACAGAGGCCCATCAGCCCTATGGGGGAGCCCGAGCACAGCCTGCGTTGGATCCAGTACATCTTCTAGATATCTGGACAGAGACCCGGGGAGTACGAGAGGATTCCTCTGGAGAGGGTACGACGACAGCTGGGATTACAACAGGATGAGCCACCTCCCTTCCCACAGTATCAGAGGGAGGATGTCGAGTCACCACTAGCCTTTACCATAGCCATTGGACCTAGTATAGGTAGCAGAGAGAACCAGTAGATGATATGGTGGATGACGCCGGAGTTACAAGTTCATTTTTGGTTTGGTGGGTAGGGCAGAGGACAACCATGAGAGCACAGCCAGCACAACTGGATTTGGTAGCTATTACAGTGGAGAGGGACCGTCTCTTGGGTCAGGTGCAGTTATTACAGGGGTAGCTTACTACTGCATAGGCACAGATTAGAGTGTTATTGGGGTAGTTGGCCTAGGCACAGGTACAGGTACAGACACAGGCACAGGCGCAGGCACAGCCTCAGGTCCCTATTCAGGCTCTGATGGCAGCCTCCACCACCACCCACAGGTATAGGTTCAGGGTTAGGGTGGACAGGTAGGGTAGGGCCCACTTCTATTAGGAGCTGGGGGACCAGCCCCACCGGCCATGGGTGGCACGGGCCTGGTACATGGAGGCGAGAGCGGGAGACCCGCTACTATCAGGACGTACTAGATGGTACCAGTGCAGATTATCATCCATATGCGGCGCATAGAGCTGAGACTTGCTGGAGTCACAGGTCACAGGGGGCGGTAGCCATAGCCGGTGGGTGAGTGACGGGTAGGAGGCAAGATCCGAGACTGGGGCCAGCTGAGGGATGAGCCGAGGGAGAGGGAGAGAGATGAGTTGCCCCAGGAGCGGAGATGTTTTTGGATAGTTGATTTTTTTTTATAGAGACACCGGTCTGCAAATCAAGTGTGCATATAGAGGCCCTGCGTGCCCACATAGGATTTATGTATTCATTTTTGTTGTATATACCGGCCTAACGAGCCGAGTACATTTTGTATAGTTGATACCAGACCTGCGAGCCGATTATAGTTTTGACATGAGAGACCGGCCTGCGAGCCGAGTCGAGAGTTTGACAGAGATAGCGACCTATGTGCCAACTTTGTATTTGGGATCACAGAGGCCCCATGCAGGGTAATTTTTATATTTTGACATTGATTTGATGATATATAGATGATGAGTTTGATCCACATGGTGTGTATAATTGTTGATTTGATGCATATATTATAAGGTTGCATGTGTTTTGTCGATGGTATTGGAATTTGATGTACATAGATGACGTTGATGATGTTTTGATTATATGCATATGTTTTTAAATGTTGATGGTATTATGATGATGGATGTTGATAATGATGTCGTTATGCAGGGAAAAGAGGCAGGCGCTGCCAAAAATTTGTAAAAAATAAAGAAAAGGCCTAGGTATAAGCAAAAAGGAGACAGGTTGACCGATATCAGTTAACTAACCGATGTCGGTCACTATTGGACCGATACCGGTTAGGTAACTGACATCGGTTATGTTAAAATGAGCTTTTCTAAAAATAGAAAAGCTTGGGAGGCAACTTAAATTCTTATTTTTAGAGTCATGCAACATGTTAAATACGAGGATGCGAGGTTGTTGTCATCCATATAGGGTAGTTTCCTAGGAGAATTGAGTGAGAAGGAGGAAAGAGACAGGTAAAGTGATCGTGGGCTTGGATTAAGAAGGTGTAAAGGCAAGTTATAGTGAAGAGCCTGGTGAACATGGCTGAACAAGGAGAAGCATCCAGTGGGCAGAGAGGAGAGAGAAGACATGTTCCACCTCAAGCTGCTGCATCCCAAGAGGTATAAGTTTTGGTTGAAATGAGATTTTGCATGCTTATAAATATGATGTGGTAAGATAAGTGGGTAGAAAGGTGATAGGCAAGGGTTTGGGATGGGGTGAGTGTTATAGGGTAGGTAATCAGGTGTTTTAGATATGTTTTTAGGTACAGGGAGGGGTAAACCAGCGAATAAGTTATCGTAGGTGGTGTTTTTGAGTAGGATGGATAGTATTGACAGTGACCAATATCGGTTTAGGCATAACCGGTATCGGTTAGGTAACCAATATCGGTTACTGTGGAAAGTTACAGATTTTGATAAAAAACCCTTGGGGATTCATTTGCTGTTTGTTGTTTGTTGGTTTGATGTGTGCAGGCAGAGGCAAGGTTTATGATTAATGATAGGGTACTGAATTTTTTGTCACGGGTCCGATCGGATGTAACACCAGTGAAGTGGGCATTAATAAACCGTGTGGGGTTAAGTGGAATCCGCTATTATTCACGAATCGCACACAATCATGCTATGTTGTAGGCGCTGATTGAGAGATGGAATCCAAAAAAGAATACCTTCCATCTGCTGATAGGGGAAATGATAGTGACATTAGAAGATGTGTTTCAAATTTTGAGACTTCCAATTATAGGAAGGCCAGTGTATCAGGCAGGGCCTAATGCGGCGAGGGTAGCAATAACGGTAGTTTTTGGTCCATCCGCACAAGATTTGACACAGCGAGGCATGACATTTACTTATGGTATAATGTTTGCGGCACACCTTGAGGCAACAAGGTTGGCCGTGGTATTGATGATAGCAGTGGGGTATTATGCATTACCTAGAGCGGATGGGGGAAGATTTCCAAAATCATTGATGTGTATTATTCGTGAGATGATAGAAGGTAGCGTTACTTTCGCATGGGCACCCACATATCTGGCGGAGCTATATAGGGGTTTATGGGCATGCAGGTTAAATGACAGGACTACACTATATTGTGCATACTTATTACATTGTTGGGCTTATGAGCACATTGGGTGTGTGCAACCAATAGGCTGACCAATCTAGGCAGGAGAGATAGGAGTGCAGAGGTTCGAATTCAGGCGATGGGTCCAGACAGAGCAAGAGGCAAGAGTCGAGACCATGATAGATAACGCTGAGTATTATAGGCAGAATTTGGAGATGATGACAATTGCGGATATCCGTTGGAGGCCTTACGGGAACTACATGGTGACGGTGAACATAGCCGAGGATTCGAGGGGTGTAGAGCAAATGAGGTGGATCACAGGACACATGCCAGGGGAGTACGAGAGGATTCCTCTAGATCACGTGCGATGACAATTTGGATTTGTTCAGGATATACCCATGGATCATAGACCATACAGAAGGATTGACGCCGAGGCACCATTCTCACCTCCACAACCAACTCTTATAGAAGGACCAGAAGAGATAGCAGTCGATCACAGGGTAATGGATGTAGGAGCGACAAAGTCTTATAGATTATGGTGGGTAGAAGAGCAGTGAAGTACACACGAGAGGGCCGATCATCCTGACATAGCTGTGATTACCATGGAGAGAGACCTCCTACAGGGTTTAGTTCTCTAGCTTCAAACACAGGTAAACGAGACCACAGGATTGTTAGAGGCTTCGCAGTCTCGAGTGGAGAGACTAGAGGCAAGAGTCCTCCACGTTGAGAGGGGTAGATTCATATGTTACAGGAGAGATTGGTGGATCAGTGGGAGGAACCAATAGCAGTGGTACCTTTGAGTATGGAGAGGCTAGGTGAGCGGCGTCGACGATCACCATCACTACCTGGTTCAGGATGAGGCGCGGGGGTCTAAGTGAGTTTCATAGATAGGGGTAGAAGAATAAATAAGGATTCCGAGCCTGTGTGTTGATGATAGAGAAGATGTATTTGTTTAACACCTATATAAAATGGAATATGTATGTTGATTTGAGTTTTTGATAGTTATAAGAATATTGGTGTTTTGAATGTTTGGATTGATAAAGGATCCAGGTAAGTGTTATCAATAAAAATACTCAAAAATATTTATATTTTAAAAGAAAAATACAACACAGGATAGGTTATGGTAGGGGATGGTCGAGCTAACCTTGGGAGACCCCATGTCTCCTAAGTGTTGCCTACATAGCCCATTGCACAAAACAAGGAGGGGCCTCAGACCGATGTAGTTCTCCCTTAGGACTAAGGGAGAGGTGAATTCAGGAAATTTGGTTGTGGTTAAGCAATTTGTTGGTTAGTAAAAGTTTTGATGTTGGTAGAGTAATGTTGTTGGTGTTGGTGTGGGTATAGGTGAAGTGAGGGTTAGCTTACCCAAGCATAGGAAACCGTGTCCTAATTAAGATCAACACACAATCCTATATTCAGGTAAAAGAGGCAAAAGTTTCCTATAGTTGGAAAGAGATAAACAAACCACGTATTATCGTAGGATGAGCTTGAATCTCTAGGTACCTTGAATATGTGAGAAGTTGATAGGTGAAAAGAGTTGTATTATCACAATATATCAGATATATGCACGTCCCTTGAGTTTTGTTATTGTGAAGAATGGTGAGGTGAGGTGGATGGTATGGTTGGGGCATAGAGAACTTGTTATAAGGTGATTATTCTGACGGAAGAGAACTAGACCAAAATAGACAAGTCCATGACTCAAACGTACTTTTGAATACTACTTTTATTTTTCTGGATATAGACTGATCGATGCGGGAAGTCTATATGGGATATGCATTTTGTTGTTCTTGAGGTCTTCACGAAGCTGATCAATGTGAGAAGATTCTGATAGAGGCTGACTTTTAATAGCTGTCCTTCGAGGGAGACTTTGTATAGTTGTCCTTCAAGGGAGTAGTCTACTTATAGTAGCAGATGTGGCATTTACACATAGTTCTCCTTCGAGGGAGCAGTCTAGTTATAGTAGCATATGCGGCTTTGCACATAGTTTTCCTTCGAGGGAGCAGTCTAGTTTATAGCTTAGAGGTCTAGATGTATGTTTGGCATGAAGCATCTAGTTTTGCAGGAAGTTTGACTCAAGAATATCCTAGAATTGTATAATTGAGAACTTGTTATTTTGATACATTTAAGTCATGGACCAGACTAAAAAGGAAAAGGCATCTTTAAGAGGAGGTGATGATCAAACCATGTGGGTTTGATTTTACTGTGAGATGCACGACAAAAAAAAAAGGTGTATGAGGTGGTAAATTAGCTCAAGGGACGAGCGCAAGGTAGATAAGAAGTGATGTAACACTAAATTAAACAGTAGAATGGTCAGAGATGCAAGGCATTAAGGGGTTCAGGTTCAGGTTTACCATTAAGCAAAGCTAAATGATAAGTACCTGATCCATAAGTGTGAGTGATAATATAAGGCCCAATCCAATTAGGAGCAAATTTTCCATGTTTGCTCTTTTCTAGTTTGGTTACATGTTGATTCTCTTTGAGGAAAAGATCACCAATTTTAAAGGTACGCTCATGAATTCACTTATCATAAGCGCGTTTGATGTGATTTTGATAAATTTGAAGGTGTTAAAGAGTGGTAAGACGATGCTTGTCAAGAAGCTCCAATTGGGCTAACCGCTCTTGGCAGAAGTCATCATTGGTGAGAATATCCTGGAGAGATATTCTGAGGGAAGGGATTTGTATTTCGAGAGGCAAGACAGCCTTGATACCATACACCAGAGAGAATGGTGTGGCATTAGTGGAAGTACGAATGCTGGTACGATAAGCCCAAAGGGCAAAGGGGATATGATCATGCCAATTTTGCCCAGAATCGTTAACGACTTTCATGAGAATTTTGGTTAAGGTTTTGTTAGAAGATTCAGCTTGACCATTTGCCTGTGGATAATAGGGTGACGAGAAGATAAGTTTGATACCAAAGTTGTCACAAAGGGCTTGTAACAGCTTATTTTTGAAAGATTTTCTATTATCGGTTATCAAGCAATGAGGAACACTGAAACGGAAAATAATGTGATGATTGATGAATTCAACGATTTTCTCCTTTTTGGTTGAAACGATTGGAACGACCTCCACCCATTTAGTGTAATATTTTGGTTGCCATGATGATCCAACGGTGATGTTGCGAAGAAGGTGGATGAATCTCACCAATGAGGTCCAAACCCCATTGTGAGAAAGGCCAAAGAACTCGTGCGACCTGTAGTGGGTGGCTGGGAGTATGTTGAAGTTTGGCATGCTGTTGAAACATAACACAATAATTAACATATTCACAGCAGTATTTATTAAGAGTATGCCAATAATATCCTAGGCGAAGGATCCGCTTGGCCATGGCAAATCCACTAAAGTGCCCACCACAAATTCCGTCATAGACTTGTTGGATGGTATGAGTGACTTCAGCGCTGGTTAGACATGAAAGGAGGATACCATCAAAGCCACGTTTATAGAGAAGTCCCCCCATGACGACATAATGAGAAACACCTTTAATAAAAGCACATTTTCCATTACTACTAAGGTCAGGTGGGAGAACAGACGGTTGTAAGGTAGTCGTAAAATTGGTGATACCAGGTGTCCTGTGAGTCAACAGATACATTATTTACCATACAAATATCTGGGACTAAGTAAGATGGGGAAAAGAGTTGCTGGACCAAGACAAATATGTCAGAGTCAGTTGGTGATGCAGGAATTTGTGAGGCCAAGCAAGCCATAGTATCCACAAATTTATTAGTTGAGCGTGGAACGGTTTGGATAGTATAATGGGTAAAAAAAGGTCAAAAGTGAATCTACATAACATTTGTACTTTTGAAGTTCCTCATTTTTACATTGGTAGATGCCAGTAACTTGATTTACTACCAATTGAGAGTCACTGAAAATGTTAATAGACTTCACACCTAAGTGTAACGCAACATGGGGACCCAAAACAAGGGCCTCGTATTCCGCTGTATTGTTAGTGCAAGGGAAATCAAACTTGAATGAAAGAGGCATAGGTTCACCTTCAATAGGAATGAGAGCAATGACCACCCCTCCACCACACTGGCATTTAGATCCATTGAAGAAGAGGGTCAACGGATAAGACGCACGTCACTGAGTGAAAGAGTTGCGATGAGTTCACCAGGGAAAGTAAAATTGGTAAATTGTTCCCCTAGGTAAGGGGGCTTCCGCAAGTTGGTCTATGATAGTTTTTCCTTTGACTGATTTCTGGTGTATAAACTCAAGGTCGAGGTCGGTGAGGAGCATAAGCCATCGGGTGATGCGTTGGTTTAGATGAGGTTTGGCGTACATATAATGTATGGGGTTGGCATTGGTGATGACAAAAGTTTTGTGATTCAAGAGGTAATGTCGGAGTTTGGTGGCCACGAATGATAGGGTTAGACACAACTTTTTGACGTGTGTATAGCTAGTTTCATAATCCACAAGAGTACGGATTATGTAATAAACTACTTGTTCTCGATGCTCGGAGTCATGATGTGTGAGCATGGCTCCTATAGCATGGTTGGTGGCAGAAAGGTAAAGGTAGAAAGGGTGATCATCCTGAGGTGGGATAAGCACGGGTGGCTGCAAGAGATAAGCTTTAAGAGCCTTAAAGGCTTGGTGGCACTCCTCGCTCCATTGAAAGAAAATGTCCTTTTTAAGGAGATGATGGAAAGGTTGACATCAATCTGAGAGTTGTGAGATGAAACGCCGGATAGATTGGAGTTTTCCCTGCAAACTATGAAATTGCTTTAGGTTAGCGGGTGGGGGCATTTCTAAGATAGCTTTGACTTTAGCTAGGTCGACTTCAATGCCACGCAAAGAGACGATAAAGCCATGGAGTTTTCTTGAAAGGACGCTAAAGACACATTTCTTTGGTTGAAGATGAACACAGTATTGTAACAGGTGATCGAAAATAATGGTTAAAACATCGAGATGTTCACTGCGATGTTTGGATTTTCCAAGGAGACCATCAACATAATCTTCGAGGATAGTGTGCATAATGTCATGAAAAATGTAAGTCATAGCCTGTTGATAAGTTACACCAGCATTCATAAGGCCAAATGACATGACACGATAGCAGAAGGTCCCCCAGGGGGTAATGAAGGTAGTTTTATGTTGATCGGCCGGGGCTACTAAAATTTGATTGTATCCCGAGAAACCATCCATGAGAGAAAGCATCTCATGGCCCGCAGTGAGATCAACAAGTTGATCAATGCTAGGTAGGGGGAATTCATCCTTTGGGCAAGTGAGGTTAAGATCCTAGAAATCTGTACATATCCGAAGTCCCCCCGTCGCTTTAGTGACAGGTACAATATTAGAAATCCATTGAGGATAGTTAATAGGTAAGATGAAAGAAACAAAAAGGAGTCGTTGAAGCTCTTCTTTAACCAAGAGGGCAATGCGGGGATGTATTTTTCTCAGTTTCTGTTTAACTGGTTTGGATTTTGGTTTCAGAGTGATGTTATGAACGGAAATGTCAGGATCGATTCTTGGCATGTTGGCGTAGGACCAAGCGAAATCTTGATTGTGTGCACAGAGGAAGGTAGTGAAGGCGGCTTGTTCTGATGTGTCGAGGGATTGTCTGATCTTTACAATGTGAGGATCATCCTTTGTGTGGATGTTGATTTCTATAGTCGACTCATTCAACATGGTTTGGGTTTCAGATGGTAAGGCGCGTTGAATAGAAGAGTCATCTGCACCAAGGTAGGTGAGGATGGAGTCGTCATCCTGGCACTCCACAACATTAATCGAAGGTGAGTCTTCTTCAATCATGTATGGATACAAAAGGGGGAGAGAAGATGGGTCTTCACCATCACGTTGATAAGTGAGAGGACCTAGGAAAAGTAGCATTCACGAACAAAAAAAAAAGTTACGAGGGATAGATTCCGGGTCTATCGACTCTGTGGGTGAAGATGGCAAAATGGGCGATGATGGTTCAGAAGGGGTGACTTTGTTATCTTCCTAGATACAATTGACATGAGGTTTCTTCAGTGTAGGTGGTTCAGAAAATCTAAGACCACTACGATCTTTGTGTTTACGTGTAGTCATGGGAATGATCGTATGTTGGCCTTGTTCATAAAGACCAAAACCAAAACCTTTCCAAGGACAGCAGGCATTAGGAAGGTGAGGGAAAAATGACGGTTGGTTAGATATTGAAAATCAGATTGGAAGGGAACCACATCAATGGGAGGTTCAAGGGTGACAGAGGTTGCGTCGACACCCCCATACGTTAGGTTGGTGCGGCAATTAGGTTGTCCGTAGGAGATCACCTCCCCCACACGACGGTCATAGGTAGGATGCGCATGTAACTGTCCATAGTCTTATGGGGTATGGAAAGTGCTAACGTTGTATAAGCAGTACTCCCCCAGCGTAAGGCATTGAAAAACACCTGCCAAGGGATCTGAGGTTGGGATGTTGTCCACGGAGAAGGAAGAGGTTTTTGTGTTGGTGGTTTCATTGGTCGAAGGTGTGGGTGCGGTTAAGGTGGATGGTTGAGGTGTGGTTGAAGTAGATGGTTGGGTCAGATCAATGGGCGCCTTGAATGGTACAAGCACATCATTAGGGCAGTATAAAACATTACAGGTTTTGAAGGGGGAAGTGTCAGCTGTGACAGTATATGACTTCCCCTCATACTCAAACTTAATGCATCTATGTAAGGTGGAGGGAACGCATCCCATAGCCCAGATCCAAGGGCAGCCTAACAACATGTTGCATTAGAACTCTCCCTCAAGAACATATAAGAGTTCGAGGCAAGGTACCTGGCCCTACACGAAATGTTAAGGATCATGGTGCCTAGGGTAGAAGTAATAGCATCGTTGAAGGAACGCAACATAGTGGGGTTGGCACACATGCACAGCTAGGAGGGATATTCATCTGTTGGAAGGCTTTGGAAGAGATGATATTTAGGATAGCTCCCCCATCGATCATAACACGACATACCCGGATGTCCCAGATGTAAGCTGAGATGAAAAGAGTGGGGTCAGGATCTTCTGCACCAAAGACGACAATTTCTTCTTGAGAAAAACTGACAGCAGCGGCTTGCTGTATAAAGGGACAGAGGTGGTTGTGGAGGTAGGTTGTTTGGTGAGAGAAGTGACATGGTTGGGTGTTAAGATGGAGGTGAAAGGTAGGGTTTCATTAGGTAGGACCTCTATCCCTTGGAGGATCTCAATTAGAGCTTGTCGATGAGATTCAGATGTTTGAATGAGATCATAGAGTGTCATTTTTACAGGAGATTGGTGAAGTTGTTTGATCATAGTGCGATGGGCAACTCCATCAGAGACTGGATAGGCAGGTCCACGAATAACCACTTTAGGTGGTGGTGCGATCGGGATGGTGGAAGGAGAAAGAGAGGCCGCAGGTGTGCTCTCTTTAGCTTTTCCATTGTTTTTCTGACCTCGAGTAGCAATGCTAATCATGTTGATCTCGTGAATATGAGATGAGGAAGATGACAGGGATAAGTCATTGTTCTCGAGAGGTGGGGTTGCAATGATGATAGATTTTGGTGAGGTGGGGATAGGTGATATAGGATAAGGGATCGAAGCTAAGGGATTTTCCCTCCATAGGTTGTCTTTCTTAGATTTTCCATCCGAGATAAGTAACTAGCAAAGGATGGCTTTCAAAGCTTTACATCCTTCTACATTATGTCCTGGTGTGTGGTGGTAGGCAAAGATTTTAGATTCATCATAACCTATAGGTCGAGGTTTAGATGGATCATAGGGTCTGAGTGGGGGTAGGGAAATGGTCGCATCCCCTACCAACATATCAAGGATCTTGGCGTAAGATCCTTTGAGCAGGTCAAATGAAGATGAGGCTATTGATTGAGTGGGTGAGATTATTGATTGTTTTGGTAATGGTTGGGTACGAGTGGTTCGTACGGGTGGTGGTTTAGGCAAAGGATTTTGATGATTGGGTTTAACTAGGTGTGGCTTCTTCTACGCAGAAGTCATGTTTAGCTGGTTAGATGATGAGGCCATAGATGACATGGTGGCAGGAAACAACCACGGGGAAAGAGGAGCGGCAGCAAACAAGTCCTTCGATGATCGAGTTTTCTTAGGGTTGGTAGGTAGGTAAGATACTTGGGGTGATGGTGTTGAGATGCCTGTGGATTTCTGTATGGGTGCAGAAGGTGCTGGTCGTGTTAAAGAAGACGTGGGAGGCATGGTGTATTGAGGCAAGGTGGAGGGGTGAGGCCCCAATATAGAAGGTAGGTGTGACGGTGAGGGTTGAAGCCGTACCTACTGTAGTGGTGTGATCGGGGGTGAGGGTTTTAGTTGTGGCGGAGGCATAGATTGGACTCGAGGAGATTGGGTCTGTCTCCTAGGTGGATTAACGGCTTTATTTTTAGATAAGTCTAACTGTTTAGGTGGGTGCGTCAGGCTGGGTATTGGTGAAGTCCCAAGCGTAGGGGAAGGTTTGGCTAGGTTGATAGAGGTGGATGAGGTATTTGGTAGAGATGAGGGGGGTGGAGGTGAGGACATAGGCATTTTGAGCTTTTGTAAAAACTTCGGGTATATAGTAGAGGTGTTTGGATTAGTCATCTGCATTTGAGTAGAGCATGGTGTATTCAAACGTTCCCATAAGAGTCGTCTATCTTCTGGGGGGTGACAATCTTCACGTATGGACGGGAATTTTGGTATGGAAGAGAAGTGGGCTGTGATTCTGGTCCACTGGGGGTGTGATACAGGGGGCGAATGAGGCACTGTATCAATGGGTGTTAAGAGGTCAACTGGTCGCTGGAAAGATTTAGGTGATGAAGAACTGATAGGGAGGAGGGCATGTTCTAGAGGATCCGTCATGGTTAAGGAATTTGGTGATGTAGGCTCAAGGGGTTTCTCTTCTAAGGATGACAGAAAAAGTGGTGATCCTTCTTCTTTTGCAGCAAGAGTGGTGGAAGGAGATGTTTGGGAAATAGATAAGTTGGATAACATCCGCTCACAGTCTTGCAGGGATGTGGTGTAAGAAGGCTCTTCTGTGAGAAGAGAACTCTGGGTGGTTGATTCCTTTATGGGTAAAGGAATAGCAGGGTTGTCCTCTTGTCCTGATGAAGGAGAAGGGGGCAAGGACTCCTGCGTCAGTGAAGAGGCTCGATTCAGAATTTCCTCGATGGAAGCCCTTGGTTGGGAGTTGAAAACCACATGGATCTCATGCACACTCTTCTCCTCGGCTAAGGTTTCTTGGTTTGTGTTACTGTTAGAGGAATGGTTTGGAAATGGTTTGTTGAAGATTTTTAAATTTTGATTAGCAGGGGCATTAAGATTATTGAGGGTTATATCCTTTGCATCAACCATTTCCTGCACTATGTTTTTTAGCATCTTGTAGTTTTCGTGGCTATGTCCCTTCACGCGATGGAAGTTACAGAAGTCATTTTCTTTATACCAAGAAGGTATAGCGCGAGCGAAATCAAACTTGGAGTGAGGTTTAACAGGAGGCAAGGTGATAGCTCCTGCTTTAAGCAATTTGTCCAAGATCACATCATAAGTTTCTCCCAAGGGAGTGTATTTGATGGGCTCAGCTTTATACTTATAGGTGAATTTTGGCTGGGTATTAGGCGGTGCTTGAGATTTGACCATCACCACGTGTACAGCTCCTCTTAATTTTGAAGCAGACGATGCGTGAGAGTTGGTGGTGTTGGGTTTGTTGGTGGAGTCTTGGGTTCAGACATTTGAGTTTTTGTTGCGCAACTTCAATTTCTCCTCCTCTAAGGCTCAAATCTCTAATTTCCGAGCCATAGTAAAGGCCTCATCAAAGGTGAGGAAAGTTTGAATTTGGAGGGTGGGAGAAATGTGTTTAGCGCAGGCCCACGTGAAGAGTTCGATGATCTCAGCCTGAGGTAAGGCATAAGTAAGTTGGTTGATGAGGCCCCACCATCGCCCAACGAAATCTGTGATAGATTCATCTTCAAATTGTCGGATGGCATAGAGATCGGTAATGGATACTTTCTTGGCAATATTGATGGAGAAATGCTCCAAGAAAGATTGGGCTAATTGGTTAAAGGAGAAGATTGAGTGCTGGGCTAAAGCACTGTACCACTCCAAGGCAGGTCCTGATAAGGACATGGGGAAGGTACGGAGTAGTAAGGCATCGTCATGAGCAATCAGATAGCAGGCATGTCTAAACGATCGCAAGTGTTGTTGAGGGTCCTCCTTACTATTAAAGCGAGTAAATTTCGGCAATTCCCATTGAGGAGGATATGTATGAAGGGGGACAGAAGGATGAATAGGCTCCTGAAAAACTTGCTCGTATGTCAGGGTGTTACGGCTTCCTGAAATAGAAGCCTCAAGATTTTGCATCTTGTCCATCATCTGTTTGATTAAATCATTGGTTGGGTTAGATGATGGTGTTGTCATCGTAAACGGAGGAGGATTGGGCCAAGAGCCGCTACTAGACAATGGTGGGGTTAAATGTTGATAAGGTATCGATGATGAATGTGTTGGGGCGGTCAAATAAGGGTGTCCTATATAAGATGTTGAGGCCACCAGATGCGTTTGCGGAAATGAAAAGGTGGGCGGAGCCTGAGAGGGAAAGCTCGTGTGGATAGGTGGTAGAGAACAAGTTATGAAAGAGGCAATCTACGAGAGGGATGAGGTAGGGGCAGTGGATGGTAGTGATATGTGGGGCCCCAGATTAACCAAAGGAAATCCAATTGGTGCAGTATGGACCATCAAATCCACTGAGCTGGGAGACGGGGCTAAGGATGAAGACGGTGAGGTGGAGTTATTAGGTGGGGAAGGAGCTAAGTGAGCGGCTATACTAATAGGCATACCCAAGAGGAGCTGACCGTCGGGTGTACGGTCAGGGGTATGAGACAAATAATACTGTACGATGCCAAGATTAGCATCCAAAAATTTAGCAAAATCTGGATCTCCTACAGAGATCTTGGGAAAAGCATTGGTGTCCGTAGGATTCCCCATAGGATGCGAAGGGGGTGACTCAGGCAAAGACACGGAACAAGCATGTGAAACCATGGCTGCGGCTTGTTTCCGGGTGATAACAACCATGGACAAGAGGATACAGTAGGGAATTAGTCAATTAGGAACAGAAATAGCAACAAAATGTTGGAATTGGTAGGTTGCTGGTTTGTTAGGAACTGTGAAACACAGTAACCGATATCAGTCTGGTAACCGATGTCGGTCAGACGGTAGCCGGCATCAGTCAGGTAACCAATGTCGGTAGAAGAGGACCGGTGCTGGTCACTGTGAAGGAAAAGAGAGAATGTAAGAGGCTGCTGGTTTAGGGATAACAAGGCTTAGTATACCCACCAAACTGTCTGAAGTGATCACTAAGACAGGGTATAACCGAGAAACAGAACTGAAAGAAAAACAAAAAAAAGAAGCAAGATGCACAAGCAAATCAAGAGACTAACCCTAGGATTAGTTTTAATCACTTTTGGGCTTATGCCTTAGATGCAAGATGATGTCAATCCTAAAAAAAAGACCTAAGGGAGATGTCAAGTTTGTTTTGGCTTGTAAGGCTACCTCAATCGGGTAGAGGAATACCATGAAAGGGGGGATGTTTGAGATGTTGTGTAGATTATGATGTGATTTGGTATGTGTTGTGCAGTGAGAGTAAGATTAATTTCTCATCAATACCGTGGATATTACCCCCATGTGTGCAACCTGTTACTTAATCTACGTTCACTAGAATGAAAAACAACAAGCAAGAATGTGATGCACGTGTTTTAAACCCAAATCGAAAATGATATTCGATGAAGCAAAGAAAGAGAAGAGGTCAAGAAGATAACTTTCACTAATGCAAAGATGCGAAAGAAAGACAAGTTCTTTTACCAAAATGACAAAATATTTTGTGAATATTTAGAAGAGAGAAACAATAAGTGTGCTCCCTATATGAAAACAAGCAAGAAATAAAGAAACTCGAGAAGGGTCCCACCGGGCGTGCCAAAATGTTTCACACAGAATTTTGTTCCAGAATAGAGTTAATTCTATCCTTTCATTCTCTTGAGAAACAGATAGGGGTTAGGGTTAGGAGGAATACCTGTTGAGTGTTGGGAAGGTGTGCGCATACCATAGAGAGATCAGACCAATTGTGAAGAGCTCCTTTTTGTCTGGGAAGGACTACCTGTAAATAAGAATGCAAGACCACCAGATTTTAGTTAGACAATAAGTGAGGGAACTGCCTTGGGCCCAGGAAATATTAGACTTCCTTTCGAAGGTGGTCAGTTCCCTTTTAATACAAATTGATGCAAATGATAATAAAGAAGCTATTGCGAAATCACGATTTAGGTATCTCGTTACTAAAAGCAATAGAGACTAAACTACCAATAATAGAATGTCATGCTGTTTGTTTGGTCACTGGTTATTGATATGTTCAGATCAAGTTACAGGGATAGACCAGGCTAGACATGAGATTGTTTTGAGGTGAATAGGTGAAAGGTTGGTTTTGGTATAAGTCACAGTGACCAATGCCGGTCACTGGATAACCGATCGCGGTTATAAAACTGGTACCGGTAGGGAATAACCGATATCGGTAGGGGCAGTGATTTAGGGATTTTTAAATGGAGGTTGGTGTAAGGTGGTTATGAGGTTTGGAAGGTTGGTAGATGGTTGAGGGGAGTAGTAGGGTGATAGAGAAGACTCAAAGAGTGAGAGAGTTGTCTTTGGGGTAATATAGAGATGGATGACCGAAGGTTAGGTGCAGGTTGTTGCCGGGTAGTAGATCCAGGAGTGAGCTTATAATCCCTATGAATTAAAAGTTCACAAAGTAGTGTCTAGAAGCATACAAGGTGATAAAAGAGACTACTTACTAGTTTCTGATGTGGATGTAGGTCCAAAGAATGCAGTGGCGAAGGAAAGGCTCAGTTGGGATGATCCAACAATCGGAAGTGATCTGATGAAGCTATCCTCTGACTCTCCCCATGTTTGGATGAGTGTGACAATGCTCTAGTTGTTCAGTTACTAGTCTTGGGCTTGATATTCCTCTTTGCAAAACTCCTCTCTCTCCTTCACTTGTCTCTCTCTTGTAAATGAATTCGGGGTCCTTGCCAATGAAAATCTGATCCCCTGGTTTTGGTTGGGGGAGGTCATTTACAGGGAACTGATGGCAGGTTACGTAACCACGCCGGTCGAGTAGGGACCGATGTCGGTTAGGTCAAAGTTGGCTATTTGTAGTAAAATAGCCAACTTTCCCTCCTTTTCTCCCGAGGGATCAGTTGTGGGCTTGGTCAAGTCATTATTAGGTTTGTTTTGATGCGGGTGAGGGGTGATGAGTCATGGGTGTGGGTCTGGACCAAGTCATAGGTCTTAATTAGGTTAGTTTAGGGTTAGGGCTAGGTCATAGTGAGGTGGCGAGGTGAGGTGGCAGGGTTGGAGATGTGGATTTATTAATCATAAGGTAATTAATAAATAATTCAGTGTGTAAGGTTTAGGTGGTGAGGTAGGGTTAGGTTGCAGGATGAGATACGGGGTACAGGGCGTCGTAAGACCCAAATTTTGGTGTCTATGAAGATTGCACAACTATTAGTTCTCAATATAGACATCGAGAAGGCATACGACTACTAGACATTAGGAATTAGGGATTGATTCTGTACATGACCATAGGAGGTCCACAACAACCACGAATCTACGGTTGTGATTCATAGGTCCCACAACCCAATGAGTCCATAGGTCAATCAGACATAGATGTGGGTTTACACTCATTAGTACTTAAATCCACTCCACTTCCGCCAACCATTATCACACAGTTATTCATGTTAGACATAGCAGCTAACAAAGCTAAAGATTTCTGGACTAGACCAGATAATCACCCATAGAATCCACTATATATCCATCATCCATCTTATGAACCTATCTGGAGATATACACGAATCAATCCCAGGTCATTTTCCTCGTATACCATAACCTATAGATTAGATCACACAAAAGCTCGATATTGATTGGAGCATTCGAGCAGTCATCCTCACCGATCGATCTATCACACCAGTTCAGGTTAGGAGGGCCTTCTTTGCCTTAGATTCACAGATTCCATTAGTGCGTGTCAAAGCCATAAGATTACCTAACTAGCTTGCCTACACCCCATGTATATTCCATCCCCACCGGCTGTCTTGGCATGACCTCGAGAGGTCGGGTGCAAGGAAGAGTTACTTGTAGATTCCCATGCTCGCTTGTCACTTTTCCATCATACAAAATTGGTGAACCTGATATGAACAAAACAGTTCTTCCTCTTTTAGTTTTATTTCTTCCATCCACCTTCACTCTTTCCCATTATTCTGTTGGTATTCATATACCCCCCGAATATGTCAGGATTCGATGCATTTGGTAGACCTCTCCTAGGTCTTGAAGCATATTATGATCAACTGAATAGACAGCCATCACCCTCACTCTTAGCATGGGATGAAAACTATTCAACTAAATGATTGTCGACACAAACTCCCCCTCCAAGGACTAGATTTAGTTCTTATTTCCAAATAGAGGAGTTGTACCAGCTCGCTCAAACGCAACAACTAGAGCCTTCAGGCTCGAACTACATGACGTTTACAAAAAAATCTGGTTCATCTCCTCAAGTATTGCTTAGACCGCAAATTAGTAGACAATCAGATCCATATCTATTTTTAGACAATGAACATTCAGTGCATTATGCCAGGAATGAACAATGCTCTTGGAGTATGTACCCACCTATAGGAAGTTTACAAACACAACCCAAGGTCTCGTTTCAAGAAAACACCTCCATGCCGCTACCTATGGGAAATTCCCTTGGTGAAACTTGGCAGGGTAACGATCAGTTCATAGCAGGGTACCACATGCCCATACAACCTTAGGATATACAACAAATGCCACTAAGGCAAAATACCGTGACTTCACCAAATGAAGTCATCTCAACTTTAGTAGAAAAAGTTAGAGGGTTAGAACTTGCTCAAGTAAGTCAAAATTCTCAGTTCATGCAGGTAGGAAATTTCAATCCTCCACATCATCCTGGCCAAGTAGACCTCATCACAGGAATAGGCATGTTGGGCATGCCTCCTTAGTATTTAGAACAAACCCCAACTAGAACCACTTTTTCTAACATCATTCCGGTGGAAAATATGATACCTCCTAGTCTAGTACAAAATAATCCATTCCTGGGAAATACTCCTCCATACTTGAACATGTATTCCAAATCACCATAGGGAGATATGTTATCTTCTCTTGGCATGTTCACTCAACCATAGGGATTTCCTTATGTCCCTGCAAATGCATACACCACGCCATATCAACAACCCATTCCACTTCCACCCCCTCAGCAGGCACCATCAATGGTCGAAACCTATGTGATAGGAACTTATTCAGAATATTTGAAAGATCCCTTAGACTTCACTATACAAAGCATCATGCTTCCAAGACCTCTTCCCGATTTTTCCAAATATAAAGGGGAAGGAGACTCGAATGCACACATTAAGGCCTACGCCACATCCATTTGAGAACTGCTCCCTTGGGATGGGGTTGTTGCCGAAATATTCCCCAAAAATTTAGAGGGCATCGCCCTCGATTGGTATTACAGAATACCTGAAGCTTCCATCCATTCATTTAAAAAACTTGTTTTAGAGTTCATCAAGGCGTTTGACATGAACAAACTGTTGAGAATAGGAATCAGGGAATTCTTGCACATTAAGCAAGAACACAATGAATCTGTTGCTCATTTCATCCAAAGATGGCGTATAGTCCTCTATTCTTCAGCAAGAACTCCAAACATGGACCAAATGGAACTATGTGATTTATTCCTTCATTCTCTCAGTAGAGAGGTAAAGGAAGAATTCTAGAAGTTCCAATTAAGGACTTACGATGAAGTAATTGAGAGTGCCCTCTGAATAGATCAAGCGGCAATAGATAGCGGTCACAAGACGTATGGAACAAATGGGAGGTTAATCACCCCCAGCCAGAATACTATGACTTATCCTACTACCACAAATGTCAATCAAGGACCTACAATCCTTAACAAAAATCACGGCGTAACAACAAATGGAGTAATTGACCAAACAAAGAAAACAAATGTTGTAAATACTCCACCGCCGATGAATAATCAACGAAACAACAACTTTACCCCAACAATCAACTCGATGGATTTTAATCATCCACAACAACATCAACAATGGCAGGTCCAAACACAAGGTCCAAGATAAAATGCAACTGGATGTCAAAACCAAAACCAAAACCAAAGACAACAAACACAAAACTTTAATGGTCAACGGTTTAATCAGAGTTTTGAACCATAATACGCGCTAAACCAACAACCTAGGAATTACAATCCTAACTCATATTATGGTTTCCAAAAAATTCAAGGCCATGACACTAGGACTTTCCATGATTACAATAAGTTCATGCAACGTCTGCCAGAAGAACAAAGACAACTTTTCATAGACATGTTCTTAGCAGATCCTGCATCACCTGTGCCAAATACCTTCACTGGAGTAGTCTCCCCCAAAAATGCACCCCTCAAGATCTTCAACGATCCACTCCTAAATCACAATAACAAAAAATGAAATCCAAATGGGATGACCAAGAGTGTAATAATAAGAAACAATGATCATGAAGCCTCGACTTTGCTAAATCCACCTGTCGCACCACAATTAGGAAATCAGCTATGACCCAAGATAGTTAGTTTAGTGGAATTAGACACTGAGCTACTCGTGGAAACTGTAACAAGGACACGAGAGTATTCTTCTCAGCTAAGTCCAAGTTACCCGCTAGAGATAGATAACATTCAATAGCCATTATTAAAATCTGTAGGTGCCTATGATTTAATTAATGACCTAACAAAGACCATCTCTCATATCTCCTTTTTGGACTTATTGAAGAACTCTACTGCCCACAAGGCTACTCTTTTAAAGGCATTAGGTTTAGGTCATTTAATTAACATCACGCCACCTCCCAAGACATAGGTAAATCATATATACTTTGATATCCACCCTCCGGGGAAGCTGGATAGGGATACTGAGTTTATATTTGACATAAACAAAATGCCAACAGACGCCAAGATTGCATGAAGAGGTGATCCGGCCTTACATTTACAAGTGTGGGTTTATAACAATTACGTTAAACACACAATGGTTGACAATGGGGCAACAGTTAAAATAGTTCCCTTCTCTTTCCTTTAAAAGCTAGGGTAAGGAGAAACAAATTGTTCCACGAATCGAAAAACACTAAGAGGCTATGATAGCCTTAAAGCCACTTTGATTGGAACTATAATACTACTAGTCACCTTAGGACCCAAAACAATCTTCACTAAGTTTTATATTATAGATCTGGACACCAACTATAATATGATTCTCGGATGACCATGGATACACCGTATGAAGGCAATCTCTTCTACGTTATTTCAAGAAATAATATTCCTACACTTAGGAAAGGTATTCATAGCAAAAGGTGATCTGAAACCATTCGATATACACCTAACAGACCTGAAGAAAAGACTAGGTGTTCACTCTGAGTTTGAACTCATAACAAACCAACTTAACAAGCCAACTGACTCAAAACCAGAAGGAAAGTTGGTACCTACAACAGAGCTAGAAGTTATGAACCTAATCAAGAATATCCCAGCCCTCAAAGATGAGGCTAACATCGTAGAAACAATATCATTAGCAACTACTACAAAAATAGTCAAGTTGCTAGAACAAGATCTACCAATTTTCCTGCCATTTGATTTTGTAGGCATGGGATATACCCTAGGAGTTGGTTCTCTTCAAGCAGAAGAACTCTGCATGGTAGAGGTAACCGAAGTAGAAGAAGTAGACGTAGCAAAAGTCCCAACATCCATCTTCCTAAGTAAATATTGGACTCTCCATTTCGATGGAGCTAGATGTCGTTATGGGGCTGGGGTAGGTGTGATCTTTACTTCACCCGAGGGAAAGATCCTACCATTTTCCTTTAAATTAAATTTCAAATGTACAAACAATGGTGTTGAGTATGAATCCCTCCTCCTTGGTCTCATCACAGCTAAAAGGATCGGTGTTAATAACATCAGAGTGTTAGGAGACTTAGAATTAGTAAAAAACCAAGTCTCCAAGGTGAATGAAACTAGGGCTGAACACCTACAGCTCTACAAAACAGCAGTACTAGATCTGAGCAAAGGATTTAACTTCATATCAATTGAAGCAATCCCGCAAGAACAAAATCTTCTCACAGATTTCATAGCCACCTCAGCTTCACATTTCACTCCAAGCAGCGAGTTAGAAGACACCCGTTTCATGGTATCCCTTTGCACTGAACCGTTAGTGAAGAAAATGTCAAACCCTCTTCTAATGAACATAGCTGAGAACAAATCTACTATCCTAGATCATGTTGACAGTTATAGAGCCACGCTTGATTACTTAAATGTGTATGCAGAGTTACATCTCACCCATCACGTGGTGGATTTTTCCTTAATCCCACATTCGTCTTCTTACTTCAGAAATCCCATGATAGAACTTCCCCCGCAAGAGGAACTCAACATATACTTGGTAGAGAATGGAGAAGATCTAGACCTACCTCTAGCCCCGCATAAGTTTGAAGAAGGTAACGCTTCTTTAATTGAAGAAATGATCAATATTAACATCGGAATGGAGGAAGAACCGAAGATCTTGAAACTAGGATCTTCGTTAACTCCAGAAGAAATAGTGATACACACTCAAATCCTCAGAGAAAATCAAAAGGCTTTGGCATTTAATTATAAAGAAATGATGGTAATTACACCACACATTGTAGTACACAACCTCATCACCAAACCAAATGCAAAACCAATTAAAAAAAATCGAGACCAATGAAACCCAAGGTAGCTCTCATGGTAAAGGAAGAGGTAATGAAGCTTCTCCAAGTAGGATTCATTAAGCCAGTTGATTATTCTCAGTGGGTATCTAATATCGTTCCCATTCTCAAAAAGAATAGGAAGATACGCATTTACATATATTTTTGAGACATTAACAAAGCATGCCCCAAGCACGACTTCCCATTACCATCCATTGACATCATCGTTGATGTAATGGCTGGGTTTGAGATTTTGTCTCTCATGGATGGATTCTCAGGATACAATCAAATCAAAATATCCAAACAAGACCAATCCAAAACCACGTTTATAAATCCTTGGGGAACCTATTGCTATGTTGTCATGCCATTCGGTCTCAAAAACATTGGCACTACATACCAGCGGGCAATGACATATATATTTCATGATCTTATTCATAAAATCATGGAATCTTATGTAGATGACTTGTTAGCTAAAGCCAGGAAGCACTGTGATCACCTGGAAGTGCTCTGTGTCATTCTTTCACGTTTGATAGAATATGGAGTCACACTAAACCTAGAAAAATGTGTATTTGGTGTGACAGGGGGAAAACTCCTGGGTTACATCATATCATCATGAGGGATTGATGTGGACCCAGCCAAAATCTGGTATGTTCTTGAAATGATCCCACCTTTGGATAAATCTAGAATCCAGTCATTTCTTGGGAAACTCGGTGCAATCTGAAGATTCATCCCAGATTTAAGCTTTGCCATCCATCCAATCAACAATCTACTCAAGGAATATTATAGTATTGATTGGACCGAAGGCTACAATGAGGCTTTCGAAGTAGTTAAGCATTTCTTATTGTCACCACCTACACTAATGCCTCCTAAGCCAGAACACCCTTTAATCTTATATTTGCGAGCTACCAATGTCTCGTTAGCCTACATGCTGGCTCAAGAAGATGATGACAAGTGAGAACATGTGATCTATTTTATTATCCGAACATTACTCGATTATAAGACACATTAAATGCAAGCAAAATGAGAATGCCTTGCCATAGTCTTCGTAATCAAACGCTTAAGAAATTACATGCTAAATCAAGAAACAAGGGTCATTGTAAAAGCAGACCATTTATGAGCTTTCCTCACGCAAGGGTCCTTGTCTAAGAAGGCTGGACGCTTCATAACCTTAATGGGTGAATTCAAATTAACTTTTGTAAACCAGAATTTTGTTAAGGGATAAATCATTGTAGATTGGTTAGCTGATAAACCATTAGACGAAGGCGATCTAGTAGATCTAGATTTTCCCAATGAATGCATATATTACATCGAGACCATATCTCCCATCTCTAAATGTCCTTGGTATGCTGATATTATTAATTATATCATAGGCCATGCGTATCCAGAAGGTGGTTACGCATTATCGTAGCTAAATACGTTATTATAGAACAAGTACTCTATCGTAAGGCTTTCGATGGAATGCTCCTAAGGTGTGTTGACATAGAAGAATCCAAGAAGATTCTCCATGAATCTAATAGTGTAATATATGGTGGCCATTTTGGAGGTCATGCCACTACCCACAAAATACATCGGATGGGCTATTTTTGGCCCACTCTAGAACACGACGCAGTAGATTTTGTACGTAAGTGTCGTAAATGTCAAGAATATTCCCACAAGATTCACATATTGGCACAAGCTCTACAACCAATTGCTACCCCATGGCCCTTCTCTACATGGGGCCTAGATTTGATAGGGAAATTCTCTCCCTCGTCAATAGATGGCCATAACTTCATAATCACGGCCATCGAGTATTTTACCAAATGGGTAGAGGCTATGCCTCTTACCACTGTACCAGGTTCTGTAATCACCAAGTTCATTTTAAACCAGATCATTTGCAGGTATGGTGTTCCAAAAATCATTATCTCAGATAATGGTACTTCCTTTAAGAATGATGAAGTCTGTGAGATATGTAGTAAATTTAAAATAAGCCACCATACAGCCTCCCTATATTACCCTCAAGCCAATGGGTAGGCTGAAGCAACAAACAAAACATTGAAATCTATTCTCCTTAAAACGGTAAAAGAAAATAAACGAGATTGGAATTTAAAGTTATACCTGGCCTTTTGGGCCCACGAAACCTCAATAAGAACACCAATAGAAGCAACTCCTTTCTCATTGGTATTTGGAGTAGAAGTAGTTCTCCCACTTAAGGTTGAAAAACCCAGTCTCTGCATCTCACTACAAGGGATTTTGGATGAAGAAGCTTATAGAGAAGAACGTCTCTCCCAACTAGAAAGCCTAGATGAGGCTAGGTTAGATGCTAAACAACAGCATAGAGTCTATGTTGACCGGATGTGCCGGCAGTATAATAAAAATGTCTATGAATGAGATACATATGAAGGAGATCTAGTTCTAAGACTATATAGTCAGATCGATAAAAAGACTGGCGAAGGAAGGAAGTTCCAGCCCAAATGGTTGGGCCCATACCGAGTCACGAAAGACTATTGAAATGGTGCATATCTCTTATGTACACTGGAAGGTGAGGAATTCAATGAAATAGTCAATTCCTTACATCTTAAATGATTCTATGCATAAGCAACCAGCACTACTTGTATAATTACATCTACATTGCATCTTCATGTAGTTAGGTTCATTTTGTTCGCCCATTTTGTAAAATTTTGTGATCAAGGAACTTATTCTCAAAGTAATTCATTACAAACGTCTGATGGTATTGGCATACTCCTTCCAATCATACTTCTTCATTTTCATAACATCATCACCTATTTCTGGATCATTTCATTCATATAAAGCTAGATATGACAAAGTCTTAAACGGTATCCATACCAAGGCCTACATGCTTGTTCCCATTTTTGTTTCTTCCTAAGATAGGTGTCTTACCTATGGTCTATTCTAGAAGCTTCATAGTGTCACATCTATCCAGTATATAGATCTCTTTGGAAATAAGAACATAGTGACATTTTTCTCAAATAAATAAGTCAAATATAGATCAAACAGAAAATTTTATTTTTACACATTTCCTTGCCCTACCAACCTTCAGTGATGAACTTGTGTCTCTTACTAATGACGTAGGGTTGGGAAAGGATGGGAATGCCCTTACTCACCTATGCCTTGTCCATGGTGATAAGCCCATGCTTCTTATTAGAAGCATGGGGTAAGGTGCAGGGGGTCCTCTTGATAACAAATGTTGAAGGTCATAAGCAAACAGTTCAAATAAACCTTTGAAATCTTGAGTCAAAAAAAAATGAATCAGATGTCCAAAATTCCAAGAGAGCTCAAAACCCCAAAAACTAGATTTTGTCTACCATGTGGCCATCTACGGATCTAAGTCTAGATAAACTGCAAAGCAAGTCACATTCTAAACTATGGAGTCACTTGAGTAGAGTAGGTTTGTAGCATCCTAATTTAGATCCACCAAATCTTTGTCTATCTCTCATCACTACCATTTAACAAATTTCATAGCTTGTGCCCTTTCTAGCTCACAGTGGTGAGCCCTCACATCTTACTAGTTGTGTGGAGTTAAGAGTGGGGCAAGTTCATCTGCTCATCATACCAGTTTATCATCTCATTTTGCCAAAACAAATACAAAGTACCAGAAAATTGCTTATAGAAGCTAAAAGTTCAAAATCACATTGTGTCTACATTATCATATATCAGCATCATGAAATACAAAAAGAAAGAAAGCATTCGTATCATCTGTTCTCCATTACATACATTATGAAAAGAATATAAAAGTAGCATTATAATTTACATGTGGAAACAAATCACAAAAACTAGATACCAAGAGTCTGATCCAAAAAGAAATATAAATCAGGTTTCCTGTACAATGTCATCATGCGCTAGGCATGGTCAAAATGCTCAATGAGCCCGAGAAATACAAAATACATCATATAAACAATCTATGAGAGCCAATTGGCCTCTCAAACCCTATGAGATCCCTCCGAAGGTGCACGCCCACGTCTAGGACTCTGGCTACGCCGGTGATCTAAGTGCATGGAGGGCTCACGATCCCAAGGAGTAGCTGCGTCCTCCCTATGAGAATGACTCCTCATCAGACACTCTACTGTCCTATACCCAGCCAACTCGGTACAGAGGGTGGACACCATCTTGGCCACATGCCAAATAGGGGAAAAACTTTGGTATGCCTACCAGCTGTTGAAGGCTCCCCTGCATCCACAGATAGCTCTGTGCGAGTCCTCTCCATGGGGATCATCAGGGTATCAGTGCATACCTGGTGAATCAGGTCTCGCCGCTCATCAACAGTCTCTACAAGCAAAGGAGAAAAAAAATTAGAAGTAATCAAAAGATAAAAACAAAACGAACAAGAGTAGAGATAGCAACTAAGACAATTCTATCTAAAAACAAATATTAAGAGAAGGATAATAACTCACTCGGATCTCTGGGCCTCCAAGAGGGATCCCTAGGATCAGTGCCTACCACAGATGTTTCCACTAACTAATGTCCTCCTCCTATGCCTAGGATGACATAGCATCCTGCTACGGACTCGTCCTCCCCGCCTACATCTTGAGAAGGCGGCTCCTTTGAAACTAGAGTCGCCCTCTCTACACTCTGCTCCACCCTCTCCGCCTGTAAGATGTCTTGAGTGTCATGCCACTCGGGATCACTGTCCTCCTCTCCACTCAACTCACTGGCCTTAGCCTTAGTCTCCTCCTCCATCTCTCCCCTTGTGAACTCCTCAGACTCAAAGTCTATATCAATGGGGTCATCATTTTTGTGGGCGGGAATCTAAAGTAAGGGTGCCTGAGGAGCATCATCTTTCCCTCAAGCACGCACTACCCACCTAGTTGCAATGGGGACACCAAGAGTAACAACAGTCCAACCCCAGCCTTTAGGACCTCCCCTAGCCTCCCGAATCAATCTAAACACTTGCACCACTAGGGGAAGCATACCGACGTAAGGAAGGCCAAACTGCTGAGGCACTCGAGAAAAAGGATGTGTCTCCACCTTCCTTGTCCTGTCCATAAGCTGCCCTATGGTAGAGCAAGAGATCAAAGTGAGGGCCTCCTTGCCCCATAACCCTACCATGGCCTAATAGGGTGTGGCCTCCATATCATGAGTAGTCAAGGAGGCGACTGGCTGCTAGGGTGCTCTAAGCACTGACATATCTATCCATCTGGCTGCCCTCACAGCTCCGGGATCTTCCACCTCCACACCTCTCCCATAAGGGATGAAATGCTCATAGACCCAGCTTATAACTAGGGTCGGATGGCTCAATGACTGCCCCTGTAAATGAACCACCCGGTACAAATCATGATAGGTGGTCCCAAGAATGTTGGCTCCCCAAGCATAAATCCGACCATGTCCCTCAATCTGTGAAATAATGGGGGACCAACAATAAAGTAAAGTGTCTCCTCCCTTGTCCCTGATTAATCTCGAGGAAAGGATCCCCATAATGGCCTGACGAATCAAGGGAATATGCAGGCTAGGAATAGAGAGGACCCTCACCCCCTTCTTCGAACCAGTGGAGATAACTGTGTCTCCCATGTATGAAGCCCACTATGCTATCTGAGCCCGTGATCCTGCTGTCTCAAGTGTGAGTCATCTTCCAATAATCGGGACTCCCAAGATACGGTAAAAATCCTCCAGGGTGATGCTCCACTCACCCCTGACTCCTGTAAATCAGAAAGTGTTCCGATCAACATCCCAATATGAAAACAAGTCACAAAGTATGTGACTAGAAGGTGCAACATGCATGACCCATGATATACATAATATACCGGCCCTCTGAAGAGTTTCTTGATCATCCTAAGAAAGTGCATCCAACACTATTGGAAGCCAATCACACACTCTCTCTCAACTCCATTAGATATACTCCTCCTTCGCTTGCATACACCCAAAAACACACAAAAAGGAGGAAGTTAGTATTCAAATCACATTGGAAAAATCATGAAAACATATAAGAATGCTATAAATGCAAAAACGAATTCAAACAAGTATTATTTAGGCATTCTGTAAAGGATCGCCACCCTGAGCAGGGTGGCGGTTCCATAATCGCTGCCTTAAATGTGGTAGTCTTGTAACCGCCACCCTGATCAGGGCATCAGTTGTGTAACCGCCACCATGCTTAGGGCGGCGGTTGTGTCGCAAATTTTCACATGGGTCACATGCCCTAAAAATGGCTAAAAACACAAAACAAAGACCATTTTGACTAAAACAAAGCCTACCCATTAGGCACCCCCCCTAATTGACTGTTTTAAAACTGACATTTTAAAAAATAATCCCTCCATGACAAAGTTTTCATCATTTTAACATTTTGGGGATAATAACATTAAATCAAGAAAAACTAACATGTGATCTCACAGGTCGATGTTTCGCTCGTGGAGGCATGATCACTATCTCATCACGAACATTTTGATTATACTCTCGTCAAAAACCATCACCGTGGGTCCCAGAGCTCAAAATCAATCAAATCAACACGCACAAATGAATAGGAAAATGGGCTCATTTTTATATATATAGCATCTTGACTCGTTTTAAATGCCCTTTTCACAGGTTTGGAGTGCTGACGGAGGTAAGTTCTTCTCTCCGTGTAAATGGTACGTCCTCATTTCATATTATTTTAGTATTTATTTTTCGATATATTTTATCTATCTGCACTTGAGTCCTCTTTTCATTTTTCAGGTAGCGGGAATTCTGGATGGTGTCATTTCGACACACGGATGTGTCAGGTATTTATTCTAACTTCCCATTTCAAGACAGCCATACTTGGACCCACCATTTTATGCCTCTTCATGGCTAAAACGCTTCTCCGAGGGGGCAATATGTATGTACCCAAAATTATAGGGTACTGCACCGCCGGAACAGCGTTACACGTGCCCCAATGATGATACAATTCTCCTCGCAACGTGTTCGGGATCCGGAAAAGCTCTCCAAGTATGCGTTAACATCCCGCATGTCCCGCTTAGCCCTTGTGTTCTTTGTTTTCCTCTTCTCCCTTCTTTTTCTTTGCATTTTGGTCTTCAGTTATGAAATCGCTACCCTGCCTGGGTGGCGGTCTCGTGACCACTGCCCAGGTAGGGTGGCGGTCCTTCATGCATTTTCTAGAATGTTCTTTTTAACGCGACTCGTGTTAATTTTCAACGTTTACTAGATTTTTTCACTGCCTTTGCTCGTATTTATGATTCTGGTTCCCTGGAATAGTGTTTTTACATTGTTTATGGTTAAAGAGTTCAAATTGGTTTGCACCTTTGGGCAAATGGGGATTCTATAAATAGCTAGTTGGTCTTTAAGCAAATGGCCCCTCAAAATTTGCCTCTCAATTTCTCATTTCAACAGCATAGTCTTTCATTTTTGCTTAGGAATCAATATGTTTATTTGTTTCATGCATAGTTAAGTTGTTTTACTATTTAGAAGCCACATATTCTCCTTGTGAAAATGTTGTTATTGTTTCACACAATCAATTGAGATAGGATAGTTTCCTTTTCAGTCAGAAGCCATTAAAGTTACAGGTTTTTTTCATCAAACAGGATAGTTTCAGGTTCTGGACATTTTATGTTGTGTGACTCCCAATAAATCCCACTAGGAATTGCATAAGCCAAGCTCTACTATCTTGTGTTATCCCTCTCCTACTCACATTGTATTTAGTCTGCATCCTAAGCTGCCACTATTTCGATACCAACTTGTATTGATGCTAACATCAAACACTTTTCTGGATTCACGTGAGCACGAAGGAACGAGGAGATCACACTGAGGGGACAAGGCCATACACCACCGGATTTTCCACTGTTCTACAAAATCCAGGTTCAAGCTATCAAATTTCTAGTTAAAATATATCAAATAGAGTAGTCAATCATTTCATTTTAGTTAATCTCAATTTCGATATTGCCAGGGAAGCTGTGGGGATTGATAGTTTCTGAGAAACTATGATTCATTCCTCACTTCTGAGGTAGGATTGGGGGTCTTTCAAATAGATTAGATCAGTTATCTAGTTATTTAGAATATATTCACAACTGCACATGAAAGTAGCCATACTCGGCTGCTTTGTTTGTTTTGGTTTTGTTATTAGTTTAGTTGTCAATTTCTAGATATATTAAATAGTTTCTCTTTCAATTTCGTTCAAATAGTTCGTCAAAAACACAAAAATAGAGAATTTATATATGCTGTAGATATACTTTATATAGTTAGTTTTACTTTTCTTCAGTTAGATTTACATTGTTCCTTTTGTATGACAATCATGGGACCTAGGGATCCCAGAGAATACGTGTTTGAGCCAATCGTGCCCCAACCCAATCTTGTTGCAACAATAACTGATATAGACCAAAATCTCAGGATTCAGGTCTTCCAAGTAACAATAGACCTACAAGAAATTAGTGCACATCTGAGAGGACTAAACATAGAAGACAATAAAGCACATACGTTTTTGTCAAACCAGCCAAACTACATATTACCCTAGATAATTATCCGCGTGACTGTAGAAGGGCCTGAAAGAGAGAAAATGTTTGGTTGTGATCCTTTGGTCCCATGGCCAAATGCGAGAGACATTCTCACTGACATAGACACTAGCTTATGAATTCAGGTTGTTATAATGCCTGTAAGGTACTCTGAGAAGATTGCACAACTGTTAGTTCTCAATATAGAGGCCAAAAAGGCATACGACTACTAGACATTAGGAATTAGGGATTGATTCTGCACATGACCATATGAGGTCCACAACAACCATGAATCTATGGTTATGATTCACAGGTCCCACAACCCAATGAGTCCACAAGTCAATCAGACATAGATGTGGGTTTACGCTCATTAGTATTTAGATCCACTCCAATTCCGCCAACCATTATCACACAGTTATTCATGTTAGACATAGCAGCTAACGAAGCTAAAGATTTCTAGACTAGACTAGATAATCACCCGTAGAATCTGCTATATATCCATCATCCATCTTATGACCCTGTTTGGAGATATACACGAAACAATCCTAGGTCATTTTCCTCCTATACCACAGCCTATAGATTAGATCAGACAAGAGCTCGATATTGATTGGATCCTTCGAGTAGTCATCCTCGCCAATCGATCTATCACGCCAGTTCATCTTAGGAGGGCCTTCTTTGCCTTAGATTCACAGATTCCATTAGTGTGTGTCAATGACATAAGATTACCTAACTAGCTTGCCTATACCCCACATATATTCCATCCCCACCACCTTTCTTTGCATGACCTCAAGAGGTCGGGTGCAAGGAAGAGTCACTTGTAGATTCCCATGCTCGCTTGTCACTTTTCCATCGTACAGTAACCAAACATGAAGCAAAGCCCATAAAGCATAGACTGAGACCTATGAAGCCCAAGGTGGCTCTAATGGTTAAAGATTAAGTGATGAAGCTTCTTTAGGTAGGTTTCATAATGCCAGTGGATTAGTCCATGTGGTTATCTAACATTGTCCTGATTCTAAAAAATAATGGAAAAATCATAATATGCTTTGACTTTAGGGACATAAATAAGGCTTTTCCTAAGGATGAATTCCCACTACCATCCATTGATATCATTTTTATGCAACAATTGGTTATGAGTTGATATCACTTATGGATGAGTTCTTTAAATACAGAAAAATAAGGATCTTCAAGGAAGATCAAATGAATACTACCTTTACCACTCAGTGGGGAACCTTTTGCTATGTGGTTATGTCATTTTTCTGAAGAACACTAGATTTTATTATTAACACACTATGACTTTCATATTCCATAAGATCACAATATTGTGGATCCATACATTAACAATCTCTTAGAGAAGGCTAAGAAGAAAGGTGACGACCCTAAAGTTCTTCGGATCATTCTTTCACACTTGATTGAATACAATGTAACCTTAAATCTGGATAAATTTGTGTTTAGAGTCACTAGAGGTAATTTATTTGGCTACATCATTTCTTCTCAAGGGATTGATTTAGATCCTACGAAGATTCGGGTGATTCTTTAAATGAATCCACCGTTAGACAAGTTTGATATTAGGTCCTTTTTGGGTAAGCTTAGTGAAATCCTATCTTTATCCTAGATTTGACATATGTTATCCATTATATCAATGGGCTGATAAAGAAAGATTATTCTAAGGCAAGGACTAATGAATGTCGCAAATTTTTTTACTCAATCAAGCACTTTCTCATGTCTCCACTAGCACTCATGTCATCTAAGGTTGATCATCCTTTAATTTTGTACTCTCGAGCTATGGATGTTTCCATAGCATGCATGTTAGTGCAAGAGGATGATGATGGTTGTGAATGTGCCATCTATTTCATTAGTTGTAAATTGTTTGACTATGAAACTTAGTACACCCAAGTATAGATAGAGTGTTTGGAAATAATGTTCATAACTAAAAGGTTAAGGAATTACATGATCAACCATGAAATGAGGGTAATTGTTAAATAGAAACAGTTGTGGAAATTCCTTAATCAAGAAGCATTGTCTAAGAAGGAAGGTAGGTTTATCACATTAATGGGAAAATTCAAGCTTACCTTTATTAATCAAAATTGTTTTAAAGGAAAAATCATCATAGATTGGTTAGCTAATAACCCAATAGATTGTGGGCAGATAGTTGACTTGGACTTCCTTGATGAGTATGTTTATTGTATAGAAGAAAGCCTTGACATTGCCTCTTGTTCGTGGTATATAGACATAATAAATCACATAATAGAGTGAACCTATCATAAAGGATACAATTTTTTAAAAAGGTGATAGTTATGTGTCATAGCTTCAAAATATGTGATTGTAGAGGAAATTATCTATTGTAGAGTTTTCATTGTCATGCTACTAAAGTGTGTTGATGGAAAAGAAGTGAAAAATATTCTTTTTGAAACCCACAGTGGAATCTATGGTGGCCACTTTAGAGGGTACTCGACCACTCACAAAATCCATCGAATGGGATATTTTTGGCCCACATTAGAGCACAAAATTTTAGAGTATGTGCGGAAGTTCCAAAAGTATCAAGAGTTATCACACGCTATACACATTCTAGCCAAGACTATAGAGCCAATTTGACACCTTGTCCCTTCTCTACTTGGGTTCTTGATTTAATAGGGAAATTCTCCCCCTCGTCATTAGATGGCCACAACTTTATCATCACGGCCATGGAATGCTTCAAAATTTGGGTTTAATTCATGCCCCTGACTACGGTACTTGAATCGATCATTGTTAAATTTATCTTGAACCAAATCATCCATATGTATGATGTCCCATAGGTCATTATTTTAGATAATGACACTCCCTTTAAAAATTAAGAGGCACGTGAGTTGTGTTCTCAATTTAAAATATGTCACCACACATCATCTTTATACTACCCTTAATGCAACGGAAAGGCTGAGGTGACTAATAAGAATCTGAATTCCATTTTTCTTAAAATAGTCAAGGATAATAAAAGTGACTAGCACTTAAAGTTTTTCCTATATTATGGGCCTATAAAACTTGTGTTCGAACTTTGATAGCGTAAAATTATTTCTCTTTAGTTTTTGGTGTCGAATCGCTCTTACCACTAGAGGTAGAGTTACCAAGTTTTTATGTATCTTCAACAGGAATTCTCGACAAAAACATATACCAAGATGTGTAACTAGCCGAATTATAAATCCTGGATGAAATACAGCTCAGATCAAAACAACATCACCGAGTATATGTAGACATAATGTTTTGACATTATAACAATAAGTTCTATGAATGAGAGATCCTGGTAGGAGACCTTGTGTTAAGACTTGACATCTGAATTGACAAAAGGTCAGCAAGGGTTAAAAATCAAGCTAAAATGGTCAGGGCCTTATCAACTAATGGAAGTCTACAAAAATTGTTTGTATCATTTGTGTACTCTTAAGGGTGAAGAATTTAGTGAGTCTGTTAATTCCCTTCACCTCAATCATTTCTATATGTAATCATTTTGCATTTCCACATTTTCCTTCATTACATTCATATTGTGTTTTCAATTATATTATCATATCGATCAAATTGTAAAATGGAAACTTATTTTTCAAGTAATTATTTGAATTTCAAACATTAGAAAATCTCCTAATCATACCTACATCACCATTCCTTTCATACATCTAAAACTATATAATCTTTATCATCACTTTTAAACAAGAGAAAAAAATTGAAATTTCTTTATAAGTGCTTATATACTCAGTCCTATCCATGTTTTCTTCTAGTTTAGGTGCTTATTTCCCATGGTTTTCACTAGAATATTATTGATGATAAATATTTCCCTAAAAAATTTATCTCTCTATAACAAAAACATTTTAAACATTTTAAACATTTCACCCGAACCTCTTGTTCGCATATCTCAATCTTTGGTTTTGAGCCCTCATATCTTACTAGTTATTTGGGGTTAAGATTAGGGGCAAGTGTTTCTTCCCAAAATGCACAACTCAAAGTCAAGTCAAAATTTAAAAAAAAAAGATAAATAAATAATAAACACAAAATTCCTTATTACAAATAACTCCTACCAACCTTTAGTGATGAGCCCATGCTTCTAACCGATAGCATGATATTGGGAAAGGAGGGAAATGCCCTCACTCACCTATGTCTTGTCCTCGATGATGAGCCCATTCTTCCTACTAGTAGCATGGGGAAAGACATAGGGGGTCGTATTAATAAGTCATAAGTTACAAATGAATAAGGAAATAAAAGTGCTTCTAAAACTTCCCAAGAAAATGAATTAGATGTAGATGTTAAGAGAGACAATTATTCTTTAAAATTAGATCTTATCAATCAATAGGCCATCTATGAATCTAAGTCTAGTAAAAAATTCCAAGAAAAATTCATTTCGAATTGGTTAAGTTAATCTTGGTTTGGGTTTCATTGTAGGTTTCTCAGTAAATCCTTGTCAAAGTTATTATCTCTTGGTCATCCTCATTCACATTCTTCAAAACATATATCTCGCATTCTTATTGGCTCTTGGTAGTGATCCCTCACATCTTACTAGTTACATAGAGTTAAAAAGGAAGTAATATTATTTTTTCATCATACCATAATTGACATGTTTTTCCAAAGAAACAGAAATGCTAAAACTTACGTGAAAATCAAAGTATTCAAATTACAATTTGTTACCATACTCATAATCAAATGCATATCATTTTGTTTCATTATCGTCATCCATAACATGCATTCAAAAACATGAAAAACGTAAGAAATTCTAAATCATCTAAGAGTACACACATGAAATAAACCACAATGAATTCAACACTTACAAACTAATTCCAAACCAAAAATATGTCAATATGTATATATGTATACTATGTCAAGTTTATTGTGTATAATTTCATCACACCATAAAGTAAGTGCGGTAAAAATTCTCACTAAGAGCTCAAAATACAAAAAAAAAGATATACATATCCAAAAACCATCTCAAAGTAGAAGTACCTAGGCTTATCTCTCCCTCCTAGATCCCTGTAAAGGGGAAAGGTGAGGGCTCATATTGCAGCTCCTGTGGTGAGATTAGCTTAGTGTAACATGGGAACCTTTGTGTGTTGATTAGTGCGAGTGTCCATATGACTACATAGGTGAGCAACAATTAGTAGTAGCTATATTGCGTGAGTTTCCTTTTCACTACCTCTCTCAGTCCTCATGTACAACAATCTCGGTCCTCAACCAAGTCATCTCCTCTATGGAATGACATGTTCGTACAAATACGTCATTGTGACGACCGGTTAGTGTTACATGTCTAGATTCAATAACTAGCACCTCTCAAGTCTACCCTGTATGGGTCATAAACATTTCTAGGTTCATGCATCAAATAAGGTCTCATCATCCATCAATTGTGGCTGTAGAGAGCAATCAAACAATGGAAAGTTAGAAAGTGTAAGGTAAAAATAAAAGAGAGTATAAATATCTTACTAACATCTAATCTAGAAATTAAAGTTAGAAGAGGCATTTTTTTTACTCATTCGAATCCCCATGCATCCAACTTAGATAAAAAATCATATCACTTCTATATATGGTATTGATTCCTCCTCCATGCATTGTGGATGAATAGATTCCTCCTCCCTCTCCTTAGGGAACACAGTCTCCTCCTTTGCCTCTGTCTTTACTCTAGCAGCTATTGAGGCCTCTCCTATGCCTTGCCACTCTAAATTTGTCTCCTCCTCCAATCCTGAATTTGTCTCATCCTCCACCACCTCCTCCTCCCTTTTTACGGGCCTAAATCAATCTGCAATATTTTTCTTAGTCTAAATATTTTCCCTGCAGATGGATCAAGTGCGGCTCGTGGTGTACCAATAGGAATCCCAAGATTAGTAATCGTCCACTATTATTCTCTCCTTTGGGTGGCTCTTACCTCCTATATCCCCGTATAGACTGTGGCCACTACCAAAAGAGCATTTATATAAGATAACCCAAACTACTAGGGTACCTTGAGCAATGGATGATTCTCCACTCTACTTCTCTAGTCAACTAACTAAATGGTGGTAGGACATGTGGTCAGTGAAATTTACTCCACACCCCATCTTCCATCCATATCCTTATACGGCTACACAACCATGTCTTCTCTAGTCAATGTGGAAACAAACTATGATGGGACCCTAAATGGATCTATATCCAACCACCTAAATGATCTAATTGCTATTGGATCTACTATCCCAACTCCCCTCTGGTAGGGGATCATCCACTCATATACCTAAGACATAACTAGATTAGGATGGCTAGTGATTTAGCCCCTAATCTGACAATCTTGTAAATATCATGATATGTAGTCCCAAGAATATCCACTCCCCATGTGTAGAATTTTTCATGTTGCTCAATACTCTAAACAATAGGAGCCTAGATGAACAATAACATGTCTCTTCCCTTGTCCTTGATCAAATGTAAGGCCAAAATACCAATGATGGCCTTACCAAGAGTAGGGATAGGAGTGGTTTCCAATGTAACCAATCTAACCCCCATTTGGCACCTATGTCAGGTGTCATTAAATCACCAAGATAAGTCACCCAATTGGAGGCCTTATCTGTTGAACTGGCATTCTTCAGTTCGCCAACTTCCTTCTGATGACAGGAACTCTGAAAATCCTATAAATTACCTCCAAGGTGATGTTCCACTCACCCCTAATCCTAGGCAATCAGAATTTGTTCCATTGTGAATCCAAATAGATAAATAAGTCACAAATAAGGAGACTCACAAGGAAAACAAGTTATTTCTAAGTGATCCTCCATATACCGGCCCTACCCGTTAAGTCCCTCTATGTCTGGGTCAGCCCATGTAAGATTTGAGGCAACCAATCTTTCTCACGAGACCTGCTCCAACTAATGTATCCTTCCTAAATCCATAAAAAACAATAAAATAGCAAGTTATAACTTGATAAGCACGTAAAAAACTTCTAAATAGAGTATATATACAAGCGAAAACCAAGAAAATTACATACTTAGTCCATAATTAGCAAAACATTATGATGGCTACACAATCACTACTCTATGTAGGGTAGTGGTTATATAACCACCACTCTAAGTAGGGTGGTGGTTGTGCAACCATTGCACTCCTCAAGCAACAATTACGCAACTACCTCTCTATGTAGGATGGTGATTGCGTAACCATCGCTGTGGTTCTGCTCGCAAAGTTTGGTTCATACTATGAGGCCTAAAAACTTACAAAAACATCAAAAATACATCAAAATTGTTCAAACAAATTGCATAACCTAAAAGGTGCCCCCTTGTGATAATTTTGACTACAAAATTATTAAAAATCATCATCTATATTTGGTTTCAACTAAATCCTACATTTTAGCACAAAAGTAAACAAATGCATGTAACTTACCTATTTGTGTGCCTCTACTACTACCTCTAGTTGCACTACCATCATCTTTGAATGCTCATCAATTTGGATGTACTCTCACATGAAATGATCACGGGTAATCTAGAGCTCTAAAAAAAGATAATTGGGTGAGTAAAAATAAATTTGAAAAATTGTAAAAATTCGTATATATAATGCAAATTTGAATGTTTGAATACCATCTTGAGTGGGTGTATGTAGGGTCACCACACTAGAGTAGGTATATTTCTCACCCTTACGGATATGGTACGTAATCTTATCATTTTGTTTCAGATTATTTTACTAATCATGTTTTATATCTGCACTTGATTCTCATTTCTCTCTTGTAAGTGGTGGGAAGGTCGGATTGGCATTGTTTCAACACACTGGTGATTAAGGTATAATTTCTAACTTTCTTGTTTGGGAGTTTCATACTTAGAATTCATATTTTATTCCCATTCATAGCTAAAATGATTCTCCAAGGGGGAAATATATATGTACCCAAATTTTCATGGTGCCACATTGGAGGTATGGTAAAATTCTTCGATGATGATTTTCTCTTTTCTAGAAAAAAATGATGAAGTTCAGATACTTTCCCCTTTCTCTTAGCATGATTATTTTGCCTTACTTATTCTTGTCTCATAATTTTATATCTTTCTGAACCATATTTTTCTTATCATGAGGTTTTTCGTGACTTTAAGTCACACAAAATCCATGGTCATTACATAACCAAGGGTCTACCTATACCAGCGGTTACATAACTTTTGTGGTGGTTTTGTAACCTTTGTTCTGCGCAGACCGACGGTTCTATATGGATTTACCCAAGAATCTAAACTGTGTGTTTTGTATGCATGTCCCAAGTTTTTGAATGTCTTTACAACCCTTTTCTTGACCATTTCACCTTATTTCTAGCTTGTTGGATACGTATTGAACTCCTCTTCTCCATTAAATATTATTATAATGTTGACTTCCCCTTCTTAGGATGATATGGAACTTCTTGATTGCCAAGTTTGCTAGACTTATTCCATGCCCTTTTTCTATAAAATCTAATTTTATGCCCGTATAATGGGTTGGATATTTTGATATTAATTGCACCATTACTCTGTGAAAATATTTCTAAGAAGTACACAAATAACTCAGTACATTGTTTTGTTACTTCTTGCTTGCATTTGTGACCACCTAGTCTACAATCAATCTGCTCTAACATCTTCTTGATTTCTTCTACAACCATCTAGCTCTGTTCTCATGATCAATTAGACTCTCATCTCTCAAAAGGAAGCTGAGGAGACCAAAGAATCGTCAACATTCTTGGAAGTTTTCATGATTCTATAATAACCAAGTTGGGTGTATTTATAATTCTTCTAAAGCTTTCATTTTAGAATATTGTCGTTATATACATTTGTTGTAAGAAGTAGAATTTTTAATTTCTTTGTTATCGGTAATAAGCTTTCCTTTGATATTTTATTCTCAGCTTATCTCTATGCATTTTCTTGGGAAATAATTTGTAAGAAGGTTTTGTGCTATAATTTCTTCATTTCATCGTTTTAGAATACCTGTACATTTTCATTTCTCCATTTCCAAATTTGTATGCATTTGAACAAAATTTCATTTATAACTTATTACCTGCTTATCCTTATGGATCTGCAAGGGAAAGAAACTTGAGGAATCTTTTTTCTATGCTCATCATTTTAATTCTTCAATATTATTTTGTCTTTGCATTTCAGGGAAATTTTTATTGGCAAATATTTGTTAATTCACGAATATTTAGGTTTTTCAAAATTTAAAATTGGATAATTTTTAGGGTAGAAATTAGGACCGGGTTGCCAAATTTTTTTGGGTACAATTTAATTTTAGGGTTCAATTCGCCATTCCCATTAAATAGAAATTTGTGATATTCACCTTTATGTTGTTGGTTGGTAGCATAAAATATGATATCATTCGCTAGTATAAAACATGCTATCGGCTGATAGCATATTTTATGTTACCGGTCGGTAGCATAAAACATGCTTCTGGCTAGTAGCATGTTTTATGCTATCGACTGGTAGCATAAAAAAGAGTTACCGATAAGTAGAATTAAAAAAGCATGGATTTTTTTTTTCTTACACCATATTTTAGGAGGACATATTTTTCATTGATACGATCATTTTAACTTCTAACATCAAAAGAATTCAAAAAACATCCCACACAAAATTAGTGAAATCTATATTTTTTCACAAAAAAAAAAAACTTTTTTTAATTTTTTATTTGTGCCATATTTTGTGAGGCCAGATTTCTCATTGAGCCGGTCATTTTAACTGTTATTGTCAAAAAAAAAAATTCAAAAAATTACATATGTTGTTGGCTAACATCATATACTCTCATTCGGAAAACATACTATATGTTGTCAATCGGTATCATTAAAAATGCTACTGGTTGACATCATATCTACATTTTCTTTAGATTCACCACTAGTGCAAAATTCAATTTTCACGGGTTCGCCAACGAAGTTCTAAAAAAAAATTGGGGGGGTCTTGAAATTTTCCCTAGTGCATTTTTATTTTTTTTACCAGGTAAGTCTCAGGGGATGAGGAAAATTCTTCTGAGAAACCTTGTTTATTCCCATTATTCTAAGGTGAAACAGTTAGAATAAATTAGATATCCACAATTATAGATTAGAAAACGTCTTTATTTTAATTAGATTAGCCTCATATCCTACAACAGAGGAATATCTACATCTGACTATTTATTGTTTGTTTCATTTTAATATAGAAGTAGATTTATTTTATTTTAATTAGTTTCCTTATGTTTGTAGGTTTGTTTTAATTAATTTCCAGAAAAGAACAAAATGATATATTATAAATTAAAGTATATTCATTTCATTTTATTTCTTTTAAAGCTTCATTGAAACTACAAAAATAGTTAGATAGCTTGTTTTTTTATTTTGTTAAGTGCTTACAAATCAAACTTAGTTAATTAAAAGAGGAAATCAACTTTCTTTTATTTAATTCAGATTTATTTTCTTTCTTTATTTAAAGTAGGTGATTAAGAAAATATTGAATAAATAGATGTCTAATTCTAATTGCAATGTATTATAAAATAAATAAGCAGTTAAGTACAAAATAGACCCAAGTAAATTAAGATAAAATGTGAGAAATCTTGGTTGCAAAGAAGGGGTAAGAATACTTAGTTGGTTTGCATATAAATCTGAACTATGACCAAGTGTTGACTTGATGAATGGAAAGGGAAATGTGTCACATAGAGCCTTATAAAATTTTGAGAGCTAAAGAACAACCTAGACTAGGGCAGTTGGAAAGGGTCAGGTGTGCCTGTAGGCTCCCTAAACCTACTTTGGGCACCTTTGACTAGTCAAACCCTCAGGAAACCTCCTTCACAGGGTCACAAGATGTTTGATATCCTTCACTTCTTGTCATTTGTATGTCACACAATTATTTTTGATGTCGTTGGTAACCTATAATAATGAAATGACTTACAAAACCCTTAAAAGCACATCAAATCCCAAAAATAAAATAATGTAAATAAGGCTTCAAACTGTGCTCAGCTATCGAACGAGTGTAATTATGACTGAGCATTGCACTAAATTTCAGACCCAATATAGTTTTGTGTGTGTGGGGGGAATTGTGCCTTAGGTGGCTCTTGTGTGTGTCAGACTTGATATCGAGAAAATAGCTAGATGTATAAGATGTAAGTAGATGTGTGCATAGAATAGAATGAAATTCCCCTCATATGAAGTTTATGTAGAAGAATACAGTCCTTTTCCCTTGAATGGATGCTAGAATGGATGTTTGAATACTCTTGAATAGCCTTTGGATGCAACCTTAGGTGGTGATAGATAATGATTAGTTCTTGGTCCTTTATTATGATCACATAACTTTATATTTATATGATTTTTTTGATTGAATTTCATAATTATCCCTGAAGAGGATGCCTACCAAAAAGATAAGATGCTCAAATATATTGAAAGGACCCAAAATATGTGAATAAAATATAAAGAGGTCAAGGGCACCCAGAGGGGATGGGGGCACCTGGCGTTGGCTTCCTTGATAGGTGCTGGTGTCTAGGATGATAAATGTGAGGTGTGAAAAGACATACTAAGCTAGAAAGAGTGTAAAACCAAAAGTGGCAATAGAAAGAAAGAAAATATGACCAAGGACATGGGTTGATTAGTACTTTTCTTACTTAGGAATCATATGAATAGTAGTATGCAATTAGGACTAGATAATTACCCAAAGTGCATGATTTTGTGTCTGCATTTTCCCCCACTTTATGTTGTTAAGAAAATGCTTGATAGCATAAATTAGATAAGAGATGTGTATCTAATAACCATGTATTTTGATGGTGGAAGCATGCCGAGAGACAAGGAAAAGCGTGGAGTGATAAAAATGTGGATCATGGAAACCAGAGAGGAGAAAGTCTAAAAAGTGATGATGAGGATGACCCTAGGGTGGAAACGCATATGTAGATGTTGTCATTGTATATGTTGTTGATGTTGATGTTGTTGATGTTATTGTTATTGTTGTTCTTGTTGTGATGTAAGATGATGTTGACTACTTCTTGCCATAAGGACGGACCTACAAAAGAGAAGAATGAACAAGTAGTCAAATATGCATGTATACAATCAATTTTTTTCTAAAAGTATGTAGGAAGGTATGTAAAGTGTGAAAATGTGAAAAAATAACATGTGTGCCTAATTCGTTGTGAGAAAAGAGTGTAGAAAGAATTTTGATCATGATGTAGAAGAATGAGTTTTTTGGGTGATCTCACTCCAACTGTATAGAATGCGAGTTTTTTGGGTGATCTCATGCCAAGAATAGAAGAATTGTAGGGGGGAAAATTTCATGTCATCCTCCAACCTTTAACTACTTCCTGAAATGTAGAATGCCACTGCAAATGGTGTGTAAAAATCTGATCCAGTTCGAACAATTTTGATATAATGAAAAAGAATAAAATGTTGTATGGTGAGTGCTACGGATTTTATGCCCTATAAAATCCACTATGTGAAGTTTAGAATGTGTTGCACTGAATAATGTTGTGTAGCTACCCCCTAGTCACAAACATCCAAGAAGAGTCAAGGATGCCTAGGTGCTACTGTCTAGGTTGGGGCATTGGTGACTATGATGTGCTAAGGACCCAAGTAAGCATTTGAGTCCTTTCTTAAAGTAATGATTGTGTTACAATGAACTGTGACTATAGATTGTTATATGGGGTGGGTGATTCACCCAAATGATGCCCCCCTCATTTGGGGTGCATGCGATGTCGTTGAGGAGTATGCGGCCTAAAGGAGGACCAACCCCTATGTTGAAAATGTGTCTTGCAAGAGGAGGGAATTTTCTTGGTAGAAACCAAGGAACACACAAAAAAATGGATATGATTTAAGTGTTAGTACAAACAAATAAAAACAAACATGTAGAAGACAGAAGGTAAGCTAACAAGCAAACAATGTGTAATCTAAGACGTAAGAATACAATATGAAAGAAGATAATGTAGATCCTAAAAAGTGGGTTTCAAATATGGGACACCACTCATGATGTCACCAGACAAACAAGTCTGAATAGGCCCAAAAACATACACATGCGCACACAAGACAAAGGGAAAATCCCATAAACAACAAAAAATAATGACAAGAAATGATAAGCAATGTAACATACAACCATGGAAGAAAATAGACATGTAAGAAAAATGCTTCACATGAAGCACCCATTAACATGTTAGAAAGATAAAAATTATGTAAAGGCATGTATAATCTGCTATAGTAGTGTGCTATAAAAAAAAGTAAAACAATATCACCTGTAGTGTACAAAAGTGGATGCCCCCAGGAGCCTTTGTAGGACTTTTAATAAGTACTATGCAAAGCATCCATGTTGCATGTATGGATCTATAGAATCTATGATAAAAACTAGAAAGCAAGGGAATGTGCACGTGTATATGGAAAAATATAATGACATATGAAATATCTTATCAGCATGTGTAATAAGGTGTACATGTAAAATCATAAAAAAGTAAGAGTAAATGTGACCAAGATATGAAGTATGTTGTGGATGAAATGGAATGGAATATAGATTGAATGGTAGGAATTATGTGCCCCCCAAGTGGATGCATGTGCATGTGGTGAATTTCATTTATACATTCCCCCTTAGAAGTCAAGAATGAATCGTAGAGAAAGAGTGCTTCATTGAGAAATGGTTTGAATGTGTGTGCTAGAAAGATGTGATCGATAAAGTGTATAGTGTATAACCTGCATGAGTGAGTAAGTGTGGTGAGGCCCATTTGAGATGTATACCCTCAGAAGTCAAGTATAGACCCTGGAACTAGATTATGTCATAGGGTAATGACCACAACATGTAGAAGTAGATGCAAGAAAGATATGTCATGAATGCATAGAGTAGATGCTGCGAGAAAAAGATGAATGCGTGAAATGTATAGTCTGTAATGTGTAGTGTATTTTGTAGTGTGGTTTGCAGTGTGACAAGGTTCATGATTTATAGGATTCTATCAATATTCAATTGTTTGAGCCATTAACATGAGATTGTGTCATTGGGTAAGGATGATACAAGTGTGTATCAAGATGTGTATGTCATATTTGAGAGACTAGATGTGTAATGATTGGAAGACATCACAGGGGTTTATGCTAGAAGTGGCACGTTAGGGTTATCTACTGTGAAGGTGCCCCCAAAATGTTTGATAATGTTTGTGGGATTTAATGTATTTGAAATAGAAGGGTCATCACGCTTTCAATAGTCATGTGCCATGATACTCGGTGTATGACCATGCGTCTAAGAGTGGTGGTCCTCATGAGATACCATGTTGGTTTAGGTCAATGATTCATCAAATTCATGGATATGAGGAAGACAATGTGGAGGTGATTGACTACCTATGTGTAACAAAATGTCAGAGGTGATGGACACCTATGTGTAGGAGAGCGGAGAGGTAATGGACACCTAAGCTGTCCCAAAATGTAGAGGGGTGATAGTTAGGAGGCTATGTCTAGGAGCTCTTTGAAGTGAGGCATACCTATGTGGCAAGTGGATGCGGAGTAAGATTTAACCACAATGGCATTGGCGGCATTTTTAGGTTTGTCACCATACATGGAGGACTTAGTGAACTCAGTCTAGGAGTATAATTTTCTTTAGTTTTGAGAGGTCGTAGGGACCTAGATGTTCTAGCTAATACAATGGAAACCTCAAGAGGAAATTATGGTCATGGTGTAGATGGTGGAACACAATTGATAGAAATGACTTGTTTGTTATGAATGAATTTCAGACATAAATGGTTCATGGATATAATTTCCTAAGTTATGCATAGCCATGAAATACCTAAGAGCATGTCACACCCTTCGACTGATGGTGCCATAAGAAAGGGCACAAGCATGGTGATAGGGATCACAGTGACCAAAATTTTGACAACACCATATGATTTTGGAATTGGATATTAAATTTGCGATAGTGGATATCCAATAGTAATAATAAGTGTAATAGAACACATGTATATGTGCCATGATGGATCAATTAGAGTGTTATTGATAGAATTTGATCTAATAGAATAACTTCTAGTGTTATATGTTCTATGATGGATCAATTCTAGTGGTTTGTTGGTTCCACTCATATCAATATTCACGGGACAAATGGATTGATTGGTTCGTTGTAGATTTATTCATATGAGAACGTGGTTTTGGATCCCAAGGTAGTATTTTCAAGATTAGCCATTCTACTCATTAATGATTACATGGGATCGTTAGATGGACGGGGTTATGGATTTGATGGATGATATTATGACACATAAGAGGTGGATGGGTTATGTTGTTGATAAGTTTGATATGTTTGAGGATGTGTGGGTGTTAGTGGAATCACCTCCGGAAGTCCCACTAGCTTCCGAATCCTCAGTTCAGTGACGACCCAAGTGGTATTATTCCACTATTCAGGATCTGACACGAGATGATTTGTCTCCACTCTTAGATGGCCGGTCCTCGCAGTCCTGGCAAGAGGATTGATTACTCTGAGCAAGCTCAATTTGCTCTTACTTCTGATCTTCTCCATATTCGCGAGCCACAAAAATACTTTGATGCACGAGGCGTACCAGAATGGGAAACTGCCATGCAAATCGAGTATGATGCCTTGATTAAGAATGATACCTGGAAGTTGGTGTCATTACCTCCAGGTGGAAACGCCCTATTGGTTGTAAATGGGTGTACAAAATCAAGTGTAAAGCAGATGGTACTTTGGATAAGTACAAGGCTCGACTTGTTGCAAAAGGTTTTTTCGCAATAGGAGGGGATAGATTATGAGGAGACTTTTTCTCCTACTGCAAAGATGGTCACTTTTCGGTTACTTCTTTCTTTTGCCGCTCAATTTGGTTGGAAAATATATCAGATGGATTGAAAAGTGCATTCTTGAATGGCGGTTTAGAGGAAGAAGTGTATATGACTCAACCTGAGGGTTTTCAGGGCATGTGGTCGTGAGCATCTGGTATGCAGGTGTTGATTAAGTCCTTGTATGGGCTTAAGCAGGCTCCTCGAGCCTGGTATATTAAGATCGATACACATCTCAGAGATTCGGGCTTCAAACGAAGTCATTCTGATCCAAATCTCTATGTCAAAAGCACACATGATGACATTGTGGTTCTTATTGTTTATGTTGATGACCTTGCCATCACAGGCAGTGGAGATGCTGCGATTCATAAGGTAAAATCAGATTGTGCATGTTTTGACATGATTGATTTAGGCCTCCTTCATTAATTGATTGATGCTGAAGAAAAGGCCTTAGTCCTCAACATGAGTGTCTTGGTTAGATGAGAATTCTGGCAACAAGATCACTTGATTTTCATTTCTCAGGTTAAATATGCCACGAATCTTTTGCAAAAATTTAAGATGTATGATTGTAATTCATCATCTACACCTATGGAGGTTAGGCTGAAACTTTCAGCTCATGATGATTCACCACCGGTCAATGAAACATTGTACAAGCAGTTGGTAGGTAGTTTGATTTATCTCACCACTACATGACCGGATTTGTGTTTTGCTGTGAGTTATCTTTCTCGGTTTTTTGTCGAAACCGAAACTCATTCACCGGGGAGCAACCAAAACGTGTGTTAAGGTATGTCAAAGGAACTCTTGACTTTGGCATCTTGTATCAGAGAGTTGCAGATTTCACGTTGATTGGCTACACAGACTTTGATTGGGGAGTGGATACTCGGAGATCACCACTGGATACTTCTCTCTTGAGGATGTATTTCTGTGGCAGAGTAAGCTTCACCCACTGTGGCTATCTCTTCCACAGAAGCATAATACTAGGTTGTTGGTTCAGGAGTTGGTATCTTGGCAGAGTCCTAGCTTCAGCCCACTGTGGCTATCTCTCCCACAGAAGCATAAGGGAGTCAAGGTTGTTAGCCAATATACCGGTTGACAAAAAAATTGTAATGGCTTCATCAAATTTTGGTTGATTTTCAGTTTTCACAGGTCACTGCTACACCTCTTTCACTTTTTGGTGATAATCAAGGTGTGTTGAAGATGGTCAAAAATCCCATCTATCATGCCCGCACTAAACATATTGAGATTCATCATCACGATATTCGTCAATTGGTTGACTCAGGTGAAATATCTCTTCATTTCTATCCTTCTCAGGAGCAGTCTATTGATGTAATGACTAAACCTCTTGGTGCTTTCTTGTTTGTCAAGTTTCGTGATAAACTTGGTATAGTTTCTAGGTTAGTCCATTAAGAGGGGGTGTTAAAATGCGCTGTTTATATAGCCTATTCGGCAGTTATGCAGTTGAAACTGTATAACTAAATTGTAACCACCTCCATATTATAAATAAATTTACACAGCGCAGTTTGTGCCTTATGTCCTTTCTTCTTTCTGCATAGTCTAACAGAGTCAGCATTCAGCAAGAGCAACATCCCAAGGAGATATGCCAAAGAATTGAGAGGATAAAGAAACTACACTGCGCAGTGCCATCTGAATGCCTTACCAAATTCCCTTGTTCATTCTTTCTGCATAGCTTAACAGAGTCTAGCATTCAAAGAAAAGCAACTCCTGATAATATGTGCAAGGACATGTTAAAGTACCTTGAGATGGGAAAGCAAGAAAGAGCGTAAACAGGCCAAGTCTCCATATGACCTAAGTGGTTAGAAAATCCAAGAGAAATCAATAAAGGATGGACATGCTAGATTAGATGGAAGGATTGTCTGATAATATGTCAGCTAAGACCAAGGGATGGTGTGCATGAACCATCGTTACATAAGGTTGAAGACTAAACACTAGATATTGAAACAGGTGATGGTCCAAGTCTCCCACCAAAGGATACGGAAAATGCAATCCAACATTGGAAATACAAATGGTTGTGCAAGTTGGATGCAAATGAAATCAAAGGGGTGAGGTGTGACATGACCCAAGATTGCAGAGCATAGGTCAATGGCGACTACACTATACATGGAATAGGTGATGGTTCTCATCTCACACCAACTAGTCCAATATGGACCTCATGGGAGCAAGCTCGAGGCATTACAACTGAGCTTGGTGAGCTAAAAGTTGGATTTGAGTTAAAGAAAACAAAATGACAGGTGTGAGAAGATAAGCTCGAGGAAGTACGGCCTCTATACTATACATTAGACAAGATGAATTCTCAGTACTGAAGATCTCATCTAAGTTGACGGTGACAATATGGAATCATGGGAGAACTCGAGGCATTGACAACACATCATTGGTGAGATGTGGCAGGAGGGGAAGAATCTTAAAGAGATACAAAGATTGGATGGCTATGTGAAATGAAAATAGATTTTGAAGGAATGTCTGGAATGACAATGAGGACACAATAAATGGAGGCTGATTCAATGAAGATCTCAATGCAGAGTGGTATTGGCAAACTCAGTTGTCAAAGCTTGGATGACGGATCAGGTTGGAATTCAAGACAGGTAAATAAGAACTAAGAGGAACATTAGGAGCATGAATTGAAGTAAGAGAGTCTCCTGATGAAAGCAATGAACCAATAGCAAGATTTCAATCAATGCAGAGTGGTATGGGAAAGTCCTTGAAAGAATGATAGAAACATTCAATAATGACAAGCAGGAGATCAGAATTTTGCCATAGGGCATGAAGTCAACAAGAGCATCAAATTCATGATCCCAAGAGAGTGACAATTTTTGCACTAGGGACACTGAAATGAAAGGAAAATCATCAAGAAGGACTTGAAGCACTCCAAAGAGATTTTGCTCATCTTGAGGAACAGGAGGGGTAGGGGTGATTTATGAAATGATGCATCCTAGTTGGGTCACCGACGATCCAAGGAATCCATTGATGTGGGTGGTGGGATGACAGGGTGATGACATTGTTTTCCAATTGTGTATATTGGGATACACAAAACAATGAGTTAAATGAAGAAATAGATTGTTGCAATAAACTTGTGGTGACCTAGAGACAAAAGGTTAAGAACATCGAGTTATTGGATCGAGATGCAATGAAGGAGGTAAACAAAACCAACAGTTCTATTAATGAAGATTGAAGACAATGTGGAAAGTAGGAAAAACCGAAAAAGAGTATTCTCAATCTTGATGTAGATGAGATGAAAAAGGATCTATGAATCGGCTCCAATGTAGTATGTTCAAGTGAGCTCCAAGGTTCCAAGGCAACAATAAGTGGTCCCCACCAACATTGAGTTATTTGACTAATTGTTTTGTTGAAAAAAATAGTTTAAATTTGTTAGTAAATTTGTCAGTCAATGTAATTTAATAACATGGATGAAAGCCTGAAAGTTATATTGATATTCAGTAAAACCATATTACAATAGATGAGTTGCAATACTTACAGGTATTGTACAACCAAGTACAGACAAACAAGATGTTGCACAGGTGCAACAAAATATTGCACAGGTGCAACAAAATATAGATCCGTGAATAACAATATGTTATAGAAATATAACCAAATAAATATACATACGAGAATTCACAAAATGACAAATATAATGGTTATAATAATATAACCATGTAACAATTATACAACTAATTACCTTAGTAAATTACTAATTACTAAAGGTAAAAATGTAAATACGATGCATAATTAACCTAGTTTTCCTTACATGCCTCCCCTTAATTTTGCATTGTTTCAAGAGATGAGGAGAGGAACTCTTTGAACAACTCGAACTTGTCACGTGCAAGTGACTTTGTGAAGATATTTGCTTGTTGTTCAACTGTTGGACAAAATTGAAGTTGTATGTTATGTTTCAAGACATGCTCGTGTATGAAATGAACTTGTACTTCGATGTGCTTTGTTCTCTCGTGAAACACTAGATTACGAACAAGTTTGAGAACACCTTCATTGTCTACATACATGGTGGTAGGTTTGTCCTATGGTATTCCAAGTCCTTTCAATATGCAATGTAGCTATATCCCTTCGCAGACAGCTTCACCTGCAACACGGATACTCGACCTTTGTAGAAGAGCGAGATAAAAAGTGTTGTTTCTTGCTTCCCCATGATATCGGTCCAGATCCCTAAAAAGAATTCAAATACAGAAGTGGATTTCCTGTCATCAATGTTACCTACATGATCTGAATCTGAATATCCAATCAAGAAGAAGTTATTGTTCTTATTGTATTCTAGACCAAGATCTATTGTACCCTTGAGATATCTCAAGATCCACTTGGTTGCCTTCTAATGACAAACTTCAGGTTCCTGCATAAACTTGGAAAGATAGCTCACTGTAAAGCTGATATCTGGTCTAGTATAAGTAATGGGACTCCCAATCAATTGCCGATAGAGAGTTGCATTTACCACAGGAGATGGATCTGAACGAGATAATTGTAGTCTCGTCTTCATAGGTGTGTAATCCATCATCCTAAATTCCTTGAGCGTTGTCTTGGTATATTTCAATTGAGAAACAAAGATGTGATTATATTCTTGCCATACTTCCAATCCAAGACAGTAGTGCATGAGCCCGAGATCTGTCATGTCGAACAATCGATTAAGATCTTTCTTCGTTGCATCAATCATCTTCACTGAACTGCAAGTGATGACTAGATCGTCGACATAGAAAACAACAATCACAATCTCCCACCTTGATTTTGAGGTAGAGATTGGGATCATATGGATTTCTGACAAACCCATGTTGAACGAGATGCTCATCAATTTTGATGTACCAAACCCGGGGTGCCTATTTAAGGCCATACAAAGATTTCATTAGTCTGCATACCTTTGTTTCTTCACCAGGTACAACATAACCCTCAAGTTGAGTCATGTAGAATTCTTCCTGTAGATCTCTGTTTAAAAAGGCACTTTTCACGTCCATCTGATGGACTTTCCAACCAAATTGTGTAGTTAGAGCAAAGATCATCTTGATCGTTTTGACCTTAGGTGTGGGAAAAATGTCTCCTCACAGTCTGTGCCTTCTTTTTGTGCATACCCCTTTGCTACCAATATTTCTTTATACTTTTCTATGGTCCCATCTGCTTTGTACTTTGTTTTAAATATCCATCTACAACCAATGGGTTTCTTCCTTGGTGGAAGATCGACAAGCTGCCAAGTGTTGTTTTTCATCACTAATTGATACTCAAAATCCATCTTTCCAAGCTTTTGAATGTAGGGCTTCCTGGACAGTAGAGGGATCAAACAAATTTAACAACTCTAGTCATCAAAGTAAAGTTTACTTTTTCTCGTGCTTTACTGCGAGTCCTTGGTCTAGTGGTGGATGTATCTGGTGGAGCATCCAATTTTGCATCTCGTACCATGTTAGTATACCACTTGGGCATAGGTTGTATTGCTCCCGTGGGTCGTGGTCATATTTGATCATCACCATCATCCCTATCATCACTGTCATCATCAGCGAGAACATCAACTTTTTTTTCACAACAGGTGAATATCTACATCAGGTGAGTCTGGAGAGGGAGTCTCAGCTTCCTTTTTCTCAAAGAACTCAACATCTATGTTGGTGTAGACTTTTTTGGTCTTTAGATTCATCAATCTGTACCCAAGACTCTCTTCACTACAACCAATGAAGATGAGTTTATGTGACTTCATATGCAATTTCTTTCTTTTCTGCTTGGGTATGTGCATGCTTGTTTTGCACTCGAATACTTTGAGGTGTGTAATAAATGGCTTCCTCTTTGACCATGCTTCTTGTGATGTTACTCCATCAAGAGAAACAATGGGTAATCTGTTCAACAAAGACACTGTTGTATTTGCTGCTTCTACCCAGAATGTCCTCGTTAGTCCATAATCATCAATCATGTATTGCACCATTTCCATGATAGTAAAATTTCTTCTCTCAACAACACCATTTTTCTACAGTGTGTTTGGAGAAGACATTTGTCGATGAATCTTGTGATCTTGTAAGTAGTCTTTGAAATCATTATTGGTGAACTCCCCCATTGATTTGAGTGGAAAGTTCTGATGTGATGACAAGTTTTGTTCTCAATAAATATTTTTAACCTTTTGAAGGTTTCAAAAGCTTCACTTTTCTTGCGAAGACAATATATCCAAATTTTTCTTGAATAATCATCACCACAAAGCATGAAATACTGAAATCTAGAATGACTCAGTTACATCGGACCGCAAAGATCAGTATGAACTAGATCAAGCTTGTCATGAGCTCGAAATGTACTCTTCTGGAATGAAGCTTTGTGTTGTTTTCATGCTAGGAAGTGAGGACATTTGTTTGTATCCTTTTAAAGAGATGGTAAACCATGTACCATATTGTGCCAAAAAAATGTCTCGAGATACTTAAAACTAATATGACCAAGTCTCCAATACCACAACTTTGCAGAGGTAGAGCCACAAGTTCCTAATCATCTCTTATTTAATGGCTCAAGGAGTAGAAAAGGTGAGGAAGGAGCGGCATTGCTTATGTCACCTCAAGGTATGAGATACTACTCATCTTTCCTCTTTTAGTTTTCTCATTCAAAAAACATAGCTGAGTATGAAGCATTGGTCCACAGACTACACTGGGAAAGAAAGAGGGGTATTAAAAACTTGCAAGTGTTTGGGGATAGAAAATTGATTGTAAATCAGGCCAGTTGTATTAGTTCTGCCAGAAATGATCTCCTCAAGAGTTATAAGAACCAGGTATGGGATATCATTGAAGACTTTGAAGATTTTGTAGAACAGGGATGGAAGCCTATAGAATTATATTAATCAACAGAAATCATTCTTACAATGGAGTGCTATAATTATTATAGGAATTGAACAGTTGAATACATATAAGGAAATATGTTACACATGTGCAACAAAAAACTAGTTCACATAAACTTCCAAAAATACATCTGGGAAGCATAACCAAATTAAATACAAACAAACAATAGTATTGTTAAAACAATACAATAACTCCCATATGTAGAATAAATACAATTAGATGGTTATGATGAAATATAACCATATAACCAACAAATAAATAAACTAATTAATATGCAATGCATAATTAATAAAGGTAAATAATAATTAAACTAACATTCCCCCACTTAATTGTGCATTGTCTTAAGGGATGAGGAGAGGAACTCTCTGAACAACTCAAACTTGTAACCTGCAAGTGACTTTGTGAAGATATTTGCCCGTTGTTCATCTATAGGGAAAAATTGAAATTGTATGTTATGTTTCAAGACATGCTTGCGTATCAAATGAACTTGTAACTCAATGTGATTTATTCTTTCATTAAATACTGGATTGCAAACAAGTTTTAAAACACCTTCATTATCAACAAACAAGGTGATTGGTTTTTCTTGTGGTATTGGAAGTCCTTCAAGTATGTGACATAGCAAAATCACTTTGTAGATAACTTCACCTGCTAGCATGATACTTCAACTATTGAGGAAGACCGTGAAACAAAGTGGGGTTTCTTTCTTCCCCATGATATCGTTCTAGATCCCAAAAAGAATACAAATCTAGAAGTGGATTTCATGTCATCAATTTTACCTGCATGATATGAATTTGAATATCTAGTCAAGAAGAATTTATCATTCTTCTTGTATTCTAGAACATGATGCACAACATCCTTTGAGATATCTAAAGATTTTCCTTGCTAATTTCTAATGAAAAACTTTGTGTTCCTACATGAACCTGGAAAGATAACTCACTGTGCAAAGCTGATATCTAGTCTAGTGTATGTTAGGTAAATGAGACTCCCAATCAATTGTCCAATAGAGAATTGTATCTACCACAAGAGATGGATCTGAATGAAATATTTGTTGTCTCATCTCCATAAGTGTATAAATCAGGTTTTCAATCCGTCATCCTAAATTTATCGAGCGTTTTCTTGGTATACTTCAACTGAGAAACAAATATGTGATTCTCTTTTTGCCATACTTTCATTCCAAGACAGTACATTATCTTGAGATCTGGCATGTATAACGATTGATTAAGATCTTTCTTTTTTGCATCGATCATCCTCACTGAACTTCTAGTGATGACTATATCATCGACATAGAATAATCAACAATCACAATATCCCCCCCTTACTATTTTGAGGTAGAGATTAGGGATTGTAAGGATTTCAAACAATTCCATTTTGTACATGATGCTCATAAATTTTGATGTTTCAAGCCCGGGGTGCCTGTTTAAGGCCATACAGATATTTCCTGAGCCTGCATACCTTTTCTTCTTCTCTTGGTACTACATATCCCTTAGGTTGACTCATGTAGACTTCTTCTTGTAAATATTCTTTCAAGAAGGTACTTTTTATGTCCATCTAATAGAATTTCTAACCAAACTGTGAAGTTAGAGCAAATATCATCCTGAATGTCTTGATCTTAGATATGGGAGCAAATGTCTCCTCATAGCCAATTCCTTCCTTTTGTGCATACCCCTTCACTATGAGTATTGATTTATACTTTTCCACTATCCCATATAATTTTTACTTTGTTCTAAATATCCATCTACATCAAATGCATTTCTTCCCTGGTGAAATATCGACAAGTTGCCAAGTGTTATTTTTCATTACTGACTAATATCCAAAGTCCATGGCATCTTTCCAAGATTTTGGCTATAGGTCTTCTTGGAATATAGAGGGCTCATCAGAATCGATAAATCTACTCATCAAATCAAATCTTTACTTCTTCTCATGTGTTACTACAATTATGTGGTCCAATGGTGGATGTATCTATTGGAGCATTCAATTCTTACATCTCGTAATCATACTAGTATACCACTTGGACATACATTGTACTATCTCCCATGGTTCGTGGTCCTGTAAAATCATCACCATCATCCCCAACATCATTTTCATTCATCTAGTGAGAACATTAATTTTTGATTTTTACAACAGGTGAAGATATCTACATCAAGTAAGTACTAGAGGAGGATTCTCTTCTTCCTTTTTCTCAAAGAACTCAACATCTCTACTAGTGTAGAATTTCCTAGTATTTGGATCCATAAATATGTACCCAATAGTTTCTTCACTGTAGACAATTAATATGAGTTTTTGTGACTTCATATCTAAGTTCTTTCTGTTCTACTTGAGTATGTGTATGCTTGCTTTACACGCAAATATTATGAGGTGTGTAACAAATGGATTCCACTTTGACCATGCTTCATATGGTATTACTTCGTCAAAGAGTAAACAATGGGAACTCTGTTCAATAGATAAACTACTGTCTTTACTAATGCTTCTTCCCATAATTTCCTCGCTACTAGTCCAAAATCATCGATCATGCAACGCACCATTTCCGTGATAGTGTGGTTTCTATCTCTCAACAACACCTATTCTATTGTGGTCTGTATGTAGAGGAGGAATTTTTTGATGAATATCTTGAGATTGTAGGTAGGATTTGAACTCATTATTGGTGAAGTCCACCCCTCGATATAAGCATAGAGATCTGATGTGACAACCAGTCTTGTTATCTATAGCCACTTTGAACTTCTCTAAAGGTTCTTAAAAGCTTAAATTTTCTGACGAAGACAATATATTGACATTTTCCTTGAATAGTCATCAACACAAAGCATGAAATATTGAAATCTAGAATGAATCAGTTGTATCAGACTACAAAATTTTGGTATGAACCAGATCAAGCTTACCATGAGCTTGATAAGTACTCTTCTAGAATGAAGCTCTATGTTGTTTTCCTGTTAGGTAGTTAGGACACTTATTTGTATCCTTCTGGAGAGATGGGAAACCTCTCAATGTACAATATTACAACAATAGGAGTGTACTAGAATGATTTTTTTTACTTACATTGACCAAGTATTCGATGCCACAACTATGTTGAGGTAGAGCTCTTAGCCACAAGTTCCTAATAGTCTCTATGGAAAAAATCAATCTCGAACATGTGTCCAACATTGGAAGATTTTGCAAGAACGATTTTTGATACCCCAGTGTTAATTTTTCTCGAGTTAAACACATTTTATTGTCAGAACGACTACCCTGGGTCTATTTTTAAATAGTGATCAAGGAGTTGACTGATGGAAAGAAAAAATTTAGTCAACCCAGGGACATATAAGACATTTGATATTATACATTTGCATGAACAAAGGGGTAAATAAATTTTAGGGAGTTCCCTGAACTATAGATGAAGAATCATCACTGGCCAACTAAACATGGTTTTTCAAGGGCTATCGTTGGCCTTCCCAAGTCTGAAGTAAACCAGTATCTGTGGGTGATCAAGTGTTGAGTGACTCCTGAATCAATAGACCAGACATCACTAGATGACATTGAAGGTTCACTTGATCAAGCAATGTACAAGAAGTATTCATTATCTAAATGTTCTTATTGCTCAACAATATTGAGAAACTGATGGAGTCATCTTTTCTAGAAAAATTAGGGTTCACAAGCCCTAGATTATAGTACACAGGTCCCTTATCAGATTGTTGGACTTCAGAAGATGATTCCGATAGCTACTGGATGGACCTTAGAAAAAAAAATTACCTACCAAAAATATGATTCAACTCATATCCTAAATTTATAGATTGGACATTGCTTCTATTTGTTCACAACACCCTTAATGCTGCATACTGATTTTGAAGTTGCAGACTTTTGATCAGGTATAAATAGAGGTCTCAAATCCCAAATCTTTTCCTTTCCATTTTTCGATGTGAAGAAAGTTCCTGAATCATATTCAAGATCCTTGTTATGCATGGCTTCTTCTTGTTGCAGTAGGTTTACTAGCTTGTCAAAGGAAACTTTCATATCTGACACAATCAGTGTTGTAACAAAAATGTGGTCACCAGAAGAGGGGAGTGCTCTCAGAATAATGGGAATGAGAGCATCATCTGTTATCACTTCTCTTAGGGCTAGAAGTGAAGCCTTCAACTCTTCAACAGTTCTAAAGAACTTAGATTCAATTTTCTCATTCTGCTTGAACTTCAGTATGTGTAACTGCACTCTAGGAATTCAGGTATGACATTTCATTTTTTGTCCTCCGACGTCCCTGAGGTCAGGTCAACTTATCCCACACTTCTTTGGCTACTTAGGCATTCTTGAATGCTGGGGTGTGACACATCGTTGGAACAATCCAAACAAGACCTCCATGACTTTTTCCAATTCAGCCCCCAGGAGCATACTTTATCAAGCATTGTCATTCTGTTGTCGTTGTATCAGTAGTTGATCTACGTAAGTCATCTCTAGTCACCACCATAGGCCAAATCTCTTGTCAAACTCAAGTTGTACTCTTGAGGTGGGGGACATAATCCATGCAAACATAGTTGTTTCCATCTGAGTAGTAGTGGAATCTAGAAGAAACAATTTGGGGGAATTGGTACCCATTTTGTAGAACTCATTAACCAGGGTTTGGCTCTTATCAGCTCTAGGTATAAGGTCTCACCAATATATATACCATGTAGTTTGATATACCAAATATTTCTATACACATGCCCTGTCCGATCCTACTTAGAGGTACCGTGGAAGAAGATCTACCTTTCTATATGTCCCAGCGATCAGGTGAAACAGGTGTTAACGTACATGAAATAATTTCGATACGTGCTATTAAGACAATACTTCATGCAGGGTTCTATGCAATTAATGTTATAAAAATGTGGTAAGAAGAGGGGAGTGTTTCTTAGTGCTTCCAACTGCTTCCACTCCAGATGCATAGATCTATGATCACTTCATCCTAGGGCTCTGAAACTGAAGCCTTCATCACTCTTGAAACATTGTAAAAACTAAAATGAGAATCGATACCATAGAGATAAAATTTATCAAGTTTATGACTATAAATGGAATAACATCGATGGTCCCTGCAAGGATTTATTTTGGGCGCAAAAAAATTTTAAGCAAAGTAGATCTAAAAAAACTAACTAGTAGCCATGAAATGAATGTCAAAAATCCCCAAATGGTTGCATGAAACAACAATTTCTACAATATATGGGTCGAATTGCCTGTAGAAAGCGCCATCAATATCATTGACACATTCTCAACTCTCCTCTCGGTGCACATAGTCAGTTCATCTTTTCAAAGCTAAAGAAAAAGATCCCATTACCGAATGACAAAAAACCCATAAAAAGAAAATATTTAGGTTTTCATGATTTTCTCCATCAAACTAGTTGCCGGATAAGAAAGATCTAAACGTGAAGCACGTAGTAAAAAATCCTCATCAAAGCATAGAACTTTACAAACAAAGTTGAAAAACCAGTTACCTAAAATTTTGAATATTAATGGTCTGCAGTACCCATAAAGCACGATAGCTAGTGATCAGTGTCACTTTTTTTGGTCGACTTTTATTTCGTCATCAAATTTCTGACCCCTGATGCACGATTAAGTTTGGGTCGGTGCCCGAATTAGGCAGTGAAGGGTGTCGATTTGACACACAGGCAGAAGAAAGAAAGTCAAAAAACCATTTGTTCTACATCAATTTATGACTTCCCTAATAGGCCATTTCCTCAAGTAATAAAGTCTATTACATATATATATTGCTATTAGAAAATAGGGAAAGTCGTTGATAGAAGAAAAATAAAGGATGATGAGGTCAGACCATTAGATGGATTCTAACCCAAAAACTGAAGAAAGACCAGAACAGACATTTTTGGCACTTACCCGAAAAAATTAGATGGGCCCTCGAGAACATGCTTCCAAATCGAAATGTTGATACCAGAAGGACCACTGTACAGAACTAACAAAGAAGAATACCTAAAAAAACTATCTCACTTTAATGATGCAAGTTGACACTTGATCGGGGACTTGCTTTTTCAGACCTTACTAAAGCAATAGATACGTAGATTTTGAGTAAAAATGGAATCATCAAGGATTAAACTAACACATTCCAAAATATATGGCAACAAATAATCTCTTCTTTCTGATAATATCTTTAATCACTTATTGACGAAATGTGTACATCTCTACCACTCTGATACCATGCTCCTAGGAATGATAAGAAAATGAGGATCTCAAGCCACGATGTCAAATTTATAATCGGCGTTGACCTCATTAAATCATGCTTACAATTCAGAAAAATGCGGTATATGGAAATCCATCATTATCAGCTACCGCTCAGGGATACATTCAATACAATGAGTGAATTACTCAATAAGGAAGATGTACATATGGAGAGGAGTCGAGAAGTATTACCCACTGACCTCAAATACAGTGGTGAAGAAATCCCACTGACTGACGATTTTAGTTTAGAATGGATCTCAATGTGTAGATGCTAATGGTCCATAAACTAATGATATCTAGGCTTACAAATGTATAGTACAGCAAGGTGTTCACACATAATCTAGTTTACCTAAGTAATGTAAAAAGATTCAAGTATAGGGCAAACTGCATTAATGGTATGAATTATCCATCAATGAAATAAAATGGGATGGAGAAAACTCGAAGGATAACCTCTAAATTAAATATCCTCGTAAGCATAGATTCCCTAAGGTAGAAAATAAGGTGTGTCTCAGAATATAAGGTGCCCCGATGAGGTTACCCATCATAGGATAAACATCCTAAACTTAAGTGGACCTACTGCAAATTGGGTAAAAAGTAGGTGTCTCAAAGATTAGAGAGAAAAATCCCTCTAATTCAAGGATAATCCAAAGAATCGTGATGTCCAAAATCATGGACAATTCAAGATAGTTTTGTGTGGTAGATGAAGAGTCTAAATCTACTCTCGATCAAAAACTAAAAAATAACTTCAGGTTGATTCACCATTTTCAATAGCTCACTATGCATTGAGTCTTCTAAACAATGGTAGTGCATTGGCTAATCAGTAGTGAAAAAAATAATCAATAGATAATTTTCTTCCATCATGTGTCACATTAAGCTAAGATGTGCACATAGACTCAGATGAATGTATTTTGTTTCTGATTTAAGAAATATTCAAAGGTAATAAGGAGTAAGATTTCTTTGAACTAAAGAAGCAGTATCAACAACTATATGTACTCTCATTTGTAGTCAAAACAATTTATGTTGATTTGAGGTGAGCTTGGTAAATTGCTCAACTGCGATGTGATATGGATGCTTCTGAGGCACTTGATCTCCACGTTCGTCATCTGCATCACAACCTTTGGCAAATGACTCTAAAATTCTCATCTAAGACGATTCAAACATGAATCAGTCACTATGTCCTTGAATTTCATGTTTTGAGAGGTTTATTTTGAATAACATTGAGTAGATACAAGTGCTCTCATGGGTTTGAATTGAGTTCTATCAAATGTTATGCATATATCCATAGTTAATTGTAATGTTGCTTACATCTCAGTGCATTATTGTCATGATCTCAACTAGTGCAAGAAATCAAAGGTTAGTTGTAGCTTGTACTCGTTCTTCTCTTATAACTTTATAGCATATTTGAGAATGAAGTTGGGGTTCAAATTTTGAAGTTGGTCCGATTTGATTTATGTTGGAACATGCATATTTCATTCATGTAATTTCTCATGTGGATGAAGGTTAAATTTAGATAACTACAGTTTTATTTTTATGCAGTCTGTAGCTTGAATTACTAAGTCTTTATTTAGGAATAAATCAAATAAAAAAAGAAATTTGTTTTATACATGCAACAACATCTAGGATGGATTTAAAGCAACCATTTAATTTGTTAAAGCTCAATTGGAAGAGCAGTTTAGTAAGTTAAGTCTTGAGGAACCCATAGTTTCTATTTAATTAGCAACAATTGTTATTGTTTTGTATGTAATGAAGCACACAACGGAAGCTGTACATGCACACCAGTTGCACACACAAATTGAATGTAATGAGCCGAAGCTCTGAAGAATTGATTACATAAATTGGTTATACACAATGAGTGCTAGTTTGAGTAAAGTACTCTATTTTTATTTGCAAGGTATTATTCCTTGTGTTTATTTTGTTTGTTTTTTTAATAAGATAAACAATTTTTTACTAGAGCTATGAACTAGGGGGTTCATGGGAAAGAAAAAAACTCCCTTTACAGTAAGTATAGTAAAACCTCAAAGATAACAGGGTGGTTTATTTTTTCATGAAGAAAATACCACCTTGATGGCAAAAACTTGTAGCTATATGGAATAACTAGGTGAAATGTATTGACTTTATGAAACTAAAAAACCCTTAGCCAAGACTGAAAAATGAAAGCTATACATATTTCTATCCAATAGAGGTGAGGTCTTTGCAATACAGTTTAATCTAAAATGGAAGCTACAACTTTAAGTTCTAAAACTTCAACAATTTCAGGCTTGGGACTTTTGATATCCCCTTCCACAAGATCTGCATAGCACTTCCTGGAGCTGCGAGGACGAACAAGTTCTTAGTGCTGAGAGGTCTGGAGGATGAAAGGAAAAATAACCAGATCGTACCAAGCCAAGAACACAGATGCTAATCAAACACCACGATCAATAAGATGAAAGCAATTCACCAGAATAACTTTACATAAAACCTTTGCAAACAAATGAGAAGCAATATCATATATTATTATGGAACTCAATGCAATACATTGAGAATGGGCCTTGCTTAAATAGGCAAGGAATAACAATCTAAGAACCAGTCAAGGTCGTAGATCAAGCCATAAATCAAGGAAATAACTAGTCATAAAAGAACTAGTCAAGACCATAGATTAAGGAGAGAACTAGACATCAAAGATCTAGTCAATACCATAGATCAAGGAAAGAACTATACCTAACAACTAGATAATATCTCCTAATATCTAAATAAGATAAAAGAAATATCCACACACATAAGTGGGTGAGGATAAATACAATAAAGGTAAATAAAGTACCTAGGTGAACATGAGCTAAGGTAAATACCTACTCTAACACCCCCCCTCAAGTGAAGCTAGGGGCCAAAATAGAAGTGGCATGTCCACAATATGAGTCCCGACAACTAGGCCTGATGAGGTACTCATGTACAATAACTGGGAAAAAAGGGACACCGCAAGGTACCCAAAACCAGTAACAACAAAGTAAAGAGAGTAAAGATCCGCTCCAAGGCATCCCAAGAAGCTTGGCTCAAAAAACTCGTACAATGCTGAAGAAGTTTGGTGTGCACTGTGGTCTAAATCCACTGCTCGATCACAAAACTCAAAAACAACTGACACTGGGCTTCACCAGAATAGCTCCATACAAGGAGATGTCAATAAGTGATGTCGAAAGTGCAAAAAAAACACCAAACATAATTCGATCAAGTGCTGCAAATAGGTGTGCCACGATCCAAGAACAATAACCAAAGCAACAAGGCAAGGACACAAAACTCCAGAGTGTCACGATCCAAGAAAAGAAGGTAACAAGGCAAGGACACGAAACCCGAAGAAGCAAGATCAATAGCACACCCTCCCATATTGTTGAATTGGTGGAGTGATGCTAAAAATCTGTATGAGTTGCCCCAAAACAACTACTCGAACACTGACAAACTAACACTGGAATTCACCAGAATAGATCCCCCACAAGAGATACTATCAACATGCCAAAAGTGTCGAAAATACAGATACAAAATCTCTCAACAAACAAGAGAGATACACTACACCTGCTAAATAAAAATGCTCAAAACAAGAAGCATCACAATGCAGAAGGTATAGAAAGTGGAGCAAGAGGCCGAATGGTGGAGGAGCCATGCCTATAGAGTCCTCTCAACGAATGCCTATGTCACCACCACGAGTGATCAAATATCCACCCCAAATCAACACGGATGGATGAAGAAGATGCCTGCATATGACTTGGTGTAAAATGCACAATGGGTGCATGCAAAAGAACATCAGAATGTGTGTCAGGTTGATCATGGTCTGACAACTGAAATCTTAGGTTTCTCAAGCCTGAGTGAAGGTGCAGAACTCATGTGTTGCTCATGATCCTCAGAAAGAGTCGAGCGAACAAAAAAAAGGAGCTCTGTCAATGTGTGATCCTAATGAAGTATCTGCTCAAAAACCAATGTCATGATGAGAATTCCACTTAACATGTGGAATAGAGGAAACAATACCCTGTGAATGTCTGTCAATGACTCCACTAGTGAGACCCATAGAATGGAGCATGCGAGAACTGAATGCAGTGGTATGTTTCTCAAAAAATCCATGCAATTGAGCAGAAGTAGGATACACAACATGTGGTACTGTAATAGGCACAGATGTGGAAGAGCATGCAGTAACAAGCTTCATAGGTGTATAAGCATCAAGAGCAGGAACAGACTCAAAAACTGACAGATCAATGTCAGTGGGTTCAGGAGCAACATAGTTGCAAGTGGACTAGGAGCATGGATATGGTTGTCCACAATATGATGGTGATGCTTGTAGGCTAGCAAGTTTGTTCTGCAGGAAGTGTATTATTGTATCCTTATCGTGAATGAGTGATTGTAGAAGAGAATTTCACTTCTTGAGCGATCTATTTTCTTCCACAAATTTTACAATATCCTCTTGAAGTCCACATACTTCAGAGAAAAGCATATCATTCTCAGAATCCATGATAGGTACAAACTGCAACTCCCAAAAATTTAGGACGTCGGGCTCAGCCGAAATTGCATCCACAATTGATTACAACACTCCTCCATATTTGGCACTTTATAATTATAGTGCAAGTCTCAAAATAAATATTTCCAATGGAAAGAGCACGAAAAAACAAGCACTTTTGTAAAAAATGGCACTCAAAACCGAGTTACCGATCAAAAGATACAAGCTTTTTAATATTTTACTCTGTTATTTATTTTAGTTGCCACTAAAACAAAATAAAATGTTGTTGCCTTCACCACAAAAATAAAATTAAAGGGGCCTAAAGCTAAGCACCTACTAGTAGGAATCACAAGCTTTAAGCCCTCATATGACCAAGGGCTAAGGATTTTAATGGGTGTTTGCATAACTTACTATTTTGGGGTGTGTCGCGTGTTTTCGAGAAAGTCACATCCAACTACCTCTTCTGGTAAAAAATACTATTTCTGGACTATGTAGATAGTGACCTTTATTGCGGAAAATAGTAACGTGGACCCCTTCCAAATAGTAAGAAAGTGCACGATCAAAATTCTTCTACACGCAACCCACAAATGATCCATCATACCAAAAACACAACCCAATGTAGATCTCGCGAAATTCAAAAAAACCCAGTAAAACATTTTCTCGATTTCTTAACCGTGTGGCATGAATCCCAAGGTGAATCTATGTGTTTCACTGCGCCCACAAAAACCACAAAAAATGGCTGCCCCCAAAAATGGCCGAGTTTACAGTCGATCTTAGGGTTTTCACATCTTCTAGATCTAATTGAAGCCTCTGTTTTGCATAAAAAGGCCCGGCAACAAAATACGACCAAATCCCAAATATATGAATACACAGATTTTATTTGTAAAATAAAACTTACAGATGGATGTCAATAGCAATCTCCTGCTCTGATACCATGAAAGGAACGATAACCAGATCGTACCAAGCCACGAACACAGATGTTAATCAAATACCACAATCAATAAGATGAAAGCAATTTTCTAGAATAACTTTACATAAAACCTTTGCAAATAAATGAGAATCAATATCATATATTATTATGGAACTCAATGCAATACATTGAGAATGGGTCTTACTTAAATAGGAAAGGAATAAAAATCTAAGAACCAGTCAAGGTCGTGGATCAAGCCATAAATCAAGGAAATAACTAGTCATCAAAGAACTAGTCAAGACCATAGATTTAGGAGAGAACTAGACATCAAGAATCTAGTCAATACCATAGATCAAGGAAATAACTATACCTAATAACTAGATAATATCTCCTAATATCTAAATAAGATAAAAGAAATATCCACACACATAAGTGGGTGAGGATAAATACAATAAAGGTAAATAAAGTACCTAGGTGAACATGAGCTAAGGTAAATACCTACTCTAACACTTTCTATATACCTCATAGTACTTGAAAGAGGCATTAACGTGCTTGAAAGAATTCGATATGTGGTACCAAGACAATACTGAAAGGGGTCTGTTTGATTATTGACACCAGCTCAAAGAAATATCCTCATACACGTGTGTAACTTCGCTATATACTTAGGTAATTTTTTGGTCTGGATTTAAATCGTGTAATCGTTCACAGACGGATGAGATGGCTCATAGTGTGTGCATTGTGTCCTTATTACTCATCATCAATTTAAAGGGTCAATGCTAAGACGAAATTGTTGTATTTATATTAAGCATTAAGTATAGTAGTAGTCAAGATGACTTTACTCGTAAGCACTTCCCATAGGCACTGTAAATACCGAACGCTGCGAATGAGATCTAGGATCTCATAAGATAATTTTTAGAACCAAATTTCACTATTTTTTATTACTATTCTCTGCCAATTTCTAAGAAGTTATAATGTTTGCAGTTGACTATGGAAACCTAAAAATTATTATAATACACTTAATTAAACAATTGCATTCAAAAAAATTGAAAAATTGAATGACAGGCCAAAAAAATTGTTTTACAGGCCTAGGTGGCCTCCCAAGCCCAATACGACCCTCTATGCCAAAAATTGCAAAAAAATAGCTGAAAATGAAATTTTTAAGTATAACTCCTTTAGAAAAAGTTTCTCAAAAGAAAAAAATAAGAGGTCTAGTAGAAAAAAAAATTTCCCCTAAAATAGGGTTTTTCTCACTAAAATTTTAGGGGCCTTTTTAGTTGTAACTAGAGGTTTTAGTTGAGGTTTTTCCACAAGTTTTTCCTCCAAGTTTGGTGGTTTTTCCAAATTTTCCACTAAACTTGATGTTTTAAAAAAAAATAGTTGGGGGTGGGGGTTGAACCCCAAACCTCCCACACCTAGCACCTTTGCATTATCCACAAGACCACTGATGCACTTTGCATATATTTTTAAGCACTTTGTATTTAAACAAGTCAAAAAGGAACTAACCTTTGAAAAAAATGTGACTTAGCTGTGTAGGATCCACGTAGACTGCGACTAGAGGATGTCGATTTAGGGTTATTTTACTAAAAAATTGGGTCTCCAATGCTTTTTGTATTTGTTGTGATATAATTTCTCATCGTTGTGTTTGTGTAGGTGCGTAATATTAGTTGGGTCATTGTTTGAGTGTGAGTGCAGGTCGGTAGTTATTGTTTGCTTGTGCAGTTTGCTATGTGGAGAGGCCTGCAGTTACTTTTTCATGTGTTTTGATGTAGATTTGTGGTTGGTTTTTTTTGTTTACATGTTGATGGTGGCTCGATTTGGATTAGAGGAGGGCTTGACCTTGGCGTGGAGGTTTCTCAGTGGGATCTCGGCTTCTTTTCCGATGCAAATGTAATGTGGCTCGACCTTTGCTCTATATCGATGATGGCTTGGAAATACAACACTAGCTAATGGAGTACATGTCATTCGATCCAAACGTGGGCTCAGTCTCCAACAAAGTGATCTGCCCACAATGCAAATTTGAATGGGAACGGTGTAGCGGATGTTCAACTCGGCCTTTCAACATGTCCAGGAACCCACCAATGTCATGAGTTATCTTAGTATGAGCTTTACAACAAACCCAATTCTACTGTAGGATTTGTGTCTCCAACTTGGTGGGGAGCTTTAAAACAACTTGATGCTTGGCTTATCCAGGAGCTCAGAAGGGGCTATGTTCAACAGACATCTAAATGTAGCAGATTTATAACTTTTAGCAGTGAATAAATGTTGGGGTTAAAACATATAACAGTGTTGCACAGATCTATAATCAAAGTAATCATACAAATAATGAATGTGGAAATAACCAGAAGATAAAATAAACAAGAGAAAGATTACACCAGATTTAACGTGGTTCCCCCAATGTGGGCTACGTCCACCAAGAAGTGACCAATATTATTATTCAGTGCTTTACAGAGGAAATATAATGAAAGATATACTATCTTCCAACACCTCACAGGATGGTCAACGCTTTTCCTTCACTCAACTAGTCTTGCTTTCTCACCAAGAAAACTTCCATGCAAAACAATTGTTATTTAAATTCTTTTCTTTTTACTTACCCTCTTACAATGCATGCATGCATATATATATATTGGGTAACTTAACTATTCTTGTACAATCAATAAATTATCTTTGAAACAATTGATTTATTCTAATTTTTGTCAAAAAACAAAAACTGTGTCTCACAGGTAACCGTTGTTAGTTACTGCCTGACCGGTGCTGGTCATTCCTGAGCTAGACTGACTAACGTTGGTTACACCCTCACCGATGCTAGTTACTGTTATAATCAGTAACATGTAAAGTAAATTTTCTTTTGATGCAATTAAGCTCCATACTTAATAATCACCCACTTGGAGATCAATTGTTGCACTGTACTGTGCATCACCATCGTTAGTTCCTTTTCCTTGGCTTGTTTCTTCCTCTTCAAGTCTTAACCTCGAAGACCAATAGAATTGGAGTGAATCTACAACTTCTCCTTTACCAATGACTTTGTTTGCATATCTGTAGGATTCTCATCCATATGGATTTTCTCTAACTTTAGTTGTCCATCCTCCAACACCTTCCGTATGAAGTGATATCTCACCTGAATATGTTTCATTCTTGAATAAAATACTGAGTTCTTTTCCAGATGAATCACACTTTGACTATCACTATATAATTTGCAATCCTCTTCCACCTTACCTAACTCTTCCAAGAACCTTCTCATCCATATCATCTCCTTGCTAACTTTTGTAGCTTCAACATACTCTACCTCTGTAGTAGACAAAGCCACAACCTTTTACAATCTTGAAATCCAGCTAACTTCCATTCCACCTAATATGAAAATATATCCATTAGTGCTCCTCCTACCATCCAAATCTCCAACCATATCTAAATCAACATAGCCAATAAAGAGGTATACTAACCCTCCATGTCCCCTCAAAATCTGCATGCATAAAAATCCCTATCAAAGATATTCCTGAGAATCCATGGAGACTACTTTCTAATGTTCTCTTAACAAAGTGTATTAGCCATAAACTCACGTCACAATACACTATCTAATGCAATGTTAGTTTTAACAACTCAAACAATTACATTACATATATTTACTTCCTATAATTACTCACGTAATTACATATAATGTAAGCATGTAACATATGATACCTAAACCTCCCCATAGTGACGAACATGGGAGAACAACAATGCTCTTTTCCAATTCTGCAGTGTGCTAACCATGCGTGCTACCAAGAGGTTTTGATTTTTGTTATTATAGGACACCTTATTGACAACCTCTTAATATGGATAGAACTTCTTGTTTTATAGGACAACCTTTGTAATAACCATTGCAACATGGATGGTTTTATAGGACAACCAACAACCTTCAACAGGGATGACTTTACAGGACAACCAACAACCTCAATAGTCATGATGCTGCTCTTCCTTGTGCTTTCATCTGTCCACAATGTTTTTAGGACCTTCAGGGAATTATGAAGGAAATTGCATCATTTTTTGATTACAATTTTATATGAGCTTGGGATAGTTTTCAAGGTAAATTTTTTTTGTTGTATCATGTTCTAGATTCATGGGTACTTGGAACATTTCACTTATTCAAATACCCAAACACTGATAAATTAATCATGTTGCAATAATAATTCGACTGTATACTCTGAAAAGAGTAATCTCAAACACAATATCACTAAATTTGTTTTGGTGCACTGACGAGAGGTCACTGAATGACCTCCAGCCTCATGTGCCTCTCCTCCATTGATGCATTCTATCTTGAATAGAAAGTATTCTTCACTATCTCCAGCAACAACTTCTCAATCATGTGAATGGTTGGATCCTGCTTCCCAATCAAAATTGGAAACTCTTCTTGCTCTATTTTGAAAACATGGATAAAAGCTTTATTATTCAATTTACATGGTATCCAAAAGATGGAAAGCTCATAAGTGTTTATGCAAAACATTATTCCATTCCAGACACATTACAATAGTGACAAAAAGCCTTATTCTTTGGATCCTGGGAGGTTGAACCTTTTGAAAGAATGACTGTAATCTCTTTTTAAAATGTGTTCCATAATAATGCTTTTTCTTTTGTTTCAATTTTATTTGTTCTATTTTCATGTTCTATCAAAGAAGAAATCAAGTTCTTCCAGACTTGGATTGATTTTTCTCAAAAGTGAAGACCATATTAGAATATGCTAGGAGGCATGCTATTAAGTAAAACTACTTTTGCATCATCGTCAGGAACATCTACATTTGATTCCAGCTAATTGATTCAATACAGAACGAAACTTACTTATGTGTTCCACCATGTTCTCACCTTCCTAAACATTTCGAGTCCGAACAACTTTTGTTTTAGTGATACTGATGCGCTTCCTGCTTGAAATATGAAAACCAAATAGTTTGTTTAGTTAGTCCAAATTGTATTTAAGGATTTTGTTAAATCTACATGATGCAAATATGCATGATAGATAAATCCCAATCCATACATGATTGCTATGGCTTTTCGATCTTTGATGTCCCATATTGCCGCTTTCTGCATGATGACTCTTGGTTTCTTTGAAATTTGTCATCCACAATCTTTGCAAAAATCTTTGTTGGATTAACAACAACTGAGTTTTCACCTGCCATGTGTAAAAATATTTGCCTTCGAATTTTTCCATTCGATTCAACTTAGCCATGTTAAAAAAAATTAAAGGGAAAGTCGGTTTCAACCAAAAATGTGTTCGAAGACAATATGACAACTTTCTAAAAAAATTTAAAAAGTAATAAACTTCTTTGATTATTTTTAAATGAAAAACGACTATATAATAAATTTAAAGACAAACATATACTTAGGAAATTAATGGAATTGTTTGGACTTCACTGCATGCCTTTTCAGTTTCTATTCCATTTTCATTGATGCGATTCTAGACAATGCATGCCAGGTAAAATGGAGTTCGGTGCATGCAATTTATATTAATGGCTCAATTTTGATCCACATGAACACAGAGCAGAAATGAGATCAAATGTTTACTCTTCCAATCCCATTCGAATGCAAATTCCTTATGCATAGCTGTAGGCTTATGGAGTTTTATGATGTTTCTTTTACAGTTATTTTAATTACTTATAAATGCAACATCACGAAATAAATTTGCTACTACTTTCAGATGAATCATAAGGACATTATGAAATTATGTGTACCTTTGTTGATCATCTAAAATGGATTAGAGAATGAATGATCAATCCTGAATTGTGGTTCTAGACATGAAGATGAGAAATCTTGAACTCTCCTTATTGTATTTACTTCTTTCGTTTAAACCATATAACAGTGTTGCACAGATGCTATAGTTAGATGAATCATAAATGTGACCAGAAGATAATGCTCCAATCTAGTGAGTGATAAACATGGAAAACGGATGTAATTTAGGGGTTAACACACCCATTGTTGTACCAAATGTTGAACAATATAATCTATTACCAATAAGGATAGTTGGGTAGTGGAGTGAAATATAATGAAGATAAATTGCACGTGATGAACACTACCACTGGAGATCAGGTGCAATAGCTGACTTGATGTTGGCAATTGAGAATAGTCTTAGAAAGCTACAAAGATGAACTCCCATGCTGGGTAAATACAATTGTTATTTATATTCTTTTCTTTTTACTTACCGATCTTACAATGCTATGCAGCTTCATATATAATATCATAGTTATTCCATAATATCATATAAAACTATTATGGTGATCATACTATATATATGCATAGCACAGCTAACTTAGGACGCATTCTTGGTACAATCAATAAATTATCTTTGAAACAATTGACATATTCTAATGTAAGAGAGTGCCGAATGCCGATCACGTGAACCGTGATTCACTATAGCTTAACCAGAACAGAGACATCAAAATGGCCGCCCCGATTAGTTATTCTAATCCTCCATCCCAGGTAAAGGAAATGATGCAATTAAGCTCCATACTTAATAATCACCCACTTGGAGGTCTAATTGTTGCACTGTACTGTGCATCACCATCGTTAGTATCCTTTTTTGGCTTGTTTCTTCCTCTTCAAGTACAAACCTTGAAGACCAATAGAATATGGAGTGTTTAATCTACAACTTCTCTTACCAATGTATTCGTTAGCATATCTGTAGGACTTCTCATCCACTATGAGATTTTCTCTAACTTTTAGTTGTCCATCCATCTAACACCTTCCGTATGAAGTGATATCTCACGTAATTGAATAATGTTTCATTCTTGAATAAAATACTGAGTTCTTTTCTAGATGAATCACACTTTGACTATCACTATATAATTTTCAATCCTCTTCCTCCTTACCTAACTCTTCCAAGAACCTTCTCATCCATATCATCTCCTTGCTAACTTTTGTAGCTTCAACATACTCTACCTCTGTAGTAGACAAAGCCACAACCTTTTACAATCTTGAAATCCAGCTAGCTTCCATTCCACCTAATATGAAAATATATCCATTAGTGCTCCTCCTACCATCCAAATCTCCAACCATATCTAAATCAACATAGCCACATAAAGAGGTAACTAACCCTCCATAACATAAATCGATGCTAGATATCCCTCTCAAATACCTGAGAATCCATTGGACTACTTTCTAATGTTCTTTACCTGGATTAGCCATAAACTCACTCACAACTCTCACTGCCTGTGCAATGTCTGGTTTAGAACAAACCATGACATACATAAGACTTCCTACTACTGAAGCATAAGGAACATGTGCTATGTACTCAACCTCCTCATGTGATGAAGGATACTGATCTTTTCTCAATTTTAAGTGTCTAACCATAGGTGTACCAAGAGGTTTTGATTTTTGCATATTAAACCTTTCAAACACCTTATTGATATAAGCCTCTTAAGATAAATAGAACTTCTTGTTTTTCATGTCTCCCTGAATTTGCATGCAAAATTTTTTCTTTGTATCTCCCAAATCCTTCATTGCAAATGTTTGAGCTAATATTTTTTTAAGTTTACCAATGTCCTACATACTAGATCCTGCAATCAACATATGATCCACATAGAGTAACAAAAAAACATAGATCCCATTTTCAAGCCTTTTAAAATAAACACAATGGTCAAATTAACATATCAGATAACCATGTTCATGCATAAAACTATAAAATCTCAAATACCATGGCAATGTAGCTTGATTGAGCCTATATAGGCACTTTTTCAATTTTCACACAAGTTTCTCCTTACCCTTGACTTCATAACCAAATGGTTACAGCATATAAATCTCTTAATCCAAATCACCATGAAGGAAAGTCGTCTTCACATCTATTTGTTCTAAACGAATATCTTCTACTAGAACTAAGCTCAATACAATACGAATAGAAGTCATCTTAACAACACAAGAAATTTTTTCACTGAAGTCAATACCTAGTTTCTGTGAAAATCCCTTTCCTACAAGCCTTACCTTGTATATTTTTTGTCCACCCTCTTCTTCATTGATCATGTAAACCCACTTATTCTGCACCATTCTCTTACCAGGTGGCAACTTAACCTAATCCAAAGTTTGGTTATGTTCCAAGGTGTCCATCTCCTCACCCATGTCATGCCCCCACTAGATGTGGATATTATCCTACATTTCTTATTCAAAGCTCTCTAGTTCACCATTATTAGTCAATAATAAATAAAATAGATAAGGTGTAAATCTTTGTGGAGGTTTAATTACCCTTTGTGACCTTCTCACTTGAGTTTGGTGTACCAGAAGCTCAATATGGACCTCATGGACATTTGTATCCAAATATGACAATGACCGATGCTGGTCACCTGTAACCAACATCGGTTCTATTAACCGATGCTAGTTTGGCTCTTCTGTAGCTGATACCGGTTATGTGGACAAATTTGGGTCAGGGGTAGATCGACACCAGTTACTGTGTAACCTTGTAGGTAATACTTTTAAATCAGAGAGTTCATTTTCATTCAAAAACTTCTGAACCAATTCATTATTTGGTAAAAAATTTGATTCCTGCACATTCTCTTTTCATTCAATTCAACATCAAGAATCCTAATAATTTTAGAATTCTCTAAATCTCAAAAACGGAAATCGAAATCACTAGATCTGTAACCAATAAAAGTGTATCTCTTAGATTTTACATCCAAATATTTCTTATTTTCCTTATAAACATGAAAAAATGCTTTTGAACCAAAAAATTTAAGAAAATAAAGAACTGCCTCTTTTCTGGTCCAAGCTTCCTCTGGTATTCCTCAATATAATACACTTAAAGGCCTATAGTTAATCAAATAAACCATTGTATCAACTGATTCCACCTAAAATTGTAAGGGCAGTCCAGATTGTATTCTCATACTTCTAGCACATTCCATGATTTTCATGTTCATTCTTTTTGCAACACCATTCTCTTGTAGTGTTCTTGGAACCTTTCTTTCTCTACATATCCTATTTAGTGAACAATAATCATTGAAGTCCTTGCTAAAGTATTCAACACCATTATCAGATCTAAGGACCTTTAACTTAAAATTTGATTCATTTTCAGTAAGGGCTTTCCATATTTTTAAAGTCTCAAAAACATCATATTTACATTTAATATAATAAACCCATGACTTTCTTGTAGCATCATCAATGAAAGTAACATAATATTGGGATCCTTGATGAGAAACTACCTGAGATTGTCCTTACACATATGAGTGTAAAAGCTCCTATTTTTTCTCCTTCTTAGTTGCCCCAACTTTAAGAAATCTCAATCTCGTTTTCTTTCCAAAAATACAACTCTCACAGAAATCAAGATCTAAATATTTCAAATGTGATAACTTACCCTTAGCCTTTAAAATCTGCATTCCTTTTTGACTTATATGACCCACCTGATTATGCCACATGCATGCATCTGAATCTGAAGTAGATAATGTAGAAAAGGAATCAGTAATACAGGTAGATAAATATAATGTTCCTACATTCTTACCTCTTGCCACAACAAAAGCACCCTTGGTGACTTTCCCAGAGTCTCCTGTAAAAGTAACCATGCAACCAAATTCACCTAGTTGTCCTGCAGAAATAAGATTCCTCCTAAGGCTTGGCACATGCCTCACATCTTTCAATACCCATGTATTTCCATTCTACAATTTTAGATGAACTTCCCCTTTACCAGTAATACTGCAAAGTTCATCATCACCCAAATAAACATGCCCAAAATTTCCTATGGACATAATTTTTGAAATAACCCTTATTAGAGGTTGCATGGAAAGAAGCTCCTGAATCTGAAACCCATGATTCAATTCTATTATCTAAAGAAAGAATAAGATCATCTTGCATTACCTCTGATGCAACAAGATTTACTTCTTTACCTTTGTCTAGTTGTTGGTTCTTTTTATCCTTTGACTAACAATCTTTCTTTACATGTCCTTTCTTTCCACATATCCAACAAGTAATTCCCTTACTTCTGGATTTAGATCTACTATCCCTTGACTTTGATTTCCCATTACTCTTACTCTTGGATATCTCCTTCTTCCTGCCCCTTCTTTCTACATTCAAAGCATTTCCAGATGATGATTCCTCTGTACTCTTCCTACGGATCTATTCATTCAAGATTATACTAACCATATCATCAAACTTCAAAACATTATTATCAGATGTTGTATTACTAACATCCATTACCAAATTATCCCAACTTATTAGGCAAAGAACATAAGAATAATAGTGATTTTTACTTCATCATCAAATGGTATTTCAACCGATTTTAATTGATTTACAATAGATCAAAAAATCATTCAAATGACTAGATGCAAATCCACCTTCATGTATCTTAAAACTAAAAAGTTTCTTCATCAAATAAACTTTATTTGAAGCACTAAGTTTTTCATATAAATTAGTAAGATATTTCATTAACTCTACTATAGAAGTCACTTCTATAATATTCGAAGCCACGGATGTTGTCAGCCTTAATCTTATAGATCCCAAAGCCTTTCTGTCAAGAATATTCCATTATTTATCATTCAACTTCATAGGTCTAGACTTCTCATCCAACAGTAAATACATATCTCTTTGATGCAGATAATCCTCAAGCTGCATATTCCATAATTGATAATTATGACCGTCAAATTTTTCTACCTTGTATTTGTTTTCTCTTGCCATTGTTGTAGCTCCCACTCAATTAGAAAACCCTCTGTGAGTAAATCATGTCAACACACAAAACCTCCAAACAAAGCTCTAATACTAGTTGTTGGGGTTAAAACATATAACAGTGTTGCACAGATCTATAATCAAAGTAATCATACAAACAATGAATGCGGAAATAACCAGAAGATAAAATAAACAAGAGAGATTACACTAGATTTTGACGTGGCTTACCCAGTATGGGCTACGTCCACTAAGAAACAACCAATATTATTATTCAGTGCTTTACAGATGAAATACAATGAACATCTACTGTCTTCCAACACCTCACATGATGTTCAATGTTTTTCCCTCGCTCAACTACTCTTTATTGCTCACCAAGAAAACTTACATGCAAACAATTGCTATATATATTATCTCCTTCTTAATTACCCTCATATAATGCATACATGCATATATATATCTATTTTGGGTAGCTTAACTTTGCTTTTACAATCAATAAATCATCTTTAAAATAATAGATTTATTTTAATTTTTTTCAAAAAACAAAAACTGTGTCACACAGGGAAACCGTTGCTGATCACTCCCTAATCACCGCCGATCACTTCTGGACCTGGACTGACTGACACCAGTTACACCCTCACTGACGTTAGTTACTGTCAGAACCAATAACATGTAAAAACAAGTTTCTTGTGAAGCAATTAAGATCCATTCTCAACAATAAACATACCTCTAAATTTATAGGACAAACCCATGTTGGGGAAAAAAATAATTTTATTTTTATAAAAATTCCTGCAACAAATTTTTCCTAGTGCAGTGTGCACCAATGCAAATAATAATTGCATTCCAAACATCTAGAATGAATAGGAGGTTGTGGGGAGGCAGGGATGGGGTTGGGAAGTTGTAGGAGGCTGCACAGGCTCTCAATTGCTGCAAATGCTTCTTTAATCTCCTCTATCTCTTCTACTCTCTCTTTCCACACCTTCTTTGCTCACAGGTCTAAATTAACCAGCTCTTGTACCAAATGTAAAACAAAGACGAAAGCCTATAGAATTTTATTAATAATCACTCAATCATTTACATAGATGTGGGTTGTAATGTGTGTGTGTGTGTGTGTGTGTGTGTGTGTGTGTGTGTGTGTGTGTGTGTGTGTGTATTGGACAACTAGATACAAACAAAGCAATATGTTGTACAGGTAAAACCATGAACTAATACAAACAATACAAAAACTCATGTATGTTGAATAAAAAAAATAGATGGTTATAATTAAATATAACCATAGAACAATTAATAATTAACCTAACTAATATGCAATGCATAATTAATTAAGGTAATAATATATTTATCCTAACATTGTCATGGTTAAAATTTTAAATTTTGCATGTTATACATTTTACATGACAAAAAATGGTTATAACTGATGGACATTATACCATAAGGGGTAATGAATAACCTTAGGTATATCACAGAGTAGCATACCATTGCCTTATCCATTAGGCCATAGAGTCACCACATTGAACAATTAGCAAAGCTATTGACACAACTAGGAAAAACATCATGAACACAAAATGAAAAAGTAAAACACACAATGAAAAGGGAACCAAAACAAAAAGGGAAACCATGATGTAACATACATATGTCACCTATAGTATATGTGGGGGACAATCCTCTTTCACGGTATCACTGATTCTTCACAGAATTTTTACCGATGCCTGGGTATCACCAAATGCCTTTCTTCTGCAAATCCATTGACTAGTTTACTGAAATATTAACCCTTTTTCAATTTCTTGAGAAATTTTGTATGATTGTTCTTGTAAGTTAGGTTCCACTTATATATCTCATTTCCTTTATTTATTTCATATCTTGTTTCCATCTTCTCATTTATTTCCAAATTCATTTAAATTGTTGATTTTCTATTACTTCCACAAGAATGAGTCTTGATCATAAAAAGCTTAATGTTTTCACACCAAGGCTTATGATATCAAATGGGAATTTTAATTTTAATTTTCATCTAATTCATGACCATTATTTCCATGAGCTAGTTCTCGGCATATGTTTTAATAGTTTCAACACTATCACAAGCCTCTTGGTGCTCTATATTTACCAGTTACTTCAAATGGTCTTCTTTCACACACACTGGCTCACTCTTAACATGATTATTACTATGGTGTGACTTACATAATACTTCATCATCTTGAAATGAAAATGAGAAAAAGGTTAGATATGAATAATCAAAATCATCATCTTCTCCATCTTGGCCATTCTGAGCTTGGAAATTTATTTCCATGATGAAAAAATACTTTCCTTGAGTAGAGTCTATTGGTGTGAGGGATATTATTTCACCTCTATTTATGTATTATGTGAATTTCCCTCACCCAAGGTGAGTCATCTCACTTATACGAGATCATAGGTCATAGGTGTTAGGAAATAAGGGATAAAATATGTGGAACAATCCGTCACAGAATCGCAACAATAGAAACTAATATGCATAAATTATTATAGATCTTAAATAAAAGTGTAGAATAAAAATAACACAACACAAAGAGACAGTATTTAACGTGGTTCACCCAATTTAGGCTACGTCCACCAAGAATCACTTGCTAAAATTTTATTACAAGCCATTACTCTCTCAATACAATACACATATATGTTTCGAGCTATGCTCAACAAACTCTACAGAATTCACACTCAAATTCAGACACATCTTTAATGTTACATCATACCTACCATATGCACAAAACCACATGAGTAGACAACTCCTTAAGTAGTTTTACAAAACTATGGGTATCAAAACCATGGGCCAAAACCATCCCATAAACCTATAAGTCAAAAGTCCCGCCCATATGAGAAAAGCACATTTCTCAGTATATCAGACACATTTTTCTAGGCCAAAACATTTTCTAGGGGGTTTCGCCCCAAAAAATGGCGAGACAACTATGGAAATTGTACAATACTCTTAGTTTACAATCTTCAACACTTTCACACATGAAAACAGGATCCACAACCTAACAATCTCTCACATGGAAACTAGTTTTCCTCTGAGCAAGCTTCTTAACCCTTCACTAGTTTCCATGAAGACCAACCAAAGCTTAACTGAGCTTCAGTTTTTCCCTTGTGACCACCTTGGTCATCATGTCTGTAGGATTCTAACTAGTATGAATCTTCTCTAGCTTCAATTTCTCTTCCTCTAAATTTGTCCTGATGAAATGGTACCTAAGTTGTATATGCTTCATCCTAGAGTGGAAAGAAAATTTCTTAGCTAGGTGTATAACACTCTGACTATCACTATGCAGTTTCCCTTCTTCCTCCTTATGTCCCAACTCCCTAAGAAATTTTTGTAGCTAAATCATCTCTTTACTTGCCTCTATGATAGCAATATACTCAGCCTCCGTGGTTGACAAAGCCACCAACTTCTGGAGTCGTGAAATCCAACTCACTTCTGTCTAGTGTAAATATAACTTGTCGTGCTCCTCTTGTTGTCTACATCTCTATCCATATCTGAATCTACATAACCACACAAAGTGGTGTCTAATCCATTGTAGCACAAAACTATCCCCATGGTCTCTCTCAAATACCGAAGGATCCACTTTACTGCCTACCAGTGATCTCTACCTGGATCACTCATAAATCTACTCACTGCTCTCATTGCATGGGAAATATCAGACCTGGTGCATATAATGACATACATCAAACTACCAACTGCTAATGAGTAAGGTACCTTAGACATATAGTTTCTCTCTTGATCTGTCTTAGGACACCACTCCTTTAATAACTTGAAATGGCCTACCAAAGGAGTCCCAACAGGTTTAGCATCCTACATATTAAACCTCTCCACGACCTTCTTAATGTATTCTTCCTGAGATAAAGTCAACTTCTATTCCTTCCTATGCTGAGATATCCTCATACCAAGGATTTGTTTGGTTGCCCCCAAATCCTTCATAGAAAACGAGTCATTTAGTTGTTTCTTGAGTAATTTTATTTCCTATATGTTTTTACCTGCAACTAACATGTCATCCACATATAGACACAGGATATTATAACTTCCCTCCTCAAATTTCTTTTTATACATGCAATGGTCAAAATGACATCTAATATAACTTTTCTGCATCATGAAGCTATCAAATTTCTTATACCATTGACGTGGAGATTGTTTCAAGCCATACAAGCTCTTCTTTAGTTTGCACACCATCTTCTCTTTACCTTTGACCTCATAGCCCTCTGACTGCTGCATATATAGATCTTCCTCGAAATCACCATGGAGAAATATAGTCTTTACATCAATTTTATGTAAGTGCAAGTCTTATACTGCAACTATTCCAAGAACAGTTCTAATAGAAGTCATTTTTACTACAGGAGAAAAAATGTAACCAAAATCCAAACCTTTTTTTCTATGTAAACCCCTTGGCCACCAACCCTGCCTTGTATATGTTCTTGCCTCCTTCCTCTTTGACTATGTACACCAACTTTTTCTATAATACTCTTTTACCTTCGGGTAGCTTCACCAAATCCATGAGATCCTGATGCTCCTCATCCATGGCTTGCTCCCACGAGAACCAATGTCAAAAATTGATGCACCAAAACGAAGTTGCACTCCGATGGTAACATCAAGCCAACGCAATACGCAAGATTCGAAACAATGGAAAGAAGATTGCAAGTAAGAAGAATGGGTCTGCTCATACTCATAGATCAAAAAATAGGAAGTACAAATAGGGGTGTTGTGTAACCCCCATTCCTAAACTTAGAAAGAACTCAATGATGCCACTGGCGCATATGACGTTGAATGACGCATATGAAGCCACTAGAATAGGAGTTACAATTCCAAATAAGGAATGTAACTCCTATGACGCATTGACGCAAATGACAATGTCAGATTCTATGACAAAATCTGACACTTGTCATTTGACTTCCTAAGACGTATGAATCTCGCAACGCGAGATGACTCACCTAGGTGATGTGGACGATGACTGGACAGTCACACACACCAACACCCCCCCTTCATCGAAGCCGCAGAAGAGGAAAAGGTAAGCCAAAACAAAAAAGAAGACTCCCCTAGACAACTAAGAAACATGTGTCAATGGGCCCCGAAAACTAAAGGCCTGATAAGGTGCCCATGTACAAATAAAATCTTTCTAGAAAGAAGAAGAGGAGAAGAAGGAGGACTATATAGCCCGAAGAAGATGGGCAGCTGCAGCAGACCTCACCCCAAGAATAGACTGCAAGTGAAGAAACTTCACCTCAGTGAAGGGCTTGGTGAAAATGTCTGCAACTGCTGATTAGCTGTATGTCGATGATGAGATCCTCTGCCTCTAGACTGAAGAAGAGCCATCTGCACCGTACTATGTTTCTACCCTTAGGAAGGATCGAAAAGATGTGTTGGAAATCTTCCCACTCCACGAAGGAAACTAAAGGCAGTAGCATGAAGAACTTTGAGTCTGGTCCACGAAAGTCTGACATAGGTCTAGCAAGTCAGTGTAAAGGAGCCGAGGGTATTGTCATGAGTGCAAAAATATCAGAGTATGAAAGGTGAACACCTATAGAAAGGATGTCTAACTGATGTGAAAGTAACAAAACATCCCCTACAACAGAAAGGGGATCCATGATCAAGGGTGGATCAATGAAGGTCTACGTATAAGTGGAAGTGGCAAGAGTCCTAGAAGGGGCACTCTCGACAAATGAGACGATGAACTCCTTTGAGATACCTGTAATACGTCATCAACTGTGCTCTGTGAAAAGACAATTAAGGTCAGGCAGATACTCATCCCAGTGAGGGTGATCAAAAAACAGAAGAGTGATGTCAGATATGTATGAGTCATCCAAGGAAGGTTGACGAGTGAAATGGGCCTCAAACACTGAAGGTGGAAAAGAGGTGGGTGTGATGACTGTATGATATTGTATCAGAGACTACTCAATAAATGATGAGATGTGGGATGTGTCACCACTCTCTGGAATAGTGAGAGAAGGAGGAGAAGATTCCTCTGTAGTACTCTCATCGTCAGAACTGGGTACACAATCCTTGTCATCAAAAGTAGAACCAAGTGAGTCTGTGTCAGTGGAACTGTCATCACACGAAAAAATAGAGGAGACAACTGAATCAGCTGCAACAACTACGGCAGTATGTGAAGGGTCTCCATAGAGGGACTGAAGAATGCATCCAGACATGGTGGGGTGGATCTGAGTCTTCCACGTGAACCCATTGAGATGTAGAGACATGCATCATCATGTGACCAAAAACACGATTGTAATTGTTGAGAAAATCATTAAGATGACGATGATCAGTGGGTGCAGGAATAGGCCCAACCAAGAAGTGAAAAATACCCTTGTAGGTGAAGTAATCTTCCATAGAAGCACACCAAGCTGAATAGTTCTCTCTCCCAGTAAGAATTGGCGGAGGCTGTAAGGTGATCCTACGACGCTCAAATATTGAAAGAGCACCCTCCATGATGCGGAATAAAAAAGTGCAAGATGCACAAATGTAAGACGTCGGACTCGACTGATAATACATCTACATGTAATACAACACACAGGACAAAATTACACCCCCCCAAGTTTGGCACTTTATAATTCAGTGCGTTGATTACAACCAGATGCAACTGTTTTCTAAGAACCAGTTTTTCACTCACCTTGCAATTAGCGTAATAACACGCAATGGTGGAGACAACAATCAAGGTTTGTAGGGTGCAACAGATCGACACTGCAAGCAAGCACAGAAAGAGAGAAGCAAGAGGGGAAAGAAAGAGCTTTGTGAGAAATAGCGTCTCACATCGCACGAAATAATCCCTTTGTCGTAAGACTGTGGCGGACGCGTTCACAAGTCCACAAAAAGGAATAAAACAAAGCTCAAGAAAAAATGAGTTGAATTAAGCAATACAAAGACACCCCCCCAAAATGCAGCACTTTATAAAATTAGTGCGTTTAAAATAAAATAATCCCATCATCTAGAGTGTGAAAAAAAATGCAACTTTTACTAAAGAAGTGCTCAATACCGAGCAACGAGTCAAAAGTTATAGCAAAAACCAATTCCCGCAGCTGATGAGGAAAAAGCCAATAATCCTGCAAACGGATTAAAAAAGTGCCCTAAATGCATGAAAAAGGTGTCGTATGCATGCTCGTTGGAACTGGCATGTAATTTGAGATAGGGTTTGTTTGTATTACGAGGGGGAATTAGCCACCTGCCAATCCCGGACCTCACCCTTCATCTTCGGCACTCGACGGAAGGTTAATAAAACAAGCCAAAAAACTTACAATGCCAATAAAATGTAATGTTTTTACCTTATACCTTTTAAAAATAATGAAACAACATGTTTTTTTAGAAGAGTGATAAGATAAAAAGAATGCAACCACGTTTTTTTAAGAAAAGTGAATAAAAAAAGGTATTTTTAGAGAGATATTACCTGGTAGCGGATGAGAAGGCCACGTGGGGATGAAAGGTAGGTAAAAATAGATAATGAAGTGATTGTCCACTATAAGAAAATGCCAGAACAGTCCAAAAAATGTCAGCTGAAGGAAAAAACGCCTTACCAGTAAAAAAAAACGCCTCAACAGTCCAAAAACGCCAGAACAACGTACAAAAATGCAGCCAGCTGAAAGAAAATGCCTGAGGACAGGGAAAAACAGCCACAGAAGCTGGGAAAACGCAGGAAAGGAGAGAAAAATAACTGAGGACAATGCAAAAATGCCTATGGTGCCACAATGTTGTAAAAAATAGCCAGAGGATAGAAAAAATGTTCTGGAAGTCATACAAGGTTGAACGTTGAAGATGGGGAATGCAGCAAGGCTCAAAAAAACATGAGTAGACTCCCAAAAACGTGAGAGATCAGGAAAAAATGTGAGAGGTTTTGCAAATAATGTGATAAGTTCTAAGCAGGCTCACAAAAAACGTTGAGACCAGGCAGAGGTAATTTTGAGACAGTAAGGAACCACAACGATGAGGAAAAAGATCGGAATAGTATGAGTATACACCAGTGAAGAATAAACAACAATTCCAACTAATAATCACAGGTCCACTCCAAAAAACAATCTCTTCTTTTACCCTGCAGCTGAATCTGAACACAACCAGCAAGAAATAACCCAGAAACAACAGCCACAAAGATCTAGAAATATCCAAATATGAACTCAGCTGATAAGCAAACTAACCAAAAACCTTAAATTGCAACTGCTGAAACCTCAATATGAGGTGAGCAATAATTCCAAAATGATAATTGAAAAAAACTTGCACACGAGGAAATGAGAAGAAACCAAAAGTAATAAACAACTGAGAAATGAAGAGTGCACGTTTACCGAAACCAGCTCTGATACCATGAAAGAGGGATTCATGAGAACCAATGTCAATAAGCGATGCACCACAACAAAGTTGCACTCTGATGGTAACGTCAAGCCAACGCAATACGCAAGATTCAAAACAATGGAAAGAAGATTGCAAGTAAGAAGAATGGGTCTGCTCATACTCATAGATCGAAAAAAATAGGAAGTACAAATAGGGGTGCTATGTAACCCCCATGCCTAAACATGGAAAGAACTCAATGATGCCACTGACGCATATGACGTTGACTGACGCATATGATGCCACTAGAAGAGGAGTTACAATTCCAAATAAGGAATGTAACTCCTATGACGCATTGACGCAAATGAAAATGTCAGATTCTATGACAGAATCTGACACTTGTCATTTGACTTCCTAAGACCTATGACTCTCGCAAGGCGAGATGACTCACCTAGGTGATGTGAGTAGCATGGAAAAAAGCTCCCGCTTCTTCCTGGCATCTACCTACATTGCTTTATCAAAGTTCTCTGACTCTCCACTGTCATTGAGTAATAAATAATAAAGAGAAGGAGAAAAACATTCAGGTTCTCTTCTTACCCTAGAAAACCAACTCAATATAGGAGTTTGGGGTTCCCAAACTGATTCATGTGTCACTTTCCTATCTGGAATATCCTCTACAACTACATATTCTTTCTTGGATTTTCCCTGTTTTCTTGCAACTGCTACTTATACATGACTTTCTCATTAAAAAACACATCTCTAGATCGAATGATTTTCTTTTCTTTAATACTCCAACATTTATATCTTAAGTCATCACCACCATAACCGATGAAAGTACATTTTTTTAATTTAGCCTCTAGCTTGGTCCTATCATCCTTGTCTATATGAACAAACACCTCACATCCAAAGACTCTAAGAAATGAATAATCAACTTTCTTACCATACCAAGCCTCCTCAGGTATGCCTCCATCCAAGACACTTGAGGGTCTTTTTTTTATCAAGTACATAGTTGTGCTCACCACTTCTGCTAAAAAAGAAAGAGGCAGTCCTACATGTAACCTAATGCTCCTAGCACGTTCCATTATTGTTTTGTTCATCCTTTTTGACACCCCATTCTTTTGCAGAGTTCGTGGAACCATTTTTTTCCCGCGAATTCCATTCTTAGAACAGTAATCATCAAATTCATTATTGCAATACTCCCCTCTATTATCTGACCTGAGACATTTTAGCTTAAGACATGTTTCATTCTCTACCAAGGCTTTCCATTTAACAAAAGTGTCAAATACATCAAATTTGTTTATAATATAATAAACCCAAACTTCCTTTGTTGCATCGTCAATAAAAGTAACATAATAACTTGAACCTCCAAGAGATGATACCTGAGCCGGTCCCCACACATCAGAATGCACCAGCTCTAACTTACTCTCTTTCTTTGTAGGTCCAACCTTGAGAAACCTTACTCTCTTTTGTTTCCCATATATGTAGTCCTCACAAAACTCCAAACTTGTTTCTGTATATTTGAGTATATCCTTCTTAATGATCTTCATACCCTTATGACTCATATGATCGAGCCTATAATGCCACAATATTGTATCTGCTTCTGAAGTCACAAGATTACAAACATTAGTGTTATAAGTGGTTAAATACAAGGTTCCAACCTTCTTACCTCTTGCCACCACAAGAGCACCCTTAGTAACCTTCCAAGAGTCCACTGTAAATATCACAGTAAAACCATCACTTTCCAACTGCCCTACCGATATCAAATTTCATCTTAATGTAGGCACATATCTGACATCCTTCAATAGCAAAGTATTCTTACTCTACATCTTAATTTGAACATAACCTTTTCCAACTATATCGTAAGGCTCATCATCACCAACAAAAACATGCCCAAAATCTCCTTGACAATAATCAACAAAATAATGTCTATGTGGAGTAGCATGGAAAAAATCCCCCGAATCTAAAACCCAAAGTTCAGTAATATTGTGCAAAGAAAGAATTAAAGCATCCTGGCATACATTACCCATTGCCACATTTGTCTCCTTGTTTTCTTCCTGTTGTTTTTTCTTGTCTTGAAGCTCCCAACAGTCCTTCTTTGCATGCCCAGACTTTCCACAGTGTCAGCATACTATCTTGCTTTTAGATTTTGACCTTACCCGATCCTTTGATTTTCCACGGCTTCCTCTATTATTCTGTCTCCCTCTAGTTTCCATTGTCAAAGCATTCCCTGAAGTAGAAGATTCACCAGAACTTTTTCTTCGCATTTCTTCGATATTTACAACTTCCCTAATGCATCCATCAATTCTTTTGTGGTTTGTTCCTTTGAAACATTAAATAATATCGAAGATGCAAGACAAAGCTAGATTGTCCCAAGTGTCTTCCTATCCAGCAAATTCCATTCCTCATCCTTCATGCTTGAGGGTTTGTTCACCTTCTCAAACAACGGAATATAAAGATCCTTCTAGTAAAGGTAAATCTTCCATCTGCATCTTCCAAAGATTGAAATTTTTTTCGTTGAATTTATCAACCCTTGATCTTCCATCATCTGCCATAGCTCCCAGTCAAGCTAAAATTTTCCCTATGATTCAACACTTCAACAAACCAAACAAGGATCTGATAACAATTGTTAGGAAATAAGGGATAAAATATAAGGAACGATCCCTCACAGAATCGCAACAATAGAAACTAATATGCAAAAATTATTATAGATCTCAAATAAAAGTGCAGAATAAAAATAACACAATACAAAGAGACAATATTTAACGTGGTTCACCCAATTTGGGCTACATCTACCAAGAATCACTTGCTCAAATTTTATTACAAGTCACTACTCTCTCAATACAATACCCAAATCTGTTTGGAGCTATGCAAAAAAAAACTCTACAGAATTCACACCCAAATTCAGACACATATGCAATGTTACATCATACCTACCATATGCAAAAAAGCACATAAGTAGACAATTGCTTAAGCAATTTTACAAAATTGTGGGTATCAAAACTATGGGCCTAAATCGTCTCATAAACCTATGGGTCAAAAGTCTCGCCCATATGAGAAAAATATGTTTCCCGATATATTGGTCACGTTTTTCGAGGCCAAAAAAATTTCTCGGGGGCTACGCCCTCAAACCCCAGCGAGACAACTATGGAAAGTGTATAGTACTCTTAGTGTTCAGTCTTCAACACTTTCACACATGAAAGCAAACTCCACAACCTAACAATAGGGTTGTATATGACACAAAGCAGATTATGTCATTGTCATATGCGTCATAGGAGTTATATGACAGAAACAGTCATATGCATCATTGTCTATGCATGGGAGTTACTCAACACTCCTATATGTACCCTCATTTTATATCTATGAGCATTCCAGACACATCGTTGTCCTTTTATACTTGTTATTATGTTGCATGATTTTCCATTTTTGCTCGAATCTTGTCGATTATGTTAAAGCTACCACATTACCGTTGGAGTGCAACTTCATCGTAGTGTATAGTTTCCATATCGATTCTCACAAACACTCTTTCATGGTATTAGAGCTTTGAGTTTCGGTAAACATGCACTCGTCATTTTGAGTTGTTGATTACTTCTGGTTTCGTTTTTTTAATCGTTCCTTGTGCAAGTTTTTGTTGTTTATTCTAGAATCTTGCTAACATTCTTAAGAGTTGCTCTTGGAGTTTGTGCATTTTTAGGGTTTGTGCATGTGTGGAGGTTTACATTTTTCACCACCGGATTTCCCTGGTTTTGGCCACATTTTGGTGGAAAGCATTATTTTAAGGTTAGTTCATTTTTCGGTCTATTCAGATTTTTTAAATAAAAATTGAATTTTTTAAAAAATAAAAATCTATATTTTGGCCTTTATCTCCTCTCTCCGCGTTGTTTGCATTGTTTATTTTCCCTTGCATTAGCTCCTTGAGATCTCAAGTTGTTTTGTTGCTCGTTGCATTGGGTGGGTTTTCCATTCCATGTTTTGCATTCAAAACCGGTTGCTTTAGCTTTGCATTGTATTGTTGCATTCCCATTGTTTTCATTGCATTGACCGCTGTTTAAACTTTACTTAGCCCACGTTTCACAAAAAAATTCCTCGCCTTTGAATTCGTGGGGTCTAATTTGTTAAAACCGTCGATTTAAATCAATTACGGTGGGCTTTATTTAAAGCTTGGGTTGGTTTTTAATATTAAAGTGTGGTGGTTTTTTAAATATGTGGGTGCCTTTATATAAAGTAAGGCCTTTTTTTAATAAAGTGCCGTGGTGTTTTATAAAAGGGATGGTTTAGTTTTAGGTAATCTTTTTTTATTAAAATGCTTTTTATAAAAGGTGGCTTTTTTAATAAAGTAAGGGCCCTATTAAAACCATACGTGGCTTTTTAAATATATAAGGGGTAAATATAATTTAGATTAATTTAATTCAATTTTAAGTTTTTAATATATTTATATTATTAGATCTTAGTTAGTTTAGGATTTAATAATTATTTTGAAAGTCGATTAAATAGTAATACTGCGTAAAATGTATGATGTAAATGTCGAATAGGATGGAGTGAAGAAGTAATAGTCGGAAGCAAAAAAGCGAGAGAGGATTAGGAGTTTTAGGGAGAAGTGGTGAAAGGGAAGGGAAAACGATGTGGTAAACAAATATGTAACTCTTCTTTCCTACAAGAAGATGTTATTAGTTGTCAATCATTTGAAGGAGCAAGGGTTTGGGATGTGCAATTCATCAAGGAAACGTATTTTAGAGATATTTATAAACACAAGTAGCGGGCCATCAAAACATGTAATGTCAATAGTTGGTGTTATAATTTTAGCACTTGTGTTTATTAGATATTCGAAACACACGTAAATGTCAAAGGAATTCACTTGTGTGTCTCATGGAACAATTTAAAGATAGGGATATGTGGAGTGGACCAATCATTTAAAGGTATAGATTTTGTGCACAATTGCGAATAGAGTTTCTCTCTAGCCATCAGGATAACAATGAAGGTTGCCATTTATTTCCATCATAAAAAATTGGGAAAATCCAATATGTTACTAGTTTGAAACCCAACAACAATGCTTTCTTCTTGTACCATGCATACAAACTTCTATAGATCTATATTTTAAGTTAACCTCACCACAGCCATTCGAGAATATTTTACAAGAATTCTATGTACTTTCACATATATTCAATAGGTAGGGAGGTGTTATTTATATTTCATTCATCATTCAATATAACAAAATAATTGACGACTGAAGATATCCCTCCACGCATTAAATGCTCTAAGTGAATTTTCTGTTGAGTTAAGATATAACAAAAATAGTCTAATCGGTTCTAGATTTTGGAACTACAATATCTTATTAAACTTAGAAAAATGACAAACAATGACTATTTGGTGAAATAGTAAAAATTAAAATTCTACACCCATGACTGAAGAATAATCACATTTTATATAGAAATAAAATCGCCCACCATGTTCACATACTATACACATGTAACCTACTTTGGAACCTAATAATTTCTGCAAAAGAGGTCCACATCAGAAAGGAAGCTTCCACTAGATTTCAAGTAAAACTAAATGTAACTTTTTATGGATACAATATGTAAACACAATTAGAACAACATAAAACAGAACTCATAAATTGAGAAATAGTTACATTATCATATTTGAATTTTGAAATTGTGATATATCCTTCTAATTCAAAGAGTTGGGTTTTTTTAGTTTTACAAGGTGACAAACAATGACTACTTTTGAAATAAAGCAAACTACGAAGAAACATTACACACTCATAACTTATTTTAGTGTGCAACATTTTTTGCAAACTATCCATGTCAGAAAGAAAATCCTGCACCATGTTAAGGGCATCAACCGAACCTAACTTTTGATGGGACAAAAACAACCCAGGCCATTTTTATATTGTTTAATGAGCTAAAATTTAAAATTGCTAAGCTAACCAAAAGAACAGAAAAGAAGTTACATAGTGCAAATTCTTCATAGTGAAATTTTATACAGGTGTCAACCAAATGCAACTTTGACAGGTCAAAAATGATCTAGGCCATCTTTATATTACTCAATGGGTTGATAGAAAAACTCACCAAGCTTACCACAAGAATGGAAGAAAAGTTGTATCAATGCAACCTTTTTACACGCATAGGAAAATCTTGTAAACCCAGTTTTTCATTTAAAATCTTGAATCTTGATTTTACTAAACTTCCACATTAGGAGAACATTCCCCACCCTATTCAGGGTATCAACAGAACCCGTGTCTTTCCAATTCAGACACAACAAAGTTTGAATCTAGAAAGGTGACAAAGAAATATAGCAAGAAAAAATAGAGAGAAGTAACTTTATTTTAAATGGAATATTTTCTACCAAAAGACATAGAACATGAAGAGAAATCTCACCATGCTCGGGGTATCACTATAAACTGAGCCAATATTTCTAATTGATATAGACAAACTATTGAAATTGGCAAGATGGTAGACAATTACCATTTATTAGATGAAGGCATTCCAATAAGAAACATCATACAACCATTGTCTATTTTGGAGCAATAAATTACATGGAAGAAGTAAAAATCCCCATTGTGCTGAGGGCATCAACAGAACCCTATTTTTTTATTTTAAAAAATGTAAATTAGAAAATATAATTCAATACTATGTTCAGGTTATCGACTAAATCAATAACCGTACAATTCAAATAACCAAGTTTTATAATTTAGACAAGTAGCTTACAACGGCTACCTTACAAAAAAGAGGCATTCTAAGAAAATCCATTTTACACATAGTGGCTCACTTTCGCAACATGGCACTTGTTAGAAATGATATCATGGGAGAAAGAAAATTCCCCACCATATTGATAGAATCAACTAAACCAAATTTTGATGGGAAAAATGCCGAAAAAAGGAGGAAAATTTTGCCAAGTCTTTCAAAACAAGCGAAAAGGTCACATTATTTGCAATAGATACGATCATAGGAAAAATTTTAATTTCATAAGAAAACAATTTGAGACCATGTTGAGGGCATCAACTGATCCACGATCCTTCCAATTGAAATGGCCATTCTTTAAATATAGAAAAGATGATAGACAAACAATATAAGCCATTATGCAGCCACCCTCTACTTTGGAGCCTATGTTTGTCCACAAACCAAACTCATGTTCAACCAAAAAAACAAATATTCGATGCAAGGGGTAAATTTCCTAGGGCATTAATTAAACCAGAATTTTAAGGGAAAAGATTTCCAAATAATCTCACCAATCTTCAAGGAGGATTCACTATTTGTAATTTTTTCATTCACCCAAAAAATGTATTAAAAAAAACAGATGAAATATAATAAACCCATTAGCCACTGAGATCCAAGTGAACAAATAAGGCTATACTCAGCTAGGCCTTCAAGTTTAGGCTATTGAAAGGTCGTAATCTTCTTAGATGTTAGGGCGTACCCTACAACCAATTTCAGTTGAGTTCCACCCAAATGGTTGGAGCTAGTCATTGAGGCAACACACATTTGAAACTTCTTATGTTCCCTATCAAAAGCAACCCCCAATCCTTTTCTCCCCTTGGCAGCACCCCTGCACAGCTTCTCTCTTTATGTCACCAATCCATTCCCAAACAATAGGAACCCTAAATGTCACCATCACTATTTTCTCCTCATACCATACGTAACACTCACAATATCCCGGTGAATCTTTGAATATGCCTCTCTTCACATACCCAAATTGAAATACTTTGGCAGAAACTCGCTAGGGTTTACATTACTTTTTAGAAAGGATTCAATCAATTCCATAAGACGTGAAAGAAATTTTTGGGTTATCAAGACCACGCAATTGAAATATTTAATAGCGAAGACCACCCAATTGAAATTTTTGGTAGCGAAGAGCACCCAGATGAAGTTTTAGGTAAATAAACCATGAAGAAAATTGTGTACCAATCAAGATTTTTATGCAGAGACATACACAAAAATAATATCCCAAAAAAACAAAATACACAAATATGTGTTTTTATTTATGATGAATACTTTGGCACAGGTACGAACCCCGCGTCCTTGAGCTTAGAAGCTCACTACGCAACCTTCTCACATCTCTCATACACATTAGAATGGCCACATGCAAAAATATTGACCATGCTCCTGGCGTTCGTTCTCTAGCATAAGTCTCTCGTTGTTGGTCATGGATAGAATGGAGACCCGCCCCTGGTTCAAAACTTGATGTAGGCTAGATATGTCGAACACGAACATGGTTGTCACCGAGAGGTCTCTACAATATTGATTGTTTCCTTACCTAGCCACTAAGAAACCCTAGGATATGAATATACGAGTCGAAGAATAAATATTATCTATCTGGGATAAAAACACAAAAATGTCAAAATGCCAGTCAAATTTATGCCAATGGCGTGAACGACCACAGGGGATTTACCATAGGGGGAACGCCTTCGGCATAATTAAATTAATTTTATTCTAAGGAGCTTTAATATTTAATTAAGCATTTAATTTTAAAATTAAGATCTTTTAATTTCGATTAGTTGACTAAAATTAGTCATATTTAACGTTTATAATTACCTTTTAAAGTCTTTTTTTACTTTAAAATTAGTTAAATTGGACATTTCCAAAGGTTGTTTTTAAAGCGTTATTGGTTGTTTTTTTCTCTAATCATGTGCTAGAGTGTTTTGCAACATTTCTCACCATTTGTTTTCCTTCAAGGAACCTTTGCTACATCTTAGAGGTCATCTGGACTCATTTCGAGTCATGTTGAGCATTCTAATAACCTTTTTTATTGCTTGTGTACTAGTAAGCGCGTCCACAACATTCTTGTGGTAAGGGGGTTTCTGTTGCGACGTGAGACATTATTTCTCACACAGGACTCTATTTTTCTCCCCTTCTCTTGTTTTTTCTCATTTCGTGCTTGCTTACGGTGTGGAACTACTGCAATCAACGAACCTCAATTGTGGCCTCCACTCTTGTGCATTATTACATTGATTTCAAGGTGATTAACTAACTGGTACTTGATATTAGAGGTAACAAGCACTGAGAAGGGGGGTGAATTAGTGTAGATTAGAATTTTAATGCATTTCAATACAAAATCCTTGATTAATAGAAACAATGTATCATGAGCATTTAATCAAACACATACAAAAATATGATAACATTGAATAAACAATTTATAGTGGGAAACCCTTCACGGGAGAAAAACACACTTCAAAACCTATGCTTTATTAGGAACGCCAATTCCAAAGCTTACAATGATTTTGGTTTATATTGAGCACTCGCTCAAGCTATGAAGTAACCACTTTAGAATCTTCAATCACCCACTTGAATAATTTTAAGCGCCCACTCAGCTAATTCAGCAAGTTGCAACTTGCAAAGAGCACCCACCCCCTATGATCTAAGCACTCAAATAAATATTACAAGGAATTTAATCATATAGCTTCTAGGTTGTTAATACAATTGATTATGATTATTTTTCTCTACTCTCTTCACTCTTTGGGCTTAGATTTTCATTACACTCCTTACCTCGTTTTCACTTCCTCTTCAGGGATTCATCAGACTTGATTTTTTTCTTATCTCTATAGCTCTGTCATTATCACCTTTATCAGTCAACATATATTCATTTAATAACACAGCTTCATTTCTCTCTACAAAATTTATTGGATCGATAACACACGTGATCTCTTTTATCAGCAACAACATTATACATCAAATTTTTCTTAAATAACAAACATTAATCCATTTTCTGACTTATTACCTTTATTTGATTTTATTTCTCTTTGCATGCACATGAGAATACAAGAGATGTTACAAAATTGCTTCTAAAAATATCCTCAATTACTACACCATCTGACATTTAATAAAATCTCTCATAAATGGCTTCAGCTACTTTTTCTGACATTTTCTTTAAATTTATTAATGCACATGTAAGGGCATTACAAGGTTCTCTTTCTGGCATTTTGTTACTCTTCCAAATTTTTCTTTTCATGTTCCATGGCGAAGAGGATGAAATCACATTTCCAAAAAAAATTAATTTTGAACACCTGAGTTGAGAGATATGCTAATGCGGGTCTAGGAGATTCATGGGGAACAACATTAACAGTCCAAAATATTATTGCACTTTGAACTTTATAAAAACTCATTATATCATTTTATTTATTTCCCCTTTGCAAATCGGAAAAACTTGATCATTTGGGAACTGGAAGAACTTGTGTCACATGAGCTTAGTTCATCTGCATGCTATTCTATCTGCATTACACTCCACTTCCTTTTTTTCCTCTTTTCCTTTTTTATTTTAGGTCATAATGACTTGCTCGGAATATAGGTTTGCATCGTACTTGTTCTCCTGATTCCTCAAACTCCCGCACTAGATTAGTTCTTTGATTTTCGAGTTAACTTTGTTTGTGGGAAACATTTGTTTTCTCGACACTTGTTCCTTCTGGGCCCTTTGAGCCCGCAACTTTCTCCCCATTTGCACAACACTCCATTCACTCACTCCTTTGTCTTTCATCTCATAACAACTTGTGGGGAACTACTTTTCACCAAGAACTCATACCGGCGGCATCTCATGTTCCTAAAGCACTCACTTCATCTGTAATACACACAAACCCTTTGATGTACGGGTCAAACTTATATGCAGGGAACACCTATTCACTTGTCCCTTATTCTATTGACCTTCTTTGTGCCTAAAAACCTTGTCTGCTCTGTAATATACTAGTTAATTGACTTGCGGACCAAACTCACTTGCGGGGAACATTGATACTCGCGGAATTTATACCATATGAGCCACATGTGCCTGATTTACTATCTCAAGCCGCAATATCCTAAAATCTTTGATTTGTGGCCCCAGGACCATTGTGGGGAACACATGTTCCTGTAGAACATGTTCCATCTACACCCAATACACCTGCATTTCTCTAAAACTCAAAGTACCCAAATTTTTGCAAATTCCTTTAAGTACCAAAGTAATCTTTTCTCCAACAAATTTTTGGGTGTACCTAAAACATTGTAAAATTGAGCTTTAGCCCTCTGCCACACCAGAGTCAATTTTACCAACCTTTTATTACATCTAGTGAACTCAATTGAACCCCTATCTCACTTGCAGTGACCCTAAATCATCCTGAAACCATTTTGAAACATCCTGAATACACAATACACTAGTCAGAGACCATTGTACACCTCTAAAACACGTTTCCATCACATTCATCCTATTTTACCATGTTTGACCACTTTGGGAAACCTCATCATACCAATGTACCTATTGATACCTATTGAACCATGCACACCACTTGGAACCACACTGTGAGTTGGTACTGTCAATCAATCTTCAACTACTTAATTCACATCATGTTTCTATCAATTCCACTTGACATCAATGACAACACTAATGTAATTGACCATATTTTAACAAACTCCCCCTTTTTCATTAATGGCAACACACTGAGAAACTTAATGGAAAAAGCATTTTCAAACTAAGTTTCTAGTTTTAGACACTCTCTCCCCCTTCGACATCTTTGACAAAGAAACAACCATACAACATGCTGCAAATAAGCTAGATAAACCAGTATCTTACCTTGTATAATGTTCAAGCTCCTTGTCTACAAGCTCCCCATGGGACTGTATTTCTTATTTTCTGTTTCAATTCTCCCCCTAATATGATGCATTCCATGATGGTATTCAATCATGTCATCCATCTCTTTTCTATTCCAAGATAGTATCAACACTTTGTAGGAGATGATATTTCATGCCTTAATAATATTCAATATTTTCAAGAAATTTCACTTAGAAAATAAGATACCAAACCAAAACCATTAAAATGAGCTAATAGAATAGCTCCCCCTCACAAGAAGACTTCATTACACTAATTAGGAGTTGATTTTGCATGAAACTTCTCCCTTACATTTTCTCAACACTTCCTAATTGCTGGTGGGATCAAGAATGACCCCTAATTAATTTCTCAAGTGCTCAAACATTGCTTTTGGCAGTGGCTTAGTCATTATATCTACAATCTCTTCCTTTATACTTACATACGCAAGGCTGATCTTCTTGTCATTTACTTGTTCCCTCAAAAAGTGAAATCTGATTGGAATTTGTTTGGTTTTTGAGAGGAACACAGGGTTCTTAGAGACACTTATAGCACTAGTACTATCACAAAGCAATGGAATTGGGCTATCAAATTTTACCTTGTAATCCTCCAATTTCTATTTTATAGTACAACACATAACAATTGCTATATACTATGCTTCACATGTTGAGAGTGTCATTGATGATTGTTTCTTTCTCAACTAGGATACTAGGAAATTGCAAACCAAGAAAGCACTACACTTGAACTCTTTCTATCATTAATGTTTCATGCCCAATCAACATCAATGTATGCTATTATGTTGAAGTCATTGCTTTTGGGGTACCAAAGTCCATATTCAAGTGTTCCCATGAGTTATATCAGAATTATTTTGACTTCCTTAAAGTGGGTTTCCCTTAGATCTTCTTGAAATATCCCAAATAGTCCCACAACTTGCATGATATTAGGTCTTGATGCAGTGGAGTAGAGGAGACTGCATATCATGGATCTATACAAAGTTTTGTCAACTTTTGGTGAGTTTCCTTCTTTTCTTAGCTTGAAAAATACTTCCATTGGTGTTCTTATAGGTCTGCATTCTTCCATCTTGAACCTTTTAAGCATTTATTTGATGTATTTGGTTTGGGATATGAAGATACCTTGGTCCATTTGACTGATTTATAATCCCTGGAAGAAGGAGATATTACAAAGCATAGACATTTCAAACTCTTCCCTCATCACATCAGCAAATTCATGGGTCATTTTAACATGATCTCCAAATATAATATCATCTGCATATAAAATGATGATGAGCATATGCTCTCTTTATTATTTGGTGTAGAGATTACTATCAGCCACACCTTTTTGAATTCCTTGTTCAATGATATATTTCTCCAGCCTACTATATCAATCTCTAGGGGCATGTTTTAGTCCATACAAATCCTTTTTCAACCTGCACACATAGTTTTTATCATCATTTAGAGAGAATCCATCAGGTTCTTCAATATATACCTCTTCATTTAAATAACTATTTAAAAAGGTTGATTTAACATCCATCTAAAATACTCTGATTTTCTTGTAAGTTTCATATGCTATAAACAATCTAATTGCTTACATCCTTGCCACTGGTGCAAACATTTCATCAAATCCAATTCCTTCCATTTGTGCATAGCCTTTGCATACAAGTCTTGCCTTATTTCTTGTAACTTCTCCTTTCTCATTCAATTTGTTTCTAAATACCAATTTTGTTCCTATCACGTTCTTGTCTTTTGGTCTTGGTAAAAAATCCCAAGCCTCATTCTTTTCAATTTGATCAAGCTCTTCATTCATAGCAACCACTCAATGTTGATCCTTGTTATCTTCTACCACATTCTTGGGTTCTATAATTGATAAGAGTGTTATGTATTCATGTTTTTGTTGATCTCTTAGCTTCCTTCTTGTGAAAATACCTCCTTCTCAGTTTCCAATGATATGATTGGTTAGATGGTCTCTCTTGACTTGCCTTGAGGGTTTCTTGGTGTCTTGGTGTCTTGTATTTCTTCCACTTATTCAACATCTTCTCATGTACTCCCCACTTCTTCATCTTCTTCTTGATATTCATGGTTTTCCTTAGGCTGAGTGTTGGATTTGGAAGGATAAAACTCATAAAATTTTACATTTTTCTCTCAACCACTTTCTATAGCCTCTTATTTTAACATCTATAGGCTGCAATAACAGTTGAGTAGCAAAGAAATATGCACTCCTTGAACCTAGAGTCATATTTTCCTAGGTTGTCTTCATCTCTCTTGATATAACATTTTCTTCTGAAGACTCTTATATGTTTCACATTGGTTGGCCTTCCTTTCCAAAGTTAATAAGGTATCTTGTTGTGATTCACTCTTAATTGGGATATGTTTAGAACATGAACACTTATTTAGACTGACTCACTCCAATATCCATCGGGAAGTTTAGATTCATTCAACATAGTTGTCATTTCTTACACAGTCTTGTTCTTTCTTTCAACAACTCCATTTTGTTGAGGTGTCCTGGCCATTGAGAATTGTCTTTGAATCCCATGTTCTTCAAAAAATTCATCAAATTCAATGGAACAAAATTCTCCACCTCTATCTTATCTTAAACATTTAATTTTGGTGTTCTTCTCATTCTCCACAAGTGCCTTAAAGGATTTGAATATGTCCATAGCTTTCGATTTGTGCTTTAAACAAGCTACCCATGTCATTCTGGAGAAGTCATCTATTAGTAGCATGAAATACACATCTCCATTTAAGATTTCAATTCTTGTGGGTCCACAAAGATTTGTATGGATCAGCTCCAGAGGTCTAGTGGTAGAGTACTCCTTGGTTTTGAATGATTTTCTTATTTTTTTACCATACAGGTAAGCTTTGCAAAGTGTATCTGTTGGTTTTATAATTTTTGGAATGTGTCTCACCCCATCCTTAGCACCTAATTTCACAATATTTTCAAATCTTATATTTCCCAATCTATTGTGCCACAACCAGCTATCATCAAGTTTACTTGTAAAAAATTTCTCTTTGTTCATTTCTTTGTGAACATACATGTTATTCTTGGTCTATTTAGCTTTTGCAACTTTCTTTCCTATTGTGAGTACAAGAGTTACTCACAAATATGGTTTTTTCAAATGTAGTGTCTGAAAATTAAAGTTGTTCTCATATATTGTTATGTGTTAAAAATGAGTCATTTGGAAATGTTGAATTTTTAACCTCTTGAAATGATACTTGCATCAATGTATTGCATTGCATTGGAAAAATGTAAAATACTCCTTGGTTGCATATGAATTGTTGTTTAGGGAAGTTGGTGGTGCATTTGAAAATTTCACTTCCATATGATTATTCTTTAATTGTTCTTACTTGTTGGAAACATTAAGCAAATATCACATTGGAATCTCAATGTGATCATAACAAACATTTGAGTTGGGAGTACATAGTTTTTGGAGGAAGAATAAACACCTACTTTTACATACATATCAACGCCCTTAGAAGTATATTTAAGTTTAAAGTTGTATTTCATTACTGGGCATTTAGAAATGCTATTATATTATGAAGTTCACTTGTTGAATAAATACTCATTTATTAACATAACTATGTAGATATAGACTCATGTAGGTTATTTTGAAAACAATCTAAAATATATATTCTTCTTCCAAGCCTTGCACTTGCTTAAATAGAATGAAGGGATAAAATCTTGTTACTAGTTTATCTACAATAAGTATCTACTTGTATCTCATTGTATAAAACATGAACCTAAGTTGATTAATATGTGTAATTTTACCATGTACCAAACTTACAATTTCAGGAATGGATTATATCTAAATTATATTAAAAAATAATTATAAGTAAATAACCACATATTTGCTTGCTTAAATGTTACTCCTAAATTTCAAAATCGTTGTGAAAAATTTAGATGATCAACTTTATATATATATATATATATATATATATATATATATATATATATATATATATATATATATATATATATATAAAATTAAAATAAAAAATAAATAAATATTGATAACCCTAAGAATTATGGCTTGCATAGGCCATGACCCACACATAACTATCCTTGATTCCATGTGGAAAAAACATGGAAAAATCCCCACTATCACCCGAGATCCCCAAACTTGTGGCCAATGGCCACCCCTTCCCTTTTCCTTACTTAGGGCACAACCCTATGAACTCTCATGCAATCATTGGTACAAAAATTCATATGGTTGTGTGTGCACGTGCGTGCAATTGTGTGTGTGTGTGTGTGTGTGTGTGTGTGTGTGTGTGTGTGTGTGTGTGTGTGTGTGTGTGTGTGTGTGTGTGTGTGTTGTGTGTGTGTGTGTGTGTGTGTGTGTGTGTGTGTGTGTGTGTGTGTGTGTGTGTGTGTGTGTGTGTGTGTGTGTGTGTGTGTGTGTGTGTGTGTGCGTGCGTGCGTGCGTGCGTGCACACGCGCGCATGTGTGTATACATGGCCATATATTTCTTTTAAAAAAGGATAGGGTTTTATTTTCAAGATACTAATAAATTAATTTATATATACATATATATTCAATGAAATACATTTGTTCTTATGGAATCCAAAACATTTGTCTATTCAAATTAACCAGATGATTGTCAATCAACAAGTAACCTTCATTAAAATCCATGAAAGATTTCTCCAAAAAACTTGCAAAATAAGAGAGGAAAATAACATGAAAGAGTGGATGAAGTTTATTTTATCCCAAATCATAAGGATGTTAGGGCAATTAAGAAACCTTAGAGATATAGGGAGAAGAGATTTTCAATCCAATGGTCTAGATTCCACCCTCCTCCCACTTTCCCTTGAGTTGACTAGTCAAGGTAAATAAAAACAAAATTTTATCTCATAATGACATTTTAATTGGGGTTTAAGTAATGTAATGTTAGTAAGTGAGATTAAAAGGGGATTATTGAAGGTTGGTCATTGTAAGTAGCTATTGTTCCTCCTTTGAAACTATAGTGATTAAAATTTCTATAATAGGATAAGTGAACACTTAATAAATGGTAAACGAGCCATTATTTCTATTGTCTAAAATAACTGTCCTAGTTATTTTGACAACTTACATCCCCATTGTGGATCTAAAGTTCAACATTACAGGTTATGCGCCCTTTGGTTACTTCCTTGGCATAGTTTACTTAGTTGCAGTTCTTTGCGTGCTCCCTCATGTTATCCATTTTCTTCATGCCTTCCACCTTCCTTTCTTTCCCTCCTCCATCTTCTTTCAGTCCTCTTGCGTGCACTCCCTGTGCATTCATCTTCCTCCCACTAGTTTTTGCACCCTTCGCACGCACCCTAGACTTACTCTTCAAACTATGTTAATCCCTGGCATTGTTGTGCACCCCTTTCCTCACTACCATGAATTGCCTTATAAATGTTTTTGCCTCACTTGCATACTTGTCTCTTACAAATATGAACCCATTTCTTCCGCGCTCGTCACATTTACGTGCCCGTCATTTGCTTTCCTCTATTGCACCTCTTTCTTCTACACTCTCCTTCACACCTTCTTTTGCACTAGTTACTATGCCACATGGTAGTCTATCAGAATAATTTTATCACACACAACCTATCAAATCATGCCAATAGGGAATCGAATCCTTGTAACCATCCAAGACATGACACATGGTATAAAATGAATAGATAGCTCATGGCATGGGCTACACTCCAGATCACTCAAATTCAAATCTTAGTAGAATGGGTAGCTGGGAAGCTAGAAAACATCCCTCATGCCCCTAATGTAGGATCTAATTTCTCCAACCACCAGATTTGATTCATATTTCACCTCCTTCATTCTCCTACATGCCAAACAGACATGGGGAAGCACATTTGACAAATGTGTAGGTGGATTTATAGGAATTCATTGCTTGTTGTTGGTGGTTGGGTTTTCAAATTAAGTTTTCCCTCCTTCTTCTCCTCTTATCTCATCCACTCATCTATAAATGTAAGAGAATTTCTCCTTGGAAATGGTTGGACTCTTTCAGTTTGTATAGGCATTGCCTTACATTTAGAGTTACAAACCTTTAGATCTAGTATTTACATGTGAATATCAGCCTCATACGCAATTGTAATCAAATGTACATTTCTGGAAGTAATAGAAGCATTGTTTTATGGATATTATCTACCTTAACATTTTTTTATTCTTCTTCCTTTCCTTTCCTTCACGTTGTGTGTTTGTTGTGCCTTCTCACGTCCCTTACATCTCCGTTTATGATTGTGTCTTATGAAACAATCGTGCATTTATGTTTTGGTTTGTGTTACACATGTCTAGCCTTCCTCTATGCATTTTTCTTCACTTTTGCTCGAAGATGGACATGTTCAACCCCTTCTTTCTAGTGCTATCAACTTCTTTAGTTTTAGTTTTCCATTTCTGCATATCCTTCTATCCTTGGTCCCCTGGCATTTTTAGCTTAGGATTTCCATTTCAGTGTTAGGAGTAGCAGTAGAAATGAAATAGGTAGAGGAACTGGCATTCTCCAGAGGTCTGTCTCAAGCATGCAAGGTCCCAAAACTTGCAGATAGTCCCATTGTTTCCTCAAATACTCGGTTCAACCTGATCTGAGATGTGTACACGTTTGAGCTCTAACATTTTTTGGCATGTCTAGTGGGACTAGTATTGAAAGCTTAGATTTCATAATTGCTAAGTTCTTGTGTGTGGCTTAGTGATTTCCAGCCTTTGGAGGCTTGTTTCAACACATCTGGTGACTCCCAATGCTCAGATATATTGTTTTAGTAGTTTGTTCCTTTCATGAGAAGGATACATACAAGGAAAAGTGTTGCGGTTGAAGACTCTTTTGAGTACCTTCATCTCTCTTTGAGAAGAATAAGCAACAGAACTCTCTAGCATGGTTTTTACCTTTGGTTTTCTTGATTGGTTCAAGGGGTAACAACTGAGCTTGACCTCAATATGGTGGGGTTTCCAGGGTACCTGCAATTTTGATTATGTTTATATTGTGCTCCATGGAAGAATGCGAACAAGGCTCCTTTTCCCTGTAAGCAAGCCTGCAAGTCAAAAACACTCACACAAGATGGAGTTAGTAAAATATATGGCTGATTTCCTAGCAAAGGCCAGTCCTTGGAAGTCAATGGACTTCCTTGAAAGGATGTCAATCCACATTTAATAAATTAATCTGATAATGATAAAGTGAATTGATAACATATGATAAAATGAAAGCAGGTGATACGAACAATAATATAATTGCAGTTCTTGATCCAAAGGGATTCAAGGAATCATGAAATGGCTCAAAGGAGCGAGGGTGTGGATGGATATGTGCTCATAAAGAAAAGTGGGATGATGATAAGATGTCGGGCCTATGCACAAATATGGGGGGGAAAAAGCGGACACAAATATGATTTTAATCAAAATGTAAGCACCTTTGGTTAAAGCGTGAGCGCATTATGAATTATTAGGTTTGGTTGTTACCAAGCGTAAAACGTGAGCATGTTATAACATGCTCGTGTTCCTATTTGCTATGTGGCATATGTGGTTGAGGCATGCTTCTATGTACAAAAATAAATGTTAAAGTATAAGTTTTTCTTTTATTATTATTTATATTTTATTATTTCTTATACTTTATATTTATTTTAGTAAATATAAGATGTTAGGGTCACTCTGCATCTTATGGAACTAGTGTCACAACTCCATCTATCACAGTTTAGAAGATAGTTTTTCAAATTCTAATATGGTCACTACATAGATATTTTTAGGATTTCAGCCTTCAATCTTTTAGGGTTTAAATTATACAATCGATATCTATTTTTTGAAATAATATAGGTGTTCTTTAGGTTTTGGGGCCTTTTATATTGGCTATTGATATTTGTAGGAGTTTTAGATGTGTTATTGATTGGTTATTGATATTTTTAGGAGTTTTAGGATTCCATCATGTTCTCAGACAACTAAACCACCTATTTCACTCATCTAGTTGCTCAACATTCATCCAAAGATTCCTCTCAATTGCCTTTACCAAAATTTCCCTTACATTACATAAGAGCAAGGTTCATTGGTCACTTCTTGGTTTGTCTACACTACAAAATCCTTAAGCAAGCTAAAATCATCCCTAAACACCCTTCTCAATCTCAAGGAGGTATGACAAGTTTGGTTAACATATATCCACTTGTATGGGGTTTCATAGGAGAGGTATTCATAATTATGGGAGGCTTTGAGGAGTTACATCAACTGTGCCACAATAATAATTTTATTCTCATGAATAAAAATGATAGTGATTTGGTAATCTCAAAAACCCACTTATCATAATAATGGAAAATAAATCCAACTAATAACAATTAATCATCAATAAGTAAATCTGTGGTAGGACAATCAATGTCTACCACGTGCCACCTCCAAATTCCAAATTTCATTTTGTTTAAATTCGCTTCAAAAAAGGTTAGGGGAAATGAACTCATCATTTTCTTCACGATTTTAGAGGTCCAGAATGTCAATTCGACCCAAATTTGGCAAATATAGAGAACTTGGAAAGCCAAATTGCATTTATAAAGATAATCTCGAAGCAAAGGAATGCATTTCGTAATTAATTCCAATCAAAATTATTTTCTTTTTTCTGTTAATACCCACTAAAACTAGCCTTGTTATTGCATCCTGATAAAAACAAGTTTCCAAGAGATGAGGGAGATTTTAAACTTATCACACAAGCATGGGGAGTTCTCTCCAATAATACTAGAAAGGCTACCAATGATGCCATGAGAAAAAACCAACAAGGGCACAACCCCACCTTCCACCAACTGAATTCCATAGGAAATGCCACTTCCATTAGCATTTCCAACAATCTAAATGGGAATCATTATTCAATTTTGGATTCCTTTCCTAAAACTTCCATATTTGATGACCATAACCAAAACCATAACTCGAAATAAAAACATGACCAGGAACACGACCTAGACTAGCAATTTGAGAGGATTTCTGAGGTTCAATTTTATTTTCCAAGATGTATTAATCCAATGTTTGGGAATGTTTCTCTAGATGCAATGACATTTTGATTTAGACACTTGATGATTCCTTAATGTCAAATCATGCCACAGACCCCAATAGTCCTCAATCTTTAGATACATGGAAACACCGTTACTTGGCTTCCATTTATAATGATAGATATATTTGTAAATTCATGTTATGACCTCTAAATTTATTTACATTTCAATTATTTTGGAAATCACATCACTCCCTTAACTAGGATTGATGACTACCCCTATCTTTTTTAAGGAACTTTTGAAAGCATCCATGGGTTTATCATGGAAGGAATTATCAATGAATAGAAGGTCACTAAGCCATAGGTCAGCTGACTCCCACTCAGAACTAAACAAGAAATATTTACTAAGTGATTGATAACAACTATTTGTTCTTAGCCATTCCCATGTTGTTACTCTTATTTTGTACAAGAAAAATCAATGATGGTTCTGGGAGCAAGACTAAGAAATATGGTCCTAACATTGTCATGCCCTCCTAGTTGAGGAGTCGGAAGCCATATTAGTCTTGTTGATACTTAGTACTAATTACCCATGAAATATAATTCTCCATATTTCATTTGATTTTCTCATCTTCCACCTCATACTGAATAACCAATTTGATAGGGTATTTCCCCTCTTCGACAGTGATATACCGAATATGAATATGACCCTTGAGGGTCGACACTCATCCAACCATAATACCAGTACAAACTCCTTTGTTAGCAATGTTGCATGGTTAAGGCTTGAGTGATTAGAGTTAAGGGTTTAGGGTTTAGGGTTTAAGGTTTATGGTTTAGGGAACTTAGGGATCAATGTTCATGGTTTAGGGTTTAGGTTTTAGTTTTTAGGTTTAAGGGCTCAATAATTAGGGTTTACGGTTTAAGGTTTAGGGTTTAGAGCCTATGGTTTAAGTTTTAGTTTTAGGGTTTAGGGTTAAGGGATTAATGTTTAGGTTTTATGGTTTAGGGTTTACAGCCTAGGGTTTGAGGTTTAGGTTTTAGGGTCCATGATTTAGGGTTTAGGGCTCAAGGGTTAGGGTTTAGGATTTAGGGTTCAATGTTTAGGGAACAAACACTCTAATGGTATTGATCTTCTGCACTTGATCTTCAATCTACAATAGTGATTACAAAGTGAAAAATTCTCTTGATATTCTACACTATAAGGATCGATAAACCTTATATATTACACATCTTTACCAAACATGTTTCTCCCCACATATACTTGCACTATTGAATTTTAATTGATCTTCTGCATATAATTACGCTATTTATAACAATCTTGGAGCTCCAAATATTTCACAAGCTATAGAAAAAAGGAGATAGTTATATTGGGTAACATTTCTTTATACCAAATATATCTTGGATATTTGGCATTTCCCTCCTTCAAAATATTAGTAAATGAAAGGCATCAAATTGTGATGACTCCCTTTGAATGTTATGCATATGAAGCAGATGAACCCTTTTCAATTGAATACTCTCTATTAATACTAATAAGAATGGGCAAGACAAAGAACATTATAGTGAGTGAAATAGTTCCCATGCGATGTGAAAAAGAAGATAGCTCTATTGGGTAAGATTTCTTTGTGTAAGCTTCTCGTAGGGAAGGGGTTGCTTAGAAAAGGGTTATACCAATTTTTTCTTGGATATCTGAGATTTCCTTCCTTCAAAATTTTTGTACCAATTTTAATCATTCTCATTAGTATCTTTTTTTAGAATTCTTTCCAACAATTATTTTTAGTGTTCAAGGTTTGAAATTTAGGGTTTAGGGTTTAAGGTTTAAGGTTTAGGGTTTACAGTTTAGGGTTTATGGCTCAGGTTTAGGGTTCAAGGTTTAGGGTTTAAGGTTTAGGGATTAGGGCTTAAGGTTGAGTGTTTAGGGTATAAATCCCAATGTTCAGGGTTTAGGGCTCAAAGTTTAGTAATTAGGCTTTAGGTTTTAGTGTTTAGGGTTTAGGGTTTAGATTTAGGGCTTAGGGTTTAGGGTTTAGATTTAGGGCTTAGGGTTTAGGGTTCACAGTTTAGGTTATAGGGCTCCGGGTTAAGGTTTGTTAGAGGAAATGAATTCACCATTTTCTTCATGCCTTCAGAGGTCCAAAATGTCAATTCGCCCAAAATTTGGCAAATATGGAGAAATTGGAAAGCTGGATTGCATTTATAAAGATAATCTCGAAGCAAAGGAATGCATTTTGTAAGTAATTCTAGTAAAAAAAATCTTTTTTAGTTGATATCCACTACAGGACTAGGAACATGACCTAGACTTGAAATTTGAGAGGATTTCTGAGGTTCAATTTTATTTTCCAAGATGCATTACTCCCACATTTGAGAATGTTTCTCCAGATGCAATGAAATTCTGATTCAGACACTCAATTATTCTTGAATTTACAATCCTACCAAAAACCCCAGTAGTCCTCGATTATTGGATACAAGGAGAAATCATTACTAAAACAAACCAGGGACTTTCAAGGAAGAAGAGGATCATGTGAATATATAGTTTTGACACATCACATCACAACCTTCATTAAGCTTGAAGACTACCCCTATCTTTTTTAAGGCACTTTTGAAAACATTTATGGGTTTATCATGGAAGGAATTATCAATGAATGGAATTTCACTAAGCCATAGGCCAACTAACTCCCATTCTAAACTAAACAAGAAAGATTCGCTAGGTGATTGATAACTCGTTTGTGTTCTTAGCCATACCCCTATCGCTATGTTTATTTTGCACAAGTAGACTCAATGATGGTTCTAGGTATGAGACTAGGAAATATGGTCCTAATATTGTCATGGACTCCTAGTCAAGTAGTCGGAAGCCATATTAGTCTTGTTAATGCTTAGTACTAATTACTAATGAAATATAATTGTCCAACTTTCACTAGCTTTACTCATCTTCCATGTCATACTGAATAACAAATTGACATGGGAGCTTCCCTCTTTGATGGTGATACATTGAATATGAATATGATCCTCAAGAGGGTAGCTGCACCTAGAAAGGTATCGTTAAACCATGGGCCCTAAAACCTAACCCTTAAATCCTAAACCCTGAACCTTAAACCCTAAAACCTAAATCTTGTGCCTTAAACCCTAAACCATAAACCCTCAACCATAAACCCTAAACCATAAACCCTAAACCCTAAACCCTAAACCTTAAACCATAATCCCTAAACCCTAATCCATGAGCCCTAAACATTTATTTTTGTACATAAAATCATGCCACAACAAATTATACCCTAAAACACTTTAAAACATGAGCGCGTTATAGCGTGCCTACATTTTATCTTTTTTTGGGTTTGAAATTCCCAATCCATAGGCTTGGATTTGCATTGGATTACCACACCAAAGGTTTGGACTGTTTATGCGTGTTTAAAACCGTGTTTGAAAAAAATCATCAAAATTTAACATGTGCACCCCAATATCTCATGCATTAACACATAATATTCAAAAATAAATTCTACTACGATGTCAAGCTTGGTTTTACTCTGATGATGATATAATTCTTTCTAAAATCTGATTATTTTAAGGCTTTCATCCATATTTTCTTTTACTAGTGCCTTTTTTTCTTGCAAAAACCTATGCATACATTTTGGTGCACAATTTATGATTTTTTCATCCAAATAAAAGAAAATTACTTTTTTCTAAACTCCGTTCTACACGCACTCAAAAACATTTCTAAAAAATGACTTTTTTTCTCAAAGTTATGGGGGTGCACACACAAATATTTCATTTTTAGGATATGTGCAGTTTGAAAATTAATAAAAAATTATACACTCATCAAAAACTTATGAAAAATTAATGAGACCTTGTACATGGTCTTAACTACCTTTCTACAAAAGGGATTTGAAAAAACAATATAGAACTGAAAAAATGGGGGGAGGGGGGCCGCGTACACACAATAGGTTCTTATATTTGTGACACAAAAATAAAAAAACTTTGTGTGCGCACCACATTTGACCCTCTTAATCTTAAGCATTTTAAAAAAAAATAGTAGTTTATAAACTAGATTACAAGATCTACGGTACTTATTCTTATCACTTTCTAAAATTTTGAGCATAAGCATGCTGAATTATTCGATGAAGTTCATGTTTCTCTGATTTTAGGAAAAAGGTGTCCCTTTTTTACCCCCTTTTTGTCCCCAATCTTTGTACACTTACTCTACTGTAGATGGCTCAAAGGAGCTTGATAAGATCTATTAGATGTTTGTAAAGGTAGAATGATGGTTTATACTAGGATCTGGATATTAGAAAGGCAATCAGAATTGAAAGCAAGTCTAAGAGACAAAAATCGTGCGTGATTGGGAAAATCGCTAGCAATTACAAGAATCACTGGCAATTAAATTAATTGCTAGCGATTTCTATTAGTTCTAATAGTTGATAAAACAAAGTTAAAACGATTGATTAAGCTATGAATTTTGATGAAAACATAGCCTTAAAAGTATATGAATGATGTCTAAATGAAAGTTTACCTTTAATCAAATAACTAGTGCCTATAATAGTAAAAAGAAAGATAGGTTACCTTACACGATGGACCAGTTGAACGGATTAATGAAAGAAGATGGTTGAATGTTGAAAAACACGCAATTCAATGATGGATTTCGTGTTCTTAGGACAATATGGCATTGAAGAGAGTTGATATGAAGTGCCTGGATGTATGAGACATTAGAATTGAGACAAAATGCACCTACAAAGTGTGAGAATCCATCTTGGAAAGGAGGTGTGAATGCTTGTATTTATATATCACTGTCAATCTGGAAAATCGCTGGCAATTGCTGAAGATCTTAGTTTAGTTAAGAAAACAAGTGATTTTCTTCTATTTCGAGCAAGATATGATAGTCTCGAGGTTGTTAAGGTGGTGGGGTGGGTAAATTTGGTTAGGATAGGATGAGTTAGTCTTTTTAGAAGGTTTAATTAGTTAGTGTTTTCGGAAGGTTTAGTTAATTACGAGTAAGTTAGTGTTTTTAGAAGGTGTAGTTAATTAGGAGTAAGTTAGTGTGTTTGTAGGGAGGTGGTTAATGAGGTGCCATAGTGTAGTGTCCTAGTTAATGTAGTGAGGTGTAAAAGGGGGGATTATTTTAATTAATTAAATAATTTAGATGTGAGGGGTGTGCGATTAATTAATTAAATAAAGATGATTTAAGAGGTCATAATGTCGTAAATGTGTCATTTTTGACCGTGAGTGTGTCTGAGTCTAGGGATGCAGATTTTTGGTGTCTACATTTGCCCCTTTTTGTCTGGAAAATTTTGACAATTCACTAGACAAAAATGATAAAATAGGATTGTGTTGATATGGGTGAGTCTATTATAGCGCAATACAGTGAACACCAATGTACTTTTGTATTCTACAAAAGGGCTTGCCTCAATTAGAGATGATGCAAAGAAAAATTCTGGTGAATCAATTGTTAGGTTGGCCAAAAGGCTTGACACCTATGGATGTATGATCCTTGCAAGGTAAAATTGTTGAGCGGGAAAACCAAGTAATGGGGGTTAAAGGGTTCATCTCCCATAGACGTATGGTAAATATTGATGTTGTTTTGATAAGGAATCTTGAGGGCTAAGACCCTTTTAGGAGCATGACACACTTGTGTGGAGGGTAAAATGTCATTTTTTAGCAATATAGGCATAGATGACCAAAAAAAGGCAATTGTCTATGATTAGGGCAATCATTAGCGATTGAGGCCATGGAAATTTTTGGGGTATAAATACCCAAATGTATTGTCTATTTATCAAATTTCGCTATATACGATAGTGACCTTGTCAAAGAAGGTAAAAAACGTGTTTTGCGAGCAAAAGTTGACAAAATGGCCTCCTCAAGCCGTAAATAGAAGCCCGTCCTTATTGAGGTAAGCTCTAAATTGTGTTTTTGTTTTGTTTTTCATATATTTTAGGGATTTTTAAGGTTTTATATGGATTTAGATGGATTTAGGGCCATATCGAGGTGCATGGATGCCTTATGGAAATATTACAGGAATCATTAGTGATTCCTTCAACCGCTAACGATTGAGGTGAATCGCTAGCGATTCACTTGCAATTTAAATGGTTGGTGTTTTGAGTAAGAAAATGTGTTTTGTAATAGAATTATTTAACTTTATTGAATGTTTGAGGCAACATTATACATGTTTGAATATTAGTTTTGTGTTTTGTGAGGCTATTTTATAGTTGCAAATTATTATTTTTTAGAATTTTTACATTGTTATTAATGTTCACTTTTGTGTGTGTATTTTGCAAGTGGATGTTCAGTTGACTATTTGAGACCGCATCCCCTTGATGTTAGACAAGGTTAGACAAGATTTTTCTAATTATTACTAGGACTATTTAGAGGTTATGGGATTTGGTGGGATGAGGTTTTACAAGTGGATACACAAGTGTTGTAGCTTGATACTTGCATTGCTAGAGAGATGGAATCCTTCCACCAACACTTTTTGGCTACCCACAAGGGAGATGCCCATCACCCTAGAGGATGTTCATTTTATCACTAGATTGTAAGTTAGGGGGGAGCCTATTTATTGTATTTTAGATGCAAAGAGAGGAGATAGCATGAAGTGATTGTATGGAGGTAAGGCTCAAGGTTTGAGAAATTCCTTGAGAGCTTTCAATTATCATGTGTTATATGAGTCTGAGCAGGGTTCCCCCAAATGACTATATTGATATTGGCTATTTCATGTTTTGTACTGTCAAATTAAGGAGGTGGGAGATTCCCATGGATGATGACGAGGGTAGTTGTGGAGATAATGAAGCACCATACAGTCTTTGAGTGGGCTCCTATGTTTATAAAATAGATATACAAAGAGTTGTGGGCTTGGACAACCCACAAGCACAATGGGATTGACGTCGACTTTTTTTTGCAGTGTTGGACTCATGAGCACATCACCATTTCTTGTTCATTTGGATTGCCTAGTCTTGTTGATGTAAGGCACATAGGATTCATGAGATGGAGTGTGAATCTTGGTAGAGTGAGGAATGCCAAGGGGACTACCTATTATAGAAACCTAATATCTAGATTACAAGTTGGTGATGTGATTTGACAAATGTATGTGTATTTTTATGATTGGCCAAATTTTTCTAGAGATTTATTGTATTTAGAGGAGGACACCTGGGTTTGGGGTTGTAAATCCGGAGAGGATGAATTGATACACTTTATTCAGGAGATGAGATAGTTTGAGTTGGTCCAAGATATACCCAAGGATCCAGTTATGTATAGGCAGGAGGATGGGGATAGTGATACCCCATAGGTAGTTATGACAGTGCCAACACCCATTGTTGAGAAACTAGGTGTGATGGGTTTGGATGAGGATGGTCATGTGGTTTCGATCGATGATTCGGGGGTCACCCTAGATATTTTCTTGGTGGTCTCATTTATTGAGGAGTTTTGAGAGGACGAGGGCAATGGAGAGGGAATCTTGATCAGTTAGATGAGTGTGGGCTCAAGAAGAGGGAGTAGCTGAGGAGGGTGGTAAGGCTGATGAGGAGAGGGTTGAGCCTAATGTTGTTATAGCTCCAGATATTGCTACAGTGACGGCCGAGAAGGCCGTAGTGGAGACAGAGAGAGATGTTGCTATGAGAGAGTGAGATGACTTAGTGGGAGTGTGAGACACTCTTATTAGAGAGAGATGGCTTGATCATAGAGCGTGTTGGGCTCCAAGAACAACTTGTATAGGTCTCCTCTAATAGGGACTAGTATAAGATTTAGAGAGATACTTTTTGGAAGGCCTTGGGGATCATAGGGCCTTTTATTTCTGGCATAGAGTTATCGGCGTTGGTTAGACAAAGAGAGGCATTTTTAGGACCTTTTTTTTATGATTGTGGTGTCCCATTATGAGGTTGTGAGACTGGAGAGGGACTATTATGTGGATATGATTATTAGGAACTACCCCGACACCACTTTGTATGTTGATAATATAGCTTCCCAAGGGGGTGCCACAGTAGTGGTCAGGCCCAGTGACAATGTAGGGAATGTGGGGCTCCCATCTCGGAGATTGCCAAGAGGGGATGATAGTGCAGGAGGAAATCTCGATCCTAGTTTCATGGATTTTATAATTTTATTGTAGGCTCATATAAGCCCGTTTTCCTATGTAGGACATTATTTTGGTTGTTAGACAATGGAATTTGATATATGTATACACACACACACACACACACACACACGATGGTGATGATTTTAGTTCTTGTATTTCTAGGCATAGAAAAGCCCCTGATGTGATATAGATATTTTATTTTGTATATGATGATGACTATGATTTTTGTGATTTCTATAATGTTTATGATGTTCTTTTTATGCATATGTTGTATGAAATATGTGTTGGATGTGATTATGTTTATGTTTTTTATTATAAGTCTTGATGTGCGATTATCTTTTTAGGAGATGTGACCTAACCTTAATACATCATATTAAAATTTGATTAAACAAAATGAAGTAAAAGTGGAAAGAATGACCCATTGAATACCATATGTGTAATGGGTTTTGAAAATGCTTGCACTTGTAACCTGTCAAAATGTTAAATGAGACTATCAATGGACAGTTCATACTAATCATGGTGGTCTTTGGAAAATGCATGTCTTTGTGGGGAAGAAAGGTTCTCCTTTTTAACAAATTTAGAGGGAATTAAAGTTTAAGCATCAATACAAGAAGAAAGAGTTTCTAGCTTTCTTTTACTGAGGGATTTCATGATACTCTATGTTCATCAAGTTCTATTTGGTCTTGTTGCCATTTACAGGGTCGTTTCCTCTAAATTTATTGCATGTGATGAAGTTTCTAACTAGTTTATGTGTAGGAAAATGATTTCTTGCCTATAACATTAGTTCTCCTACCTCAATTCTCACTCCCTTTTCCACTTTCAGACAAAGTCTTCCCTAGCAAGAGATTACTAGCTTTTCCACAGGGTCAATGAAGTGCCCCTGTTGGATCCTTGGTTGAAAGGCCACCACATAAATCCACATTTTCTTGTGTATGCACATACCATAGTTGCACCGGTTAAGTAGAGGGACTTAGATTCCCAGAACGTTGGAAATAAATCCACAAGTTTGTCCACCCGACAAATTTTCTCGCCAACATTTTTTTCCTTGCCAGAAAAACAACTAGTAAGCATATTTGTGCCTAACTTGAACCCAAAGATAGCCTTCCATTTAAAAATGCACTATGGCTCAAACTTCAAATAAGTTATAGAGAAGGGAAGTCAAATAAAAAAGTGCCTCATTACAAAGGGAGCACTCAAATTGGTTGTCAAAGACAAACATGAAGCAAAATCCTTAGATGAACTGAAGTTCTTTAATAAAAACAAACATGTAATTGGTGACAGCATTACGGACTTCAAAGAGTTCAAACTATGCAGACTGGTCAGTTTTTAAAGCTCTCATAAGGACCTTATCCCAAGAAACCCACTAAGCGTACGTTCACGCCATTTAAAAAATCCCTATCTACCATACTGAAATAGTTAGATAACATAAACATGGTGGAGTATCCAACCACGATGGTACCATATGCATAAAATCCTCTAAAACTCATTTGGTTCAAAGAGCATGAGTACTGTGACTTCCACTGTGTTAAAGGACACAAGACAAATATACGATTGAGACTATGCCATTACATAAAAGACCTCATCGAATAGGGAAAAATCGCCATAGATTCTACCCCTGACTCAAGACAAGGTCCAAATGAGAAAATGGGTATATTCAAAGAGCCCTTTCCTAACCATGTAGATAAAAAGAAAATAAAGCCAAATCACAGAAAAAAATCCAATGACTATAGGACTGCTGCCTATGTTTACCCCGCCAATTATAGCCCCTTTGATTCCCTCATAGGATGTATCTATTTGTTTTATGAATAAGTCAATAGTATTAGGATCTTATAAAATATTTGTATAATAGGGACATGATGTGCTCATTTGATCATACCAAATCACCTACCGATCCCTCAGGAAGGTCAGTACAATATAATAGAATAGTTAGAGAAGATTCCCACTAGGATATCAATCTTAGATCTCCTCAAAATATCTAATGCCCTAAAAACATACTTTATAGAACAATGTAGAGTTTGGGAGTCTCCACCAATGTAGATCCCACACACCTCCAATCCATGATTGCACACCTTGACTCCAACAATCATATCACTTTTGATTGTGATGCAATCCCGCATAATGACCCAGAACACAACTTACCCTTATATCTAGAAGTAGTTGTTACCCTTTGCAAGATCAAGAGAGTACTTTTGGATGGTGGATATGGTCTAAACATTTATACTTTAAATCTGGTTAAGTAGCTAGGCCATTCAGAAGTAGATCCAGGGGCCAAAGCTATTATAAGCACGACTTATGATAATGAGGAGCAAGAATCAACAGGCACTATAGTAGGGCCGACTTGTCATGATACATGCTTCATGTCCTTGACTTGGACCTACCATACAACATGCTCTTAGAACACCCATGGATCCATGCCATGTAGGCTATTCCTTTTACTTTATATCAATGTATCAAAATGTGCCATAAAGGAAAAATAATCACCATTCAAGGTGATCCAGAACCATTTACACATTACAGAGCCTTACATAGTTTTTCTCATGCAGCTTATGAATTCCCTTTTGCATATATTGTTGTTCCTTTATGAAATGAGGCTATCAAGGAACATGTGGATCTAGATTAACTCACTCCTTGCAATCAAGACTTTCCTTTGTTGGTCAACCCTTTCACATCATGGGAGGCAATGTCAGAAAAATATGGCCCAGGTGAGCCATTTACTCTTGAACAAGCTTTATTAATATCAGATTTATCAGTGTCACCAAGGACACGTGGTAAACCCTAATTTAAGTTCAAAAGAACTCGGGAAGTACCATGTCTTCATGCCATTAGGCCACGCTATATGTCAAAGGCCACCGTATGAGATACATCATGGGTTACAATGGGTTTGGATATGGTATCAATGCAAAAGGTTGATTAGAAGCCATTCTTATCCCTCGCTTCAAATAAAAAAAACATGATATTTGAATAAGACCTCACAAAAATATACCCTTTAAGATTGATTCCACCTCTTCCAAACGTGAGGATGACTCCTCTCATCCCGATAGTGACGTAAATTCCCAATGTAGCCTCTTCGAGGATCTTTCCTCCACTAAATTATTCTCTGATTTAGCTATCCTTACTTTATCTGGATCCAATACTCAAACCAATTGCCAAGTAACCCTTGTATATCCCAAACTTGTAGATTGGAATCAAAAATTTCACGTGCCAATCAATTTCTTTGAGAATGATGAGGCATTTACATAATTTATGGGTCTCAAGGATTCTATTCCAGGTGGGGATCATAAGAAATGCTTTACAATTAAACAAGACACTTGTGCATATTTTGGAGAAGAATCAAAGATGCGTGGATGCTTGAATAAGAAGGTCGTAAAAAAGAGTAAGAATACTTTAGAGAAACCTTGTGTAAATAATAAACGCAACTCTCATTGCGATTTTTTTTTGAAGCACTTGTAGACAAACAAAATGAAGAACCTATGGACGAAATGGTCTATCTGTTCAAGCATGATGATGAGATACCTAAGGAGGTTGACCATACTCTTCCCCTTGATCCTATGCAGATGGAAGATATCGCTAAGATTCTTGTGGAAGAAACCATTAGTGTCAACATTGGCTCAGAAGAGGAACCTAGAATGATAAAGCTGGGAGTTTCACTCTTAGCTCAGGAAAATAAGGTTTTTATGGAGCTGTTAAGAGAATATGAAGATATATTTGCATGGTCATACGCTGATATGCCTAGTTTAGACCCAGAATTGGTTGTGCATAACCTCATTATGAACCCATATACCAAACTCATCAAGAAGAATTTGAGAAAGATGCACCCTAAAATTTCACTCCTTGTCAGAGATGAACTTGAAAAGTTATTAGCTGTTGATTTTATTAAACCCATTGACTATTCAAATTAGATATCTAACATAGTCTATGTTCAGAAGAAACCTATTGGCGTAAGGGTCTGCACTGACTTCCATGACATCAATAAGGCATGTCCCAAAGATGATTTCCCCTTGACTAATATTGACATGATCATTGATTCCACCACCAGTTATGAAATGTTGTCCTTAATGGATGGTTTTTTAGGTTATAACCAAATCAGGATTACAGAGGAGGATTAGCATAAGAAAACTTTCATCACCACTAGGGGAAAATTTTCTTACAAGGTCATGAATTTCAGACTCAAGAATACTGGGGCAACCTATCAGCGTGTAATGAGAGTCATATTCCATGACATGATGAATGAAATCATGGAGGATTACATTGATGATATCTTAGCTAAGTCCAAAAGAAGAGGAGAGCACCCTGAAGTGCTGAGACATATTTTCCAACATCTCTAGGATTACAAGGTTTGCTTGAAACCCAAGAAGTGTGTCTTTCATGTTTTTTTAGGAAAAATCCTAGGTTTCATTGTTTCACAAAGAGGAATAGAGGTAGATCTTGCCAAGGTTACAGCTATCACATAAATACCTCCACCTACAACTCTCAAACAAATGATAATTTTACAAGGGAAAATTCAAGGAATCCGCCATTTTAATTCACAACTTGTGGATAAATGCCACCCATTTACACATCTCCTCAAGAAGGATGTTGCATTCAACTAGGGACCAGATTGTCAAAAGGCATTTTCACTGCTTAAACAATACCTTTTCAACCCACCCATACTCATGCCACCTACCCTAAACGAACCTCTCCTCTTGTACATCTCAACTACCCAATTTTCTATTGGTGAAATTCTTGCCCAATATGACCGAGACCATAGAGAAAAGGAAATTTATTATCTTAGCCAGACCTTGATTTCCTACAAACTGAATTAGCCGCAGATTGAAAAGGCCTACTTAGCAGTTGTTTTCACCTTTCAGAAACTTTTCCATTATATCCTTAACAAAATAACCAAGAAAATATCCAAATTTGATCCTCTCAAATACCTTTTATCCAAACCCTCCCTTACGGAATGAATGGCTAATTAGATCATTCTCCTAAGTGAATTTGACATTGAGTTTGTAAACTAGAAGTCCTTGAAAGGAAAAGTATTGGTAGATTAGTTGGCAGAAAATCCTCTACTAGGAATGAAATATTTGTGTCTGGACCTGCCAAATGCATCCATGATGTATGTTAAAGATTATGTAGAATACAAATTCCATTTTTATGGATCATTCACCTTCCACGGATCGGGGTTGGGGGTAGTACTCATCACTCCCATAGGTGAGGTTATTCTGAGAGCATTCCGTTTTGGATTCCCTTGCACTAATAACATTATAGAGTATAAGGCACTCATAGCTGGCCTCAAATTGGATATCACTTGGAATATCAGACATCTGCAAGTCATTGGGGACTCCAAACTCATTATTAAGCAAGTTAATGATGAGTATAAGGCTAAAGATGAGAAACTTGTTCCATACAAGAAATTGGTGGAAACCTTGAAGGAGTATTTTACATAGATTGTCTTTGAGGAAAAACCAAGGTCACATAATAGATTAACAGATGTTATGGTTATAATTGGGTCTCTCTTGTGCATTCCACCTCACAAAAACAAAATTCCTTTCTTTGTAGAGCACGTACAAATACTGGCATATGACATGTCGGAATCTTTTTTGGCATGTGAAATTATTAGTCCATTCCCCCCCTTGGTATGAACCTATATTTAGATACCTATAAGATGGCCATTTCCCTGGGACATTACCCATTTAGAGAAAAAATCCCTTATCCGCCGTATAGCCCATTATACCCTTTGAGGAGACACCCTTTATTTTCATGGCTACGACGGGAATCTGCTTCGTTGTTTGGATGTTATTGACTTAGTCCATGCTATTAGGGAAGTACACTGTGGTATTTGTGGAGCACATACTAGTGGTATGGTCTTGGCTAAGAATCTCTAAAGGGTAGGTTATTATTGGCCTACCATGGAAGAAGACTATTGTAATTTTGTCAAGAAATGTGAGCTATGCCAAAAGTATGGGAACTTGATACATGCACCAGCATAGGCTTTGCAGCCTATTGCGACACCTTGACCATTTTCTAAATGAGGCCTAGACCTCATAGGGAAGCTCCATCCTTCCTCTTTAGATGGCTAAACCCACATTATGAGTATTTTACTAAATGGGTAGAGGTTGTGCCTCTTACTTATGTCACTGATGCACAAATTTCCAAATTCATCATGAACCATATCATCTGCCGTTATGGTATCCCTTCCGCCATTGTCACTGATATTGGTAAATAATTCAAAAAAAAAATGGTTAAGACATTGTGTCAACACTTCCATATTCAAATCAAGTGGTATACCTCCTATTACCCCAAGGTAATGGATAGGATGAAGCTACCAATAAAACCTTGTACGAATCATGGAGAAAATGGTAAGTAAGATTGGTCGTAATTGGCACTTACAGATACATCCCACCCTCTAGACCTATCGAACCTCCATCCGCACTCCTACTAGTGTGACCCCATATTCCCTATTTTATGGCACTAAAGCCATAATACCCTTGGAAATGGAGCTTCCCTCCCTACAAATATCTCTCTGGGATTATCTTGATAAGGACAAAGACTATAGAGTAGCTCGGCTAGCAGAGCTAGAGCTGTTGGATGAAAAGCGTATAAGAGTGCTTAATCAACTCAAGGTATATCATAATAGAGTATCAAGAGGATTTAACAAATGGATCATTAATTATGAATTTGATGTAGAAGATCTAGTGCTGAAATAAAATCAAAAGAACACCGTTAAAGAAAGAGAAAAGAAAGGTAATTTTGAGGCCAACTGGCTAGGGCCTTATGTAGTGGTTGCTAAATATGGGTCAAGATCTTATAAAATAGCATATTTAGATGGTGAAGATCTTCCACAACCTATGAACGTCATGCATCTCAAGTGGTTCTATGCTTAAGTATGGTGCAAATATTATAAAATACCTAAAAAATAGAAAAAATGAAAAAAAGCAAAACATGAAAAATTTGAGAAAACAGTAAAGAAAAATAGGTCATCCATGTGTTAAAACCACGCAATTGTGGCGTAGTGGGTAGGTCTTTGGGTGAAAACTGGTTTTCGGTGCTCAAGGAAGGTTCATCGGTCACAAGTTACTCTTGCGTTAGGACAGGTAACTCTCACCACTTTCTAGGAATAACTTTCTTTTCTAGGTCTAAGAACCCTACTGAATATATCTTCACCAAGCCATGATCTGGCTTATTTTCTCTTATATCTATGTGAAGGATGTGCCTTTGTATATTCCCGTCTAGCATTGGAGCACCTTCACATTCCACTTTCTCATACATATGCGTGTGGAATTTTTCCCATTCTATATTCCCACATCACGCTGAAGGCATCCATGCTTCTTTCTCCTTGTACATTGCTTTCTGAACACGACCTTAGAAAATACAAAAACATGTAGAAAAGGATACACAAAAATCTAAACATTTTGAAAATCCCCCCTTAGAGCAAAGCTACACCACCTTCATAACATTATCTTAGGGAAATCCTGAAAACAATGTAAACAGTAGCCTGGAAAACTTATCTTTCAAGATAACCCAAAAAATTACAAAATATATCAATTTTGTCTTGCAAAATCAAGGTAATGATTAAATTTCTTTTAGTTGTTGGTTTGTATAGTTTTGTATGTGTATATTTGTTTAGTTTTGTTAACATTTTCTTGTGTGTTTTTTTACTGCACCTATGTTTGTTATCACATCTGTCATCTATCATTCATCACATCTAATGTCATCAAATACATCATATACACAAACATGTTGAGTTTTACAACATGCATGTATACTAAGCTAATCATTAATGGGGGCAAGAGGGGTTGTGCATGATCACAAATCTATGCCCCCTACATCAATATCATCTAATATCATCCCAAATGATAGTGTATACCAAAATATCTCATGTACAAAACATAGGATATCATCTAAACCACCCTTGGGCACTATTTTCCACCTAGCACTTATCTTTTCACCTTAGGGCATTTTTAGATATTTCCAGGTGCTTCTTGTCTTCTATTTTTATCTTGCGCCATGATTATTTTTAAATAATTAGTGTTATTGGCCTGTTTGTCTTCTCTTCGAGGCATTTTATTGCCACATGATGCCCATTCTCTTTTCCTTTGGGCCTTTTCACGTTTTTTTAGGTGACCTTCCATTTCCTAAATTCCTCTGACCAATCAAAAATTTAAAAATTATAAAATCATCTAAAAATCAAAAAACAAAAATTGTAAAACTTTGAAAATGGATTGAAATTGGTAAAAAGCTCATTTGCAGCTGAAATTTGTGTCTGTCGCATAGCACTCAACTCATATCTTTATGACGTTTTCACATGTTTTGAAACAATGACTCACAGATCACCTAACTCTATAATCATTTACAAAATCTATGTTTCTTACTTCGCATATACTCTGGGGCACTATCAACTTCATGGTATTGTTTTTCGTTGTGCACATTTCTTTTCCATTGGACGCAAGTGTCCTCCATCCTTTCTCTTGCATATAAAAATTTCTTAGGGCATCATTTTAAAATATTTTTTGTTTGTCAAAACATTTGGGACTGCAATTTGATAACAAAATATTTGTGCAACCGTCTTGAACGTTATTGGTTTGAGTGTGTGTGATTATACTTATTTCTCTGTTAGGTGAGTTTGTTTACTTCTCGTATCGCATTACATGTTTGTGTGTTGCATGGATTTGCTATTTTAGCAAGGGATGATTATTTTTATCTTGGATTTTCATTTTATTTTACGCTTCCGTTGTATGCTCACATTTTAATAAGGACTGATGATGTGGATTATAAGAAAAATGATGATTACAAATTGTTTTTGTAAGAACTGGTTTGTGGATAGCTCAATATCCCATTTTCTTGTTGTTTTCTCATCTTATCTTCACACTTTTCTTTCTTATTTTCTCTTTTTGATCATCGATCGAGTTCATCCATCACCCCATTGACACTTTAGGGGGCATCCCTTTAGCTAACTAATTTTTCTTCTACTCCAAATTTTTTCATTTGCTTATGTTTGTCTACTTTCTTTGAAGTGACATAGCTTATGTCACCCCAAATAGGGGAAAATGTAGACACATGTAGTTTTATCAAAGCATTATTATTCCTAATATTGTGCTAACTATCCCCCTCCTTGTAAGTTTACGACACCTCATTAATTAGGCTCCTCTAACTCATAGTTTATAACATTCTTTTGGTCATATTTATCCTATAAACCAACTAATTTGGGGTTAATATAGTCCCTTATTATCTAAACCATCTTATCATCCTCTTCTATACCACTTTTACTAACTTCCTAGACTATCAATCCATTTCATTGTATTGATTATACCTCTCTAAACAAGATTAACTATCCTAACCTAGTTTAACTAGTCCTAACCATGATTAACCTCTTCTAAACCTAGTCAAAAATTACTTTGAGTTACTAATCAACTTGTTGACTCCCTTTTAGTCCCATATACACCAAAATTCCCCCACTTTCCCAAATGGAAAACTATAAATAGCCCACTACCCCCTCTCATTTCTAAGAACTCTCCTTTTTCCTAACATAAACTATAACATTTTTCTTAGGGTTTAGAGCTTATTTAATTTGTTTATTGAGCTTTTGCTTTTCCATTGCACTACACACACCAAGAATTGAGTAAATGGGAAGAACCATTTTCCTTGAAGCCATTAATGGTGAGCTCCCATTCTCATAATCACAAACCAATTGCTTAGAATCCTTACTAGGTTCATTTGTTAAAACTTCAAAGAATAGGGGATTACTAAATATGTTAGGTTGCTTGTTTCTTTCAAGTTTAATGCATGTAAAGTGGTGAATCATTGTTTATTTCTTATCTGATGGTCCATTGACTAGTTTGTTAAAATACTTTTTGGTTTCTTTAGAGATTCTTACCCCATGTCCATGGTTTTTGCAACTTTTCATTGAACACAGTGTATATGATATTTTTAAAGTGTTATTACTGTGGTTTCCTAGGAAAATAATATTCAACAAGTTAAACTCAATATGGAGCAAAACGCATTCTTGAAGTCGAAATATCAGTCTGTGTAATCTCTAGAAAAGCAATATTGGTTGATCATTTTTTCCTGAGATGGTGAAATGTACAGTCTTTGAAATTCCTTCATGACATTGAGCATATAGTAATAGTTGCATTGGATCCATGAAGGAGAACTCATGTGCATGATAAAACCCACAATGTGAAGACTAGTCTTGTTGCTCATAACCCTACCTGGGTAAGTCTTGAAGAATAATCAAATAGTTGTAAAAACATCATTTCCTTCTAGAAAAATGGTTTTGAAGTCATATCTAAGACGAGACATGGTAGGATGATGCTAAATATATGAAGGAGTATCTCTATGCATACAAAACTATATTTGATCTGATCTAATGCATGAGTTAAGAAGGGAATAATGATATTCTATTATTCCCTGCTTGTTGAAGATGACCTACAATTCTCAAATCTTCTTCCTCATGTTTTAAATCAGTCAGAGACTAGATCCTTGAAATTTATAGCATCAGTCTTGATTATGATATAATATTTTCATATATGTGCATGCAAAAAATGTTGTGAATAGTTGAATAGGAGCTTCAAGTTGTGACATATAGAATCAAATTTTTTCTTGATGTGAAGAACACCTACAACCTTGGTTGACATAAGTATTTTACAAACTTTTGCTTCGAATTATCCTTCAAACACGTAGTTCTGGAATGTATTTTTTAACTCAAACATCTAGTTCCCTCATAGGTGCTCAAATAAGGTTTGAGATCTACATTACGAGTGTTGGGGATTATGAAGAGGATTTAGAGCATAATATAGTATGTTGTAATTTTCCTAGTTTACAATGATGCCTTACACTTGACCCTTTATGTGTCTCAGACCTGCACACTCGCCAAATAGTAAGACAAGCAGTTGGTTGAAAATTAAAAATAATTTTTGGGTGGAAAGAAGGTCTTGTTAGAGAAATCAAAAGATTATGGATTTTAAAATTCCCTATTCTCATCATGTGTTTCAAAGAATTTGGATTGTACCTGAAAAATCATAACCTATACCTATAATCTCAGTTAGCAACAATCATTGCAATTTTGGCAGTTTCATTTTAAGTGTTTTTCATCTCCTTGTATGTATTGTTAAGTGATTTATTTGAAGTGTCATTGGAATTGAAGGTAAAAGGTCATGTTGATTAGTTTATTCTTGTTTATAAAATCTCATTTTGAGTATGAATTTTTTTTTTATGTATGTGAGAGCTCAGATTATAAGGAGAAGAGATCTAATTATGTATTTAAATAAGTAAAATCAGAAGTTATGTATGAATATTTATGAGATAATATAGGATCATTATATTTTTTAAAGAAAATTTGTCAAGTGAGTGATCAAAATTTAGAATTAAGTTTAAGTTGGATCTTAGAAAATTTGAAAGTGGGTGATTTCATGCAAGTTGTAGCTTACAAAATGGTCAAGTAGGTGCTTGATCTCATAATGAAGTTAGTGCTTCATGTTGATTTGGTGGTCAATTTTTTTTTAACCTTTGTAAGCATAGTACATTGGTTAAGTGGATTTTCTCCTGTCTTATGTTTCTCACTTAAAATTCTATCTATCCATGTTTTTTTTTGTTGACCTCATGTGAATTGTATAGTTGATTCTTCCATATTAAGTTAAAACCAATTTATTGGTTTTGGATTGAAGATGATTCACCCCTGTCAGTTTCCTAATTTCTAATAATTGGTATCAGATCATGGTCCTTGTTTAGTGAGTTTAACAACTCAAAGGATATCCAAATAATGAAAGCATTGTAAGAAATCAATCACAAAGTGGTTTATCTACATCTAAAACACCCTTGTTAAATAGATCAAAATATGCTTTCTAGAGTGTTAGGATAAAAATATATCTCACGTCTCTAGAATTTTACATATATTACTCAGTAACCAATGGCTATTCCATTCCAACCACACCTCTAACTGATTTTGTAGGAAAGAAAGAAAGTGAAAACAATTCCAAAGCCATGAATGTAATCCTATGTGGGATGGTAGAGGCTGAATTCATAAAATTAATGCACTATACAATAGCCAAAGAGATTTGGGACAAATTTTAGACCATATATGAAGGAGATAATAAGGTCAAATCAGCCAAGTTATAGATTTACAAGAGCCAATTTGATATCCTTAAACTGAAGGAAGGTGAAATAATTGTGTCCTACCTACAAAGGGTAGATGAAGTGATAAATATGAGAAGAGTTTTATGAGAAAATATAGAGGAGGTTGTTGTTATCCAAAAGGTATTGATATCCTTTTCTTCTAAGTATGATTCTAAGGTGTCACCTATGGAAGAGGCCAAATATCTAAGCACTCTTAAAATGTATGAAATTCATCATATTCTACTTGCATATGAAATGAGAACCAGTGAATAAAAATCATCCAAGAAAGAAGTAGCATTCAAGGAAAATAAGGAATCCTAATCAAATAAGAACAAGGTTGAATCTGACATAGAGGAGGATGATGAGAAAATTGAAGCCATGTTTCTTAGGAGGTTAAAAAAAGGGTCAAGAAAGTATAAGGGTACACTACCATTTAAGTATTTCAACTATGGTAAATTTGGTAATTTTGCATCCAAGTGTCCTAATAAAAACAAGGGATATCAACATGAACATGATGAATAAACTTCTGAGAAGAAAGAGAAGAAATTCAAGAAAAATGAAGGTAAGAAGAAGTACTTCAAGAACAATAAGAATTTATATGCTCAAGAAAGATCAAATTCATAAAAATATAGCGAATCAAACAACTCTAAAAGTGAAGATTAAGGTACTCAATATGATACTCTATTCATTGTTGTGGAAGTGACTGGTGTAAGTGATTCAAAAGATAAAACTTGGTTTGAATATGACTGCTCAAATGAGGAAGATGTTGGACTAAACCTTGAAGCTGAATTAATATGTTCTCTTGAAGAACTAAAAATACAAAGGAAAAATAATCAGAAAATGAAATAACTATTGAGATACTATGAAGAGTAGATCAACATTCATGAGAGAAGAATGAGCAAAAAGGATCAAGAACATGAAGAAATGATCAAGGAACTTGAAGCACAAATATGGATGATTGAAGAATCCTTCAAAGTCAAGGAAGATGAGTACCTAAAAATCAAATCAGAATTGGTGGTGATACAAACTCAATTGGATCATACCTTAAAAAAATTCAAGGCCTATCAAAAAATTGAGAAAATCTAAAATGATCTAGATAAAATTCAAAGCAAGGAAAGATCTTTTAATGAAAAATCTGGTCTAGGATTTAAGGAGGAGGATAAATATGATGAACCATCATATAAGAAGGAGATCAAGACAACTCAAGATGCACCTAAAGGAAGGAATACGTATGTCAGGAATGGAAAGAAGAGATATAAATCAAGCAATAAATCCCATGCAATAAGAAATACTCACTCTTTCTATGGATATTGTTTTTCATGCAATATATTTTGTCACAAAGGTTCAAAGTGTATAAGACATGAAAAAGGTCATAGAATACATCTGAATTCTTATCATTTAAGATATAAAAAATGAGTTGACCTTCTACAACTATCAAATGTATGGTCACATAGAAAAATTTTGCTACTAGAAACCTCCAAAGCAAGACAAGAGGGTGTACATAGTGAAATAAGATCCTACAAGGAAGAATGAACAAGGTTTTATAGCCCAAACTTCTTTTAACTCTCAAAGTGAATAAATAGAGTGGTATATAGACAATGGATGCTCAATTCATATGACAAGAAACAAGAGAAAACTCATATATTTAGAATAAAATGCTTCAGGAACAATGAGATTTCGTGATTATATATCATATAACATTGTAGGAAAGGGTACACCAAGCTTTGAAAATGGAAATATAATCACTCAAAATATTTTGTGAGTAGAAGATCTGAAACATAATCTCCTGAGTGTGAGTTAGATGTGCAAGCAAGGATAAAATTTGGTGTTTCATGACAAAGGATGTGACATGAGGAAGAACAAATTAGTTAAGGTGGTTGGAAAGGCTAAAATAACCAAGAAAAATATGTATTTCCTAAAGGAGATCAACAAAGAAAAGTTCTTCAATAGAAAGGTAGATGAGATTTGGCTTTGGCAAAGGAGATTAGGACAGCTCAATTTTTAAAACCTTGTCAAAATCAGCTCCATGGGACATGTAAAAAATGTGTCTAAGATCACCAAACCAACTGATAAACTTTGCAAATCATGTCTTAATGGAAAAAAACTAGGAGAAGTTTCAAATCAAAAGAGTACCCTACTACAAGACCTATAGAGCTTATTCATAATGATCTTGTAGGACCAAATAGAACTAAAATAATTCAAGGAAAAAGATACTTCATGTTGTTGATTGATGATTTCACAAGGATGACTTGGGTTTCCTTCCTTAAAGAGATTTCATAAGTAATACAAATGTTCAAGGAATTCAAAGAATTACAGGAGAAAGAGAATAATGTAAAAATCAAGATCTTGAGATCTGACAGAGGAGGAGAGTTTTGGTCAAATTAATTTTATTAGTTTGATGATACTCATAGGATAAGAAGACAATTATCAGATGTAAGGAAACCTCAAGAAAATGGGGTAGTAGAGAGTAATAACATGACAATGCAAGAAATGGCAAGAACCATGTTGAATGAATCAAATGTCCAGATGGATATTGGAGAGAGGTAGTTAACACAAAATATACATCCTAAATAGATATCAAATCAGAATTAAAAGTAAGAAGACACCCTATGGGATTTGGAGAGGAATACTTGCAAGTGTAAAGCACCTAAGAGTGTTTGTAAGGAAATGTTTTATCAAAATAGATGATGACAATCTTGGCAAGTTTGAATCAAGGTGTGATGAAGAAAGTTTATTAGAATACTCAACTGTTAGTTTAACATATAGGGGCTACAATAAGAGATAAAAAAACATAGTAGAGAGAACCAATGTCATAATTGATGAATCACATCCAAACAAGACTACAACTCATCGTAAGGAGACTCCAAAAATCAATGAAAATCAGGATGATGATGAAATTGTAGAAGTTGATCAAGAAGAAGAATATGAAGATGAAGAAAGAATCGATACAAAATTCCCTTGAAGGTAGGTTAAAGGGATCATCCACCAAATTAGATCATAGGAAACAAGGAAGAAAGCATTAAAAAAAGAATAAGGTTTAAAAGTATCCAAAATCAAGAAAACATTGTTCTCATGTCTAAGATAGAACCAAATAATTTTATGGAGGCTGAAAAGGACTGAAATTGGATCAATGCAATGAATGAATAGTGGGACAAAATAGATAAAAATGAAACATGGGATATTTTATTATGATAAATAATAAGAACATCATTGGAACCAAATGGGTATTTAGAAACAAACTGAATGAAAAATATGCAGTTATGATAAATAAGGAAAGGATGGTTGCAAAGTATATGCTTAGGTTAAAGGAGTAGATTTTGATGAGACATTTTCTCTTGTGGCTAGGATGAAGGTGATTAGACACTTATTGGAATATACAACAAATAAAGGGTTCAAATTATATCAAATGGATGTAAAGTCAACATTTCTAAATGGGAACTTGAATGAGAAGGTCTACATTGAACAACCTCATGGCTTCTCTCTCACTGAGGACAAGGATTATGTTTGTAGGTTGAAGATAGCATTATATGGTCTCAAGTAAGCCCCTAGGGGTTGGTATAGTAGATTAGAAAAGTACTTGGTTGATCAAGGATTTAGAAAAGGAGTAGTTGATAGCAACCTGTATATAAAAGAGGAAGAAGGCCATTTGTTTATTGTTGTTGTCTGTGTTGATGATAGAATTTTTGGAAATGATAGTGATACTATGTAACATGGATTCTTAAAGGTCATGAAAAAAGAGTTTTAAATGTCAATGCTTGGAGAAATTTCATTCTTCCTAGGATTGTAAATTAGTTAATCCAAAGAAAGTATCTTCATATCATAGAACAATACATAAAGGAGATGCTCAAGATATTTAAAATTGAAAATTACAAGTTAGTAATCACTCCAATGATTGTAGAATTAAAAATCAGCAAGGAAGACATGTCACCAAAGGTAAATCAGACCTCATATAGATCTATGATATGAAGCCTTTTGTCTTTAACTACATATACACTTGTTATCATGCATGTAGTTGGTTTGGTTGGAAGATTTAAAGAAGATCCCAGGGAAATCCATCTTCAGGTATCTTATGGGGACCATGGAATATGGACCTTGGTATCCAAGATGCAATGAGTTTCAAGGAAAATCTTTCACTGATACAAATTGGGTAGGCAAAATTGATGACAAGAAGAAAAATACTAGTGGATCCTTCTTTGTAGGTAAGATCATTGTGTCTTGGTTGAGTAAGAAGTAGTATCTCGTACAAATTTCCACTTGTGAAGGTGATTATGTAGCAGAAACCATATTTTTTACTCAAGTGATGTGGATGAAGAAACAGTTGAAGACTATAAAATTGAAAATGAAGGTCCTATACCTCTATATTGTGATAGAATAAGTGTTATAAGTGTGTCAAAGAATCCATTTCTACACTATAAGACAAAACACATACCAATCAAGTAACATTTCTTGAGGGAGCAAGTGAATGAGAAAATAATTAAGCTTGAACATATGTCGATAAAGGATGAAGTAGCTGATATTATGACCAAAACTTTACCAAAAACAACTTTTGAGAAGTTAAGATACAAATTGGGGGAAATCCTAGCAATCAATAAACATTTTATATTATCAGGGGAATCATCCAAAGTGCCATAGTAACTCCAAGAAGGCTCAAGATGTCTCTAGATAGGGAAGCTACTTCACTAGTTCAAAGCACAAGTTGAGAAGAACAAAAAAAGGCATATGCAAAGGATGAAAAGGTATAATTTGAAGAGAATAGGTTCAAAGGGGGGCTTGAATCTTATTTATGAAGAAATTAATACATTTTTTTGAGTCCTATCTGATAAAGGTTAATTCTAATTCAAGGGGGAGATGTTATCACCAGATCACAACACACTCTGATTTGATAGCATTTGTGATTGAGGCATTCAGTGTGAGTGGTAACATGGAGTTATCTCAAGGTGTGAGACCTTGGAGTTGAGACAACTCTCCAGTGAAGGTTGGTTTCTCTTCCTAAACTAGTGCAATAATTAACTCTATTGAAGAAAAATATATTGTTTAATCCTATCCTATCATTTCCAAGGGACCAAAGAGAATGAAATAGCATGAAAATGAAGAGATCCTATACTAGGGGTGATGGCACCAAGAAAAGGGGGTGTTAGATAGTTCTCAATGCATGAAAATGGAGGAAGATGAGTATGGGAGGATGGGAAAGCATCACAAATAATAGCACATACAATAAACCATTTCCATTAAACACAACAATATTCAAGTATGCAACAAGAAAAATAGGTGCACAATATACTTGTAAATATGAAGAAAGGAAAGAGAAAGAAATATAAACTAATTTAAGGATAGATAAATAATCACAAAACACAAGTTTTATTGCTCCAAATATTTTTCACAATAGATCATTGAGATGAAAGAGGCACGATACTCATTACAATGCTTAGAAAAATAGAGGATTGAAGCTCCACAAACTACCTAGCAGCTAAGAAGAAGGGAGGGGAGATGAAAAATGTCCAACTTTTGTAAAAATGCCCCCTTTTACAATATATAGGAAGAATGAGAGGAGAGGAGAGAAAAGGAGCTCAGAATTATACTTTAACCACCAAAAAAAATCATCATTGCACCTGCACAAGGGATGAGATGACCTGAAAATCCCATACCCCATTGTACCCTAGCTTGTGGAAGAAGGAATGGACCTCCATACCTCAATTTACTCCATTTTTTGTACCTGGGTATGACTATTTCATTCTAGAAATTCATCTCAATTTTTCTCTCACCTACCCCAAAAAATTATTATTTTTATCATTCTATGGCATAGGGCTTCAAATATTCTTTCCAACTACTATAATTTTCTAAAAATCTATGGAGTATAGTGACAATTATCATCATTTTTATGTGGCCTATTTTTTTAGGTCTCCTCAGGTTCCACTCACCAACTCCCACCAACTTGCTTTAATGCCTCATGCAAATCATGGGCAGGTTCCACTTGCACCTCACATCTAGCTCAACTAACATTATTTTTATCATTGCATTCACATGCCCACTTTTGACTCACCTCATCGACCAACATGCCATGTAACTCGGGCCTGGGTTCCAACTGGCACATCACACATCCTGACACACTAGGGTGTTTTCCCAACATGTACCCCCAGCATACATCCCCGAGCCATTGACCCGACACCCTACATTGATGCTCTGGCTCGCTTCATGATTTGATGATGCAAAACCTAACTCACACCCTGCATCACCTACCGAGGTGCCTTCTCTTCATGTAACTTTGATGTGTTTCCCCAACTTTTGGGCCTGACACAAACCTCTTTGCAACACGTCAAAATCCCCAATGACTCACCACCCTCACCATGTCCCATGTTCATGGAACTTACGGCCCGACACTAACACCCACATCGCCAATCTAACTTGTTCATTCTGGGCTCGCCGAGTTGGCTCGATGAGCCAATCCTCCGTGCCACTAGTCCGATGCCGACCCAAGCTACTCCATGCGACCCTTCCAAGATACCCATCAACTTGACCTACTAACATGACCAACCTAACTCACCCTACGTAGGACATAACTCTCCCAAGCTTCTTTAAAATCGTGACCTCCATACCAACTCATTGAGCTAGAAATAACTCGACCGAGATGTTTGGGATCTTAGCCCATTTTTAACTCAATGTTTTTCTCTATTTTTTTGAAAATTTGAGAACTTTCTCAGACCTAGAGGATCATAAAGGTGTAGTAGAGCCTCTTAGGACTAGATTTTTCAACTTTTCCATTTTTTCCCATTTTATATCCGAGCATGGGCCCAAGGGGTTCATTTTCTCTTTCCAATTGAGCTTTGATCCTCTAAAACTCATAAGAGGAAAAAATGTCTTGAATGATTCCAATCCTTCCCCGAAACATTGCATAGGTGCTCCCAAAACATGGAATTGTGCTTTCAAACCTCAGATTCTTCCTTTAATGTTATGTCTAATGCTCAGGCATGATCTTTCCATGTTGTCCATTTTGCCTAGGGGAAAAATGGATAACAATTTTGCAACTCACGAGGACATCTGCCTGCTAGATGATCTGTTTAGTGGCCATGGAGTCATCGTGGTAAATATGAACTGACATAAACCCCTTGAAGTTTGTATCCCCAAGCCACGTGAAAAATTGCTTGGACTAGAGTCAACCTATTGCTTGCACTTTCAAACTTTTATAAGAAAATATTGAGAATAAGATGAGTGGAAATTTTTTTTATTATAGATTTCCATTTTTCACTTTCCTTCTGTAGACTGATCTATTTGAGAAGATTGATGACAACACCTAGAACCATCCCAAAATATGATTTCCTTGACAAGCAAGAAGCACAATTGAAATGATATCTTGGCAAGTGTGAAGGACCACAGAAGTTTGGAAACACAAGCTGATTTGGAATGCTTGGAACTACAATTGAAATTTTATTTTCTTCATCCTTGTGTGCTTCTCGGGACATTGCTGAAGTTTGGAGTTGTTCACAAATCATAGGATTTCCAACTGAAACCAACTTAACAAGTGAGGAAATATTAGTTAGGGTTTATCTTCTACTTGAAAACTAAAAGGACCTTGAATAGATTTGAGGAAGGTTTCCCTGAAATTGAGAAGCAAACAGTGTATCATAGGGCCTACCATTTGCAACACAACATGCCTCCCCCAAAATTAATTTTCTGATTTTGCAAGAGGCCATAGGAGCTCAAATGGAGCTAATGTGAAGGGACAGGAAGGTGAAAATATTGAAATTGGTCCCTAATTCTAATTTTTTATTGCTTTGCATTTAAAACCCCTTGAGGATTACAAACGTTCCATACATCTTTGAGTTTCTTTCCACAACATTTCCCCCCTTGATGACACAATGAATTGTGTAGTAGAAAACATAGAACAAAACTATAAAAAAAGATTCAAATCATACATGCCCCAAGTTGGACATGCAAAGTGTGCACAAACACTTATTTTGGTGAAAACAAACCTACATACTCTACTCTAACCAAATAAATGGGAGACTCAAACAAATCTTTCCACTAACAAGGAGCAGTAGTTTCCCTTTCTCATAAACTTGGACCATGCAACTGATTCAGAAATGGACATGTTCATGTGAACGAGTGAAATACTGACTATAAGCTGATCTTCCACCCAAATCATCAAGGTATCAAGTGGAAACAAGAAAAATACCTTTTTTTAATTTCTCTTCATTTGGTTTTGAGAGTTTTTGTAGTTGATTCTTGGCACTTTGAAGCTCATCATCATGCTAAAAAATGAACATGATCGGTGGTAACTCTAAATCTTGCTCCAACGAAGCCAAATACTTGATTGGGTAAGGTATGATCCACTGAATTTTTCCATTAATTTGAATTCGAACTCCAATAAGGAAGTATTCTTGCAGATATTCCTAGAAAGGGTGATTGTTTGTAAGCTAATTTTGGCTTTCCTCTACTTCTACAAATAATTGATTCTCTACCTTGATGAATATTTTGAAAGTGGTGTCATCCTTGTTCTCTTTCACTTCCTCATCCATTTTGAGTTTTGGAAGATCAAGTTCCTCCAAAGCGTATTCAAGAGGACTATTGTGAGGAGTAGGTTAATCTCGTATGTTCTCTTCCATGGTAGTAGAATCTTTCTATTGGGGGATGAATGATGGAGCAGAAAAAGTGGTTATTTCCATGGGCTTTTCTTGACAAATACACTCCTCCAAGTCTGATAAGTACTCAATCTCTTCATTTTCCTACTGTGCAAAGGGTTTCCCCTCTTCCATGATGACCTTTTAATCTTCAGCTGGTTCACCATGTGTCTCTTCATCCTTAAACACAAAGCTTGAGAACTCAAATTCATAAAAAAAATAGATTTTATGAAAGATGAAGTAGGAGAAAGATCTAAAATATCTTGTGTAACCTGCTCTTGACTCAAGACCTCTGAATTTGTCTTACTCTCCTCCATGTGCTCCTCTTCAACTGAACTTGGAGCTGATTTCTCTTCCTCCATGGATTTTTTAACTGGTGATGAATCAAAAACTTCTACAAACATAGTGTCAGTGTGAACAATACACTCGGAGCAAGTGGAATTTATATCATCATTTTCTCGTTCATGTTCTTATGTGGCTACAAAATAAATCTTAGCCACTTGTTCTTAACCATGACCCAACTCAACCTCTACTGAATTTTTAACCAATAAGGGGATTTGATCAATTGCAAACACCAAAGCCCAACTCTTTAGATTTTCTATGATTTCTCATTTGTTGAGCTCTTTATCTTGTTTTCCTTGATCAGTTTTCTGATTGTGTTCTTCCTAAAATGGGTTTAGGAATGCAAGAGGAGGGGTGGGTTGGGATTCAAATTATCTTTGAAATTTTGGTGGTGGAAGGGAAGGTTTAGTTTCTTTTTTCTGTGGAGGAGAAGGATTCTTGGAAGGGAAAAGGGTACAAAATTGAAGATGGGATGGAAAGGTAGAAGGTGGAGAAATGGATTCCATAATGGGGGAAACATGTAAGGGGCTAGAATCATAAAACTTAGGCTGAAATGATGTAGATTGGGAAAGAGAAATGGAAATACTATGAGGTAATGGTGTATGAATTACCCATTAAAAAGGTTTCTTGGCACTAAGATCATAAGTCTCTATCATAAGTTGTGGCTGCATTTAAACCATGAAATAAAGCTTCTGCTAAGGGCTATAGTGTCTTAGCATAAGCCAAACCCATGGAAAAGGGACCATGAAACCAATCCTAAATGATTTCAATTAAGATGTATCCATGGTCTTCCTTGAATATTATTAATGAAGATATTCATACATTTTTTGAGTCCTATATGAAAAAGGAGAATTCTAATTCAATGGGGATATGTTATCACCAGATCAGAACACCCTCCAAATTGATATCATTTATGACTGAGGCATTCGTTGTGAGTGGGTAACATTGATTTATCTCAAGGTGTGAGACCTTGTAGTTGAGAAAACTCTCCAGAGAAATCCGGTGCCTCTTCCTAATCCTAGTACTAAACTACTCCTAAATGCAAGAAAGCACCTATCTAGTTCTACCCTAGTAGATCTAAGGAGACAAGGAAAGATAAATTTCATGAAAGAAGGGAAATCCTACACTAAGGGGTGATAGCACCAAGAAAATGGGTGTTGGATAATTCACCATACATGAAAATGAAGGAAAAGTAATGCGAAGACGATGGAAAATCATCACAAACCATAATGAAATTCAACACAACATTCCCATAAAAACAACATCATCTAACCTTGAAATGGAAACAAAATAATGCACAATATACCTGTATTTTGAAGAGAGGAAAGATAGAACAACAAAAACCAAGCAAGGATAGAAAAATGATCAAAAAGCATTGATTTTATTGCTCCAAAGATTTTACACATTACATCATAGTGAAGGAAGAAAGCATGGATTCCATTAGAATACTTAGAGGATGAGGTTTGAAGATCCACAACTACCTCATAGCTAAGAAGAAGGGAGAGAGTAGATGAAGAATGTCCAAACTTTGTAAAAATGACATCCTCTACAATATATAGGAAGAATTATTAAGAAGAAAGAGAGGGGGGAGTTCTAAATCATGCTTCAACCACCCATAAAAAAAATCATGGTACCTACAAAAGGGATGGGAGGACCTAAAAACCCCATACTCCATTTTACTTTAGCTTGTTGGAGGATGAATGGGAATCCATGCCTTCAGTAACTCCATTTTGGTACCTGGATATGGTTAAATTTTCCTAGAACTTCCTCCTCATTTTTATCTCACCTAACCCTAAAAATTCTAATTTTTAAACATTCCATGAGATGGAGATTTTAATCACATTTCCAATTACTATAATTTTGTGAAAATCTATTGAGTACAATGGAAGTTATGACATTTTTAGTTCGGGTCACTTTTTATCTCTTCCACCAACTCCCCACCTTATATTCAATATTGGCCCGCCAACTTGCCCAATAGCATGCCACCTAACTCACTACAATGTGGGTTCGAGACCTGACTTACACATAATACCAAGCAACTTAGCACTTTATCCCTTGCTCTATGGGCTCGGGATCCACTCGACACCCCTATCAATTTTAGATTTTGTGTGACTTGCATTGTGATCCCCACTCTCGATTTCTGACTTGATCCCACGCCTCATGCATTGTAGGTGTAGAACCTTCCTAACACGCCATATCATCATTTGAGGTGTTTACCCACCATACATCCTTGACATGTGTGCCTGACGCTAAAATATTCTCACTATTGACCCTGACATGATGTGTTGACCCCCGTCGAGATCGTCCAGTTCTAAAACCTGCTCACACCCAACATATAACACATTGAATTAAGTGATATACATGCAGAACCCATGCCTTGACTTAAACTTCATCCTTGAATTTTGGGCTCATCGAGTTGGCTTGATGAGCTAACCTTTACTCCATACTGCTCAACACGTTGAGCTTGCCCCACCGAGCCAAACTTCTAGTCCTTCACGCCCAACTCACTTCATTATGAGCTGCTCGATGCCCCTAGGAAGCTCATCGATATGGTATCAACTTGCCCAATAGTTCAGCGATCTTTTTTTAAGCTCCCAAGCCAATTTTGATCCTTTTCAAGTTTATCTAGATTTTTTAGATTTTCTTTGAATTCTTCAAAGAGCCAGAAGGTCGTGGGTGTAATGAGATGCCCTGAGGCTGAATTTTCAACTTTCCCCATTTTTTCCCATTTTTAAACCAATATTTTGGCTAACTCCTACAACTAAGACAAAGGTTGGGGGGCCTCCAACTGCTTCAATTTTTCAATCTCTTTGGCTTTTCCTTGATTTTGTTAAGCCTTGGGGTTAAGAGAGACAGAGTAAAGTGCCTCAAGGCCCTTCATTCACTATTTACCGCACTTTCCTCCAAAATTAACTGTGTTTTGATTCTTTTGAAACCCAGAGGAGGAAAAAATTCCTAATTAATTCCAAACTTTCTAAAATTAATGCAAATGCTCCCAAAACATGGAATTTTTCTTCAGATTCTTTCATTATGGCCCTATCTAATGCCTAATTCAAATTCCCCCTTATTGTCCATTTTAACCCTTGGGGGTAAAAATGGATAACAATTTGGTGACTCATAGGGACATCTTCCTACTAGATGAGTGACTAGTGACCTTAGAGCGTCTATTAGGCATGGAGTCATCTTGGTACACCTATAAAATGATCTTAAATTATGATTTTTTTTCCCTTTAGCCATTTAAGCACCATTGTTTGAACATGGAACTACCTTTCACTCAAATTTTCTAACTTTAAGAAGAAAATATTGAGAATTAGATCAAGTGGAATATTGTTTTGAACCTAGAATATTCTATTCTCTAGAAAATATGGTATGTGGGATCAAGAATGAAGACCTCTAAACCTATCCTAAATCAGATTCTTGCCAAGTATGAGGCATGCTTAAACTGATGATATCTCGACAATTGTGAAACATGCAAAAATTTGGAAACACAAGATGATTTGGAATGCTTAGAACACTATTGAGGGATGGAGATGCTCATAAATTCATTGGATTTTCAACTAAAGAATAAGCAAGGGAAATTTGAGGTTGGTCTTCTTCTCAAAACCTAAGAGGACTGTTAGTGCAAATTCACAGCACCCCCAAATGAGTCATGGATCTGCTTTTCTAAGGCAAAGTCATTTGGTGTGATTGCACAACATTGAGCTTTCCCAAAGTGTGGGACCTTTGCAAATGGGGAAAGCTCTCCAGAGAAGGTTGTTTCCTCTTCCTAAACTACCTTCCACAAGCTATTCCGAGCCTACACTAAAATGGTGATACACCAGAGAAGGAAAGTGTTGATCATCTATCAAAACTACCATGGAAACAAAGAGAGGTGAGTAATGGAGAGGATGGACAAGTGCATCAAAGACCAAAGATGGATTTCACATAGAAAATTTTCCAAAACTCCATGAACACATCTCCAAAACAAGCAATGAACATCCAAACATGCACAAATACCTGCAATGAAGAGAGGAAAGAAGAAAAAAATAAAAAAATGAGCAAGGATGGACAAATGCATCACAAAACATGTTTTTTATTGCTCTAGAAGTTTACACAAAACATCATTTCATGGGTAAGAGGAAAAAATGCCATTATAGAGCAGGGGAGGAGGTTCAAACTCCATTTTTGACCTTGGCAAAGAAAAGAAGGGAGAGGCAGAGAAGAAGGGTGAACGAATTTTTACAAATGATCCAAAATTGTCTTTTATCACTCGAACAGAATGAAGGAAATGAGAAAACATGGGAAAATTTGATTTGACATCTCAAACCACATCAAGATTCATTAAAATAGTAAGGGAACCCTCAAAAATCCAATTTTTGATGCATTCGGCCATGCTACAGAAGAAATGGATGCCATACTTCATTAAATTTGGTGGTTGGTGTCATTTTCTAGAATTTTGCCCGTGCTAGAGACATTTTACCATTTTTCTCCCATAAATCTCCATCAAAATTTAAAATTGAGGCTTCCATCGTATGGAGAATTTCACCAGCTTTCCAATGATACCAAAATTGTGAAAATCCAAGCTCTGGTACGAAAGATATGCCCCTCTGAAGATTTAGGGAAAAAATGGCAAAATTAGGGAAAAAATTGGGTTCGTGGGGAAAAATCCTGATTTTTCCCTCTTTTTTCAAATTGGGAAAATTTCCCAAAAACTCTCTGCAGCCCACTCCTCCGATGACACATGGCGCTTCTTGATTTGTTTGTGGCCTTCAAAATAACATTCTGCCCCTTTTACGAAATTGGGAATTTTTCCCAAAATTCTCCATGGCCCTGCCACCTGCTACTGATGTGGACATGTGGTGCCATCCTATTAGTCGATGGGACCACGGATTCAATTCATGCCTTTCAGTTTTTATGCCAAAAATCCAAAATATTCAACTTTCCTTCGACCCCCACCTTGGCACTGCCGACGTAGACTTTGACACATGGCGCATCTTGATTAGTTGCTGGCCTTAACCATTTTCCTTCCATTCTCCTTTGCGGGATTTCAGGCTAGATTTTGACTTTAACCCTTTTTCCCCAAAAGGCTAAGTGGTGAATTTCTTTGCATGCCCCATGAATGTGCTTTGTTCCTCCTTCGGGCTATAGGCTAAAATTTGACTTTGAGAATTTTGAAAAAAATGCCTAAGTGCTAAAAGTTTCCCATCACTTCGCCAGTCTGCCAAATCTCCTTGGGAAAAAACTCTCCCAAGCTCCATGGGCCCGCCTTGGGAAAATTTCCCCTCCAAACTCTGCCGAGCCATAACTCAAAAAATATAAGGAGTTAGGAGGACTTCTTTACCTTTCTGGAAAGGGGAAGATATTATCTATCCAATGAAGCCATTTCTAGAATATTTTGAGTGCTTGAAATGTGTGAAAATTGAATTTTAATCACAAGGAAGGAAAGAATGAAGGCAAGTTAGCCAAAAATAGCAGGGGCTCATTTTGGATAACAAGGACCTTGAATGAATTTGAGAAAACTTGTCCCCTAAAAATTATTGTTTTTATTTTACAAGAGGCACTAAAATCTCCAGTCCTAACTCATCTATAGAGACAAGAGAATAAAAGTATTGAAATTTGTCCCTAATTTTATTTAGTTTCTCTACATTTGGGATATCTTGAAGATAGTCACTATTTCCTACAACATTGGACTCCTTTCTACAACATTCTCACCTTTCGGAACATGATGAGCTGTGCGAGACCAAAAACCACACAAAACCTATGTAGAAAAGATGAAAATCATACATGCCCAAGTGGATCATGCAGAGTGTACACAAGTATTTTTTCTGTTGAAATAAAACCTACCAACTCCACCCTAACCATAGAAATGGGAGACTCAAACAAACCTTGACACTAGAAAGGAGATGTAGATTCCCTTTCTTGAAAACTAAGACAATGTAACTAATTTGGCAATGAACATGTTCTTGAAAGAGAGTGAAAAACTAAAATGGAGCTGGTTCTTAACCCAATTCATCAAGGTATTAACATGAAAGAAAAAAAATACCTCTTTTAGTTGCTCTTCGTTTGGTTTGGAGAGGTATTGGAGCTGATCTCTGGCACTCTAAAGCTCATCCTCAAAATTGAAAGTAAACAAGATGGGTGGCAACCCTGAATCTCATTTGAATGAAGAAAGTAACTTAATTGGGCAAGGTCTGATCCACTAAATTTTCCTGATGTTCTAAGTTCCATATTTAATAAGGAAGTCTTCATGTAGACATTCTTGGAAAAGGTGATTATTTGTAAGATGAATTTGACCATGTTTTACTTCTACAAATAATTGTTTCTCTTCTTAAATGACTGGTTTGGAATTGGTGTCATCCTTGTTCTCTTCCATGTATTCGACAACATGAAACTCCTCCAAAACATGCATATGTTTAGAATTAATTGCAATACCTAATGTAACCATTAGTGAATCACTGCAACTAGCTGAAGCTTATTGTTCACTTGTGAGTTTCTCTTCCTCTCCTTGAATACCAAACTGATCTTGATCCCATATTTCCTCATTCAACATGAAATTTGAGAGATCAAATTACTCCATTTTTTTCTCTTGAGGAATACTTTGGGATGTGATATCTTCTTGGATATCAGGTTCTATCATAGACTCATTAACCAAATTATTTTCAATGAATGATGAAGGAAGAGGAAAATATGAATTTTCATTACCATAAGAAAGAAAGAATATATACGATATCATCTTCCTGTAGGTCCTTTGAAATTGATTTTTCCTCCTTCATGTGCTCTCCTTCTTGTGTATTTGGAGCCGATTTCTCTTTCTATACTAAGCTTGCAACTGGTAATGGATCAACAATCCCTGAAGATATGGTGCCAATGTTAACACTCCACTAAGAGAAAGTTGATTGTTGATCATCATTTTCCCATTCCTGTTCTTCTACTGCTACAAAATCAGTTTTGGCCACTTGTTCTTGAACCTCAAACTTAACAGAAGGTTTATTCATTAATGAAATTTTCTTGATATTGAACTTGGCATCCTAATTTCTCAAAAAAAAATTGTGATTCTTCTCTACTAAGGTCCTCTATTTTTTTTCCCTTAACTAATTTTCTAATATTGTTCTTCCAAAAATGGGTTTGGGAATGTAAGAGAAGGGGTGGGTAGGGAGTCAACTAATTTTTTCATTGTTTGTGGGGAAATGGAAGGTCTGAGTTATTTTTTCTATGGAGGGGATGGATTCTTGGAAAGGAAAAGGAAAAAAAAAATCAAGATGAGATGGAAGGGTAGAAGGTGGATAAATAGATTCCACAATGGGGGCATCATGTAAGGGGATAGAATCATGAACCTTAGGCTGAAATGATGTAGATTGGGAAAGAGAAATGGAAATACTATGAGGTAATGGTGTATGAATTACCCATTTAAAATTTTTCTTGGCACTAAGTTCATAAGTCTCTATCTCCTCAATCCACTTTGCAAGTTGTGGATGCATTTCAACCATGAAATAAAGCTTTTGTTGATGGTTGTAGTGTCTTGGCATAGGTTCAACCCATTGACAAGGGACCATGAAACCAATCCTTAATACTTTCAATTAAGATGTATCCCTGGTCTACACCATATTTACCTCCATTCTTTAAAACTTCCCCTGCAAATTAGTGTTCTCCATAGGATTTCCATCATCACCTACATACCTCTATTCTTGATAAGCTCCATAGCAGAACTGATTTTGATATTGGTCATAGGGATATGTATAATGGTTCCTAATATGATTATAACATTGATTTGGAGGTGTTTTGAAACAAAATGGAGCTGAATTGAATTGGCTTTACTACTACACGTGTGAATTCCATGGTGGGAATGAAGTCATGATTGCACAACTTCATGAATGGAAAAAAATGAAAGGTATGGAAAGAAAAATGGATGGAAATGGGTGAAAAGAAAGATATGTAACTCAAAAATGGGTTGTGTAAATCTGTGAAGTCATCATTTGTGTTTAAATGTGCTTCCAAAGGTTAATATTTCATCAAGGACACAAAAAAATTGGTGAAATGAAGGTGTAAAGAACATAAAGGAGTGTAATGGAATTCACTCTAATAGATATTGGATGCATACCTATGAAATATAGATCTTTCACCTATGTGTCCCATCAAGCATGCTAGACCCATTATCACCGAATCAAAACACCCTCTAATTTGCTAGCATTTGTGACTGAGGTAGTCAGTGTGAATGGGTAACAAGGAGTTATCTCAAGGTGTGGGACCTTGCATTTGAGATAAATCTCTAGAGAAGGATGGTTTCTCTTCCTAATCCTAGTACTAAACTACTCCTAAATGTAAGAAAAAACCTCTCTAATCCTACCCTAGTAGTTCCAAGGATATAGGGAAAGAGAAAAAGTACATGAAATAAGAGAAATCCTATACTAAGGGGGTGATAACACCAAGAAAAGGGGTGTTGGATAGATCACTCAATACCTGAGAATGGAGGAAAGGTGAATGCATAGAGAGGATGGATAAGCATCACATAACACAAGATACACACAATACACAACATTTCCTATTTAAGCATAATATACATCTAAGCATTGCAATGGAGAATAATAGAATAGCATAGTACACCTACAAGCATGAAGAAAGGCAAGAGAGAAGTAACAAAAATCAATGCAAGGATAGAGAAGTTTTTTCACAAAACATTAATTTTTATTTCTCCAAGGGTATGTCACAATACATCATTATGGTGAAGGGAGAAGGTAAGTCTTCACCATTAAAATAGCTTTAAAGGATGGAGGCTTCAAAGCTCCACAAACTACCTCACAACTGAAGAATAGGGGAGGGCCTATATAAAAAATATCCAACCTTTTTACAAAAATGCCCTCCTCTATCAATATATAGGAAGAATGAAGTCAGAGGAGAGAGAAGGGAGCTCGAAATCATGCTTTCAACCACCCACAAAATTCATCACCCTCACTTGTAAAAGTGATGGGAGTGACCTGCAAAACCCATGCTCCATTATACCCAAGCTTGTGCAAGAAGGAATGGGCCTCCATACCTTCATTTACTCCATTTTGGTACCTGGGTATGGCCTCAACTTGTCCTGGAAATTCACCCCTAATTTTTCTCCTAACCTAATCCAAAAAAATTTTCATTTTTTTTATCATTCCATGCACATAGGGCTTCGAATTCACCTTTCCAATGACTATAACTTTGTCCAAATTTCTTAGGAGTATGGAGGTAAGTTATGAGGTTTTTATGTGGGGGTCACTTTTTGGGAAATATCCTACAAACTCCCCACCTAACATTCAATATTGGCCCACCAGCTCACCCTAATGATCCAATGCACCTAGCTCAGGTGCGGATCCCGACTTCAGCATCATGACTTGAGTACAAAAAACAACACCAAGAAAATTGGTTTTTTATCATTTTCCTCTATATGCTTCCGATCTTCCTGCCAGCTCGCCTTCACAATTCAGTCCTTACCCCAGTCAACTCGAAATCGGTTATCCCCAATCATGATTTAAAACCTATGCGACACTTTACGCTGCCCCGCTGCAGGTGCATATCGGCCACCTTAACATCTCTGACATGCATCTTTCCAACTCGCTTCCCTAACCATACATCACTCGTCATGTACACTCGACATGTGTTTCAGATCTGGGTCCCAACCAATCAGCTCATCGGTGACCCCAACACACCCTGCTTGACCCCTGCCAAGTTTTCGTAGCCGTTTAGGAACCCACTCACACCCAACCTTTGCTAACTCGTTATGTTTGCGACAGGTACGGAAAACCCACACCTTGCATTTGAGTTCACATGCTAACTCAACTGAGGCCACCGCAGTTGTGTTGGTGTATTCCCACACCTTTACCTCCATATCACTTGACGTCGAACTCAGCTGCACCTCATCGAATTGATCTTCAACAGCCAAGCTATGTTGACCACCATCGCCGACCCAAGCTAGCCGTCATGCACTTTCCAAGCCTGTTTGATGTCGCCTCAACCATCTCGCTCGACCTTGGCATAGTTTACTCGAGCTCTAAAACAGCTCGATGAGCTATTATTGAGCTCTCTGGCCAACTTTGGCCATTTTTCAAATTTTGACCCCAATTTTTTAGATTTTTCTGGAAATCTTCTTAGAACTAGAAGGCCCAGGTGAATGTAATGAAATGCACTTGATAGACTGAATTTTCAACTTTTCCCATTTTTTCCATTTTTAAACCAATCTTTTGGCTAAATCCTTCAACTAAGCCAAAGGGTGGGGGGCCTCCAATTACTCTAAATTTTCAATCTTTTTGGATTTTCCCTATTTTTCTTAAGCTGGGTGGTTGGGAAAGACTGGGTAAAGTGTCTCAAAAATAACCTCATAACCTCATCTTTCTTCAAAATTGACTAAGTTTTGAATCTTTTCAAACCCAGAAGAGGAAAAATGACCCAATTAATTCCAAACTTTCCAAAATAAATGCAAACACTCCCAAAACATGAAACTTTACCTCATATTATTTCATGACCACCCTGTCAAATGCTTAAGTCCAATTCCCCCCTGTTGTCCATTTTTACCCGGGGGTAAAAATGGATAACAATTTGGCAACTCACAGGAACATCTACTTGCTAGATGAGCAACCAGTTACCTTGGAGTGTCCATTAGGCATGGTGTCATCCCGATATACCTAGAAACTGATCTTAAATTATTAAATGTTGTCCTTTGAGACATTTAAGCACCGTTGTTTGATCCTGGAACTGAATTTCACTCGAATTTTCCAATTTTAACAAGAAATTCTTGAGAATTAGATTGATTGGATTTTTTTTTTAAACATAGAATGTTCTTTTCTCTAAAAAATTTGTTTTATGGGATGAAGAATGTAGACCTTTAAACTTGTCCTAAATCTGATTCTTCCCAAGTGTGAGGCACACTTAAACTGATGATATCTTGGAAAGTGTGAAACACGCATAAATTTGGAAAAACAACCTGATTTGGAATTCTTGGAACACTATTGAGGGCTAAAGCTTCTCATAAATTAATCAGATTTTCAAATATAGGAGCAAGGTAAATTTGAGGTTGATCTTCTTCTCAAAACCTAAGAGGACCTAGAATAAATTTGAGGAAGCTTGTCCCCTGCACTAAAATCTCAAGACATAACTGACCTATAGAGAAAAGAGAATAAAAATATTGAAATCTGTCTCCAATCTGATTTAGTTTCTCTACATTTTGGATATCTTGAAGATAACAACAATTTCTTGCAACATTGGACTTGTTTTTACAACATTTTCCTCTCCTAGAACATGTTGAACTGTGCGAGAGCAACAACCATGCAAAAACTATTTACAAAAGATGAAAATCATACATGCCTAAGTGGAGCATGCAAAGTGTGCACAAGCACTTGTTCTACTTAAATAAAGGCTAGCTTCTCTACTCTAACCAGAGAAATGGGAGAATCAAACAAACCCTGACACTAGTAAGGAGAAGTAGCTTCCCTTTCTCATAAAATGAGACCATGCAACTAATTTTGGAATGAACATGATCTTGAAAGAGAGTGAAAAACTTAAATCAAGTTAGATCTACACCAAATTCATCAAGGTATCAATTGGAAACAAGACAAATACCTCTTTTAGTTTCTCTTAATTTGGTTTAGAGAGGTATTTCAGCTGATCCTTGACACTCTGAAGCTCATATTCATGCTCAGAAGTAAACATGACTAGTGACAACCCTAAATATTGCTCCAATGAAGCCAGATGCTTAATTGGAAAAGGTCTGAGCTGCCGAATTTTCCCATTACTCTGAGTTTCAACTTCAATAAGGAAGTCTTCTTATAGACATTCCTGGAAAAGGTGATTATTTACAAGCTAACTTTGACCCTATTCTAATTCTACAAACAATTAATTCTCTGCTCTTATGACTGGTTCAGAATTGGTGTCATCCTTGTTCTCTTCCACTTCTTTGACAACATAAAACTCCTCCAAAACATGCAGTTGGTTAGAATTAATTGCAACACCTAATGAAACCATTGCTGAATCACAACTAGATGAAGCTTATTGTTCACTTGGGAGTTTCTCTTCCTCTTCTTGAAGACCAAGCTAATATTGATCCCATATTTTCTTGTTCAACATGAAATTTGAGAGATCAAATTCCTCCATTTGTTTCTCTTAAGGACTATTTTGGGATGTGAGATTTTCTTAGATATCCTCTTCTATCATGGACTCATCAACCAAATTATTTTCAAGGAAAGATGAAGGAAGAGGAAAATCTGAATTTTTATCACCACAAGAAAGCAAGAAGCTCTCTATGACATCATCTTCTAATAGGGCCTCTGAAACTGATTTTTTATCCTCCATATGCTCCCTTTCTTGTGGATTTGGAGCTGATTTATCTTTCTCTACTAATTCTGAAACTGGTAATTAATCAAAAATCTCTATAAATATGGTGTAAGTGTGAACAGTGCACTAAGAGAAAGTAGATTGCTACCTACTCTACTCTATCTAGAGAAATGGGAGACTCAAACAAACCTCGACACTAACAAGGAGAAGTAGATTCCCTTTCTTAAAAACTGAGACCCTGTAACTAATTTGGTAATGAAAATAGTCTTGAAAGAGAGTGAAAAAATGAATTTGAGTTGTTTCTTCACCCAATTCATCAAGGTATTAACTTGAAAGAAGACAAATACCTCTTTTAGTTACTCTTCATTTGGTTTGGAGAGATATTGGAGCTGATCACTTGCACTCTGAAGCTCATCCTTAGAATTGGAAGTAAACAAGACAGGTGGCAAACCTAAATCTCACTCGAATGAAGAAAGATACTTAAATGGGAAAGGTTTGATCCATTGAATTTTACCATTGTTCTGAGTTCCATATTTAATAAGGAAGTCTTCATGCAGAAATCCTTGTAAAAGGTGACTGTTTGTAATATGAATTTGACCATGTTTTACTTCTACAAACAACTAATTTTCTACTCAAATGACTAGTTTGGAATTAGTGTCATCCTTGTTCTCTTCCACTTTTGTGACAACATGAAACTCCTCCAAAACATGCAAATGTTTAGAATTAATTGCAACACCTAATGTAACCATTGGTGAATCACTGTAACTAGCTGAAGCTTGTTGTTCACTTGGGAGTTTCTCTTCCTCTCCTTAAAGACCAAGCTGATCTTGATCCCAGATTTCCTCATTCAACATGAAATTTAAGAGATAAAATTCCTCCATTTGTTTCTCTTGAGGACTATTTTGGGATGTGAGATCGTCTTGGATATCATGTTCTATCATAGACTCCTCAACCAAATTATTTTCAACGAAAGATGAAGGAAGAGGAAAATATGAATTTTCATTACCACAAGAAATAAATAATCTCTCTATGATATCATCTTCATGTAGGGCCTCTAAAACTGATTTTTTCTCCTCCATGTCCTCCCCTTCTTGTGTATTTGGAGCTGATTTATCTTTCTATACTAAGTTTGCAATTAGTAATGGATCAACAATCTCTGAAGATATGGTGCCAATGTCAACACTACACTTAGAGAAAGGAGATTATTGATCACCATTTTCTCATTCTTGTTCTTCTATTGATAGAAAATTAGTTTTGTCCACCTATTCTTGAACCTAAAACTCAATTGAAGTCTTATTCGTCAATGTAATTTTCTTGATATTAAAATTGGCAGCGTAATTTCTCAAATTTTGTGGTGATTATTGTGTGGTAAGCTCCTCAATTTTCTTCCCTCGACTAATTTTTTGATTTTGTTCTTTTGAAAATGGGTTTGGGAATGCAAAACTAGGGGTGGTTTAGGATTCTATTGATTTTTTCATTGTTTGTGGTGGATTGGAATGTTTAATTTGTTGCTTCTATGGATGGGATGGATTCTTGGAAGGGAAAAGGGTAGAAAATTCAAAATGAGATGGAAGTGTAGAAGGTGGAGAAATGGATTCCACAATGGGGGCATCATGTAAGGGGGCCAGAATCATGACACTCGGGCTGAAATGGTGTAGATTGGAAAAGAGAAATAGAAATAGTACGAGGTAATGTTGTAGGAATTACCCATTGATAAGGTTGTTTAGTACTAAGTTAGTAATTCTCTATCTCCTTAATCCATTTTTCAAGTTGTGGCAGCATTTCAACCATGAAATAAAGCTTCTGCTAAGGGTTGTAGTGTCTTGGCATAGGGCTAACCCATGGATAAGGGACCCTGAAACCAATCATGAATGATTTTAATTTAGATTTAACCCTAGTCTACACCATATTTTCCTCCATTCTTTAAAATTTTCCCTGTAAATCAATGTTCTCCATAGGATTTCCATCATCACTTGCATACCAATGTTCTTGATAAGCTCCATAGAAAAAATGATTTTGATACTGTTCATAAGGATAAGTATAATGGCTATGAATCTTATTATAACACTTATTTGGAGGTGTTTTGAAACACAATGGAGGTGAATTGAACTAGATTTGTAATTGCAAGTGTGAATTCCATGGTGGGAATGAAGTCATGATTGCATAACTTCATGGATGGAAAAAATTAAAGGCATAGAAATAAAAATGGATGGAAATGGGTGAAAAGAAAGGTCTGTACATCAGAAATTGGTTGTGTGAATTAGTCGAGTCACCATTTGTGTTTTAAAGCTCCTCCAAAGGTTGAGATTTCATTAAGGACATAAAAAACTTGGTGAAATGAAGGTGTAAACCACACAAGGGGAAGTAATGGAACTCCTTCTAAAAGATATTGGATGCACACCTATGAAATATAGATCTTTCACCTACGTGTCCCTATGGTTGTGCCAAAACTATTATGATCAAATAACAACACCCTCATATCTGCTAGCATTTGTGACTAAGGCAGCTGGTGTGAATGGGTAATATGGAGTTATCTCAAGGCGTGGGACCTTGCAATTGAGAAAACTCTCCAAAGAAGGTTGATTCCTCTTCTTAATCCTAGTACTAAAATACTCATAACTGTAAGAAAACACCTATGTAATCCTACCCTAGTAGTTCCAAGGAGACAGGGAAAGTGAAAAAGTACATAAAAGAAGGTAAATCCTATACTAAGGGGGTGATATCACAAAGAAAAGGGGCATTGGACAGTTCACCATACATGAAAATGAAGGGAAAAGAATGTGGAGAGGATGGACAAGCATCAAAGACCACAATGATATTCAAGACAACATTACTATAAACACAACATAATCTAAACCTTGCAATGGAAACAAAATAATTGATAATATACCTGTATCATGAAGAGAGGCAATATAGAAAAACAAAAACCAAGTAATAGAAAAATTATAACAAAACATTGATTTTATTGCTTCAAAGATTTTGTATAGTACATCATAGTGAAGGAACAAGGCATGGATTCTATTCTAATACTTAGATGAGGATATTTTAAGCTCCAAAAATACCTCACAGTTGAGAAGAAGTGAGAGAGAAGATGAAGAATATCCAACCTTTCTAAAAATGCCCTCCTCTATAATAAATAGGAAGAATAAGTAAGAAGAGAGAGAGGTGAGCTCAAAATAATAGTTCAACCACCCCCAAAAATAATCATGGTACCTACAAAAGGAATGGGAGTACATGTAAAATCCATACTCCATTGTACTTTGGATTGCGGGAGGAGGAATGGGCCTTCATGCCTTCATTAACTCCATTTTGATACCTAGGTATGGTTAACTTGTCCTAGAAATTCCTCCTCATTTATCTATCACCTAACCAACCAAATTCCAATTTTTAATAATTCCATGATATGGGGATTTGAATCATCTTTCCAATGACTATAATTTTGTGAAGCTCTGAGTTCGGGTCACTTTTTAGCTCTTACAACAACTCCCCACCTTGCATCCAATGTTGGCCTGCCACCTAACTCACTACATTTTGGGTTCAAGACCCAACTTAAACACAATACCTAGAAATTCATTACCTTATCCCTTTCTCCGTGGGCTCAGGATTTTCTTTACACCCCCATTGACTTCTATGGTCATGCCACTTGCATTGTGATCGCCGCTCCTAATTTCCAACTCGATCCCTTGCCTCATACATTATGAGTGTAAAACCCACCTAACACCCTGCATCATCTACCGATGTGCTCTCCCACCATGCATCCTCGACATGTGCACCTGAATCCAAACTTCACTCACCAATGATCCCGACATGATGCATTGACCCCCGTCAAGCTTGACAGGTTCCAAAACCCACTTGCACCCAACATCTAGCTCGTTGCATTATGTGACATGCTTGTGAAACCTATGCCTTGACTTCAAATTCACCCTTGACTCCTAGCATCCCTGAGTTGGCTTGGTGAGCCAAACTTTACTCCATGCCACTCGACGTACTGAACTCACGCTGCCAAGCTGATCTCCCAACTGAGCTACTAGCCCTTCATGCCCAACTCACTACATTGTGAGTTACTCGATGCCCCTAGCCAGCTTTCCCAATAGCTCAACGAGATGTTTTTGATCTCTCAATCCAATTTTGACCCTTTTCAATTTTTTTTTTGAATTTTTTAAGATTTTTCTTGAATTCTTCCCAAAACTAGAAGGCCATGGGGGTGCAATGAGATGCCCTGAGGATAATTTTTCAACTTTTCCCAAATTTTCCCATTTTTAAACCAATCTTTTGGCTAACTCCTGAAACTAAGCCAAAGGGTGGGGGGCCTCCAAATCCTCCAAATTTTTAATCTCTTTTGATTTTCCCTGATTTTCTTGAGCCAAAGGGTTAGGAGAGAGTGAGTAAAGTGCCTCAAGGCCCTTAATTCACTATTTACTTCATTTTTATCCGAAATTGACTGAGTTTTATGTCTTTTCAAACCTAGAAGAGAAAAAATTCCCCAATTAATTCCAAACTTCCTGAATCAATGTAAATGCTCCCAAAACATGGAATTTTGCCTTAGATTCTTTCATGATGGCCTTGTCTAATGCCCAACTCTAATTCCCCCTATTGTCCATTTTCACCTAGGGGTAAAAATAGATAACAAGAGCTTCTTGAGGTAAGGTCACACTTTTTTAATGCTTTCTTTCATGTTATTTATGTTGTTGGATGTCTGAACCTTTGTCATAGATGTTAAAGGGGGAGAGAGTGCAATCAAAAACAATAATTGAATGCTTTGAAGATGTCGGTGTGATTTTTTTCCATCAAGGTTTTTGAGGTTGTTAGCATCAATGAAAAAGGGGAATATTGTTTAACCCTATTTCATTGTTTGGTGTTGTCATTGGTGTCACATGGAATTGATGGCAAAGGAGGGTTAAAATGTAATGAAGATTGGTTCCTTCTTTAGGATGTTTGGTGTTCACAAAGTGGTCTCATGGTATTTTTGAAAATTCAGGATGGTTTCAGGGTGTTACATGCTTGTTCAGTGAGGTTGGTTCCCATAGGCATTATGGAGATACTTGGTGTACTTTTATCAGGTGTCTCATAAGTAAGAATTGGTGGTTAAAGGATGTGTGAGGGCTCATAGGGTGATCATCAGGTCAAGTATTGCAATCCATAGTTGGAACTAGCCCATTTAGGCCTATGTTTAGAGCCTAATGAGGTGTATGATCTCAAATAAGGATATGAAAATCCAATAAAATCATGGAAATAACCTAACAACATTTTCTATAGCATTTATGAGAAACTACAGGTCATACTTCAACTCTTGGAGACAAATTTGAGGTATGCACTAGGACTTCCTGTAAGAACTAACAATGGAGGCATAGAAAAATGAAATTTGTATTGATTATACATTCTCATTTATAAGAAATAAATCTATGGATGATGTAGAGGAAGGTGTTCTAGTGATTTAGGTCAAGATTCATGAAATTTGAAGAGAATTGTTGAAGTTATTGAAGTTTTTCTAAAACCAGGTTAACAAAGGAGGAATAAAACAATGACAAGTCTTCTTATCACTAAAAAAATTGGTAAGCATTCTTCATATAAATCATAAGAGTATTTTTTGAAGATAGTTAAAATTTAGAGATTTTGCAAAAAAAATTGAAGTCAAATGGTTAAAGGAAAATAAAGTTATCTTCAATTTTCCATCACTTTCCAAACCCTTGTTGTGTAATGATAGAGGTAAAATGATTTTTGAGGGCATAAAAACATTTAAGAAAGTTGATACAACCACTTAGGGTTGTAGAATATTCCTTTTAGGGAAAAATGATCGCATCCTTGTTCTTTAAGTTTGACTATTTCGTACAAGTTTGACCCTCTTTTGTAAGTTTTTAGCTATACAATACAAATTTGAAGATTAAAAGATGAAATTTCTGTGGTAAAATATGATATGTAATGTGTTCTTATGGTTCATAAATTTATTTGGGAAATTTTAGTGCATGTGTGGTGTGAACTTAATAAAAAATCCTCTCCTAGAGCTTAAAGATAGTCAAGTCAAACTAGTTATGAGCGTTTGAAAGGCGTGTTTGGGTATAAACCTATTGCTAAGGTGAAATATGATTGTGAAATTTTTTTATAAATCCAAGATGTCTTGTTGAATCTCAGAATTGCTTTGGTAAAGTGGTGTGAATTCATAGTTTTCATTTCTCTTCAATTGTCCTATATAGCTGGACAATAAGACTGAGAATATGAGTTATGTTTATGATTTTCTCTTTACAACCCCTACATATAAGTTGTTGGAGATGATGTATAGGATATTTTTGAAGTGTTCTTATTATGGTTATCCATGAAAATGAGATTCAATAGGTTAAACTCAATATGGAGAAAAACAAGGTCTTGAATTCCAAATCCCATTCTGTGCAGTCTCTAGGAAAAAAATATTTGTTAATCATTTTTGATGAGATGGTACAATGTATGGTATTGGAAATTATTTCATGGAATTGATCATCTAATAACAATTGCATTGTATCCATGAAGGATTAATCATATGCATGATCAAACCCTCAACGTGAAGACTAGTCTTGTTACTCAAAACCATGTTTAGTTAAATCTTAAAGAGAAAGTAAGTTTGATCTAGTTATCATGTTATAAGACTAAATGTAGACGTAGAAATTTTTACAAAGCTCGTTTCCTTTTATAAATATGGTCTTGAAGTCATATCTAAGCTAATACAGGGTGAGATATTGCTAAATTTTTAAAGGAGTATCTATATGAACACACGAATGTATTTACTATGATCCAATGCATGAGTTAAGAAGGGAATAAAGATACTATTCTATTCCCTTCTAGTTGAAGATGACCTATAGTTCTCAAATCTTCTTCCTCATGTTTGAAATTGGCTAGAAAATTGGTCCTTGAAATCTATCAACTCGGTCTTGATTGTGATATGATGTTTTCATATCTATGCATGCAAAAAGTGTTCTGAATGGTTGAAGAGGATCTTGAAGCTATGATGTATGGAATCCAAGTTTATATTGATGTAAATAACATTTGAAACCTTGGTTCACATATGTATTTGGAAATTTTTTTCTTCAAATGATCCTTTAAACACCTAGTTTAGGACTCTATTTTTTAGCTCAAGCATCGAGTACCCTCATAGGTGCTCAAATAAGGTTTGAAGGCTACATTGTGAGATATGAAGATTATAAAGAGGCTATAGATAATATTATATCATGTTGTAACATTCTTAGTTGAAAATGACACGTCGCACTTAGCCCTGTATGTGTCTCATACCTGCACACTTTCCAAATAATAAAACAAGGTATTTGGTTGATAGTTACAAAGTAGTTTTAGGTAGAAAGGTCTTGTCAGAGTAATCAAAAGGTTATAGAGCTGAAAAGCCTCTTTTTAACATCACATGTTTTAGAGAATATTAATTGTACCTGAAAAATTAGAACTTGTACTAGCAATCGCAGTTAGAAATAATCGTTGCAATTTTAGAAGTTTCATTTGAAGTGTTTTTCATCTCCTTGTACATATGTTCAAGTGATTTATTTTAAGATTCATTATAGTTGAAGGTAAAATATCATGTTTATGAATCTATTCTTGTTTATAAAAGCTCATTTTTTAGTATGAAAATGTTGTTAATGTATGTGAGAGCTAAGAGTATAAGGTGAAAAGAGCCGATTATGTATTGAAAGAAGTGTAATAATAAGTTGTGTATGAAGATGTATGAGATAATATAGGATCACTATCTATTGTTTTAGAAACTTTTTCAAGTGAGTGATAAAAATTTGGAGTTAAGTCTAATTAAGAGCTTCGCAAATATGAAAGTGGGTGATTTCATGCAAGAATCATCTTGAAGAAGAGTCAAGTAAGTGTTTGATCTCATAGGGAAGTTTTTTGCTTTATGTTGATTTGGTTTAAAATAAATTTGTAGCATTTATAAGCATAGTGTATTAGTTCAGTGGGTTTTCTCCCATCTTGTGTTTCCCACTTAAAATTTTGTCTCTCCATGTGTTTTTCTTGCTAACTTCATATGAACTGTGTGGTTGCATCTTCCATATTAAGTTGAAAAAAATTTATTGGTTTTGAGTTGACATTGATTCATCCCCCCTCTTAGTGTCCTAATTTCTAACACAACAACCTAGTTCACCATGTGACACACCCTCTCTAATACAGATACTAGTACGAAATTTTGATGATCAATTAACAACTTTTCCATTGCATAATTTATTGGTAGACAATTGTTATGCTAATATTAATGATGTTGTTATGCCATATATGTAAAGACTTTGAAAACATGGGAATTATGGGCCAAATATTTGATGAAGAAAATAAATGCCCATTTTCAAAACCATTCCCAAAGAAATTGTTTATTTTCTTTAGTTTAAAATGAGTGAGGAAAGATAGATGTATTGTTGAATTAAGTTCTCTTAGGTGCCATTATAGTAAGCAATGACTACAATGATAATTTTTTAGATGTAATCTTAAACTAGTTATAAAATTTAAATGGTGAAGCCCAAGCTTACTGTAACAAATGGTTTGGAGAAAAAAACTTGGTTTTCATTGCCAATGCAAAAAAATATAGAGTTGTTGTAAGTTTAAATATTTGTTTGCATTGAAATTTTAGTTTAACATATTTAAACTTTTAAACTAATAATATTTATTTATTCAAATGTAGTCAAGATATAAAAAATTAAAGAATGAAGTACTGATATTTGATCTTCATGTGAAGAATGCACTTAAAATTTTAAATGATACTATTTCATTGAAGGAAAAAATTGTGATCCTTAATAAACATAACAACATAATGAAGAAAATAATTAAGGAGCACCGCATGGATCCATAAATATTGTTCAAGTAGATATTATATGTGGATCCTAGTTTACTTTTAGTAGGTGATGCAAAAAAACAAGATAGGGAAAGTCTCGCTAGTATCAATGTAGCAGATGACGATCTAATTAAATTAGGATCAATCATTGCAAATGATACAATACCAAAGGGAACATCATATAATGAGACTGCAATTCCTTATATTATATGACTATAATTGCAATACTCAAAATTGAAATGTAAATCTCAAATATCAATTGAGTGTTTTGCACATTTGTAAATTGTTTTGAAACAATTTAAATTGACACTTTATTAATATATTGTTTTCATATAATCTCTGGTATTTTTTTCATAACAATGTAAAGTATTTATAAATATGAGTTTTATTCATAATTAAAAAATTCATCTATTATTCTTGTATTTTATAAAAAAAATATAAGAAATAAGGATACTGAAATCATCTATCCAAAAATATACATAACCATAAAAATTTCATATGAATTTTTTAGATAGGAATAAATATTTATATAACATGCCTCTTACCAAGATAAAAGCCTAACAATTAGGTAGCTAAAACAATCTTTGAGCAATCCATTTTTCCTTAGAGATATTTGTATCTAATGTGTCAGTAGAGAATCCACCTCTTGGGTCATTATTTAGATCATATTATTGCTTGTTGTATTAGTGACTCCTCTTCTTCTAGTAAGTGAAGTCCAAGTTGAAAGTTCCCATTCATAAGGAAATGCATCCATGGGATAATGTGAAACATTCAATCTCAAACATACATCCAAATTATTATCCAACCTATTTCGATGCTTTGATTTAATAAAATATAGTTCCACAAATCCTGGTTCATCTTCTACTAATCCCAAAATCATCATTTGTAAAATCTCATATAACTAAAAATATTCACTAATATTTTCCTACATAACGCTAATTCGATACAGATTTTTCCATAGCCTTGTGATAGCTCCATTTTCCGTTGGATCATTTAGATATAATTATTAATCAATAATTGTAAGTGTAGAATGTGTTGACTGAGATGTTAGTAAATATTTTTTAAAAATGCCTTATTTTCAACTCCATTTATCTATACATACCTGTTGAAATACTTTATCAGAACAATTATATAATTGAAAAATTTATGAATTCTTCACTGAGACCATCAATAATGTTCCGAAATATGGGATTCACTACTCATATGACCTCTAGCACATCATCCCTTTTAAAATGATCACAAATTTCTACAGATAAGCTTTTTGAAATCTTTCTCAATTTCATTTATGTATCAGAAATAACGATGTCATATAAAACATGTGTTATAGGAACTTCTTCAATTTATGCTCCCATCAAATCAAATCTTCTTTGAGACGTATGCATTGGTAGCTCGTTCTCTTTAATAACTATACAAATATAATCCTTAATATTTAATTTCAAATAAAAATTAGGATCATTGATGTATGTAAACTTTTGTCAACTATAAAATACATGATATTTAAAGTTGTTTTGGGAAATGTATAAAATATATAAATTTTGATATACAGGTTTTCTTAACCATATGAAATCAACAATATATATGGACCTATCTTGAGAATTTTTACACAAACAATTGATTTCCTTCAACATGGAGACAATTCCAATTAATATTAGTAACGTTTCTAAATCTATTAAATGGTACAATAATTATTTCACCTTGTCAAATTTTCTACGATATTTATACATAAAACCTATCAACAAAAAATATTCTTCAAACAAATTACACTTGACTGGATTTATCTTATGCTATAGGGATCATGTCCAGATTCATGTAGGAGCCATATGAGCTACATTGGAAAGCAGCTAAGTGGATCCTTCATTTTGTTTGTGGCACCTATACTGATGGCATTCGCTATTATGGAGGGGTGGATATTAACTTGATCGGGTTCATAAATTTTGATTGGGCCGGTGACTTAGATCATTGGAAATATACCTATGGCTACAGTTTCTCTCTTCATTCGGGTCTCGTTAGTTAGTCTAGCAAGAATCAGAATGCAATTGTGATATATTCTATAGAGGTAGAATATAGAGGAGCAGTTAACGTTGCCACATAAGTTGTTTAGCTACAGGGTATTCTGACAGAGTTTGGCATCCACGTTCGGTGGCCTACCATTATCTATTGTGATAACATGAGCACTATCTCAATTTACATAAATCCAGTTCAGCATCAACAGATGAAGCACATTGAGATCCATATACACTTCATATGAGATCTTATTCATGATGGTATCATCGATATGCAGTACATTTAGATAGCTAATCAGATTTCATATATATTTACCGAACCCTTCACTAAGGTGAAGTTTCTTCACTTGTGGTCTCTTCTTGGGGTGAGGTCTTATGCAGTTGCTCATATTCTTCAGACTATATAGTCCTTCTCTTCTTCTTCTAGGAATATGTTGTTTATATATGGGCACCTTATCAGACCTTTAGTTGTCAGGCCTCATTGACACATCTTTCTTAGTTATTTATGAGTGTCTTTTTATTTTGTCTAACTCATCATAGCCACTACCCCAGCTTCGATGAAGGGGGGGTGTTGGTGTGTGGGATCCTATGTTTCCTCCACTCACATATGGAGGGTTATCTCACATGGGTTAGGTTTAAGGTTTTCTTGTGTTTCATGCACTAGGGTTACTCAACACCCTATATGTACCCTTTCATTATTGATTTATGAGTATGCCAAGAAACTCCACTGTCTTTCTTGTATGAGCAAGCTTTATTTCTATTGTGCAAGTTCTTTCATTGTTGGTTGATCCTTGTGATTACTCTAGAGCCATTACAATTCCATTGGAGTACAATTAATTCATGGTGCATCATTTCTGATTTGATTCACACAAAATCTTTCTTTCTTAGGACATAGGTTACTTAGTACCATTCTTTCTTGGGAATGATATGAATAGTAATATGTAATCAAGACTAGATAATTACCCAAACTGTGTGATTTTGTGTCTACATTTTCCCCCATTTTATGTTGGTGAGTGGAAAGCTTGATAACATAAAGTAGATAGAGATGCATACATGATATCCATGTAGATCGATGTAGGAAATGTGCCGAGGGACTAGAAAAAGCGTAGAGCCATAAAAATGTGAAGTGTGGATGCTAAGGAGGATAAAGTGCAAAAAGTGATGAAAATGAACCTAGGGTGGAGAACACATGTGTAACTATTATGATGTATGTGTTGTTGATGTCGATGTGTGTGATGTTTTTCTTGTTGTTCATGTTGTGGTGATTTTTAATTCCACTTCCCATACAGATGGACCTATAAAAGAGAAGCCGACATGTAGTCAAATACGCATGTATGTGATCAAAGTGTGTAAAAAAGTGTGTAAGGAAAATATGTAAAATGAAAAAGTGTGAAAAAGGAACACGTGTGCTTGATCAACGATGAGAAAAATGGTGTAGAAAATATCTTAAAGATGATTTTGAATCGTGAGTTTTTTGGGTGATCTCATGTCAATGTAATGGAAGAAGTTCAGGGAAAAATTTCTTGTGTTTTTTGCAAACCTTTAACTATTTCCTGTTATGTAAAACACCAATACAGATGGTGTGCATGTGTTAAGGAATATATTCCCTGTAAAAGCCACTGTGTAAATGTTGAATGCTAAAGGACTCTTTACCCTGTCAAAATATTTTTTGACATGTCAAATAACTATGTAATTTTACCCTGGTTACTAGCATTCTAGGAAATATCATTGTATTGCCCCCTCTTACTAGCAGTCGGGGAAGGTCGTTGTGTACTAAGGACCTAAATCTAATTTTGTCTAAAACTAAAATTTGTGTTGTACCAGTACCACATTATGTGTATCTCTATATGGGGTGACTGATTCACTCATATGATGCCCCCTATCATTTGGGTGCATGTGACTTTGTAGAAGGAGTATATGGCCCAAAAGAGGACCAACCACTATGTTGAACTATGCCCTGCATGGGAAGGGAATGTACTTAGTAGAAATCAAGGCACACACAAACAACTAGTGAGGAAAAACATGTGTTAGTACAATCAAAGACAAACAATCATGTATAAGATGATATGTAAGTGGCACAGACAATGTGTAAACACATGAAAAGACAATGTAGACCACAAAAAGTGGGTTGTAAACATGGGACATCACTCAATATTTTGTAAGACGATCAAGGCCATCATGGTTGTAAGTAGATAAGTATGCACATAATACAAAGGGAAAATTTCGCAAATAAGAGCATACAAAGAGCAAGAAATGGAAAACAATGTAAGAGACAACTATGGAAGAAAATAGCCTTCCATAAAAAATGTCACACATGAAACACCTGTTAGCACATTAGAAAGATAAAAAATATGTCAAAGCATGTATAAGTCGATAAAATAATGTGCTATGAACAAATATGAAACAATAACACCTGTAATGTATGACAGTAGATGCCCTCAGTAGGCATTATGGGATTGGTAGGAGGTACTATGCCAAGAATACATGTTACATGTAATAGATCTGTAGAATTTGTGATTACAACTAGAAATCAAGTGAACGCGCATGTGTGTATGATAAAGATAATGACATATAACTCTATCTAGCATGTGTTATAAAGTGAGCATGTAACAAGTAAATGTAAGTAAGAGTAAATGCAACCAAGATATGCAACATGATGTGGATGATGTGGAATGGCATGTAGTGTGAATGATAGAATCAATGTGCCCCCCAAGTGGATGGAAATGTATGTAATGAGGTTCATGTATTTGTTCCCCCTCAGCAGTCAAAAATGAAATGTGAACGAGAGTATGTCATTATGAAATAGTTTGAAAAGTGTGCAAAAGAAATATGGTGATTGTAAGTTTGCATGTGATACATATGATTGAATGTGACAAAGTAAAGGTGATGAGGTGGTAGAATGTGTGATGATTTAGCCTAAGGTGTATATCACTAAATGTGTGAGGAATATGTATAAAAAGCATGATGATGTAGCATAAAGCATATATCTAGAAAAGGATGGATAAGATTCTAGAAAAGGGTGATGATTTAGCCAAAGGAAATATATCACGATATGTGTGAAGAAAGTGGTGGCTTAAAATATCACATAGTATGATAAAAAGATTGGTTGAGTAAGTGTGTGAGTATGATGAGGTCCATTTTATTGGTAAACCCTTAGTAGTTGAGTATGGATAGAGGGACTAAAGTGCATCATTGGGTAGTGGGTGTAGCACATTAAAGTAGATGAGTAAATTGTGTAAGATGTGTAATAGTTATGGTGGTGAAAAAATATCATGTGATATGTAAGGTAGGTAATGTAAAATGTAAAATGTGTAGTGTGCAATGTAATATGTGTAGAGTATATAAGTGTGAATGATGTAAAATGTATAATATTGTATTGTGAAGAATGAGTATGATGTATAAAGAACAAAATGTGAATGATGCATAGTAGATGGAAGATTGTAAATATAGAAAATCACATGATGCATGAAGATGTGTAAAGTGTAGTATGACTAATAAATTCGAGAGATATGTGTGGTGAATGTGTCTAGTGTATAATGTGTCATTCAGTCAAGTGTATGAAATTACATAGTGTGTCTAGTGTCCAGTCTGTGATGTTCACATGTGTATTATGCCCTCAATAGCCAAGTGTGAACCATAACACAAGAGTGCATCATAGGGAGGTAGTGATACTAGTGTATATGTTGTGTGTAAAAATCTATGTGTGATGTGATGAGAGTATAAGACTCGTGCTGATTCTAGAGGGGGGAGAAAAAAGCGTTTATGCCCTCCAAGTGTGTGTTAGTGAATGAATGTGTTATTCAATGATAAATAGGTGATACATAAGTGTGATAAATTATAACGGATAATGTATTTTTGATTGAGTGATGTGATAAATTAGGAGATATCCTATTGTATGTGTGAGTATCAATAGATGGTTGTATATGTATATATGTATGAGTGGTTATGTAATATATAGAGATGCAAATTAAGTATGTAATGTGAAGATGAAATGAGGTTCTTATTGTAAGAGATCCCTCAACTTTCATGTAAGAACCACAATAACACAAGTTTTTTGTCAGGGGGTAACATGACAAGAGTCACCTACCAAAGAACAAGTATGCATGAAGCATTGGAATCATGTGTGGAAAAAAGAAAAGTTGGACCATGTGATGGTGGTAGAAATGTGTCTTGGCTATCAGTAGGAGTAGTTGCTTTGATTAAATGAATTTGAAATGAAAGTAGAGTAGGATGGAGAGGAATATTTAATGGTGGTAACTTAGTTGGGATTGATGATGTTGCAGATGACTTGATAAGTGAAGAAGATAGACCGATTTTGAGAGGTGGTTGTGTATTTGGACTTTGTAATGTCATAGATGACTTAGTAGGAGGGGGTGTTGGACTGATTCTTAATGGAGGTTGCTTAGGTGATGCTTGATTTTTCATAGAAGGAACATGAGAGGTGATGGCATGATGTTCATTAGACATAGAAGAATCCACTTTAGTAACCAATTGGAATGTAACAACTATAGATGTGCATGTAGTAGAATATTATGTAGTGAATGAGATAAATCCCTGAAGTTCAAGATGCTTGATCCTTCATCGTAAATTGTAATTATGTCCATTGATTTGATGATAATTACAATATGGGTGACCTTGATATCTTACAAGTCGGTAAGGATAATAGCCTTGAGTAGATGGTAAAGTGATCAATTAATGACTAAGGAGCTTAGTAAAAATGTCATGTTGCGTAGCATTGCAATCAAATGTGAGAGGCTCTGGTAATGGTATGACTTAAGGCTCACTGATATAAGAACATGTAGAATACATAGAATGAAGATGGGATGTAGAAGGAGAACAAACATGAGCCTAAGACGCATCCTTAAGATGTTGGATTTCATATTTAAGATATGTAATCATAGATTTCATAACCTGAAATTTTTCTTGAAATAAATAAAGCAAATTTTTAATTGAATCAAACATGGATTGATTATATGGAGTATCAAAAAGACTAGATCCGTCATATAAATGATTAAAGATAGGACTTATTTCATGTGGTGATGTATCTTGAGGAAGATATATGGTGTCTAAGGTTTTTGCATAACATCTTGATAATTGGGATGCGTCTTAACTAAATTAGATAAAGAAATTTGAGGAATTGTATAACCCGTGATAGAGAGAAAAAATGAGGATCCTAAGCATGAAAGGAGTCGGGTTCACCAAAATGATTAAGCTAAAATGTAATATATGCAGCCTAATCTGATGCTATGGTAGCACTAAATAAATACAATAATTGAAATACATAAATATATAAAATAAAGATAATAAATGAATAATGAAACCCTAATGTGTAAATAAGGGTAAGATGGATTAGCTGATTTGTGTTGTTTTCGAAGGTGTACAGGAATGGAAACTAAAGAAATCCAAAGCATTGATTGTCACACTAGAATACAAAAAATGTATATCTACATAGATAAACTAGATTGGGGCACTTGACGAGGGACGGGGACACCGAAATGCATCTGGGTAATGATTATGGGCACTTGGGTCTATGAAATGCTTAGAAACCCAATTTTTCAGGGTCAAAAGATGTTCACTAATGCTTTCCTTTTTTGCTACAGATTCACACAATGATCATCGAGGTCGCAATAAAACTACAATAAATAATGAACTTGAAAAACCCTCAAATAGACATCAAATCCCAAGAACGAAAGATGCATAATGAGGTTTCAGGATGTCCTCAACCACCACAATGGTGGAATTACAATTGAGCACTGCACTATATCTTAAACCTAATTTAGTTATGTGTTTGTGGAATCGTGCCATAGGTTTCTCTTTTGTCAGTCGCACTTGGATAACGAGTAAGTAACTAGATTTAGAATGTAGCAAATGTGTACATGGAATAAAATGAACTTCCCTCCTATGAAGTGTATGCACATGAACCAACCCATGTGTCCCTTGTGATGGAGCAAGATGGATGCAACCTTAGGTGGAGATTAGATGCCTAGTGCATGGTCCCTTATTATGATCACATAGCTTTATATTTATGTGATTCCTTTTCTTGAATTTTTTAAATAACCCCAAAAAGGCTGAATACCAAAACGATAAGATGCTCAAATGGATGGAAAGGACCTAAAAAGTGTGAATAAAGTACAAAGAGGATAGGGGCACTCAGATTAGATAAGGGAGCCTGACACTGACATCTTGGGTTGGGCGCTAGGGTCTAGGATGACCAATTCCAAAGACTAAAAATTAATCTTAAGAAAATAAGGGAGTAAGATTGAAAGTAGAAACATAAAACATTGAAAGGTAGCGAAAGACATGGGTTAATTAGTACCATTCTTTCTTAGGAATCATATGAACAGTAGTATGTAATCAGGACTAGATTATTACCTAAAGTGTGTGATTTTATTTCTATAGCCAGTTCGAGAGAATTGGCATGAGTCAACTCACTCATTTTATACATCATAATCATTATATAATGTTAATATCAATCAAGGTTTGACCATATACTAAATCAAATCAATTTACCAATTTGAACAAAAGAAATCAACAATTATAAAATCTTTAGCTTACATCATACCAAATTAACTCAATAAAAATCAACTTTACTCATATTTCATATTATATCACATTTAATCATCAAATAATAATCTTCAATTTGTAATTCCTAAAAATCCATTCAATGAATTATATGGATTGTTCATGATTTTCTATAATCCTTCAATTAAAGATTCAATCATACAAACATTAACAGCTACAAGCCAAAATCACCTTCCGTTAAAGAAATACTCCAAACATTGTTATAGTATCATTATTCAATTAGACCAAAATTATGTTCAAGCATAATATTGATTACAGTCTTTATCTAGCTTTAAAAGTGTTAAACTGAAGCACTCATTTTCCTACAAGTACTCATATCCTCAAAGGAGAACAGTTATCAAACTTTAATAACTTATATATATTCAACCCAAAAGAATAAATAATAGTATTAATATCTTGTAAATTATCTAAGATCCCAAAATTAAAAACATTAAAATACTTGTGTCCATTCTTGTAACGCATACCCAATAATGAGAAACTAACATACCTAAAGATACAATCAAAACTATAATTTCTTTATATCATAGTATATGCATTCATTGTTACACCAATACCACAACATTCATACCTAATATAGGTGTATTTAAATTATTACCAAAAAAGAATAACAGACTCCTTAAGACTCATTCCCAAATGAGGATATTTATATTTGTTCATGATATACAAATATGTAAACCAGAACATAGTTCTGTATGCACTTATACTTATTATATTTATAAAATTTACACTAACCTAGAATAAAACACAGTCTAGAATTTCCTGATTCTCTTAAAATCATTTCCTTAATACAAAAATGCATACTTAGTAAAACATAATAAAATCTCATAAACTCATGCTTCTCACAAAATATGCATACCCATATAAAATTATAAATTTCATACACATAAATTTGTCTGCAAATTCAACATGAAATCCAAATAAATAGGTGTAACCCAACACAAACATTTTTGATATAAACACAAATATAGAAAAATACCCCAAAACATTAATAATAGAATAGAAACATTCCGACATGAAAACCAAACTTAGAAAACACCCATAATGCTATTATAAAATATAACCATTATGATTTATAGTATCGGGGAGAATCTCATGCCTATGATACACATGTCTTGCTCAACTCAACTTCCTATCTCCTACAATATTTTCCAGAAATAAAAAAACAGCCATACATTTACCAAAACATTCTTTTGTGAAACTTAGTTGCTCTATATCCATGCTTTAACATTCATGGCCAAAAATAATGCAGAGTGGAGAGAAATTACACTACCTTAAATACCCCAAAAATAGATCGAAAAAACAAAATAAATCTAATGATCAAAGATAGGAGTAATACGATCAATTTTAGGATTGGATTCTTGGGGAAGCTAACTTTTCCTAAGGAGTCTTCCTTGCATTAAATGCCATTAAACCCAAAACTTCTCAATCTAAATTTTACCTACCATGTATTCTTCAACTCATCTTCACATTAAAAAAATATGGTTCTTATTAATATTACAGAACCTTTTCTCAAATCATCAATGTCCGCTTTCTTAAATATGCCACAAACTTAAACAAAACATTAATATATATGCCTCGAGAGCTAAGTGAGGTTTTTTTTAATAATTTCCATGAAAGGTAACAACACTCTAATACATTCCACCCAACTAAATATGCAACAAAGGCCAAACAAAACATTATTACATTCCATCCACTTACGTTAAGTGGTTTAGTATGCCAAACCTCATGTTTATAATTAAAACTTAGGTATTTATCCATGTTTATTTATCTTGGTTTCTAATAAATTCACACTTAGTAAAAACACATTATAAATCATAGTATGCAACAACCAAGGCTAAGTAATCTAGCCAATGACCCTACGTAAATATTCCAAACAAGAGAGTAATAAAAGTATAATTATTTCCTTCCATTTGTTTTCTATAATCAAATTTTAAAACATATATGCAATGAAAAATACCGGTGCGAGCTAAGAATCTAACTTATTTATTAACTTCATTTAAATCAGCCGATGGTCTATTGGTATTCTATAAAGTTGTCAATTTGGGACCCATAAGAGAGGGATGTTACATACATACCCCCTAAAAAAAGATTCATCATCCCAATGACATATTTATTTAATTTAAGAAAAAAACACTTAACCAATACAACAAGCAATATATTCAGAAAATATTGACTGTGACTTTAATTTTTTAGAAAATTTTCACTTCCAAAATTTCTTCAAGTTGTAATAGCTATGATAAGAAGAGTAATTTAGAACTTAATAAATAGTTAGACCTAGATGGTCATTAATATAATAAACCCAAAATCAAGAAGCAATAATAAAATTACGGTTTTATTTTTAAACTTGATCAAACAAAAAAGGAAAAACAACCAACATGTCATCCATATTTCCCCAAGTTACAGTTTCTTCAAAGTATTGGTCCCATTGGACGTTGCATTTTGAAATATCATGATTTATGAGCTAAAAATTGTGTTTCCAAAATTATTATAGGCTCAACTGTGATGATTCTGGGATTCCACACATGCCATGAATCAAAATTTAGTATATGAGTTAAATCAATAACATACTTTTTCAGAAGGGATACATGGAAGACATCATGCATTTTGCACAATACAAGAGGTAAAGCTAGCCGATATGCTATAGGACCTATAGCCTCTAAAATTTCAAATGGTCCCACAAATCTAGGTGATAGCATGACAACCTTGCCAAAGGTAATGGAACACTTTCTAGGTTTTACCCTAAAATACTTTATCTCCCACATTAAAATTACTTTCCACTCTTTTTAAATCAACATAACTATTTTTTTGTTGGCTTCTCCCTTTAAACGCTCACAGATGAGTTTCATTTGTTTTTCCATTTTTGTTAAGCTTTCAGGCCCTACAACCTCTCTATCTTCTATGTTATCCTAGTTGATAGGTATTCTACACCTTCTTCCATACAAGTCTTCGAAAGAATCCAGTTTTAAGTGAGGAGTGATATGTATTATTGTATGCAAAATCTACCAGTGGAAAATATTCTTCCCACTTTGTACTACTGATCCATGTAATACATTAGCATATCCTCCAAGGCTTGATTTACCCTTTTTATTTGTCCATTATTTTTTGGGTTGTAATTTGAACTTGAATTTAGTTTTGTTCCTAAGGCTGCATTAAGGGTTTGCCACAATATGGAAGTTATCATAGGATATCTATTTAATATGATCAACTTTAGTATTCCATGAAATATAAATATTTTTTGAAAAAATATTCTTGTCAGTTCCGGTGAATCATCTTTCATGTTCCCATGTATAAAATTTTCCACTTTTATGAGCTTATCCACCACAACCATAATTACATCATGCTTATTTCTGGACAAGGGTATTCCTTGGATGAAGTCTATGCTAATTAGTTTCCATTTATACTGAGGTATATTATGTGGATACAACAGTCTTGTGGGATGTAAATGTTCCGCCTTAACTATTTGGAATTCTATGTAGTGAGCTACATAATTTACTAAATCTTTTTTCATTCCTTTCTAGAAATATTACCTTTTTATATCAGCCAACAATTTGTTACCATGGATGACTTGAATAAGCTGCATTGTGAAATTCTTTAAGTACTCTAATTATTAATTCATTTCCTAAAGACACATATAGTTTACTAAAATAACGTAGAATTCAATCATGTTCAAATTTGAAACCATTATAAATCTTATCATTAGGATTGTTTTCTAATCTTTTTAAAACTTTTTGATAGTAAGGATCAGTCTAGAGTTGTTCTTTAACTTCATATTCAAACTAGGTTCTTAAAGTAACAAGAGCAGAAATATGCTTCCTACGACTTAAGGCATATGCTACTCAATTTTCCTTTCCCTTTATGTAATTAATATAAAAATTATGTTGTTATGAAAATTCTAACCACCTGCATTGTCTTGCGTCTAGATTTAGTTGTGAAAATATATATTTCAGCCCCAAATGGTCTATTTTAAATTTTAAAAGGTTTTCCTAATAGATAGAGCTAATGCCTCTAAACTTGTAATGCATGTACAATAGAAACAAGCTCTAAGTGATGGGGAGAATAATTTTGTTCATGTAATTTTAGTTTTCTACTCTCAAAATCCATTACATGTTGATTTTGAAGAAGGAATCCTCTTAATCCTTCACCTAAAGCATAAATTACTACAATGAAATTTTTATTTGGATCAAGAACTTTCAAAATTGGAGTCAAGGTTAATTATTCCTTTAATAAGTTGAATGGTTCGTCAAATTTATCATCCTAAAACAATTTATTTTTTTCTTCACATTTATCATCCTAAAAAAATTATTTACCGAATTCCATTTTTGCAATGCACAACATTATTTCAATGGTGTCTTGGCCATATATGAATTTATTTTAATGGTGTCTTGGCCATATATGAATTTATTTTAATGGTGTCTTGGAAACAACACAAAAAGATATATGAAAATCATTTCTCTTAATGTTGATGTAGATTTGATTGTTTATGAAGTGTGCAGAACTTAAATCAACCTTCTTACTCCTACACTAAGGTGAGAATATAAATAATTTTCTTAACATAAATCTTGATGAAAATCCTGAGTTTTTTTTTCCATGAAAAGTAAATGAATGTGTGTGATGCGCCAAAATTAGAAATAACTTGAAAAGGTCATAACTTGCGCTCCGAGTGTCCGTTTGAGTCCTTTTTTTTTAAAACACATGTTTCGACTAGACGAATGCACCGGTTAACCAACCCTATTGGTTGGAGCACGTTTCGGCACATTTTCAGGCCCGAATTCCACCATCTAAGGGTAAAAATTAGGATTTTATTTGTAACTCATTTTTTTCCCTATTTTAGAGCATTGGTTAATTTTAGTCTCTTAAATGCATAGTGAGTTAGAAAGTTGGAAATTCCTCTAATTTAGGCATGTACAAGATGTGTGGAAATTTTTGTGCTCGTACAAATAAACATGTGGACTTACTAAAAATAGCAGGTTATGGTAAACTATCTATTTTATTTTAGAGTTCATATTATTTTCAATATATTGAGTTTGTTGAGAAGTTGGCTACATTATCTGGTATCAGATCTGGTTTGATTCTTTAAAAAAATGGTAGGAAGAGGAAGAGCAGGTGATATTGCCCAGATGAATAGAAATATGTAAGATCTGCAAAGGCAAGTTGTTGCACTTGTTGCAATGATAACCCATACAAGAAATCAAGGTGGAGATGACACTTATGAAGAAGAATTTTGTGAAGAGGAGGAAACATAAGTGCCACCCTTAGCTTTTGAAGAAAGGATGCTTCAAGCATTAGAAGGAAATAATGATGGGATAAGAGTTAATGTTTCAGAGTATGGAGGTAGTCTAAAACCAAAGGAGATGATAGACTGGTTAACTAGTATGGGAAACATTTTTTAGTGGAAGGCTATGTCAAAAGAAAAGAAGGTAAAATTACATACACAAAATTGAAAGGTCATGCTATGTTATGGTTGGATAACCTAAAAAAAGAGAAGTCAAGAAAGTGGAAAGAAAGAATTAGGACCTAGAGTAAGATGGAGAAGAAGCTGAAATATAAATTTCTCCCTGTGGATTATGCAAAAACCCTTTACATGAGGTTTCATAATCTCATACAAAACTTAAAAAATATGAAAGAATACATAGATGAGTTCTAAAAGTTGTCCATTTGTGTGGAGCATGAAGAAACTGAGGAATAAATGGTTGCAAGGTATGTACATGGATTAAAATTTTCTATTCAAGATGAGATTAACATGGACATGATCAAGAGCATGGAGGATTCCTATCAATTAGCCTTAAAGAATGAGGAAAAACAAAGGCGTCAAAGTTTGAGGAGATCACCTGGGATGAATGGGGAGGCCTCATCCTCCTTTTAGGGATGAGATGGTTTTAACCAAGGTAGGGGAGAATCACCTTTTGGAGTGGAACAGAAAGAAGATATGAGACAAGAATCCCAGAATCAACAAAGAGGAAGAGGATTTTCTAGGGGTAGAGGATATGTTGGCGATAGAGGATGGGAGGCTCCACAAATACCATTTGTTTGTTACAGATGTGGTGAAGAGGGGAATTGGGATTTTGAATACCCACATTATTATACACATGACAAGAGGAAATTAGATTCTTGAAGAGTTAATATTGTTGAAGTTGAACAAGTAGAAGATGAATAGGACCTAGAAATTTCACCAGATGTTAGAGAAAATTTGATGATTAAAAGGATAATGATTGCTCCAAGAAAGGATATCAAAGGGGATTCATGGTTGCATATAAATATTTTCAGAATAAGATGCACTTCAGGAGGAAAGGTATGTAATGTTATTATTGATGGTGGTAGTTGTGAGAACAAGGTTTCAAATGAGATGGTTGAGAAATTGGGTCTATATTGTGAGAAGAATCCTAACCCTTACCATATTGCATGGTTTAAGAAGGGTAATGAAGTTATTATTGATAAGATATGTTTAATAATTTTTTCTATTGGGAAAATTTATAAGGATGAGATTTGGTGTGATTTTATTCCTATGGATGCATGTCATATGTTGCTAGGAAGACCATGGAAAATTGATAGAAAAGTTATTCATGATGGGGGAAGGAATACTTATACTTTCTGGAATGATGACACAAAAATAGTTTTGCTACCTCTTAAGGAAGAGAGGAAGGCTGAAAATATGCTTTATGCAAAAGAATTTGTAAGGAGGCAAAGGAAACTGGGTTTGGTTATGCATTGGTCATAAATAAGGATGAACCTATAAGTACACAGATACTAATAAAAGCAAAAAAATTAATAGAATAATTTTCTGATGTTATTCCTGATGAGCTACCAGATGGATTGCCACCCAAAAGAGATATTCAACACCATTTTGATATGATTCTAGGGTCTTCACTCCCTAATCAAGTAGCTTATAGGATGAGCCCGATATTGATGCAGAGTTGAATAGGAAAATGGCAGAGCTCATGATAAAAGGGGTAGTAAGGGATAGCATGAGTATGTGTGCAACCCCATCTTTATTAACTACAAAGAAGGATGGAACATAGATAATGTGCATAGATAGTAGAGAAATCAATAAAATTGCAATCAAGTATAGGTTTCAATACCTCACCTTGATGATATGATGGATGTGCTTGATAGATCTAGGTATTTCACTAAGATCAATCTTCGAAGTGGTTACAATTAAATTTAGATCAGAGAAAGAGACAAGTGGTAAACAACATTCAAGACAGGGGATGGATTGTATGAGTGATTTGTGATGCCATTAGGGTTATCCAATGCACCTAGCACTTTTATGAGGATAATGAACACTGTGTTGCGGGAGTATAATGGTAATTTTTTTGTGGTTTATTTTGATGATATATTTATCTTCAGTAAAACTAAATAAGAACATTTGAGGCATCTGAGGGTGATATTTTAAGTGTTAATGGAAGAGAAACTTTATGAAAATATGAATAAGTGCACTTTTATGCAAGAGAGTTTGGTATTCTTTGGTTTTATTATTTCACCAGATGGGATATAGATGGACTCAAAGAAGATAAAAAAAATTTATTGAATGGCCTACTCAACGAAGTATAATAGATGTAAGAAGCTTTCATGGTTTAGCAACATTTTAGAGAAAGTTTATTTAAAAATTTAGTAGTATTGTAGCACCTATAATAGATTGTACAAATGGAAGGGATTTTTTGTGGACAAAGGAATTCGAGGATAGCTTTCAGTTCTTGAAGAAGAAGGTGACAGAGGAACCTATTTTTGCACTACCATATTTTCATAAAGTGTTTGAGGTTGATTGTGATGCCTCACATGTGGATATCGGTGTTGTTCTAAGTCAAGGTGGAAAGCCAATAACTTTCTATAGTGAGAAACTGAATGAGGTAAGAAATAACTACTCTACTTATGATGTGGAATTTTCTGCAATTGTACAAGCATTGAGGCATTAGAGGAATTACTTAGTTCCTAAAGAGTTTGTGTTATTTACAAACCACATAGTCCCGAAGTATGTGAATACACAAAAAAAGTTGAATAGTAGGAATGCAAAGTGGGTATCATTTTTTTTAGGGTTATACTTTTTCTCTAAACATAAATTAGGAAAATAAAATCAAGTTATAGATGTATTGTGACAAGCGTCATTTTAGCTCGTACTTTAATAAATTTTAATATGTCAATCTGAGGTGGCATTTAATGGATGTTTGCAACATAGGGAGTGGTAGGAACACAAATTCAGTACATGTTTCTATTTTAAACTAAATTTATTGAAATGATCATGATTATAAATGAAATGCAATAAGCTCCTATACTAGGATTGAAACAAAACAAAGATCCAACTAAAGCATTTATATTAAGGATTGAATTGAATTCTAAAAGAAATAATACTATGATAACAATACTTTAAAGAACAAAGTAATGAAAAGAAAAATGAGTCTCCTTTTTGTTGGGTAGGAGTGGCCCTTGCTCCTTCCCTTCGATCAGGATTATACTGAGGCTCTTACCAAGATAACTTCTCCTAAATTTGATCTTTATTCAATTCCCAAAATACTGCTACATAAAAACAACTACTACATTTCTGATTACATTACTCCTTTTTATATTAGCCTCCCATGGAGATCTAATTATTGAGACTGACTAATTATAAATCTAACTAACTTTTTCAACTCCACAATTTCCTTGATTCTCAAAAATATATTAACAATGAGAATAACTCATGGGTGATTGATTGTTCCTTTAGAATAACTGAAGAAGAGATCTATGATTGAATCATAGAAGGATTAAATCACTTCTGGAAGATTCCCAAAATATTAGCTTGATTGTAGAAACTAAAGTGGTGATGAGTCATTAGTTATTGCCACTGAAATTTATGATTTGGAACACAGATTGATAGATGTTACGGTCTCTGATAGAAAATGATACTGACAACTAGACTTCCAGGATATTTTTACCCATATGGGTGCAGATGCCACTTATGGTGTGAGGGATTTGATGATCTAGGCATTTTGAAGACACTATCCTCTAACCCTTATCAATAAGGAAGAGATTCTTGTGCCAACACAAAAAAAACATAGACCACTGTGCCACGTCACAAAATAGAGTCCTACGCTCATTATAACTTTTCAACACATGCATTTTTTCACAAGGATTAGAATTTATCCATATCATATTTAAGCCATTCATGGACAAGAATTAAAAATATGAAACATCAAAAATACACACCATAATTACCCATAAACATCTTAAATTAGTAAATATAAATTATGTATTTTTCCCATCATGCATAATAATATTGAAAATAATATAAGTTCGAGCATGGCTTAGACATCATTACATAGGGTTTGACCAGAAAAAAATGGGGCTCATCACTTGTCCTAGACTAAAGATTTAACAGGTCCCCTTGTTACCTATTAAGTTGTTCTACTATTCTAGAAAATTTGTATTCAGTTATAAATGTCTTCCATGTTTCTTTAGCTGCTGTATCAGAAAATACGAAGTGATCCACCACATTATTTTTAAAGGTACTATAATTGTTTTTAGACTAATCATGAGTCACATTCCACTGTGGTACTGGCTCAAGTAGTAAAGGTTGTGTGTATCAAATCCTAATCCACTGCTCTTCGAGAATTAAGATGATTTTGCATACATCTTTTTCCCTCTTCAAGGACCATCTTAGGTTGGTAGGTGAAATGAATTCCTTCCTTTTTATATTGATTTTCCAATAAATAATAATGAACCTATGATGTAAGAAAGTTAACATTGAATGTAGGGATTGCCTGTTCCCTAAAACATTTGACATTATTTTGAAGAATATCAGTGTAGTTTGCTACCAAACTAAGATAGTACACCTGTGAACGGGAACCTATTTAAAATCCTAATGGGGGTCAGCAAATCATGCCTCATAAGGAGGCCCATTGTTGATTCTGACTGCATAAATACTACCCTCTGATCCCTCCATTCACCTTGGCATCTTAAGGTAAAAAAAAAAATGACCTCAAATAGACCTCACTCACATATAAATTGATTGGTATGTTCACCTGCTCAGGAAGTAAAAACTTATGCACATAAAATTCACACAATATTTTTTTCTCAAAATCATTGGTAATAGTATATGCCCCTAAAAATTGATGACCATTCTCAAACTCAATGTCCAACATTGCCCTTGCTCTATTGATTTTCCATTTGAAGAATTTTTCTTTTAAGAAAAAGGCGTAAAAATTGGAAGGAGGCCTACAAGAGAGCACCTGGTCATATAACTGACTGACATGGCCAACATTTTATTTGAGAAATTGAATTTCCTCTTTTAACTTAGTATTTTCCTCCTCAACTTTTATTACGATAACACTCTTCCATCCATTTTTTCATGCCTTTCTATATGATAATTTGAGGGAAGTATCTTTCTTGTTCTTCCTACAACTGAGCCAAGGATATTTCCAATTCTGATTTAGCATCTTTTAATATGTATAATTGTTGCTCTTTTTCCTCTAATGTCTATTGTAACTGGGAATTTTCCTCTTCTTGGTGGGCTACCCGAGTCTGAAGTTCTTGAATTTGTTTCTCTTGAGAAGAGAATTGCTGAGAAAAGTTGACATCTTTGGTTTCCAACAAGGCCTATAATTTATCATCCCTTTCCTTAGCTATTTAAAGGTTGAATTTTACTTTAGAAAAGGACAACACGTTGGGCAGTAGAGTATAAGGGTTTAGAGAAGAAATACGTTCTCCCTCTTCCATGGGTGCTTTACCCTTATCTCTTATTAATTCTTCCTCGGAAATGGATGGAAGCATTGGCTCAAGTGGAGTGTTAACTAGGGTTTGAATGGTTGAAGTTGCTTCGTGTTCTTCCTTTGTTAACAATTGTTCCACTAGTTGTTGAGGAATAGTTGGGTTTGCAAGATAAGTACGATAACATTTTCCAGGTCTGCTAAAAGTGAATGAGGGAGAGTATGATTGTTGAAATTGGATCCATCGTCTCATGTCATTCCCGTTTTTCAAAAAATTATACTTGCAAATTAAATGAATGAGACCCTAAAACTTGAGATAAGTTTCCACCCAATGAAATTTTTTAGTGGCCACACAAATAGCTTCATAGAGAAATTGAGGTAGATTAACCTTATATTGGGGTTTAGCCTTGCCATGGCATAAATGTATGTGCATCCTTAATATTGGGCCTAAAACAATCTCATACTAACCCTCACAAGTAAAATATTTTATCAACCATTTTTCTATCCCTGCCCAGGGTTTTGGTATGCTCAGTCTTTTAATCCCTTTTTCCTTTCCTTTACTGTCAACTACTAGTTGCAATTTTTCCTTTCTTCCGACTAAGAAACTCTTAATTAATTCATGGTACACTATTCACTCAGTAATAGCTAAACCATCATTTGAAAACCCTGATAATTGACTGATTATAGTGGGAGAGAAGGGTATTTCCTTACCATTTATTGTTGAGTATACTTCCTCCATATTACTTGCGAACTCCTCTGTCATCGGAATGTTGAATTCTTCATATGCCAAAATAAAATCTAGCCACCCCGCTTTGTCAAAAAATTCCACCAAATTCGCATCCTCCAAAATATCCAATGAACTGGTAGGTTCATGTCTGAGTCTAGGCCCCATTTAGGTTGGAAAAATCACATGACTAGACAGAGAAGGGATTAGGAGGTATGGCACAGGAGTAATTATGTAGTTCAAATAAAAACCCAATTGAGAGCACATTCATCAAACAACTCTTTTGTTAAAGAATGTAAGCATCTTGTGGAAAATCTAGGCCAAAATCTCGAGGTGATGAGTAGATACCTTGAAGCATGTGGGGCATTATGATTTTTAATGGGTGGAGGATTTGGAGTGAATTTCAGGATGTGCAACATGGTTCTTGGAAAAGGTGGCTAATTAATATACATGATGGAACAAAATAACTTTAAATTTAAAACCTTGCAATAAATACCTTGATATTAAAGCTTGTCGTTCATCACTGTTATTTGTAAATGTGAAGTGTGTAATTCTTCCGCCACTTTTCATGACATCATGCCTTGGAAATTTGTTGTACCTTCTTGATATATTACCCTTCTTATTCCTCTTTTTTAGGAGAGAGAAAATTACCATTGCTTGTTTTCAATTTCCTCTATTATTCTCTCTCTCTCTCTCTATATATATATATGTATATATATATATATATATATATATATGTATATATATATATAGATATATATATGTATGTATATATATATGTATGTATGTATATATATATATATGTATATGTATATGTATATATATATGTATATGTACACATATGTGTATATGTATACATATATGTATATGTATATGTGTATATGTATATGTATATGTATACACATATGTATATATATATATATATATATATATATATATATATATATTCATGAAACATTGGGTACTATTTATGGCTTTCACCCAATGCTCTAAGAGAAGATAATTGTCATTGCTGGTTTTTAATCATCTCCTCTTTATTTTTGACAGTCCTGGTTAAGTTCTTCATTGTGTTGGGCAAGACAACCTTGCCTCACAGTGGAGGTTTGAATCCTCTTGTATTACCTCTTGAAATGCATGTCAAGATGTTGGTTTATGGTATAGCCTCAATTTGTGGCCATTAACCAACATGAATTTACTTTTTCCATCAATTAGAATTAATTGAATGGTACCATTATCATATACTTCAGCAATTTGATAAGGACCCATCCATCTCATTTGTAGCTTCCCTTTGAAATCTTTGTACTTTGAATCGAAGAGTAAAGCCCAATATCCTTTTTGAAATTTCTTTGGCTTGATTTTCTTGTCATGCCATAGTTTTTTTTGTTGTTGAATAATCTCCGTCTGATGTAATGCCTGAAGCTTGATCTCATCTAGTTCATTCAATTGAATGATTCTTGCTTGCTGAACTTTAGTTAATTCAATTACCACGTCAAATGTTTTCCTTGTGTTTGGATTTAAAAATTTATTGGCATGATAGGCTTATTACCATATACTAATTCATATGATATGAATCTTGTTGTCATCTTATATGTAGTATTATAGGCCTATACTACTTATGGTAATTTTTGTGCCCAATTTTTCCTTGAGATGTCCACCGTCTTTGTGAGTATGTTTTATAGCTCTCTGTTGGTCACCTCCACTTTCCCATTTGAGTGTGGATGGTAGGGATATGATTTCTTATGTCGGATCTAATATGTATCTAAAAAGGAGCTTATCACCCTTGACATAAACTATGGCCCTTGGTCTAATACAATCGATCTAGATGCACCAAATATTTGAAAAAAAAAATTATACAAAAAATATGCAACCTTTTCATCCTTGTGTGTGATAGTGCCTACATTTCAGACCATTGGTAACATAGTGAGTAAAAACTAATATATATTCCTTACCTTGTGAGGTTGGGTCAAATGGCCCAATGAAATCTAGTCCCCACTTCTCAAATGGTTCCTGAACAACTTGTGGTTGAAGTGACATCTCTGATGTGAATGTTGGCTTCCCCATTCGTTGGCATTTATTATACCTCCATACATATTTCTTGGCATCCTTGAACAAGGAAGGAAAGTAGTATCCCGATCCCAATATTTTAGGAATGGTTCTTTACACTGAGTAGTGACCTCCTAATGGTTTATCATGACATGCCCATAGGATGTCAATTATTTCATTTTCAGAAACACACTTGCGTAACACATGATCAGGACCACATTTAAACAATATTCCATTTAACCAAGTATACATCAAAATTTTCTTAATTAATTCCTTCTTTTTCTTAGGTGTGAAGAAGTTTGGAAACTTACCTGTGGCTAGATAATTCACCATGTCTTCATACCAGTGAGAGACCATAGATAGTGTAAATTAATGTTCATCTGGGAATTCATCATTGACTTGTTCATCTTCCTTTGAAGGCATAATCCTGGAGAGAAAATTAGGCACAACATTGGACTTTCTTGGTTCATCAACAATTTTAATATTGAATTCTTGCAGTAGTAATAACCAGCTGATAATTTTTCCATGAACCAGAGGTTTATTCATGAGATACTTAATGGAAGAGTGGTTAGTATGTACAATAAATTCATATCCCATGATATAATGTCTGAAATTATTTATCACATATACCATGGCCAAGGATTATTTTCCTGTGGTTGTATAATTTTTCTCAACATGAGAAAGATTTTTACTAATATAGTAAATCAGATGCATATGTTTCCCTTCCTCCTGTTGTCCTAGAACAACACCAATTGCTTCATTAGAGGCATTTTTTCGGATGTGAAATGGTAATTCCCAATTAGGACCTCTCAACATTGGAGTACTGATAAGTTTGTCCTTAATTCCATCGAAGGCTCCCAGGCATTCTTCTGTCCATTCAAACTCAGAATATTTAGTTAGTAAAGAAAATAATGGAGAAGTAATTATACTAAAATCTGGTATGAACCTTTGGTAATAGCCATCATGACCCAAAAAATGTCTTACTTTTGTTTGATTGGTGGGTGAGGGAAACTTTACTATGATTTTTACCTTGTCTGGGTCAACTTTAATTCCTTCGATTGAAACATGATAACCTAAGAAAATACCTTATTCCATAAGAAATAAACATTTCTCATGATTTAATGAGACCTGATGTTTTTCACAATGAGAAAGAACTTTATCTAGATTGTTGATTGCTTCCTCGAAAGTTTCTCCATAAAATGTAAAACTGTGAATGTAAATTTCTACATAGTCATGAGTGAGGTTTGAGAAGATAGCTAGCATAGCTCTTTGGAAAGTTGTTGGGGCATTGTATAACCCAAAAGCTAGCACTCTGTAAGTGAAGGTCCCCTGAGGGTAGGTGAATGTTGTTTTGTCTTGGTCTTTTGGTGCTATAGTTATCTGATTGTATCCATTAAATCCATCCAGAAATGAGAAGTATCTTTTTCTTGATAGATTATCTAGGACTTGATCAACAAATGGTAATGGAAAATAGGCCTTATGAGTGGCCTTGTTAAATTCCCTATAGTCCACAAAAACTCCCAATTTCATGGTATTTTTAGGTACTATGACTAAAGGAGAATCCCATTGACTATCTGAAATTGGATAAATAAAGCCTATATTTAAGAGATTTTCAATTTCATTCTTAAAAATTTCCCTAAGTGTCAGGTTTATCTTTCTTTGAGGTTTCCTAACTGGTTTAACTTCAGTAGTGTAAAATTGATGTGTACAAATGATAGGATGTATAACCTTCATATCGTTATATTCCCAAGCAAAAGCATGAGGATGAGAGCCTATGAGTTTAAACAATGTGTTTTCTTCTTCATCTTTCAACTAGTTATTTACTATCAGAGTCTTTCCAAGAAGTACAGGTAATTGTTTTATATCAGGTTGGATTGAATTAATGTCTGGATAACTTCTTAAAATTGCATTTAGTTGGCATTTATGTGGTAGGAGTTTTTGCACTGAGGTTATGTTCTAAAATATTCATTTTGTTAAATCAATGTTCCTCACAAATGTAAAAATAATTGGCTGGTTATTCTCATCTATGAAGTCATTTTTGATCTCATTAAGTTGCAGTATTGGACTAGGAAAAGAATCAATGATGTGCCTAGCATGGGACTCAAAATGGGACTAGCATAAGACTCAAGCACAGAACTCGGTATATATACAAGATCATTGTCATGGTAATCACTTTGAATCTACTCTGATTATTCCAGAATTATTACCATTAGAAGAGAGGAAATAATATCCTCTAAACCATCAGATTCATCGGTAGGCCAATGTTTGTTGTCTATGGAAAATGACGTAGTTTCAGGGTAGAGTGACAATTTCTTGGAATGTTGACCATTGGTAATGACCATATTTTGTCTTGTAATCAATGAAGCAGCAGTAGTTGCTAACCAAGGACGTCCTAGGATTATGGGGTAACCCATGATTCTATTATTTTTTTTTATTATCATGAAATCTACCACATAGTCCCAAGATTCGATTGTAATAGTAACATATTCTATTATCCCCTTTGGTTTATTCACTGATTGATCTGTCATCTGCAAGACAATGTGTGTTGTTTGAGGTTCATGGAGTGCCAATGTAGATAGAGTATCAATAGTCATTAAATTTATGGAAACTCTTAAAACAATAATAACATTAGGGATTTGGAAATTTCCTATGTAAACAGTGAAAATAGGGCTGTCGGGATCCCCGTACTTAGGAGGAGGATTAGTTCCTTCTAAAATTATAGCAAGTTTCCCATCAACTTGGATGGTATTTTGTTGATTATTCCTTCTCCCTAGAGTCTTGAAACATATCTCTTTAATGGTTTTATTTAATTCATAAATTTCCTTAATAGTTTGTTACAAAGGAATACTGATACTTAACTTCCTCATCCCTTGAAGTAATTCTAACTCTGGATTCTCACGTATCACGAAGGTTTGCTTTGCGCTAGCCTAGAGGGGAAAGGAATGCTAGTGTTTTATTGAGGAGTTTCTTCTACATTATCAGGTTGTTCTTTCCTTGCCTCTTCATTGTTGTCAGGAATCTCCTCAATGACAGGGAAAGGAGGTTTAGATGTAACCTTTCTTGAATGTACCATTATTTCCTTGTAATTCAAATAGTTTAATGTAGGGTTTTCTTATATTCTACCATATATACTGGATTTCCCTTCCTTATATATTTTGGGTTTTTCACAGTCTAAGAAGGTATCTTTGGTTGGACAGGTTGATGGGGTTGGGTACCATTACTTGGTCCAACCAAAAGGGCTTGTTGACCTTGTGATTTTCATTGGTTGTAATATTGTTGTCCAGACCCTTGTGTTGCATTCCAGTTTTGTTGGTAATGAGAATTACATGGTGGATATTGTGGAATGTCTGGATGTGAAGACCATGGCTATTAATAGAAATGTGGTTGTGAATATAATGGGCTCCACTCTTGTGAAACTTGTTGAGCATAAGGAGTTAGATATGACTACGGTCCATTCCATTGGTTTGGAATCCATTGCACTTTTTGGTTATATTTTTGATGTTTGCTGGACTAAAAAATTTCCTCCCTTCTTTAGACACATGTAGTTTAACTCAGTTTCTTCATGATTGTTTTGTTTTAAATGATTCTTGAGTAGGGGAAGCAGACCATATTGATCTGTGGCATGCTTACATTTATAGATAAGACAATTTTTTGTCTTTTCTAATGAACAGTCCTTTAATCCATGTTTCTCCCTACACCTTGAGCAGTAAATGAACAAAGGCTCTTTATTTATAGCATTTTCTCTATCCATGGTAGTGCTGAGTTGAATTAAGAGATCAATTTTTAATTTTACAATTTCTTCCTTTAATTTGGATAGGTCTCCACTAGCCATTTTTCCTTTTTAATTTCTACAATTTGGGTGATTTCTTGAGTAATTTCTGCAAAGATCAATGATATTTGTGAATTATAACTTGTTCATATCTCCCTTCCCCATTAGGTTGAATGCTTATTTAGTGCCATCATCTAATCCTTTGAGGACTAAAGTTTTGAGTTTGTTAATGTCGACTCCATCTCCACACCTTCTATGAAGAAAAATGAACCCGTCTAAGTAGTCCTCTGCACTTTCATCCTCCTGCTAGATTCAGAAGAGTTCTTATTTCCTATCCCTTACTTGATAATAGTCCTAGTATTTATCTAGGAAATCTTGTTCCATCTCTTCCCATGTATGGATGGAATATGGGGTTAATTCCATAAACCATCTCATAGCTACTTATTTTAAAGTAGAGGGAATAAGTTTAAGTTTTTTGGCCAAATTGTGTAGTCATAAGTTTGACACAAAACCCTAAGTTCAAAGAGGAATTGATCAGGATATTTTGAAACCAGCCCTTGAAAATTTAGAAAAATTGATGGGGATATATTTTTCATAGGATCTTGATCATTAGGATCCAACTAGATAGGATAGGTAAATGTTTTTCTTGGTGGATTTTCTACACCATTGTCTCTATGATTGGGGTCCGACATCTTGACTTGAACAACAAATTATTCCATGGGTTTATTATTTTGGGGGTTTTGAAGGTTTATTCTAATAAAGTATCCTCTATAGTATCTAGGTCTAAACATACAACCCTAACATACTTGAAATGGTTCCCTAATTATTGATACTGAACTTGGCTATCTGTGTTCCACATACTCACTTTAGGGAATCCGTGTTATTTTACCCAGGTTTCCTGATTATTTTTTTAGAATAAAAGAGAAAGAAAAAAAGAGAGAGTTACGTAAATTAACTTTCTAAATTGAAACTTAACACACACAACTGCAATATCTTATAGCTAGCACCATAACCATTGATAACACCTTGTCCCTAAAAATGATGCCAAAAAGTGACAAGTATTGTTTTAGCTTGTACTTTAATAAATTTTACTATGTCAATCTGAGGCAGCGTCTAATGGTTGTTTGCATTAAAGGGAATGATAGGAACAAAAATTTAGTACAAGTTTCTATATTAAACAAAATTCATTGAACTGATCGTGATTACAAATGAAATGCAATAAGTTTCTATACTAGGATTGAAACAAAAATGGATATCTGAATAAAGCATTAATATTAAATACTGAATTGAATTCTGAAAGAAACAGTAATTTGATAATAATAGTATAAATAAAAAAGTAATGAAAAGAAAAATGAGTCTCCCTTTCATTGGGTAGGACTGGACCTTGCTCCTTCCCTTCGATTAGGATTATACTCAGGCTCTTAGCAAGATAACTTCTCCTCAATTTGATCTGTATTCATTTCCCAAAATGTTGCTACATAAAAACAACTACTACATTTCTGCTTACATTCCTCCTTTTTATATTAGCCTCATATGGAGATCTAATTATTTAGACTGGCCAATTCTGAATATAACTAACTATTTGAACTCCACAATTTCCTTGATTCTTAGCAATATATTAACGATGACAATAACTCATGGGTGATTGATCGTGCCTTTAGAATAAATGAAGAAGAGGTCTGTGATTGACTCATAAAAGGATTCAATCACTTCTAGAAGATTCCCAAAATCTCAAGTTGATTGAAGAACCTAAATTAGTGACGAGTCTTCAGTTATTGACACTAAAATTTATGATTTGAAATGTTGATTGATAGATGTTATGATTTCTAATAGAAAATGATGCTGACAACTGGAATTCCAAGATCTTGTTACCCACATGCATTAAAATGCCATTTATGGTTTGAGGGATTTGATGAGCTAGTCATTTTGAAGAAACTATCCTCTGGCCCTTATCAAACAAGGAAGAGAGTCTTGTGCCAACACAAAACAAAATAAAATTCCACTGTGCCATATCGCCGAACAGAGTCCTACGCCACCAAATATCCTAAGTCCCGTGCTCATTATAACTTTTCAACACATTCATTTTTTTACAAGGATTGGCGTTTGTCCATATCATATTTAAGCTATTCATTCATAAGAATTAACAAGATCAAACATAAAATACACACACAATAATTACCCATAAACATTTTAAAGTAGTAAATATAAATTATATATTTTTCCCATCATGCATAATAATATCAAAAATAATATAAGTTCTAGCATGGGTTAGACATCATTGCATAGGGTTTGACCAGAAAAAATGGGGCTCATTACATTGAGTAGGCGTGTGACTCTATTTACCATTATGGAAAATGAGGTGGTGGGTTTTGAAGCAATAAAGAGTTTGTATTCTTCTGATTCGTATTTCAAGAATATTGTTGAAAGGTTAAGTCATCCATTGTCAGATGAGGCAGGAGATGCCTAGGATGAGTACCTTTTACAGGATGGCCATCTATTCAAGGGACACCAACTATGTATTCCAGTTGGGTCTATGAGAGAGAATATAGTGAAAGAGCTGTATAGCAGAGGATTGGTTGGGCATTTTGGTAAAGATAAAACGATAGCCTTGGCAGTAGAGAAATAATATTGGCCAAAGTTGAAAAGAGATGTGTTAAGATATGTGGAGAGGTGTCAAATTTGCCAAGTCTTGAAAGGCCATGCATAAAATATAGGGTTTTATATGTCATTTACTGTTCCTAAAGGGTCATGGACACATTTGAGTATGGATTTTGTTATAGGATTACCAAAAACACAATGAGAAAATTTGTTCGTTTGTATGGTTTTCCAAAAACCATTACTTCAGATAGGGACACAAGTTCTTAAGACACTTCTGGAGGACTTTATGGAAGAATTTGGGAACTCAACTACAGTTCAACAGTGCCTATCATCCTCAGACTGATAGACAAACACAGGTGGTAAATAGGAGTTTGGGAAACCTATTAAGGTGCATAGTTGGGGAAAATCCAAAACAATGGGACTTAGCATTACCATAAGCTAAGTTTGCATATAACAGTTCCGTAAATAGATCCATAGGAAAGTCTCCATTTTCTATTGTGTATGGGAGTAATCCAAATGAGGTGTTAGATTTGGTACAACTACCATTTGATGGCAGAGTCAGTGATGATGTAAAAGCATTTTCCGAACATATACAATAATTGTAGGAAGAAGTGCGGAAGAAGTTGCAGAATAGTAATGATAAGTATACGTAAATAACATATGTGCACAGACGGAGAAAGGTTTTTACAGTTGGTGATTTGGTTATGGTATACATGTGGAAGGAAATGTTTCTAAAAGGAACCTATAACAAGTTGAAGTGCAAGAAAATTGGTCCTTACAAAATCATGAAAAAGATAAATGATAATGCTTACGAGGTAGAATTTTCAAGGAATTTTGATATTTCTCCATTGCTTAATGTTTCAAACTTGTATTCTTTTCATGGGGATGGTGCAGAAGGGGATGTTATTGATGTAGTAGTAGATTTGAGATAGTAGGTTCCAATGAAGCAAAAAGAAGAAGTGGATCAGATTCTAAACAAGAAAACAGTGGACACGCGACATGGGAAATACAACAAATATTTAGTACATTGGAAAGGACTAGAATAAGAGGAAGAAACATGGGTCACCGAGTGGGAGATTAAGAAGTTGGATGCAGATAAATGGAAGCAATTTGAAGAAGGAAACTTATAGGAGATGTGTTTTTTTCAAGTAGGGGAGAATGATACGCCAAAATTAGCGAGAACTTGAAAAGGTCATAACTTGCGCTTCGGGTGTCCGTTTGAGTCAATTTTTTTGAAACCACCTATTTTAATGAGACGAATGCACCAGTCAACTTGCCTTGCCAGTTGGAGCACATTTCGGCACATTTTCGGGCCCAAATTCCACCATCTGAGGGTCGAAAATTAGGATTTAATTTGTAACTCAGTTTTTTCCTAGTTTAGGGCATTAGTTAATTTTAGTATCTTAAATGCATAATGAGTTAGAAATTTTTCAATTCCTCTAATTTAGGCATGTACAAGATGCGTGACAATTTTTGTGCCCGTATGAATAAGCATGTGGACTTACTAAGAATAACAAGTTCTGGTAAACTGTTAAAAATAGTAAATTCCACCACCTAGAGTAGATTTAGTCAAAGATAGATTTTAGTGGGTAACTCGAGTTGGGAGTTGTTTTCTTATTTATGAAGCATTGTAATTCATGGTTGCATAACGAAGAAGGAGATCTATTTTCTTTTGGAGTTCATATTATTTGCAGTATATTACGTTTGTTGAGAATTTGGCTACATTAGTGTAGAATATTTTGCACATTTTCACCTACTCCTATCCTAACTTTTGTTGAGTGATATAAAGATATTGATGTGATGCACTCTTTTAACTTCTAACTCTTCAAGTTACCTCTTATTCTTCTATTGAACAAATGAAAATATTATGGGGTCCTTAGATAAATAATCTTCTTTCCCAAACCTTACTATTGTTAATCTATATTTTAAGGCTCAAAGAACTATATATATGCCGACATGGGAATCAAGGTCACTCCCTTGCATTGTTGATTGTAAGGAATACTCGACAAGTCCTCTTAAAGATGCATGCACTAAGCTTGTAAATTAGGTACTCGTCTATAGTATGATTCTACAATATTATAAGATGAAATTAGGGATTCAACTCCATGCTCATGGGAAAATTCATGAGTCCATATATTCGATCAATTGTCGCTACCTTTGGGAGTTTTGAGATTTGTAAATTCTAATGTTAACACATCTAACAATCCTATAAATGGCAGTTAACAATCCAAAATGCCCCAAAACCTAAATAACGACTATATTCTTTCCCAAAATAGACATCAATTGTAGAATTTAAACCCTAAAAGCTTTAGGATGAATGTTGAAATCCTGAAAAATACCTATTTACTGACCATATTAGATTATAAAAAACTATCTCCTAAACTATATCTCATGGAGGTGTGAGATTAGTTCCATGAGATGTAGAGTGACCCTAGTTTCTTATATTTACTAAAATAAATTTTAAAGTTAAACATCTATTTTTGTAAATAGAAAACTCCCACAAACACATATATTACATCATACTCTAAGGAACGAGTAAGCACTTTTAATTCGTGAATTGTTGAACCTAGAATTTTAAAGCATGAACACGCTTTTACAAACCTTGTACACATTTTTCTTAAAATCACATTTTTGCCAATTTTTGACCCCCCAACTCCGTATGCTTACCCATGTATGCTTCTCTACGCTGGAAATCTACAATTTTATAAATGGACTCTTCAAAAAAACAGAAAATATTTCTTTGATACTTCATTATAATTCCTCTCTATAGACTCATATTTTCATTGTGGCAGTCTATTTAAATTAGAATTGGGACAATGTGTACATGCAATTTAAGAACCGCCAACACATGCGAGAAGGAGACACAAAAACAAAGAACACAGTAGTAATAGTAGGAGACCATTACTTAATGGATACTGCATTGATATGGGATAGAAGAATGGTAAATAAACACATAATTACAACTTTTTTTATAATAACTAGTCATGTACCAAATTTATGCGTCCATTATAACGTGATATGTAATTTTCATTTCAATGTAAATGCAACATTGCAAATTTAGTTTACTCAAAATCCGAACAAAAAATCAAATTCAATCATTAAGTCCAAAAAGAAAAAAACATTGGCGTGTCCAAAAGCAGAGATATCAAATTTTGCAGCGCATTTCATTCCTGCCAAAATTTGCCCACCAAATAATGCAGTGCCTGCCAAAAACAACACAGATTCTGCACTCCTGGAAAATACATTATCAAGACAAAATTGCAATTGATCACGAGCTGAAAAATACATTAATATAATGACATCTAAAATTCTTGAGGAGAAAATTATATATTTAAAAGCTATAAGTTAAGAGTGTCCCTTATCCATCCTTGAAATGCAAAAATAAAGGTTTTTCTTAATACATTCCTTCTTTATGAAGTAAAAAGACTTGGCTTAGAAATGTGCCACGTTTTAGAATGGTCGCATATGAGTGATGTCAAGAAAGAGAATAGATAACACCCACATCAAATGGAATTCTAATGTGAACATTTTCATTTTGATATATTTCCTACAATTCACTTATTTTCTTCAATATTTTATTTTGTTCTAAATAAATATAATTAGATTACGACAACAATGTGCTAAAATGTATAACCATGTTTGTTTCCCCTTATAACATTAGATGGAACTCTTGAAAATAAAGATGCGTATAAATGAGCTTTTTTTTAATCTGGAATCTTTATTAAAATTTAATCCATTTAATGAAACAAAACATTTTTTTTGAAAGATAATTTGATGGTTAGATGAATTTAAGTATTACTAATTTTATTGTACATGGTTTTATAGAAGTAGTAGTCATTGAGATTGTATCATGTAAAGATTCTAAATATGTTTTTGGAAGAAACACACATCTACACTTAACAAATTATGGCTCTAGTTTTGTTATTACAAGCAAAAGTGGGGTTTTAAGAGGGGCATCGTCTTTTGTGCAATGAGATTCCATAGGAAGGATATTCAATAAAATTCATGTGAAATAAGACGAAAACCAAGGAAGAGCAACTGACAGTCATACGTTTCCCATCCGACAACAAGTCATCATACAAATAGTGGTCAAGATTAAAACAACACACCAAGAGGGTCAAAAAGACTGAGGTACATTTTCCTCATTCCATACTTTTTTTCCTTTCTTTTTCTTTACTCCTATCAATTCAATTGTATTCACAAGAGCTACTTATAAGAATCAAAATTTTTAAGATTCAAGATTTATGGGTTCCTTATCGGATTCAAAGTTTTCAAATTAATATGATCTTTTCCTACCTCACGTAGAAATCTCATTACCATCTATTAGCATATTTATTTCTTTTTCATTTAACTTTGAACTCATCTTAAGAGTTGTTGTCCCTTTTTCTTTTCCTTCTATGATATCTTTCTCATCCTTTGTATATAAACACTTTTTTGAAATACGATCATTTTCTTGTTCTATAATCGGACCCTTGTATGGTTTTCAAGCCTTAATCTTTAGAGGATGACCTTTTTCCTTTTAGAGAATACTCGGGTTTATGGGCATGATTTTTGAAGACAAGATGTGTTATATCAAATAAGACACCTAAACAATGTATTTTCATAATCTAACAGAGGTACTCCCATTGAAATTCACCTCCCTTTACAATCAGTGTATTTGGAAAACCATTACTAAGTTGAATATCCACACAAAATTGAGCATTTAAGTATAAGGACCCACGAAAGTTATAGATCATGGAAGAAGGTGAAATCACCAAGAGATGTTTTCTAACATTGGTGATTCTATCCATAACTCATCCACATGTTCCTATAATTTATAAGCATGATCATGATAATTTGCATAATCTTTTTTCATAGTTTCATATCTCTATCATATCTCTATAACTTATAGAATGGTGCATCATTTCTAAATCCTAACCCTAGTCTCTCTACTTCTACTTTCATAAACTATTTTGATTGAATATTTATCCTTGCATAATTTAGGACTATCGTATTTATTGTGTTTTTCATATTTCCTAATTTGAATTAATATATAAGCATTCATGTAATATTCTTGAGTAGATAAAATCTAATTTTGATTTTATAACAGTATAGAAAATCAAAATAAAATAAAAAACAATATTACAAGCACCAAACAAATCCTAGAAAGTTGAACATGAATGTAGATAAGGAAAGGGGTTTCAGACTACAATTACACTAAATAAACATTAACCAAATTTAATTGCAAAAGGGATTTATAGAGATATAAATTTTACAAACGTACCTAATTGCATGAATTATAGATTATCTAGACCATACAAAATATTACGAATTTATAAATTTTTTTTGTAAATTATGACTTGGAAGATAATACATTTTTCATACAAGTTTGAAGATAATCAGACATGATAGGCGGCATCAGTTTGGCTGGGTCAATAAGGTGAGTGATTCTTTGATTCCATATCGTGTAAACTAATAGTGGCTAGAATCATAATGATCATGAAAGTGGTCAACTAGTATCAAATGCTTAAGAATGTGGCCTTTTCTTTAAGCAAGTGCAAAACTAAGTGTGTAAATGTGATCTCTATGTCCTAGTATTGACAAACCTCACACACATTTTTATATTCATTGTGAGTTGGTGAGAAACTAATCTCTTTCTTCAAAACTCTAATTGAATCTCTCGATTTGCAAAATGCGTAAGGAAAACAAGTGTGTTTTTAGGTTTTTGTTCTACTAGAGAAAACTTGAGCTTCCTTAATACATTTTAGGTCCCTCAACCAAACCAAAAAAATTGAAATAAACATACAATTATAATTCATCAAGCAAGTATTCATGTACATTGCAATTGCCTCAATTGTCGTCTTTTCAATATATGCAAAGAAATAGTAGAAATTTTATGCCCGCAATCTACATTTTGATACAGTGATACTTCAAAAATAAAGAAGTTATTTCCTTAATACTTCTCTATGATTCTTCTCCATGAACTCATGACTCCACTATTTACAAACTTTTTAAATTTAAATTGGGACAATATTAGTGTTCAAGACAAAATATAACTACCAACCCATGTCAAAACTTTGAGGCACCCAAGCATATGCAATAAGAGATGAAAAGATAAATGAGCAACTTGTTAGGGATACAAAATTGACACGAGATTGTAGAATAATAAATACACTAACTTTAAAATAGTACTTAACTAGTCATGCAACTAAATTACGTGTCCACAAATAGACTTTGCACCATTCTTCCTTTGGTATATGTGTTTTGCGGCAAACTCACCCATGACTATTATCATTTCAATGTAAAAGCAGCATTGAAAATTTATCATTTCACTTTTAAATATCTTATTATCTACCGTATATAATTAAAAGCAAAGAAAACCATTGCGTTTCCTTAACAAGATTCTTAAATTTTGGAATTTCTATCAAATTTTGTAGCGCAGTCATTCCATCGAAAACAAAGTAGAGCGTAATCATACATGCAAACAAAACAAAACAAAAAGCAATCATATGAAGACAAAAATGCTATTGATCACGAACCCAAAATACAATGTGTACTCTTCGACATTTTCATTTTTGAAAGGACATTTGATATTGACAAAATTATTATTGAGATATTTTATTCAATACATTTCAACATTATAAATAAATAAAAATAATTATATTAAGGTTACAACTAATGAGCTAAAATGTACAACAATGTTTGTTTCCCTTTTAATATTATATGAAACAAAGTTCTTATGGTTTGTTTATTCGACCTCGGTTATTGCTTTAGGTGGTAGTGATTTTGGTTGTGGGTTCAAATCTTGTGATTTATCCGCAGTATGTATTGAGGGCTTGGTGTATGTTCCATATGAGGTTGATCAGTGGCACTCATCTTGTGTTAGAGCTTCTCTCCTTGGGGCTATGGGTTGATGGGTATTCGTTGATCCCTCTAAAATACCAAAGAAACATTAGATGAAATAAGAAAATGAACATCTCTAAAAATAAACCTTTTTTGTTTCGAAAAAAAATCCAATTTATTGCCTTATTAAAATTTAGTACATTTGATACAACAAAGCATTTTTTTAAGACAATTCAATGACTAGATGAAACTAAACGAATACTAAATCTATATGGTTTCACACAAGTAGTCATTGAGATTGCACCATATAAAAGTTCCAAATATGTTTTTAGAAAAAATGTACACCTCCACTTAATAAATTATGGTTGTAATTTTTTTTATTGCAGGTAAAATTATGGGCTTTAAAAGGGGCTCACTCCTTTGTACAATGAGATTCAATAGGAAAGACATTCAATAACATTCACATGAGATAAAAGGAAGAATATGGAACGGAAACCACCTGTCATACATTTCTCATCAGACAACAACATATCAACCTACCAATAGTGGTTAGGATTTAAACAGCCCACCAAGAGGGTTAAAAATATTGAGGTGCATTGTCCTCAATCCATCCTTTTGTCCTTTTCTTTTTCTTTACTTCTATTCATTTCATTGTATTCACAAGAGCTAGTTGTGAAATTTAGGATTTTGGGATTCGGGATTTGCATGTTGTTTATTGGACTCAAACTTTTCATATTCATACATGATATTTTTAGACCTCACGTATAAACTTCATTACTAGCTTTTAACATATTTATTTCTTTTTCATTTAACTTTAGAGTCATCTTAAGATTCACCGCTTCTTTTCCTTTGTTGATATATTTCTTGTCCTTTGTATCATTTTTTTTGAAATATGATTGTTTTCTTGTTTTGTAAATAGAACCTTGTATGATTGTCAGGTCTTCATCTTTGGAGGATGATACTTTTTCCTTTTAGAGTACACTATATATAATGGGAATGATTCCTAAAGATGGTGTATGTTATATCAAATATGACACATAAACATTGCATTTTCATAATCTAACACTCACTCCCATTGAAATTTACCCTCCTTTACAATCAATTTATTTCGAAGACCCAACTTTATCCTCTCAATGTCAGTGTTTAAATATTTTCACAAAGAATTTGTTATATCTTTAAATACTTAAATATTCTAGAAATTGAGAAGTAAATTTTAGGAGGACAATGAAAACATACATTTTATCTATCATCATTGTGGGTGGATCAAATTTAGGTAATCATGGGGTGGTAAGTAGACATGAGCTTACCCAAAATAGAGGCATTTCCTAGATCACTAGATTTTAATCTCTAAGATGTGTAAATTAAATAATAAAAAACCTTTTGCATGTAAGTATATCTCACATTTCTTTGATCATTTTGTCTAAATCCACTTAAACAAATTTGTATAGTGCACAACTGTTGGCAAAATTTAGTTCCAACACAACCAACACAAGGGAAAAGAAAACTATATCAATATAAAACACATACACCCAAAATATATTTATTATCTTTAAAATAAAAACTTCACACAATCAGAGGTGTTTCTCTGTATATTTTCTTTTGTTTCTCTTCTTGTGTCCTTTCTTTTCTCTCTCTTCCTTACTATTCAATCCTTCAAGTTGTTGTTCTATATATATCCTTGTTGTATATTTTTGTTCTTCCTTCTTGCAATGTGTTGTTGCATTGTATATCCCTCTCGTTTATATTCTCCTATGCTTCTTATATTTTATGTTGTTGCATATCTATATCTCTCTAAGATGCTATATATATACCACATGATATTGTCTCCTCGTGACGTCCATATTGCATGACCTAGACCCGACGCTATCTCCAAAAATAGTTAAATCTAGGGATCAATGTCTTCCGAAGTCAATTGCTAAATAATGTGGCAAAATCGTGCCACGTGTCAAGCATTGACAGTTTGATCACTTCCCATTGACTCGTTGAATTTTCCTTGACCAAGCTCAGACCCGACAATTTATACAATGTGGCTCATTTCGTAGGGTTCACATCAACAGGGAGTGGGGAGGTCCATGGAAAGCTGCCATGAGACCTGTGCTTAGCAGACGGTTTAAAATTCAATGAAAAAAAATATTAAAAGTTGGGTGTTTCAGAGAGAGGGAAACATGGATTTGAAAAAACTTGCAGGGCTCAAGATTACTAACAAAAATAAATTATAACACTCCCCCTTAATCTTGAGCCAAATAAAGATACGTACAAAAATTGATAATTAATTTATGTAGTTAGGCGGTCCATCTATGATGCCCATATTTTCTCTCCAATTCTCAAACATGTCTTTTGATAAAGTCTTGGTAAAAATGTCAGCTAGTTGCTACTTTGAATTGCAAAACTTAAGCTCAATTTCTCACTTTCCAACTAATTCCCGAATAAAGTGATGCATGATTGCAATATGATTTATTCTTCCATGGAATACTAGATTCTTTGATAATGCAATAGAAGAAATATTATCATAGAAAATAATAGAACCTCCTTTTTTCTCTTCATGCAAATATGAGATGATTCTTCTTAACCATATTACTTAACAAGCAGCTGAATTTTCTGCAATATACTTTGCTTTAGCTATATGCAAAGAAACAACTGACTGTTTATTTGAAGCCCATGAAATGGCTCCTAACCCAACATTAAAAACATATCTGGATGTGATTTTTCTATCATCAAGGCTTCCTGCCCAATCACTATCTATATATCTAACTAACTGTAAATCATTATAAGCAACATATTAAATTCCGTAATTTTTAGTGTCATTCACATACCTCAAAATATGCTTTCTTTTTTTCCATTGCGTCTAATATTGAGTTTCCATGAATCTAGAAATCAGACTAACTGCATACATTATATCAGGTCTATTTACATTCAAATATATCAATCTTCCTTCCATGCTTTTGTATCTTGTAGGATCAACATTACTACTGCAATCATCATTTGTCAATTTTAAACTTACTTCAGATGGTGTAGATAGTGGTTTGTTGTCCAACATTCTGAATCTTTGTAAAATTTCTTTTATGTACTTTTATTGAGAAAAAAATATGCCCAGCTCCATTTGTTTGACCTCAATGCCAAGGAAATACTTTGGTAGTCCCAAATTGGTCATCTCAAACTCCTTCTTCATGGATGATTTGAACTCATTTATAGCCGTGTTTACATTTCCACTAAATATTAAATCATCTACTTACAAAAAAAAATCAAAATTTCACCATCCTTGCTTGCTTTGATGTAGAGTGTGGGTTCACTGTTGTTTTTTCTAAATCCATTGCTAATTGAATAGGAGCCTATCCTATTATACCATGCCCTTCGTTCTTTTTTGAGTCCATACAATGCTTTCTTGAGATTTTATACTTTTCTCTCATGTCCTGGAATCTCATAACATGGTGGTTCTCTCACATACACCTCTTCTTCCAACACTCCATTCAGAAAGTTGATTTGACATTCATTTGATGAAGTTTCCACTTGTGATGAGCAGTTATGGAAATGATTGTTCTCACTATTTCTAGCCTTGCCACAGGAGAAAAAGTCTCATTATATTCACGTCAAGGCCTTTGTTTGTAGCCTTTTACAACTAACCTTGCCTTATGTATTTCAATTTTTCCTTCGGGAGTAGTCTTTTTTTTGTAAACCCACTTGACTCTAATGACTTCCTCTCCCATTAGAAGATCTACTAACTCCCATGTTTCATTCTTCTCTATTGCATGCATTTTTTCATCAATTGATTCACACCATTTATTTTCCTTAATTTCTTCCTAAAAACAAATAGGATATACTACTCAAAATAAAGCAGAGTTAATCATTTCATCTTCATTTTCATCATTCCTTGATTGCTCATAAATATCTTGTGTACTCCTCATTCGACATTGGTGCTGATTTGAGTTAGATGATGATGAAGATGTCTCATTAGCTTCTCCTTGTATGATTTGTTAGCTACTACCATTTGAAAATTCACCCCTTTCTGAGATAGGTGTCCAACTTGGTGCATTGTTTACTCTACCACCTACTGGTTCATAATCAATGATAGGTGCATTTACCTTTGTTTGTGGCTGCTCCACTTCTTTTACATCTCCCTAAGATGCTTTCCTCAATGAATTTAACATCCCAACTAATTATGAGCTCCTTTGTGATTTGATCATACAATATGTAAGATTCATATTTCTCACCATAGCCAATGAAAATGCACTTCTCTTCTCTATTATCCCACTTTGATCTTCTTTGTTTTGCAACATGTGTATATTCTACACACCCAAAAAACTCAAGTGCTCAACACTTGGATTTTTTCCACTCCATGTTTCTTGAGGTATCATGTTCCTCACACTCTTTGTAGGACATATATTGAGTAAATAAATTGCTATTCTAACTACTTCAGCCCAATATTCATCTAGAAATCCTCTTGCCTTGATCATGTTTCTTGTCATTTATTGAATGGTTCATTTTTTTCTCTCATCCACACCATTTTTTGTGATGTACAACTTGTAAATTGTTTCTTGATCCTGTGATCCTTACATAAGTTTAAAAACTCATTTGATATATACTCTCCCCCTCTATCCATTCTCAATGCCTTTATATAATGGCCACTGTGCTTCTCAACCATAGTCGTAAATTTCTTGAATACTTCAAATGTATCTCAATTTATTTTTTAAGAAATAAACGCATTTCCTTCTGCTGCAGTAATCTATAAAAGTAATGAAATACCCAATTTTGGACAAGGAGGAAGTCTTCATGGGACCAAACAAGTCTGAATGTATTAGCTCAAGAGGTGAGCTTGCTATCTAGGATTTACTCGAGGGAAAATAATTTCTATGTTGCTTCCCCAATATGCAACCTTCACATACTTTATTGGGTTGTTCAATAGGGGGAATCCCTCTAACCATTTGAGTTTTTATAAAGAACATTCAATCCACTAAAGCTTAAAATCCCATACATGAGGTGCTAAAGAGTAGTGTGAACATAAGTAAGTTTGAAAAGCTATAAAAATGAGGTTAGAACACTAAAGAAGCCTCAAAGTTTAGATAACTCAACTACAAACCATCAAGATAAGAGATAAACAAGAACTACGCCTATGTATGCATCATAAATTTGACAAAACATAACACTAAACATGTATACATCTACTCTCTACTCTTTGAATGCTAAAAAATATGAACCGATGAAGATCCTAGCAATCAAATTTGATTGTTTGATGCTCAAGGTTTTGAGAGTGAAATCTCACCATTTAATGGATATAAGACCATATGGTTCCCTTCATTTACCCAAGCTTGAGTTTTGAATATGCAATGGAAGGTAAAAGCTTAATAATAATGGAAGAAATACTCTAATCATATTTGCCTATAGTTTTTGTTAGAGGGAGGAAACTGTTCTTAGAAACGAGGAGGAGGGGTCTATCTATAGTTTTCCAATTCCAAGAATGGAATGATTTTGGTGCATGTGGGACAAAAGGTAAGTCCAAAAAGAACTTCTAGCAAGTCAAAGTTAGATTTGACTAGGATTAGAGACTAATTAATCTTTTAGGATTAATTAGGGATCCCAAGTAGGCTTAGCTAGCTTTCTGGGAGCATCTAGAGGAGGTTTTGATTGATTTTGGAAGATTTGTTGGGGTTAGCACATCGGTTTTACAGATATATTAATCATATCTAAGCATAAAAGTAATCAATATGGAAATAAATAAGAAGAAACAATATACATGATTTAACGTGGCTCACCTAGTGTGGGCTATGTCCACCAATAAATAACCAATTTATTATCTTAGAGGAAATACAATGAAGATTTACAATCTTCCACACCTTTTTTTGATGTCATGTACTTTCTTCTTTACCAGTTTCTTTATTTTCTCTCTCAAGGAAACTTCTCTTAATTCTCAATTGAATTCACTCTTCTAAACTCTAGCTTTATCCTTATATGTGCATATACAATCTTAGGTCACTTTAGCTATGCAATTACAACCATTATATTCACTCTACAACTAAATATAGATCTAATTACCGAAAATTAATTATAGTAGTCACGCACATGCAACCAATGTTGGTTAGCCTTAACCAATGCCAATTAGCCCTAACCGATGTCGTTTCCTCCTTTCTTGACCGATACTAGTCCATAAGGGATTGACGTCGTTTCGTTAACCGACGCCGGTTACTGTGTATTCTAGCAAGTCTGTAAAAGCATGCCAGTGAAGCAATTAAGCTCCATAACTCAACAATCTCCCACTTGGAGATAAATTTTTGAACTATACCATACAAATCCTTTCTCTGATCCTTTCCTTGGCATGTTTCTCCCTCTTAAAGTCTCAAACTCAAAGACCAAAAGGAAGTAGAGTGTAGCTCCAAATTCTCCTTTTCCAATAGCTTCATTAGCATATCCATAGGATTTTACTTTGTATGAATTTTCTCCAACTTCAGCTTCCCATCCTCCAATACCTGCCATATGAAGTGATATCTCAAATGAATGCGTTTCTTTTTAGAATGAAACATTGAGTTATTTTCCAGATGAATTACACTTTGACTACTACTGTACAATATACAATCCTCTTTCTCATTTCCCAACTCTTCTATGAACTTGCTCATCCATATCATCTCCTTGCTATCTTCTGTAGCTGTAACATACTCAGCCTCTGTAATAGATAGGGCCAAAACCTTCTACAATCTAGAAATACAGCTTAGTTTCATGCCACCTACTATGAAAACATATCCAGTGGTGTTCCTCTTGCCATCTAAATCACCAGCCATGTCTGAATCCACATAGCCACATAAAGAAGTATCTAATCTTCCATAGCATAACTGCATGGTAGATGTCCCTCTCAAATACTTGAGAATCCATTGGACCTCTTTCCAATGCTCTTTACCTAGATTATCCATGAATCTACTCACAACTCCCATTTTCTGTGCAATGTATGGTATGGTACAAACCATAGCATACATCAAGATCCCAACTGCTGAAGCAAATGAAACTCATGTCATGTATTCAACCTCCTCGTGTGATGTAAGAAAATGATCTTTACTTAATTTGAAGTGTCTAGCCATAAGTGTACTTATAGGTTTTGAATTTTACAAATTAAACCTTTCCAACACCTTATTGATATAATGCTCCTGAGATAAATACAACCTCTTTTTTTTCTTTCTCTTGGAATTTACATGCCAAGGATTCTCTTTGCAGCTCCTAAATCTTTCATTGTAAATGTGTGAGATAGCTTTTCTTTAAGCTCACGAATGTCCTACATACTAAATCCTGCAATAAGTATAGCATCCACATACATAAACAAAATAATATATCTCCCATTTCCAAGAATCTTGAAATAAGCACAATGGTTAGATTCACATCTCAAATAACCATGCTCTTGCATGAAAGTATAAAACCTCATATACCATTACCTTGGAGCTTTCTTGAGACCATATAGGCTCTTTTTCAATCTATACACAAGTTTCTCCTTACCCTTGACTTCATACCCAAGAGGCTGATTCGTATAAATCTCTTCCTCTAAATCACCATGAAGAAATGTCATCTTGACATCAAGTTGCTATAAATTTAAATCCTCTACTGCAACTAAACTCAATAGAGTATGAATAGAATTCATCTTAACAACAAGAGAAAAGATTTCACCAAATTCAATACCTTATTTCTATGCAAATCCCTTTACTACAAGCCTTGCCTTGTATCTCTTCTATCTACCCTCTTCTTCCTTGATCGTATAAACCCATTTGTTCTATAATGCTCTTTTACCTACTGGAAACTTAACCAAATTCCATGTCTGGTTCTTCTCTAAGGAGTCCATCCCCTCATTCATGTCATGCTCCTACTATTTGTGGGATTTATCCTACATTGTTTCTTCAAATATTTCTAGTTCACGACTATCAGTCAATAATAAATAAGATAAGGAAGGTGAAAATATTTCTGGAGGTCTACTTACCCTTTGTGACCTTCTCAGTGAGATTTGGGGTTCAAGAGGCTCAATCTGTTCAGCCTATAGATTTGTATCTACTTCTGACAGTGACTGATGCTAGTCATCTTCTACCAACACTGTTTGGCTAACCGAAGTTGATCTATCTCTTCTGTAATAAACACTGGTACATAGGATCGATGTTATTCAAGGTTAAACAGATACTGGTTACTGTGTAAACCTGTAGGTGTTAATTTTAAATCCGATAGTTCATTTTTTTCCAAAAACTTCTCCACTTGTTCACCTTTGGGTACCAAAACTTGATCCCTATACATTCTCTTTTCATTCCAATCAATGTCACAACTCCTAATTATCTTAGAATCTTCTAAATCCCAAAACTGGAATCTAAAATCACCAGAGCCATAACCAATGAAAGTACATCTTTTGGATTTAACATCTAATTTCTTTCTATTTTCCTTATCAATATGCACAAAATCTTCTGAGCCACATACTCTAAGAAAATAAAGATATACCTCTTTTCCATTCCAAGCTTCTTCTGGTATTCCACCATTTAGTGCAATTGAAGGTCCGTCGTTAATCAAATAAACCGCCATGTCTACTACTTCTGCCAAAAATTGTAAGTTCAATCTAACATGTATCCTCATGCTTCTAGCATGTTTCATGATTTTCCTATTCATTCTCTCTGCAACACCATTCTCCTGTGGTGTTCTAGGAATTGTCCTTTCTCTGCGTATTCCATTTAGTGAACAATAATCATTGAAATCATTACTACAGTACTCACTACCATTGTCATATCTAAGGAACTTTAACTTTGAATTCAATTCATTTTCCACAAGGGATTTCTATCTTTTAAAAGTTTCAAAAACATCAAATTTACGATTAATACAATAAACCCATACATTTCTTGTGGCATCATCAATGAAAGTAACATAGTATTGGGATCCTCCATGAGAAGCTACCAGGGCTGGTCCCCATACATCTGAATGTACAAGCTCCAATTTATGCTTCTTATTTTTTGCCCCAACTTTGAGAAATATCACTCTCTTCTGATTTTGAAAAATAAAATGTTCACAGAAATCAAGATCTATATGTTTCAGATATGATAACTTACCCTTTGTCATTAAGATCTGCATTCCATTTTCACTCATATGGCCTAGCCGATTGGGCCATATGCTTGTATCTGAATATGAAGAAGATAGAACAGAAAAGGAATTAGTAATACCAGTAGATACATACAATGATCCTACCTTCTTGCCTCTTGCTACAATAATATATCCCTAGGTAACTTTCCAAAATTCAGTTGTGAGTGTAACCATGCAACCAGTTTCACACAATTATCCTGCAGAAGTTAGATTTCTTTTGAGACTTGGAACATGCCTCATATCTTTCAATATCCATGTATTTCCATTCTAAAATTTAATATGAACTTCACCTCTACCAGTAATATTGTATGGTTCATCATCTCCTAAGTAAACATACTTAAAATTACCCTTGACATAATTTATAAAATATCCCTTATTAGGGATTGTATGGAAAGAAGCTCCTGAATCTAAAAACCCATGACTCAATTATATTATCCAACGAGAGAATTAGGGAATCTTGAATTACCTCTTTTACAACAAAATTTTCCTCTTTACCTTTCTCTGGTATATTCTCTTTGTTTTCCTTGAACCAAAAATCCTTCTTTGCATGACCTTTCTTTCCACAATTCCAGCAGATTATACCTCTACCTCTGGATTTAGATATGCCGTCATTAGACTTTGATTTCCCATTATTCTTTCTCTTGGATCTCTCCTTCTGCATTCCCCTACTTTCTACATTCAAATAATTCACAGATGATGATTCTCTTGTACTTTTCCTGTGTATTTCTTCATTCAGGATTATATAAAGCACATCATCAAACTTTAAAACATTAGTAGCAAAAGTTGTATTACTAATAACAATTACCAAGTTATCCCAACTATCTGGAATAGAGAATAATAATAAAAGTGCTTAAACTTCATCCTCAAATGGGATACTAACTGATTTTAATTGATTTACAAAAGACTGGAAATCATTCAAATGACTTGATGTAGATCCACCTTTTTGCATCTTTAAATTAAACATTTTTTTCATCAAATGAACTTTTTTAAAAGCAAGTTAGGTTTTTCATATAATTTTTTTAAAGATTTCATCAACTCTACCATAGATCCTACTTCAGTAGTATTCAAAGCCACAGATGTTTCTAGGCTCACTCTTATAGATCCTAGAGCCTTTCTATCAAGAATTTTCCATTCTTCATCAGTCATCTTTGTAGGTCTTGGCTTCTCATCTAACAGTAAGTATAAATATTTTTGATAGATATAATCATCCACTTACATCTTCCATAATAGATAGTCACGACCTTCAAATTTATCAACTTTGAATTTTCCTTCTTCTCCAATTTATTTTCTCCCACTCAATCAAAAATCCCTCTATGAGTAAATCTGTCAACACACACAACCCTCAAACAAAGAATCTCTGATACCAGTTGTTGGGTTTAACACACCGGTTGTACAGATATATTAATATGATCTAAGTATAAAAGCAATCAATATGGAAATAAATAAGAAGAAACAATACACAAGATTCAACTTAGTTCACCCATTGTGGGCTACGTCCACCAAGAAACAACCAATTTATTATCACAGAGGAAATACAATGAAGATTTGTAATCTTCCACACCTTCTTGGAAGTCTTGTACTTTCTTCTTTACCGTTTTATTTTTTTCCTCTAGAGGAAACTTCTCTTAATTCTCAATTGAATTCACTCTTCTAAGCCCTAGCTTTATGCTTATATATGCCTCTATAATCTTAGGGTACTTTAGCTATAAAATTACAACCATTAGATTCACTTTACAACTAAAGATAGATCTAATTCCCATAACTTAATTATAGTAGTCACACACGAAACTGATGTCAGTTAACCTTAACCAATGTTGGTTAGCCCTAAGAGATGTCGGTTCCTCCTTTCCTAACCAATACCAGTCCATGGGTGACTGACACTAGTTGTTGTGTATTCCAACAAGTCTGTAAAAGCATGCCAGTGAAGTAATTAAGCTCCACAACTCAACAAGTGTTGGAAGCGAGAGTTAATTAATGATAAGATCCTTTGGTCAACTACAGGTTACTAGGCTTAATCAACATATAATGTTAATTTAAGAGGAATTGAAGGGAAAAGATCCTAATTGATGAAGTTTCTTCAATTTGCAGGGAGTAGAATAGTTAGTGCAATGTTAGGAATAATATTGCTTTGATCTAACTATAGGTGTCTACATTTGCCGCTCTTTGGGGTGGCATAAGCTAAGCCACTTCAAAGATAGTAGACAAGTGTAAATAAGTAAAATTTTTGATAGGGGTAGAATAAAAATTAGTAGAGTGAAGGATGCCCCCTCGAGTGTCAATGGGATGATGAAAGAGGTCAATCGACGATCGAAAAGAAGAAGGAAATAGATAGAAGAATATTAAGGGAGGGAAAATACCCCAAGTAAAAGGGAAAAATAGTGGGAAAAAAAGAAGGGAAGCCACCTAAGTCTTGGTGGTATTGAGTATTAAGTACCCATGAAATAGAATTCTCCTACCCTCATTGGCATTGCTCATCTTCGATGTCATACTGAATAATCAAGTCGACAAAGGTGTTTCTTGCGTCAACTATGAGGCACCAAAATTTTTACATTTATATTGAGAGGAGTGTGCATAAATGTAGAGGAAGAATGGAGAAGTTGAGTGTGATGGAGGGAGAAGAAGAAAATTAGTATGAAGAAAGGGGGATTGAGCTAAAATCCATCCATTGCCTTGTAAACAACTGTATTTTCATCATATTGCCAGTGATCTTCATCATCAACCCTTATTAAAAATATAAGCAAATGATAAAAGTGTAAAATGACATGAAAAGCTAGAATACGAACAATTATCCACTTCTAAAATATCAAATCCATGCAACATGCAAAGTGCAATGCAATATGAGAAGTAAACAAGCTAATCTAACAGGGAAATAATTATAAACACATATACTTAAACCAACAACATTAAAGATAGTTGCAAAAAGGTTTTGTAATCAAGATTCAGTTCCTAAATGTTCATGATAAATGAAAAAGGTTAAATGTGGTGCCCCAAGTAAAGATACATGTGAGGGTAATTGATGAAGGCCACAGGGTCTAATGAGAAAGCATTGTGTGCTATGAAACAATACCAAACAACTCGTTGTGCCCCAGAGTACAGACGAAGAAAACATTCTAACTTTGTAAATGGTTGTAGATCTAGATGATCTGTGATTCATTGTTTCAAAAACACATAAAAATGCAAGAAGGATATGAAATGAATACTATGTGTGTGACAAAAATTTCAGCTGCGTATGAGCTTTTTACCAAATTTTGTCCATTTTTGAATTTTTATGATTTTTTGGGATTTTGAATTTTTTAAAAATATTGATTTTTATATTGCTTTTTTATTTTTGATTTTCTACGAGAAGTTTGGAATAGGTTAGATCACATAAAAGCACAAAAAAAATACCTAGGGAGAAGAAACAGGTGCCAGGTAGCAAAAATATGCCTCGGCGGGTCGAAAATGGATCAGAAATAATTATTTAATAAAAATAATTATCACAACGGGTAATAGAAGAAGTGGAATGATCACGGTAGGAAAAACATGCCCCTTGCGAGTACAATAGGTGAAAATGCAACGTGGCGAGGTCAAAATGACCTTATATACCCTCTCTGAGGTGGGTATCTCATCAGTAATAGTACATTTATTACCAAAGATTTGTTGATTTTCACCGTGAGGTGCTTTGAGATGCAAGAGAGATGGCGAGAGTTTAGAGGCATACTAGGCAAGTAGACATGGTCCTGGAGTATGCACGAGAGGAGGACGATGGATCCTTCGTGAGTTCCCTATCCTTCCTTGTCAATTTTTTCATTTAATTCCATTTATTAGAATAAGTATGGTAGGAAAAATGTGTGTGCATGTGTTAGGGGTGCACAGGTGTCATCGAGCATGTGCATGTGTCAAAAAAGCATGTGCGTACATGCGCATGTGCCAAAAGAGGTGCACAAGTGTCTAGGGGAGAAAAATAGGTGTGCTTGGGAACACTTGTCAACATGAGCGCACATGCATCCTTGAGGAGGAACATGCGCCAAAAAAGTTCTTTAAGCTAACACTTAAAAGAAAAATAGGAAAAGTGTAGAAGAAAAATATGAATTAGTACTTAGAATAATGTTAGGGATAAAATAAAATAACATAGTTAGAAGAAAAGAGAGTTTTAACAAGTGTTTTGTTTTCTTGCAGAGATGGTGATCATCCTTGCAAATGAGGGAGTGATATTTCCATCTAGCCACCTTGGAGGGGAGATTCTCTAGGAGAGATAGGAAGATCATGGATATTTGGTTAGAGGTCACAAGACTAGCCTATGTGGCGGAGATGCCACAGATCACCCTAGATCATGGCCTACTCACAACCTTAGCTGAGAGATGGCATAATGAGAGTCAGTGCTTTTGGCTCCTGACTGGGGAGATGAATTTTACTTTGGAGGATGGCTAACGCATATTGCATGTACTTATCTATGGGAAGTTAATAGAGTATATTAGTGAAAAAGACCATATCACTGACTTCCTGATTGAGTTATTTGGTCGGGATGAGATACCTCACCGAGGTATGATGGTGAGGATGCCATAGTGTATTAAGAATCTGATACTATCTTTAGTGGTAGCCTATTTTATGGCATTTTTCAATGGCATCCTACTTACTAATAAGACAGGGACATTGTTTTCACTTAGCTTCAATGGTGTGGTAGGAGGATTGATTCGAGGTGAGAGATATTTCTAGGGCCAATGCATGTTGGCACATTTATACTAGGACTTGCATTTGATCACATACTATGGTAAGAAGACTGTAGGTCAAGCCACATTAATATAGATATGGGCATGGGACCATATAGTTGTTGGCTACCTTGCAGGTGCTTTACGAGTTTGGGATCCTGATGAGCCATCATTGATGGGATGGGTCCCAGTAAGTGATGATATCCATGGCCACATGGGAGATACGTATCACTATCGCCAAGTTTTTTATGATCTCTAGCATCATATGATAGTATGGAGGGCATAGTGGTAGTATATGTGGGAAGAGGATGCATATGAGATGAGTATATGCATGGTTGAGCCCTTTTTTATTGGAAGTTTGGGCTATATTATAGTGTACTATAGAGTAGATCGGTGCGAGCGGTAGTTTGGTGCCATATACGATGTCCTAGGGCCAGAGATGTGGTATACCCTCTGAGCTCGAGAGACATTTGATATGGGGCCACATATCTAGATAGCCAGGGAACTAGCTAGTAGATGGTACCAAAGGTATGGGCCCCTTTGAGGGATATCAAGGATCCTAGAGTGACGATGGCGTATGCAACATGGTATTATATAGTTTTTCCTCACCATCTCACCACTCCACAAGCCGCATGGGATGTAGAGGTTAGGGAACCAACAGAGAAATTGAGCGGTAGTGATGATGATGGATTTGATGGATAGGCCCATGATGGTGGTGGTGGACAGGGTCCTCCGTCGGGACAGGGATAAAGACCAAGACAGAGACCAATCCCTATATCTTGATAGATACATATGCCTCGAGTGGGCATATTGGTTGGTATTCATGCACAATTATAGTAGGTTCCTCCTCAAAAAGTGGTGTCATAGGGTCCTCTACCGTGAGTGCACAACAAGGGCTGATTTCTAACACACCACATAATCTAGGAGGTGGTAGAGGAGATGGGGGTGATGGAGACCCTGGGGTAGCACACAGAGCGTAAATATAGTAAATGGCATCTCAGATGCTAAAGGTTAAAAACATTATATAACATGCTATGACCCAGGTTCAGTAGTTGATGGTAGATAGAGACCAGACCATGGCACAAGTTTAGACTGTTAGTATAGAAAGGGATCAACTTATAGCTGAGAGGACAGTGGGATAGGTAGAGATTTTCAAGTTGTCAGCAGAGGTGGACTCATTTTGGTAGACTTATGGAGTCGCAGTGACACCACAGATGCACATGGATTTGGCAACATCCAAATCGGAGGGCATCCTCTATAGATCATTATATTATGAGGATGTCCCAGAGTGCCAGAGAGCATGTAGTTTCAGTCATGCATTGATGTCTACAAGATCACAGAGACCATCAACTTCAACTAGATTAGTTGAGCATCCGCCAAGGTAACAAACAAGGAAGCAGTCAGGCCAGTAGGGTCCATGGGTGATGGGCCCTCCACCACCACTTTGAAGGGTAGGCATTCCCCACAAGGGATCGATTCATACATGACTCTATTTTATTTTGATGTATACACAAATGTATGTATGTATGCCTCGATATGAAGGTTCATTTTTTATTGATATATATGTATTCTTTTGATTATGCCTCATGATGAAGGCTCATTTTTAACAAATGCCTATGATGGCATTCTTATTATCTAAGTGTATGTATCAAGACACATTGTATATGGACATTTTATTTTGATATGTTATATGACGATGATTATGATTATGGACTTATTCATGACTTGTTTATGATTATATCACATGTGTTGATGAGATGTTTCATGTTCTACTTATCATATGTTATGGATATGAGATAGCAGTAGATGATAACTTGTTATTTTGTATGTGATACTTATGATGATCCACATTTTTATTATGGTCTATGTTTGAGGGGGGGGGGGGGCAAAGGCAATCCCTTTTGCCTCTTGTGGTGATATTATATGATGTTAGCTTAGCATACATGTTTTTTTTCATGTTAATGATGATGTAATTTAGATGTTATTGATATATGATGTGTAGATGTGATGATAGATGGCAGATGCTAGATTTTAATGATGACAACAAACTATACAGTACAGACAACAAACACAACTTAATCAAATCTAAAACAACATAGCTATATACAAGTATGCAAGAAAAATTAACTCAATGTTTATGTACAACAAATTAAAGTAACACTTTAAACTAAGAAAATGAATTCAATTTAAAGCATACACCATGGAAAGATGATTCAATAAAAACTCTACAAACTGACAACTAAAAGTAAGTAAAACCACTACTTTGTTTTTGCGGGATAGTTTTCAATCATTTTTTACTGTTTTTGGTGTTGTCTCAAAGATAATTTTTAATGCTACTACTTACATTGTTTTTGTAGTTTTATCCTCAAAAAGAGGGGTTTTTAAGATGTTTAGGGTTTCCTAACATATTTTAATGTTTTTTGTGTTTTATTGAAAGGTTTTCTGAAGCTACGTACAAAAAACAAAGAAGTGTGGGTGCCCCCAACAAAATATGGGAATATACAAAGGCAGAATGCCACACGTTATGTGCAAGACGATGAAAATGTGAAGGTGTCCCTAGTGTTGGATGTGAATATAAAAAGGTGATTCCTTCACATATATACAAGAATATATTAACAAGATCAGTGCCCTAAAAGATAGTTCTAAGAGGATCCCTAGACTATAGGAAAACTAGCCCTAGATAGAAGCAATAATTACATGTCTAGATGTGAGAGTTTGCTTGTGAACAACGAATCCTCTACTTAAGTGTCGGAAGCCAATTTTCAGCCAAGGAATTTCCTAATGCGCCACAATTACATGGTTTTCACAATTGGACAACCTATTTTCTTTTTACTATTTTCTTGATTTTTTTTTTTGCTTGTTTTTCTAATATTATGAGGAACTCCATACTAAAGCATAGAATCACTTAAGATGCATTGAATTCATTGGTTCCTTTAATTCCTCACCATCTAAGTGAGCCAATTTATATTCCCTTGAACTGTACTTAGCGACCACAACATATGGTCCTAACTAGTTGGGCTCAAAATTTCTTTTCTTCTCTCGATCCTTGACTGTGTTAAACTGATTTTCTTTCAAAACAAGATCTCCTACCTCAAATTTATGAGTTATGATCCATTTTTTATATCCTTATGAAAATCATTTCTCATATATCTTCAAATGATTGAGTTATCTCATATGCTTCTCATCCAGTAACTCTAACTTTACTAGCCGAGCTACCCTGTAGTCTTCGTCTTTATCCAAATAGTCAAGGAGAGATATTCTCAAGGAGGGAAGCTCAATTTCCAAGGGTATAATGGCCTCAGTTCCAAAGACTAATGAATAAGGAATAGCACTAGTAGGGGTGAAAATGGAGGTTTAATAGGCTCAGAGGGTGGGATGGATCTGTAGGTGCTAAATATGGTTAGTTTTTCTAACCATCTTCTCCGTGATATGAACAAGGGTTTTATTTGTGGTTTCAGCCCATCTATTACCTTGAGGGTGATAGGGAGTCGACCACTTGAGTCAGATGTGGAAGCATTGGCATAACACTTTGAACATTTTATTCTTAAAGGATTTACAATTGTCTTCTACAATGGCAGAGGGGATGCCGTAATAGAAAATGAGATGGTTCATTATGAACTTAGAGATCTGGGTGTTGGTTACGTAAGTAAGAGGCACAACCTCTACCCATTTGGTGAAGTACTCCGTGGTGGTGATAATATGAGTGTGGCCATCTGAGGAAGTTGGAGTGAGCTTCCCTATGAGATCCAGTCCTTATTTTGAAAATGGCTAGGGTGTTGTGATGGGCTACAAAGCCTATGTTTGCATGTATCAAGTTTCCATAATTTTTGAGAAAGTTCACATTTCTTGACAAAGTTGCAACAGTATGCTTCTATGGTAGGCCAATAGTGACCTACTCTCAATAGTTTCTTAGTGAGGAACATGTCACTTATGTGTGCTCCACAAACACCTCTGTGTACTTATTTAATTTCTTGGACTGATTCAGTCATATCAAGAACACGCAACAGATTCCCATTGTAGCCAAGATGATAAAGGGTACATCCTAGGAGGGTATAATGGGCTATACAGAAGATAAGGGCTCTTTTCTTAGTATGGGAGATATTCAAGGGAGAACTACCATCTTATAAGTAGTTAAAAATGGGATTATACTAAGGAGATAGAGGACCAACAACATCACATGCTAGAAAATATTTTGGCATGTCATATGCAGGCAATCGTAAGTGTTCAAAAATAAAGGCATCTTGTTAGCCTAAGTGTAACACCTTGATTTTTGTAAGTTATCATGGTAATTAATTTTCATAATGTTGTAACTACTGAAATGAAGATAAATATGTTAAGACACATCTTTTGATCTTAGAGGAATGTGTTGCTGATCTGGACCCTTGTTTGCTGTAACTTGATACTTGGGACAGAAGTTACTATTGCTTGTGTGATTGCTAATGAGACTTGATATGGAAACTAGTTAATTAAATATTAGGGGATTAAACCCTAACCAACCCCTAAGTTTTATCTTATACCCTAACTACTATCCTATATGGATTTTAGATTTCATAAGGGAGAAAATAGATATAAATTCCATTAACATATGAACTAGGTAGATGACCTAGATATGGACTATTAAAATCCTAAACTAATTCTAACCTAAGGAAGGGGACGCATAGACCCATGTGGAAAGGAAAGGTAAGAAATTTATTAGGACAATAAATAATGTCCTTACAAGTTTCAGCGCCAAGTTTGGTGAGAACAAGAAAAAGTTGGAGGCATCCAACTAGCTAAGTGGCTAAAAAGGAATTACATGCAAAATTTGAAAAAGGAAACTCGCCAACCTGAGTCGGCGGTGGAGTGAAGAATGAGGAAAAAGCACTGCATTCAATGCATTCAATGACCTTGGTCTTAGCGACCAGCTCGCCTTGGAAAGAGGAAAAAGGAAATTTGTTTGTTATTGTGCGCAATCAGATTTTAGTTGCTCTGCATTTTGTTCTTCCATGGTTCTGTCGAACCTACTATTATTTTTGGTTATTACCTCTATTCTTGGAAAAGCTAGGCTATTTTTGGAGCCTGTGGAAGTTAGGGGACTGTTTGGAAAGCTTTACTGTTGTCGCCGTGGAGAAGAATAGCTCCTGTGGGCGTGATTTTCTTCGAGCTTCAAGAAAAATTACAGGCATGTTGAGCCCTTCTCCTTAAACCGTTTGCTTTTGCTTAATCATCTCATTAAAACAACCCTGATCTTATGAAGGGGGGGGTTTTGGTTATTCGATTTTGCTGTTATGTTGAAGTGATTTTGGGTTGAGTCATTTTATTTACTATATGCGACTTGAATATTTCTTGCAAAATGGGTAAATGAAATGAATCTGTTCTTGCTGCATGAGTCTGCATGGATAGTATTGTGTAATCGTTTCTATTACCCAATATGGGTTCAATTTGATGAATGTATTAGCTATACGAGTATTGTTTTATGAGTTCTGTGTGTGAAAACGATTTGGGGAAAACAAAATTGTGATAATGTTGATGAACTGTTGTGTGAGTTATTTCTCCTAGTTGCTTTACATTGCATTGATTACGATTTTACCTGGGACAGGGAATTCATTTCATCGTATTACCCTTGCTGGTTAAAAACGTTTTAATATTTTCTTGTGAAATGAAGACCGTGACTGGGTTTTTGGAGAAAATAAATTGTTTATGAACAGAACTTGAATATTTGAGGAGTGAGTAAAATGTATTGATATCTTTCTTAAATCTTTTGAAAAGTATATAGATATATAAGTAACAGAGATGTTTATTCGAACTCCTTCAATGTAATTGGCTGGAACTGAACTTGAATAGATTCTTGTTCTTGTAAAAAAAAAAAAAGAAGAAAAGAAAAAAAGGGGGGTTTCTCACTTATTTCAGCTAAATGATAGTAATATGTTTGCCGTACATTTACTCATTTCAGACTAAGTTGGGTATGACTATTTTTAGCAAACACGTATGTTTATATATATATAAAAGTATATATCCAATTCGTAATCTAAACTCTTTGTTGTTTCATCAAGACTGAACTGAAGTGGAATTCTTACTTTAAATGTTTGAAAAATTATTCCTTTTACTATTATCATAAGAATCATGATTTCGTAGCTAGCTGTACATTCTTGCTTGTTCAAGCCTAGCTGAAATGTTCATTTTTGGTGAAACATTTTGGTTATAAAACTAGCTGTACATTCTTGCTTGTTTATATCTGGATGAGAAATTCTGTTGAGAGAAATATATGAAAGGAAATGATTGCATTTTGAGGTTCCTTTGGTACTAATGCTTATGGACCAGTTGCAATGAATTCTGGTCAACTTTTTGGAAAGGTAGATAATGGGTTTTGAATACTGAAATATATTTATTCAAAAGGAAACACACTAGTGGATCAGGTCTATTCTAACTAGTGAATATCCGGTTAGACAGTAGGAAGAGGTAATATGATCCTCCTTTTATTCGATTATTGATTTTCATTCATTTCTCTTTAGACTATTATAATTGATTGATATCACGTTTGAATTAAAATTTCTAGTACAGTTATGAGGAAAGGAAAGAGAGTGTGAATGGATAATTGAATTAATGATCATTTTCTCTCATACAGTTAGAAATCTATAATTGTTATGGAACGAATTTCGTACTGCTTGGGTTAAGCATTTGTATTTAAATTTCTGTTTACTTTTCTCTTCAGCGTTTGATTGTTTGAGATTAGACAAGTTGTATGAAAGGAAAGGAAATGGTTATGCTGGAAGTTTTAGTTAAAATCTAATTGTGAATCTTCCTCTAACTAATGTAGGGGAAAGGAATTGATAGCATTATGTTAGAACAACAGTTGCATAATTGTATTTTTAGTTCTTATGGATGTTTGTAATCTGGAAATGTTTGAAGGAAATTACTTCTTGTTATAAGTATTTGGAAAGAGGACAGTAATCCTTTAATCGATTGGGATGGTAATTAGATGATTAAGTTGATATGCTGTTCATCCTTTTTGGTATTTAATTCTGGAATGATGTTCATATTAACGTTTCATAAAAGTAGGGTTCTTTTATTGAGACAGTTAATTAAAAGCACTTCATTTTAAAGACAAGTGCTTAATATGCTCAGTTCAATGAACTGACCCATGCAAGTAATTTTACAGATGGAACTTGAGTATAAACGAAGACATGGTTGTTTTCTGATACTTCTTTTTATTGACTGAAGATGGATTGTAATTGATAACTATTACTCCTCTACGAGGAAATGAGAAAGAAGAATTACATTCTTCTAACTTATGAGTTGTAATGTTGTTTAATATAAACAAAGTCCCAGTCATTTGACTGGCAAATGTATAGATTGTAAAGCCGATGGAGGAATACAAGTACGAGTGTGATATTTTTAATGACTGTATCAGTTTGATATGTTGAATAAGTTTGAGAATATAACATTATTCCTTGATTTGGAATTATTCAAATGTTAACTGTATTTGAACTCCGTTAATAGCCTCGAATGTTTAATTCAGAAAATAAAGATATGGGAAATCATATCTAATGTTAACAGAACCTTAACTAAGTAAGGTTAAGGAGGATAAATGAATAAATTCATTTAGAATTAGACCTCATTTAAATGCGTCTGAATAAGATGGAATTCTGAATTTGTTTACAGCTGTGGAAAACTTGGTTAAGTTTAATAGGTTAAACTTATTAAGTTATCGATAATGGATTGCTTAGTCCAAAGATTAAACAAGGAACCAGTAGAGAAAATGCAACCCTTCGGTACAAAGGAGGAGATGCGTAGTAAGCTAGAAGATGGATTAAGTCTCTCTTAGCTACATACAATTGTAACAAGAACGAGAATAAAGGGATCAGCATGGCTGCTGAAAGTTGATCTTAAATATTAAGGTCATAACCAATCACACTTGAGCTGGATGTGTACTCTCGATGGGAGGATTCCATGAGGACATTGACATACGCCAGCTACATATGGATTAAAAAGGAATAACATCTATTCTTTACCTAAATGCAACTTTTACATTGAAATGTGCAATTAGTTCATACTTGGGTTAAGATGAATTTTAAATTGACATAAAAAAGGATTTAGGTAAACATGATCTCTTAATTGAAAGGTATTCAGGATTAGCTTGAAAGCTAAGGAATATCAAATAACTTAGGAGCAACTAAACCTTGTATTTGAACTCCGTTAATAGCCTCGAATGTTTAAATTCAGAAAATAAAGATATGGGAAATCATATCTAATGTTAACAGACCTTAACTAAGTAAGGTTAAGGAGGATAAATGAATAAATTCATTTAGAATTAGACCTCATTTAAATGACGTCTAATAAGATGGAATTCTGAATTTGTTTACAGCTGTGGAAAACTTGGTTAAGTTTAATAGGTTAAACTTATTAAGTTATCGATAATGGATTGCTTAGTCCAAAGATTAAACAAGGAACCAAGTAGAGAAAATGCAACCCTTCGGTACAAAGGAGGAGATGCGTAGTAAGCTAGAAGATGGATTAAGTCTCTCTTAGCTACATACAATTGTAACAAGAACGAGAATAAAGGGATCAGCATGGCTGCTGAAAGTTGATCTTAAATATTAAGGTCATAACCAAATCACACTTGAGCTGGATGTGTACTCTCGATGGGAGGATTCCATAGGACATTGACATACGCCAGCTACAATATGGTTTCTTCATGAAGGTGGGGCCTTCATGACGACACAATGTTATAGCTGACATATTACAATGCCCTCCCGAATTAAATCATCAAGTTTACATAGGCTGGATACTAAGTTATTGGTTGGGGATAAGAATGTGATCACGTATACGGAGTGACTCCGGAGGACTAAAGGTAACTAGACACACGGAGTAGTCTAGGGATGATGTCGTATGTCTGCGTATCTTTAGTTACCATGAGTAACTTCCTATACTCGTTCATATTGCTAGTTAGGGATTGGAGCTTGACCTTAAATGGAAGGATTGGAAGAGACCAAGAAAGACCATTCTAGATAACAGATGAAGTGAGGTGAAGGACATATTCCAATGATGTGTACCACATCTAGGAATATGATCATGCAAAGCATGTGAAAATATTTGGCCAAAGTATCGCAAGTGCTGGTTGCATTTTCCTAATCACCTAGTTTAAGATGCAGGATGTCAGACGAATATCAGTAATAGATATTCAGATAGGCTTCTTAAATGGATCACTTTGATAACCGGAAACGGTAAGAGAACCTTGTATATTTATTATACTATGCATGAATTAACATGAAGGATCGGTAAGTTGCCGAGTCATGAAATGAGAGATCGCTGAAACTCTGAGCCATAAAATGGGAGATCGGTAGTTCTGCGAGTCATTTACAGCAGCATATGGTATCTGTTATATGATTGAATGGCATTGAATGTGTGTTCCATATTGCAAGTATGTGAACAGAGAACATTGGTTTTAAAAATAAATTGTGTGATCCAAACTACATTAGTTGGACAGAGAACAATTATTAAAACTTAAACGTGTGTTTGAATTATATAGTTCATAACAAGGAACGTTGTATAAAAAAAAAAAAAATTTCCCTTGTTCTAGTATCTTAAAATGGGGATGTTACACTAAGGTAGAATGTGTAGTAAAGACCCAATTGTATCTATGGTGTCTACTGATCGATTATGTGATCTTGGCCTTTCTTCAAAGATAATCTACACAAATTACTCCTTTAGGGTTTTAACCAATTTATTGTATGGAACAAGCTTCTCATATTTAACTTTGTATTCATCACTAACATGCTTAGTGATCAATTTGGAGTCACCAATGACTCTGAGATGTTTGATGTTCCATGTGATAGCTAATTTCAAGCCAGTGATGAGTGCCTCATATTCTATAATATTATTCATACAAGGGAATCCCAAATGAAATGCCCATAGAATGAATTCTCCAGTGGGAGTAATAAGTACCACTCCTCTTGAACCATGACAGGTGAATGACCCGTAAAAGTGGACTTGCCACATGATGAATTATTCAATGTACATCATAGATACATCTGGAAGATCCAAACACAATGGTTCCATTCCTAGTAGGGGAGATTTAACCAACTAATCTACAAGTACCTATCCTTTTAGGGATTTTTGGTTAACAAATTCAGTGTCAAACTCGTTGAGGAGGATGATCTAATTAGCCATCTATTATGTATGGGCAGATTTATATAGTAGATAATTGAGAGGGTCAACTTTGGATATCAGCTTGGTCTTATTATTAATGAGATAGTTGAAATGTTTTTGAAATGTAAATACCACAACTAGGCAGGTCTTATTGATCTAAGAATAGTTCATCTCATAGGTAATTAAGGTGTGTCTAAGGTAGTAAACCTCCCTTTCTTTGTGGCCAATATCATATTGGGCAAGCAATGAACCAATAGTGAATTATGTAGCTAAAATATACAACAATAGGGTTTTTACTGGGGTGGGCGGCATAAGGACAAGTGGACTTGCCAGATATTGTTTAAGAAATTCAAAGGCATTTTGACATTTAGTTCCCCAATTAAAGGTGACATCTTTCTTAAAAATATGTGTGAAAGGATGACCCTTATCTGCAAGATGTGATATGAATCAATAGATTGCCTGAATCATTCCTTGTAGAATTCGTAGTTGTTTGAGATTCATTGGTGGAGGCATCTTTGTAATAGCTATAACCTTGGCAGGATCTACCTCTATCCCCCTTTGTGAGATAATGAAACCCAATAAATTTCCTGATTGTATGCCGATGATGCACTTATTGGGATTCAAGCAGACCTTGTAATCTCATAGGCATTGAATGATACACCTCAACACTTCTGGGTGTTCTTCTCTTGTTTTAGATTCTACTAGGATATCATCCACATAATCCTCCATGATGTCACTCATCATTTCATGGAAGATGATGGTCATTTCTCGTTGATATGTAGCCCTGAAATTCTTGAGTCCAAAAGGAATTACCTGATAGCAAAATGTCCCCCAAGGGGTGATGAAATTCATTTTATGTTGGCCTTCCTTTGTGATATTTATCTAGTTATAGCCTGAAAATTAATCTATTAAGGACAACATCTCATAACCAACAATTGAATCAACAATCATGTCGATGTTGGGTAAGGGGATGTCATCTTTGGGACATGTTTTGTTGATGTCTTTGAATTCAGTGCATATTATGATGCCAAATGAATTCTTCTGGACTGGGACTATGTTAGATATTTAGTCTGAATAGTCAATAGGTTTACTAAAACATATTGCTAATAGTTTCTCCAACTCTTCTTTGAAAAGTAGTGTAACTTTTGGGTGCATCTTCCTTAGTTTTTTCTTGATAGTCTTGGTATCTGTGTGTACAATTAGATTTTGCATGACCAATGCTAGGTCCAAACCTTGAATATCCACATACAACCATAAAAATATGTCTGCAAACTATCGTAATAGTGTTATGAAGGTTTTCTATTCTTGTGTTGAGAGTGAATCTCCCGAATTTATCATTTTAGGATCCTCTTCAGATCCGATGTTTACATTGATTGTCTCTTCAACTAACATCTTTGATACGTCCTCCATCCATGTAGGATTAGGGGGGAGAGTAAGACCCAGTTCTATAGGTGGGTCAAAGAGGTTTTTATCTTTACATGGTGGAATTACCTTTTCTATTGATTCTTTTTTTTATTCATCCACAAACACCTCAAAGAGTTTGTCACTATAGGACTTATGCTTATTCTTGCTACAAGGATTTTTTGTAGTATTTTTTCCCTTGATTTATATTTTCTTGTTTAAGAGACCACACAATTCTACCTCCTCCCCAAAGTACACACATGCATCTAATTTAATGGAGAAACCCTTCTTATGATCACTATTTGAAATGGTATCTCTAAGTCCCATGAACTCTACGATTTCCCCATCAATATCAAATAAATCAACTGACATGTGAAGTTGTTGATCTCAATCAATGAGGTTAGGATATATAAGGGAGACTCGGTAACTAGCTTGGGAATTAGTTCCAGAAAGGGTGAAGATAACTGAATCTAGAAACATATTTGTAGAGGCAAGGTCCTTGTATAAGCTACATTGGGAATCTACATGACTGTACGAATGAGATGAGCTATCCTCAAGTTCATAAGAGGTAACATCTATTTCTGAGGGTGGATCTTCATGAGGTGTAATACCAAGGAAATGTTTGTTTGACTTATAATGGGGAATAATATCAGGCTCTGATCTACCTTGTACACTGGCACCGCATCCAAATCCCTTATAACCCATGACATGCATCATGCGAGGACCCTTGATATAATGTGGAGCCTAGTGATATGAATTCATCATTCCTTCAGGTACCCAGATCGTAGGTGTATGTAACATATTTTCATATGATAAGAGACCACTAGGAACAAACCTCTTAAAGGGTTCAGGGTAATTGGACCAAGTGCTCTTGAACTAAAAGTATGGTCTACCACATGTCTTAGGTGAAACTGAAAGATCAGATATCAAAAGAGCTTGTTGAATTTCAAATTTATCATTTAGACCATATTTTCCAAACCTTTCTTCCCATGAGGTAAAGGGATTAACTAATGAAGGAAATTTTTGATCGTAAGGAGTCAAAGTATCTATATCTATAGGATCCTTCATAGCCTCAGTTCGTAATGAGGCAAAAATATTGGCAGAAGGATACTCATATGCTACACAAGAAAAGTTGTGTAGTGATATACAATGTGTAAATGGTTATGAATCACCTGGGATGGTGATCTCATTTCCTCCGTGGCATATCTTGATAGATTAATGGAAGGTCGAAGGAATGGTTTGCAAGGCATGAATCCATGGGTGACCTAGGTGCATATTATACAAAAGGTCCAAGTCAAGAACACGAAACTTTGTATCATGATACATGGGCCCCACTTCCATTGGGATCACTATGGTACCTACTGGATCATGCTCTTCATTATCATAAGCCATGATCATAATGGTCCTAACATCCAAATCTGCTTTTGTATGGGCTACATTCTTGACAAGATTTAATGTACATATATGCAGACTGGATCCATCATCCACAAACACTCTCTTTATCTTATGATGAGTAACAAAGACTTATATGTACAAAGGTAGGTTGTGTTCAAGATCATTACACAAGATTTTGTTTCAATCGAAGGAGATATATTCATTGGGATTAAGATTTGCAACCATTTCTTAGAGGTGTGTAGGATCTACATCTGTGGATACTCCTGATCCCTGAAGTGTTTTGTACATTATGTTTTTATGAGAATTTGATATTTTGAGGAGTTCTAAGATCGAGATCTTAGATGTTGTTTTTGCCAATTGTTCTAATAAGTTATACTAACCTTCCTAAGAAATAGGTAGAGGAGTGTTTGGGATCATTAAGTGAGCACGTCACGTTCCCATAACACAACTATCACCTAAGATCCTAATAGTGTTTACTTGTTCACTAGATGAATGAATACACCCTACGAGGGAATCAAAAGGATTATTGTTTGATGGATACACATAGTTATCATTTCTATAGTCATAAGAGGACTGACTTGGATATGAATTTTTGTTTCCTTGTTAATTATGTTGTGGAAAAGGTTTTTTGAATATTCCCATCTTCTCATTTGGAAATTGACCTTGTCTCGATTTAGGTGACTCCACTTCAATCTTGCCTTCTTCAATAAGGTCTTGAATGAAATGTTGCAACTTCAGACATATTTTAGTCTTGTGTCCTTTGACATAGTGAAAGTCACAATATTCATGTACTTTGAACCATATTGGTTTAGGAGCATCATTTGGATAAGGTACTATTGCGATTGGATACTACACCATGTTTACAACATCTAACTATTTAAGGATTGTAGATAATGATTACGTTAAAGGTGTAAACATTCGTTTCAGGGCCACTTTTGGGAAAGGTCCTTATGTAAGCTTCCAGAGCGAACCATTTTATATAACCTAGAATATTTTAAGAGTTAGTGATTCCATCTTTAACGACATTCTTGTTCTTATTAAAAACTTAGGTTTGTCTTCGGATTTTGAATTATGTTTATCTTTTTAAAAGGGCTTGATCATTCCCTTTGCTATAAAAAAATTCTCGATTTAGCTGCCCTTATAAATAAATTCTTCAAAGTTAGTGACACAGTGCATTTGAAGATAAAAGGATATGTCTTGATTAAAGTTCAGAAAAAATATGCTGACCATTTTCTTTTCTGGAATGGAACAAGGGAAATGACTTGCTAACCCCCGCCATCACTGTAAGAAACCAACAAAGGTCACATTTGGTTTTCATTTTGCATTGCAAAGGTATAACATGGTAATGTCATCTCCATGTCAAAAGATAAATGACACAAAAAATTTTCAGCTAGCATGGGCCATGTCATGATCATTCCCTTAGGTATGTGGAGGAAAAATTCTAGCGCTTGTCCGCCTAAACTGCAAGGGAAAATGTATGAGATAGTTGTCGCTAAAAGAAACTTCCTAGCAAGCCATGTAGAAGTCTTTAATATGATCATGAGGATCACCTTTACCTTTATATTTGTTGAACTTAGGGAAATCAAATATTTTAGGGAATGGTATTCGTAACATGTCTCTCTCAAAGGGATAAGGACATAGATCTTTGAATTGGTAAATTTTACTATGACCTTACTACTCTCCTGGAGATTTATGATTATGTTCTTCATGGATTACAAAAATTATGTGATGAGTTGTTCTTTAGTAGGGTATGATGGTCTATTCACTCAAGTAACCTTTAATGTTTCCTCATCGTAAGGTTCAGTGTGAAATTCACCAGATTTGGTTTTAAGTCTTTCCTTAGGTGTACTCTTGCTCGAGGAACCTACGTTTGCTAATTTTTGACTAAGATTTAGTATCTATCTTTATATAAACTAATATTTGACTTGAGGATCATATTATTCATCATATTAAGGAGGAGTTAACTCCTTGTGTTAAAATTCTATTCTAACATTGGGTGAGGCTTTGAAGTATGGTCTCTAAGAACCATCTATATGTTTTGGCCCTTCACTCTCAAAGTTTTTATTACGAGCACATGAAGTGGAATCATATCCTCCACCAAAATGATTATCCATGTCGATAAAGGGAGTTCGTTGTGGCTCTTCTCCCTCTAGGTTAATGGTTTTGATATCCATTTTGCATTCTTGTGGTAATTTGGCTCCTAGTTCTAGGAATCGTGTGAGTACTTGATCCCTATTATAGAATAGGAGTTCATTAAAGTGAGCAAGATCAAGGGTGTGTTGTTCTTTAGATGAATCAATATCATCCCCAGTATGGTAAATTAATACTTCCATGTCTTTAACCTCTGAAAAGAGGGGAACCAAGTTGTGAGCACTAAAGGGATAGTTGGCAAAAGGATTTAATTGTAATTTGCATTCAATCTTCTTAGATGCCATTCTTGTGATGGGTTGCATTACTAGTATTTTTTATACTAGATTTTGTCTAAGTGTAATCAAGATGTAACAAACCTAGATGCAACGTAGTATGAATTTCCTAAATTCTCAATGTTTCACCAATCAATGTTTTAACGAATAATGGGTTAAAGAATCAAATAATCCCATGAATTGTCCTAGATACAAGTCCATGTAACAGTTATCACACAAGAAACAATCATGCAATCCTACGAGTAAACCAGTAAATCAACCAACAGTTTACACCTTATGCTTCTCAATGGTAGTTTGACGTCTAAATGATCAACTCGATGTCAACACTTATGTCAAGTTCAAAGTAAATGTGGCATAAGTACTAGCAAGGGGTAGATGTGACTCCCAATCAAAGGATACTATGACCAGTTTTAGAAACAAACAAGACTTAAGTCCTAAAAGGTAGAAATTACGTATGTAAGAAACAAAACAATACTACTAAGGTAAATCAACCAAGTTTTAAGAGAAAACAAGATTTTAACACCGAAATAATATGGATACGATACACAAACAAAGTAACCACCACCCTTCAATATTTTAGGTAATTTTTTAAACAAAAATAAGTGCAAGTATACTAAGGATTTGTTAAGATTTAGGAAGCACAATGCCACAATGCGGACACTTAGATCACATTCACAAGGAATGAGGTAAGTATCATAATTGTTTCGATGTAATGTGGACAAAGTAGCACATATAAGGGAGATCAAAAGGTGAACCAAGCCTAACTACATCGAAAATGTTTCTCAATATCATTTTGAGACATAGGGCCTACTAGAACATGACGACGTACCATTCACACTTTAAACACTTGCATTCTGACAATGCAACCTAGTCATACGAGTAGACTATAAAAGTGGTGGAAACGATTGTTTCTAGTGATACCCATGCATTTTTTATCTCTTTGATCTCAAATGGGAAACAAGATAACAAAAGTTTAGACCAAGTGGTGATGAAACAAACTAAGCATAAATTTGGCAGAGTTTGACCTACTCTTAAGATAAGTGAAGAACTAAGATAAAGTAACATGTCATAAGTCTCGTGATGAATATCACTTAGCTTCAACTTAAGTGGACTCTCACCTTGTTTGAAAAATAAGGTTTTGACTCCTAGAAATTCATCACTTGGTGAGAGCTCTATAAAACATGATGGCTTGATACGGAAAAATGGGATCCAAGAAAATATGGCTTTTCTAGGTGGTTCCCTCAACTAGGTACCACAAACACCCTCTGTAATATCGATTTACCAAGAAATTATCATAGAATAATCTTGGAGTATCTCATATTTACTTTACTGCCTTCAAATATGATGAGAAATGAATTAGTTCATGCGTATCTTTCACTGGGATCACAATGGAGAATGCGTTGGTGTTAAAATCACAAGTAAAATCTAGTCAAGTGGGTATGTGGAGCACTTCCTATTTTTTCCACAAGTTTCCCTCTTGCATGAACTACTTTGGGGTTCCTAGGACCACCCCCATTTTTGTAGCTTAAGGCTTATGCTAAGAGGGTTATGTCCTAGTTTAAGGAAGACATGGTGTACCCTTATCCGAAACTCAAAATCAAGTGTGTTGAATATGGTGTGTTTTTATCTTTAAGACTTAATGTGGTTTTTGTCGTACACTGTTTAGCAACCTATAATAAATGAGTTAGTATTCATTTAAAATCTAATTCTTTTACAAGCGATTTTGGTTCTAACAATAAAAAATAGTAATTGTCCAAGTGATCAAATCATCATATAAAGGAGATAAAATGTCATTTTTGATTTCCCATATCGTCCTAAGATGTAAGAAAAGAGTATACACAACAAAATATGTCACTAATCTTGCGAAAATGGAAAACACTTAATCAAATTAGAAAAATTAAACTCTTTTAAACCAAATTTGAAGTTATTTCCTATTAGAAACCTTAGTTGAAGTGCTTGTGAAAGTATAAAGAAGGTGCAAATTATTGGGTGAACGTATTGAAAATAATTTTGAAGAGGTTTTTTTGGGAGGAGAGGGAATGCTCTACTAGGGTTTTAGAGTCTAGTTGCCTTTTCATGTCTGCCACCATTCGTACACCTATTGTACCATAGTTCTATTGGTAAACCTGTAGTTTTTTTGGTTTTTTTGCTCATTAATTTTATTACGTGGGATTTTACTCCACCTTTTGGGTGACATTTTCAATTTTTAATGGCCTCCATGTCAAAACCCCCATCTATTGATGCAGGGCTGTATAACAGTGTGGCTCCCAACCATGGCTTTGAAGAAAGCTTGGAAGTTCATCCTGAAGGTTTTTAACGAGATAATGAGTCTGATTCTACTGTTCCTGATGTCATTCTTGATTTACCTGCTTTTGATAATGCACGTAATTGGTTTGAAAATTACACATTGGTGGCTTATTTTGTTGGCTAAGTCCCCCCCTGACAGCCTTTTAAAGCAATGGATTCATAACCACTGGCAGCACCATGGTGTAAAGCTCAAAGGCATTCAAAACCTCAGAAAGTGATTTTCCCTATTTCATTTTTCGAACCTTGAACACTGCAAGGCCATTTTTTAACCATGACTCTTGGTTTATCTGTAACTATTTGGTTATTTTTTCTCACGAGACTCGTAAATTTCAAGTCTCGGAGTAGGTTAAGCTCAAGGTCCCTGTCTAGATCGATTTTATAAGGCTCCCTTTTCCTATATGGTCTTTTATAGGGGATCTTGTCAAACCCTTAGGAGTACTCATCTACAATGAGTAACCCAAAATTTTTAATGCCCATCCTCAATTCCGTGTGTGTGTTGAAGTTTACCTTTCAAAAAACCTTAAAGAATCCAATGATATCTAGGCCAGTTATGATTGATTCACTTACAGGATTCTTTATATTAACCTTCCAAAAACTTTCTTTTGTTGTCAGTCCTCTGAGAACATGATTCATGAATTTGTTCTCATGGAAGAATCACATCCTACTCCTACAGAAAAAACACCATCAAACCCTAAAAATTCATCCAATGGTTAACAAACTGTGAATTCTAAAATGGGGATTCAAAAGGCCCCACAAAACTGAAAACTTCTATTTATCATCCCATGGTCAACAATGGTGCTAATGCCTCAACCCACTAAGATTTATCCGCCTATCTCTTTCTCTCTTGTGGCTATGGCTGATATTACTAAGGTTGCTCTTCCAGATAACCCCTTTTTTGGTGTTTTTGTGCCACCCCAGAATGATAGAAAAATGCATTCTCGTAGCCCTTCCCCTATAGAGGATGGTGAATATGTGCAAGAAAAGCATAGAACTTAGACCTTTGGAGAGTATTTGATCCCGGTTCTTAACCAAACCTCTTTTTCTTCCAATAAATATTAAGTCCTCTCTGCATTGGATAGTGAGGGAAATATGAATTTAGATATTTCTCAACTATTGTGTATTCTTGGAATATTTGAGGGCTTACTAATCTGACCCAGTGTTATTTGGTCAAGGAAAATTATCAACACTTTATCCATATGAAAATTTTGTGTCTGAAAGAAGTTAAGCTTTCTGGATTTTTGTTACATTCTACCACTTGTAATATTTGGCTGCAGGCCATATGTCACACCTCAAGTCATGAGCAGGCTCGTGAAGGGGTTATGAATTTGACTGCTCATGAATTTGCATAGCATGTGATCTTGTGGGGTTTAGACCCCACACATCACCTGGTGTGGACTCTTTTTGATTTTGACGGTAATATTTTTGGTCTTACTAACATATATGTCTCTAATGATGCGGGGGAAAAGGGATATTTTTTGGTGTTGGCTTGCAGATTCTCTACCAGCTGATTTGTGGGTGGTGTGTTGTGATTTCAATAGGGTATAAACCCTGGCTAATAATCAAGGTTTCCTTAAAATGTGGTGGTATGTGGGAGAAAGGGAATCCTGGTTCCACTTCAGGCATAAATTGGGCCTGTTTGACCCTAATATTCCTTACCGTCATCCTTCTTCATCTCTTTGGTTTACTTGGTCCAATTTCTTGTATGGACAAGCTCACGTTGTTAAAAGACTTGACCAGGATCTTATGCCCTCTCACGATTTTTGTTACTTTTATTTTGTCTTTGGCTGTCCTGTGGTTGTTGTCAACACTACTTTTCTTTCCAATCACTCGCCCATTTTCTTTAATGTTTCTTGGAATCAAATTGTTAAGAAATAAAAGGGAATTTCTCAATTTTATCTCAATATTGATCACCTCAAACATGCTCAGACTGTGTCTCACATAAAATGCATTTGGAACCTGGTCCCTTGACCTTCAAATTCCTCTGCCTGGATCCAATGGTGGAACGATGCCATCAAATGCACTAGTATTTTTTGTGCATGTATGGTAAACAAGCTTCCATTTTTAGGAAAAATGATCATGCAGCTACATACCATGAGTTTGAAAGAATCTCTCTCGAGATTGAAGGTTATCCCTTTAACAATAATTTACAGTCCCAAACAATTTTTTTGGTGACATAATATTAAGATTCATGAATCTTACAATGCTCAGGGAGCTCAGCTGCATGCCAGACTACATTAGATCAAGACTGGTGATCGAGATTCCAAAGAATTATTTTCTATGTTGCATTCCAAGAACTCTTCAGATAGGATAAAATCCATTTTGCATGATACTATAAGGCTAATTGCCTTACCTAACATCCTGTACACCTTTTTCCAACATTATTATGGAGTTTGTTTTTCTACTCCTTCTCGATAGGAAGATCTTTTAAAAATTTTACAAGTGTTTCCCTGTAAAGTTTCACAGTCTCATAGGACTGCATGTGATCACCTTATTTCACTCTATGATCTGAAGGAAGCTTCTTTTCAAATGACATCTGACAAGGCTCATAGTATTGATGGTTTTCCAGTGGAATTCTTCCAAACCCTATGGGACATAGTTGGTTCAAACCTTCACATGTTTATATGGAAGCGCTTAATTCCAATTCTTTGGGGGACCTCATTAACCAGGGTAACATCAAGTTCATACCCAAGAAAGGGGATCCTGATATCATTACAAACTGGAGGCCCATCACCTTGTTAAATGTTTTTTATAAGATTATTGCCAAAGATTTAGCTAACAAGATTTATAATCTTTTTCTTCTAATTATTAGAAGTGAGAAAACAAGTTTCATTAAAAATAGGTTTATTCTTGATAATATCATTTATGTTTGGGAAGGTATAGAATGTGCTAGAAAATATTCATAGCAAGCTTTATTTGTCAATATTGATTTTGCTATATTTTATGACAAGATTGAATGGGATTTCATCTTAGCTATGCTCCAAGCTCTTATATTTGGCCCTAGGTTTGTTCAGTCCGTTCAAATTCTTTTTTAGAATGTTGGGGCTTGTATCACTATTAATGGGGCACAATATTCTAGGTTTGGTCTCTTTAGATCTATTTGTCAAGGTTGCCCTTTGGCTCCCTCCTTTATGTGTTGGATGCAAAAGGTTTTAATTATCTTCTCACCATAGAGATTCTCAAGGACTTGTTAAAGGTATTACGTTACCTTCCACATCTCAGCAACTTATCAATGGGAATTTTCTTGATGACTCTTTTCTCACTTTCTTGGAGGAAGAACAATTTGTGTCTCATGCACTGGATTGTTTAGACATATTTTGTATTGATTTAGGGTCTTCTATTCAATGGGAGAAAACTCAATGCTATAGACAGTATCAATTACCCATGTCTAATTGTCTTACAGAGATGAAGTGGAGTTGGATTGAACTTGGTGTGTAATTTAAATTCCTTGGGATTCCTTTCACCTTCTAGGACACTTCTTCTCAACTTTGGGAATATGTTGTTTCAAGATTTTAGAGTAAAATTTCTTATTGGATCTCCAATCCTCTCTCTTTTACAGGTAAGATTCAAATTTGCTCCAAAGTGCTAGCTGTCACTCATGTTTATTACTCTTCTTGTTGGGCTCTATCTATTATTTCTTATGCAAAACTTGAGAAGCTTCTTTGGGACTTTCTATGGGCCAACACTATAGGGAAGAAGGGTTTCCCTGGGGTGTCTTGAGACATTTGTTGTAGACCCAAAGAAATTTTTGGCTTAGGTCTGATTGATATCAAAATTCAGGGGAAAGTAATCAATGCTAAGTAGATTCTACATAGTTTAGAGGGTAATGAAGCCTAGAATTTAGGGGGTTCCTTTAGGTAGGCTTGTTTGGAAAGGACTTAATTTTCAATATTTCTGGCTTTATACAGTTTCTGTTAATATTAAAGGTTTGTTTGTTTTGCAGAGTATCTAGAAGGCTTGGGATTTATTTAAACCCAATCAATCTTCTTTGGGTGCATGATGGCTTCAGCTATGGCCTTTCTATTAATTCATTGTCTCGCTGGTGGTCCCCTATGGTTTATTTTCAGGAAAAACCCCTTGCTGTAGTCCCTTGGTCTAAAGCCCTTCGATTTTTCTAGTTTATTGGGGATTTATTCTACAGGCATTACAAAGAGTGGTTTTCTTGGGATTCTCTTACTTTAAAATTTCAATTTCTCCCTTCATAGTATGCGTCTAATCGACAATTAATTGAAGTAATTCCTACTGAGTACTTATAGAAAATTGGGCTTACCTCTAGTGTTACCTGGTGGCATGATTGGAATTATCCTACTAATGTGCCTTTTCACCGATACAAACCCTCCCTCAGTTATTCATTGATGGCTCTTAAAGTGGTTGATTTTTCTACTCTTAATAGACGTTGGTGCCTCTCATATTTAGCCTCTATGTGGTCTCACCAATTTAAGAGGGTTTGGTATGCACATGTTAAGCCCAAGAAGGCCTACTTATTATGGTGCATCGTGCATCAAGGCCTCTTGGTTGGAACTCGACTTGTTTATCTGGGGTTTACTCCAATTTTTTTGTGTTACCAATAATAAGAAACAATTATGCACATTTATTTACCTTGGGCTTAGTCATCTTGGCAATGGATTCACACCCTTTTCCAACCCTTTTCTCTAAATATTTTCTATTATAAAATGGCTCTTTTGGGGAACTCAGCCATGCTACCTACAACTTACACCAAATTTTAGCACATTTTCAGAGCTGAGATATTATTTGCGTTATGGAAAGATATAAATAATGTTATGCTTGACTATGATTTTTCTATTACTAATAAAGTGGTTGTGATCTCTATTGTCTTGCTTCAAATTCAGAAATAGGATGAGAAGGTTCAGATTGAGGTGGAGCATCTCCTATGCCTCCTTGATCATTGAGGTTTAACCCCTTGTGTTGTTAGTCAGGTTCCCTAGGATGCACCCCTATGCCGTTGGTCATCACTTCCTTGTCGTCATTTTCCACCACTACCCTATCGTTCCCCTCCTCCTAACTATGGGTGGGGGTGAGCTCATCACCACTTGCAGAGTATTTATCCATGACAAATATATTCTCACTCTGAGCTTCCTTTGCCTATGCTTCCTTCATCATCTGGTTATGGATGGTTCTCTTCTGGTTCGAGAAATTTTCCTCGGCTTTCTTTGGTCGTGTCTCCCACTCATCCTATTGATGACTCTAGTGATCCCATTAATGATGAGGCTCACCCCTCTAGTTCAGGATGGGGTGACAAGCCTAAAAATCCCCCTCCACCTCCACCACTTTCCTCTATGTCTGTGACTATTGCTTAGTTGGTTTCTTTTTTTATTCAATTTCACAGTATTTATATGTAGTTGTTCTAGTGCTATGTTTTTCCTCTCTCGAGGATTTTATTAGCTCGATGCGACTCTTGGAATTTTGGGGTGTGACTTCTCCACCCATTTTTGTACAAATGGTATTGTACATATTTTTCTAATATAAAAGTATAAAGAAGGTATTTGAAACATTTTTAGTTCCCAAGATCACCTAAAAGGTGTGAGGTAAGAGAATACACATTTCAAAAACTTATAAATAACAAGGTAACATTCATCAACTCAACTAAGTAAAGTTAGCATGAAACTACAATATTATCAATGTAACTTGCAAAACCACTGATTTATATCAATAAAAATTTGCAGAAGTGTCAAAAACTCCAAAGAATCAACCCCTACAAGTGTTAGAACAAAACTTGATTTTAACAACAATGCCAATGTGCCCTTTATGACATGTGTGTGCTGCTAACAACATGTGCACACCTCAAATGATAAGTGTGAATTTCTATGGAAAACATAGGGGAAAATTACACCTACAAGAACAAAATCACACCTACACGCTCTGTTATGCATGTGCGGGCCTCATAAAGTGTATGCACGTGTAAGGTAAAAAGATAAGTTCACATAGAGTTTAATAAAAACCTACACGTACCGAGAGACATATGCATGTGTATGCAAACATGTGCATGTTGTTCATGACATATGCACAGATCTGGTTTAAATTCTTGATAGGGGTAAAAAAATATAGGGTAATAGGTGCGCAGCTAGGGAAACATATGCGCATTCCTAGGGACATGTGCACATGCTATCAAATAGGTTTGCATGATTTTTGATGTGTGTGCATCCCTCCAGAACACCTGTGTGCAGGCCTGAAAAACCACAAAAAATAATTAGAAATAGAAATATAAAACTACAAATAGGTTAGATTATCTCTTTTTACTTCCACTTCTAACATAAACCCAATAAATTTACATGCAAAAAGAATATTTACTACTTTTAATATTATCAAAATCTTGAAACTACACTAGTCAACCTTCAAAATGCATAGACATGGTTAGAACTTGAAGTAAAAATCTTTAAAAACACCTTCTAAAGACCATGGAGTAAGGTCCCACTTGGTGTGCCATATGTGAATGTGAGTAAGTTTGAAAATATATAGAAATGAGATTAGAACACTAAAGAATCCTCAAAGCTTAACTAACTCAACTATGAACCATCAAGATAAGAGATAAATAAGAGGTACTTCTATGTATGCATCATAACTTTGAAAAAACATCAAACTAAACATGTATACATCTACTCTCTACTCTTTGAATGCTACAAAACATGAGCCTATGAAGATCCTAGCAATAAAATTTGATTGTTTGATGCTCAAGGTTTTGTGAGTTAAAGCTCACCATTTAATGGCTACAAGACCATATGGTTCCCTTCATTTACCCAATCTTGAGTTTTGAATATGCAATGGAAGGTAATAACTTAATAACAATGGAAGAAATACTCTAATCCTATTTTCCTATAGTTTATGTTAGAGGAAGGAAAATTTTCTTAGTAATGAGGAGGAGGAGGGGTCTATCTATAGTTTTCCAGTTCCAAGAATGAAATGATTTTGGTGCATGTGGGACAAAAGGTAAGTCCAAAAATAATTTTTAACAAGTCAAAGTAAGATTTGACTAGGATTAGAGACTAATTAATATTTTAGGATTAATTAGGGATCCCAAGTAGGGTTAGGTAGATTTCTGGGAGCATCTAAAGGAGGTTTTGATTGATTTTGGAAGCGTTGGAGGTAGGATTTAGCTAATGAGAAGATCCATTAGTAAACTACAGGATAAAAGGATTAATCAACCTATAATGGTCAATAAAGAGGCATTGAAGGGTAAAAGAACCTAATTGATGAAGTGTCATCAAATTTCAGGGAGTAGAATAGTTAGTGCAATGTTAGGAATAATATTGCTTTGATCCAACTATAGGTGTTTACAGGTAGATTGATCAATAGTTATTGTTTTGAATGTTGTTTCACCTTCACTCTGCATCCTCAAAGGAAACATTCCTTTTGTGTCATCTTCACTGTTTCAATTAGCCTATTGCTTCCACTTCTATCATATATAATGCATTCTTCATTTTCAAGCTTCACCTTATATCCCTTTTAGACAAGCTTCAAAATACTCATAAGATTATACTTCAATCCTAGGACATAAAAGACATCATTGATCTACCTCTTGTATTATTGCTTGGTAATAATGGATATGTTTCCTTTCCCATCACCAGAGCTTTCTCATTTTTTCCCATCTTTACTTCAGATCTTATTTCTTCATCTATGAGATTGAACATTTCTTTATTTACACACATATGGTTGTTCCATGCACTATGCAAATACCATTTTGTTTGTTTCCTTTCTTGGCTACATTACATGTTAAAAAACAATTTTACTTTTTTCATTCTTCCCAAGTTCAACTTCTTTTATATTAGAGAAGCTTGGATTATGATTTCTTATATCATACTCTTTCTTTCTGCATTAACTGACATAGTGTCTAATAGTTTTTCAATAATAACATTGTACATTTGACTTACCATACCTTTGTGAAGAACCATCGCTGGAAGTGTTGTTGCTACTTATTCTTCATCTCATTTGTGGCTCTTGATGGCTATGTCTCCACCTTATTGCTGGTTGCAAAATATTCATCTTCATCTGTTGTAGGATCCTCTTTCCCTACCTCTAACTTTTGTGTTTATTTTGAAGTCTTGTTCATAGGAGGAGGTGTTTGTCCTAATCATCCTCTATCCATGGGTTTGTAAATAACCCATTAACTCATCAACTGTCATTTGTATCAAATCTTTAGAATCCTCTATTGCAACCACAACTAGATCAAATCTGGTTGGAAGGCTCTTTAATACCTTATCTATGATCTTATTGGCTTTAACAACATATCCATTAGTCCTCATTTGATTGAATCTAGTCATTGCTCTTGTGAAAAAATCATTTAATGATTCTTACTCTTTCATGAGAAGAGTCTCAAAATCTCTCCTCAACACCTACAATCTGACTACCTTTACCTTGTCACTTCCTTGATAAGCATTTTTTAAGCTATCCCAAGGTTTTTTTTGAGTTTATGACTGCTATTATTCTTGGGAAAACTTAATCAGTGACAAAATTTTTAATGTAGCTCAAATCCTTTACATCCTTTCTTCTATTTTCCTTCAAAGAAATCTTTTGGGATTGTGTAAGTACATTAAAAGAAGCCCGGTCTACCACCTCTATGTATCCTCCTTAAACTATTTCTCATAGATCATGTGAAGAGAACAATGTATTCATCTTAATGCACTAGATATCATAGTTCTTCCCATTAAATATTGGGGGTTGTTACCATAAGTTGCGGCTATAAGCCATTAAAAACTCAAACCCAAAAAATAAAACTCAACAACCATGTGCTCTAATACCAAGATGTTGGCAAAATTTAGTGCCAACACAACCAACAGAGATGAAAACACAACCAAATTAATATAAAACACACAAAACCAATATATATATTTAAAATAAGAACTTCATACAATCAAAGTTGTTGCTTTGTATATTTTCTTTTGTTTCTCTTCTTGTGTCCTTTCTTTTCTCTCTCTTCCTTTTTATTCAATTCCTTTGAGATGCTTCTCTATATATACCCTTATTGTATATTTTTGTTCTCCATTCTTTCAATGTGATGCTACACTATATATCCACCTCGATTATATTCTCCTCTTCTTCTTATTTTTTTGTTGTTTATCTCTCCAAGATTCTCTATCTATATACCACATATACTACCTCCTCGTGTCATCCATATGGCCCAACCTAGACCCGACGCTATCTCCAAAAATAGTTAAATCCAGGTATCAAATTCCATCAGATTCCATTGATAAATAATGTGGAGGAATCGTGCCACATGTCTAACATTGACGGTTTGATCGCCTCCCGCTGACTCCTTGACTCTACCTCATCCAAACCTAAACCTGACAATTTATACAATGTGGCTCATTTCACATGATTCACGTCTGCAGGGAGTGGGGAATTCCACGGAAAGATACAATGAGACATGTGCTTGGCAGGAAGTTTAAAATTCAATGGCCAAAACTATATTAAATGTCTGTTAGTTGGGTAGTTCTAAGAGAAGGAAAAATGGATTTGAAAAAACTTGTTGGGCTCAAGATTACTAACCATAATAAATTATGACAACATCCACAAACCAAGTTGAAGGTACATATGAAAGATGATACCTTAAATTCATAAAGTAGTTTATTAACCCTCAGACTAGATATCTATAAATTTATAACCTTGTTACGTTTATCCTTTATCTATATGTGGGATAAATATACTTACAATACAGTGAGCTTCATAAGGAGCCTTGAATCTTACAACATATTTTAATTTATGTTGACTCCGAAACTCCTCCACATAGTTGCATTTTCATAATAATATTCAAATTTCTATTAATGTGATAATCTACCAAGTGGGATTAATTTTTTAGTTGTTCTCCCTCATAAAGAAGATGTTGTTGACTTATAAAAATCCCAAGTTCCTATCCTATACACCAACAAAAAATTTGTTTTAATATCAATTTTTTTCACCATAATTTGGAAGGAATAGCTAGTAAGAGAACCTTCCTTTTGGGAAAAATGCTCTTGGTGTTCACTCCCTCCAATCAAGAGAGTCAAGGGTACTAATAACTAGTATATAGTGAGGAATTTATTCAAACACATTACGTGTATTCTATAATATTCCAAGTTTTATATACTTGGTAATCCAACATGGGGTTATAAAATGTAGTATATTAAAGGAAGTATCATATATCACATCATTTTATAAAAGCATGCACTCATCAACATTTTCCACTAGTTGATACAGAAAAAAAAATAGCATTGTACAACCCCATAGTCATGCATAATCCATTTGGAGAATAATATATATAATATTAGAATAATTCAATCTCAATAGTCCTCCCTAATCTTTATATCAGAAATATCCCAATCTTAACAAATTCCACACCTAAAACCCTTTCAAGAAATCATAGTTTTTCACCTCCCTATGCACCACATCTATTATTCCTCTATATTTTAAAATATACCTATTTAATTCTTATGATGTGATATTATGGTCTATATATTTATGTCTACCATGTTAAGCAAAAAATATCAATAGATTTATTGGTCCATTGGTAAAGTTTTATGGCTCAATAAAACCTACTGAAAATCAAGTCTTATAAAATGTAAAGGCCCCACATTTTTGAAGGGGATGAGTCCAAAATGTTATAATTATTTACAGAAGATTAGGGGAGAAGGGCCAGTATGTGAACACGTCCCAATACTTGAACAGTATTTTGCATTTAAAATATCCAATACTTGATGGAATAAAAACCAAAATTTTGATTATTGAAGTTCAAAAATTTGTACAAGTAGCCAATCACATCATGACATGTAAGAGTTTTCACCCATGTACAAGTACAAAAAAGTCAATGTTCAAGCAATTTGACTTATATTCAAGTATTGGTTTCCACCATGGTTGTAGCATTTTCACATATATTATTTTAAATCAATTCAAAATATGGTTTTCCCTCCAATTGAACATTCCAAACAAAAAATATAAGTTAACACAAATCTAAACTACATATTAGTGAAAAAATCACAATCCCATATCATAAATAATTGATTTTGTGGACCCCTTAACTTAGGGTGTACCACTACTGGCCCTTCTCCCCTATGATATTTATCATTGAATAAAAAATTTATTCTCTAAGAATAAAAAATAGTACTACAATCTATATCATACAAAATATTATAAAAACATGAATAGAAAGGAATAAAAAACTTTATACAAAAAAATATTTAATACTTGAAGAATATTGCATCAATATTTGGAACATTGATAATGATAAGAAAACTAAGATTTTCTAATATTTTTCCATAGTAACAAAATATAGACCATTATCTAAGCCATTCCCTAATGATAAAAAAAATATGGCTCAAGAACAAATGGAAACATAACATAAATATTTAATTCAGAAACAATATTGATCTTATAACTTAAAATAATTCAACTCCCTAAACTCAGTATTATGTCAAAAGGTGTTCTATAATAACACCCTTGGAGGTGGTGGGGTGAAATGTCATAAGTGTGCTCAATTTTAATTCTAATATTAAATTTTACATCCATTTGAGTGTCACTTAGAAGTCTTCTTTATTAAAATTATATTAAAACATATTATCTTGTCTAGATGGCAGACTTAAGATCCCTTTTTTTCTACAAATATGTTTTCAAGTCTCAAACATTAGTGGATTTATATTGACACCTTTATTAATTAGTCATGGAAAATATACCATGAATATATATTTTTATTAATACTCATGAAATGAAAAATATATAAAATGAATACTGTGAAAATAATATCTAGTTATTAATAAATCAATTCCTAGAGTTGATAATATAGTAACATGAGTATAAGCACATTTAGATTTTACCTTTCAGATTAGATAAAGGGGATGTATTTCATAATGATTGAAATGAAATTAAGCTTCGAGTAATCATACATGTAATTGAGATAAATAGATCCACTTAGTTGATTCATAAGATTAGCTGGATGTGACACCCCCAAAACTGTGAACTATGCAAGATTCTTGATGAACCTAGATCGGATGTTCATCGAAAATTCTCTCTAGTATGAAAATGTACAAATTTCAAAATGAAATAGTAACTCTTGATTGAGTTGTATGGTTATGAATTTTTAACTCCTCTATATATGATCTTTTCTAGGTTCTTTGTTTTCATTTATTTCAAAAAATATATATATTCGTATCCATTTGTAATTTAATATTTCACACCTATACCTTTAAAACAAAACCCTAGCTATCCTACACCACACTCAAAAAATTATTAAATATAAAAAACAAAAGATACAAATTATTAAGTCAGAATGACCTCAATGCTCACCCCATTTGTGAGCCATCGAGTGCTACACTACATTTCTGACTCAATGTAGTTCTCCTAGTGCTTTTTACCGATAGGCAAGTAATTATCCCTTCACCTAGGTTGGCCCTTTCTCCTCAACACTAATAATAGGATATTATACTCAATCCCAATAGAAACCATCTTTGTACAGATAAAAAATCATATTTATGCCCTCCTATGTTGTGTATGCAATATATAAATGTATCTCTTGCTCCTTTAGATCATTCATTGATAGATAGATAAGTTATTTTGTAAATAATAAATGCATGTATTATAATTGTATGTTATGAGTTCTTAATTTAAAATTTACACCTTAGTAGTGGGAAAGGATGACCTAGAAAATATAATTTGAAGATAGAAGAGTTACAAATGGTCCCCTAAAGAGAAAACAATAGAAAAACAAGAGGGGTTAAGACCATATAGAAGCATCAGGACTGTATGTACAATTTTGACCCCTATGTATGGTTTTAATCCAAACTTAGTTAAAAAAATAGTAAAAGGGAACTACCAAATTACTCTATAAAGTAGCTCAAAATCACACCAAAGAGGTAAAATAGTAAGATATATGGTTAAATAAATACATTAAGAGAAATAAAAAACAAGACTAATGCCAATAAGACCCTGTTTCATTGATCAAAACCCACATTTATATAACTCCAACAAATCATGGTGTAATAATGATTTTTTTGTATAATTTAGTCTTTATATTTACCCCCCTTTATTCTTGTGAATGGAATCTACTAGTTTAAAGGAGAAAAGTATAATAAGTGGAAGAATCTATTGAATAAAAAATAACTATAAGCATGCCAAGAGAAAGTATAAATATGTTGTGAACAATGTGATTCATTGGTTAAATGGCATAAAGATAAGGGAAAAACATATTATAGGTGTTAAACTGAGATATCGTAGTTATAAACAAAATGTTTGGAGATATGGGTATTTTTACTTTCCGTATTTGTAGAGTTGAGGGGAGATAAAATCCCCAAAAAATTACAATTTTTTGAAACAATGTGTAAATTGGGTGTCCCAACACCAAGGGAAGAGTGTCACAAAGCTTTCTAGTTGCTCCCTACAATGCCTCCCAAAATGAGACCACATTGTTGCAAATGGATCTAAGTCACAAGGATTTGAAAAAATCATGGAAAGGTAAAAGGGAAAAATGTCTCATTGCTCCCACCGTATAACACATGGATTCATAATTTGTAACTATATGTAATGGTAATTCTATTTATTTGACTTACCCCCTTAATTTTTTGAAATGTAATGTCGTATATTACTCACAATTGAGTACATTTTTTGTTTAGTGCATTTTCATAATTAGAGTTGACCATTTTCTCATAAGATTAGATTGAATTGTGTGTGTGTGTGTGTGTGTGTGTGAGAGAGAGAGAGAGAGAGAGAGAGAGAGAGAGAGAGAGAGAGAGAGAGAGAGAGAGAGAGAGAGAGAGAGAGAGAGAGAGAGAGAGAGAGAGAGAGAGAGTCCTTATACGGCCAATTGTGTTTGATTTTCACGTGATTTGTGTGGTAGATGGTATCCTTGCATAGTTATTCAATTAATTTTCTTATTGATTTATGAATAGAAGAAGAAGAGGACAATGTGGCCTTGCATTGCTAACCCTAAATATTCCCCACTTCAGAAAAAGGGAGAATGTGAAATACAATTTCTTGAGATTAAAGATAGAGATATGTGTGTTGCCTTTTCATTTATAATTAAAGTTGTTTGTGATAGGGGATTGCACATAATTGCATAGGCTGTGTCCGAGAATATAATGACAGGACATAGTGAGTATGTTGGGATAAAGTGTTGATTGTAAATTGTAACATTGAAATATTGTTTGATATAATAGTACATGTCTTTTAAAAAGTGCACAATAAAAGTCACATCTTGATAAAGGAGTTATATTTTTAGGAGTTTTTGAAATAGTGATTATTCTTATTGATATAATCTAGAGTGTGTATAAAGTGATCAAAGAAGACCAAGTATTAATAAAATAGATGTGAATCAGATTGGTTCATGAATGTTGTATTATATAAATTATTGTAGGGAGCACATAGGCTTATCATGTGAAAATAGAATTACATAAAATGAGGTTTATGACCCAAATAAAATATGAATGGAGATTCATTGTAATTTAGTATAAAAATAGGGTGAATGACAATCTTGATTCCAAAGGTATTAACACAAATTAGAGAAAGTAAGAACAAAATATGACGTGCAAAAGTGATAGGAATGAAGAAACTATTAGAATTAGGTCAGGATATGTGACTATGGGCCCACAGGGGGTCATGTATGATAAACAGTATGGTAGAAAGTCAAATAGTACCTGCATTATTATTGTGATTGATAATGAATTTTTATTTGTGATAAATTGGTGAGAGATTGGATTTCACATGCATCAGAAAAGCTTCGTGTTTAGGATTATTATTGAGTGGAAAATTCCATTAAGGTTTGAATAGAAAATGATCTTGTAGTCATGAAATCTATGAAATTGGGTACATTCATAGGTCTTAAAAGCATGCTAGCATTTACATGATTCCTAAGCAAGAAAAATAGTAACTGATAACTCCCTTTAGCCATTTACTTTGTCTTTTATAATTTGATTGACTCTACACATCTTGTATTATTTCTGTAATTTGATTGTTTTATATTTCTTTGGCCTCATACAATAGCTGCCCAACTCAGAAAGTAGCTTCTAGGACGCTCCTGTCCTCATGGGTGCTCCCTATCCCTCTTTATCTTTTTCTTACCCCTTTTGGGCTCACTTTCACTTCTCAATTACTTTGTATTGCTATGAGTCTGGAATTTTTAGTTTTCAATTACGAAATTCAAATAAGGGAATCATATAAATTATATAGTTATGATTTCAAAATGAAGGGATCAAACACTAAGCATTATCAATTATCACCTAAACTTGAATTCAAAGGCACAAGAGTACTTCAAAAGGCATTCATCTAAAACATCCATTCAAGGGACAAGGGATGCATAAAATCTTGCTTACGACACAATATAGGAAGGGGAAGTTCTATTCTATTCCATCCATGCATACTACACATCTTCTACATTCTAGATCTATCATGTTATTATTATGTGCAACTTACACATAAGGGCATCTTAGGGCATCATTTGTACACACACACACACAAACAAACAAGAACTACATGGAATCTTGAGATGTAGTGTAAGTGCTTGGTCATAAGTTCACTCTTTAGAGTGACTTTCGCAAGGGTTAGTCTAGACTCCCCATTTTGTATTTTCACTTTTTAGGTTTGATGCGATTTTTGGGTATGTGCAAGTGAAATTATTTCTTGCAGGTTAAAGGTACCTTCGGTGATAAAGGAGTGAATCTAAATTGATAAATAGTAATCAACAATGAACCTCTTCCGACATAGAAGATATCAGAATATGAGCATTTTCCTTGTCAACATCTCCCAGATCCAGTCACTAGTGCGAGAAACTTTTGTCCTCTCCCAGGTGCTCCTGTCTTGTGTAGCTTCATAGGTCAAAACCCTGAGTGACCCTCTACGATAATATTTGTAGTCAATTTTACTACCATTATAAGAGGAAGGAATCCCATGCACACTGGCCTATCACCTAGCAGAATCTGAGCACTCAGCCGAGGCATGTGCGGGTGCTGAGTCTCTCTTTTATGTGATGTTTTAGTGGGAATCATTCATCAATGGTTAGTATAGGAGTAGTCAGGAAAGAAGTTTAGACATACAAAGATTATAGGGCTCAGGACGACCTTCATATCCTTGTAGTTTCTTCAAATTATGTGTTTTAAAAGACTCTATAACACATAACATAACAGAAAGAAAGCTACAACCATTCATTCATAGCATGAAAAAGAAAGAGAACCTCTATGAATTAAATATACATGAAACCCACTGATATTCATATCTAATTGTAATAAGTAACCTTATTATATTCATTGGTTCATTACAAAGAGCCATAGATGGTAGAATGTAGTCATACAAATCACTACGCTTGTATAACTACGTAAAAATAGAAAAGAAATTACAATGTTGAGCTCAATACATCTGAGCCCCACTCGCAATAATCTTGCAGAGATCTACCCATGTTATCTCTCTCCATGTGTATCTCTCCTATTTTCTCCTCTTAGGTCTCTATATATATCTCCACACACTCCTTTCTTGGTCCGTAGGTACTTGTATTTATCACCTTCCCATGCTGCCAACTCACCTTGTTGCGCCCTCAGATCCATCACCAAGTGTCGAATGTGGTCCTTCAGTGAGCATGTTTCCTCAGGCCTGAGCTCTCCACTCCATCTCATGATGGTCCTCTAGAATATTCCTTTATTGGCATGCTCTTTCCTGGGCCACATGTTTCCAGATTGGCATTTTATCCATGTGCAATCGATTACACTTTTCACATGTTCTTCCTTTGATGCTTGAATCGGATAAGTCCTGAACATCCTTTCACGTGTCGCATGCTATATGCTTATTTGAGCCTTTTCTCTTGTGCACTTTCTCCTTGCATTCCATCCTATAACTAGGGTCCCGTACACTCACTGCAGCTTCATACTTAGTCAATATTTCAGGATCCCAACATCACCCCACACTACGGCTATTCTCCACCCTCGGAAACATTCTACTTGATCAAGATGCAAGTTGGTTCAAATGGAACCAAGACGTAGATAAATATTACAAAGATGAATAAGGAATGAAAGAATATGGGAAAGAATGAAGAATGGGGGGGGAACACTAAACCAAAAGGCTAGGGAAGTCCTTCCACAAGACTGCCTCCAACTTATTCCATGTATCGACCTCATTCTACACCTTCTGACAGAGGTCTCCAACCAAGAGGTTTACCTCATCAAAACTTAGGATAGCTCCTTGGGCACCCAAAGTGTCCACAATTTGTTCCATATCTTTACCCAGGCCTACAAGCTTGTCCATTCTCCTAGTAATTTGAGGATATAGTTCCTTTAGTTGTTTCTGAGTTGAGCCCCTTAGTGCCTCAATCTCCTCGGATCTTCTTTCTAATTCCACTGGGACTCTATCCTGCTCCTCCATGTTTCCTTTATTCTTCTCTTGTAAATCCTTCATCTCTACTTTGAGTGTGGTGACCAAGGAGCTCGCAACCTTATCTCTATCCACGCATGTGTCATATGTGGTCTCAGCAGATTGGGAAGTAACCTTTACATCTATGAGCACCTTGCTATACTCGAAAACCAATGCTATCACCTTCAACTAGTCCTCTTCCTTCATGCACGTGGCTACTTCCTCCATAGATTCCAATGCCAAGGGTTACCTCTCCATGGTGAGGACATGTATTAAGTCTTCTAGGAATTCCAGTGTTGATGCATACCTCTGGGGGATAGGCATTAGATCTGGGTGTTTCAAGATGATGGCACTTTTTATCGAGTCTACTTTCTTGTAGACCTCCTGCACCTTTGCCTTTTCCTCCTTGAGCTCGCGCCTTAGCTATGTGCTAATTAATTCCTCCTATTTTAAGTTTTTTTCCACCTTAGCCAACTTTTCCTCCTTCTTGGCAAGCTTTCCCTCTAAATCCCTTATGTTTTTGTTCCACGCAAATAGTCCTCACCTCCGTCTCCACCGTGACCTTGTTTAGAGCATTACATACTTACTCATCTATGAGCTCCTAGAAATTTACTAAGGGGTTGTCTCCCTTAGACTCTGGCAGCATGATAAGAACCTTCTGGTAGACTTCAAATTCTATCTCATTGACGTGGGATTCAAATGCCTAAGAAAAAATCTTCTTGGTCCTAGGGTACGCACCCTCCTTCTCGAATGATCCCATGGCTATAAGTCTTTTGGTGGGTACTATGCTCTAGAATCATGTGCATAGAACCTTCCTTGAGTCATCCACGTATCCCATCATTTGCCTCTATTCTACATCCAGAGGTCTTCTACCTGAGCACACACATTTGGGGAAGTTGACTGTTAGAGTGGGGCCTCCTAGGCTGTCGTGTCCCTTTTCACTTCTCTCTTCCCTTCCTTCCTTTAGCACTATGTCTGCACTCTATTCTAATTCCTAGTCTACAAGGATCTCGAGAATTTTCTTTGCTTCTCACTCTACCACTTCAGTTATCTTCTCCTTGGTAAAATTTGTGGCTTTCTTCCCCTCGGCGTCCTTCTCTTCTGCCCTTGTATCTTTGGTGCCCTCACCTCCTTGTGCGCCTTTCCACCACGTGAATATGAACTCTTCCTTCTCTTCTCCACTCTCCTCCTCTGAGTCATAGACACTAACTATGTGAGGTTCCAAAGGTTCCTTGTCTTTTTCTAGCTCTTTCTCCTCATCACCACCCTCTTCACTTTCATCCTCTCCTTCTCCCAGATATCTCTCCATGCTATCGGTCACCTCCGAGTTAGCTTCTTCATCTACCTTTTGCTTCTTCCCGAGAGGTTGCTTCTGGTCAGGAGATTCCACCTTCTCTTCTTCCTCTTGGGAATCCTTCAAGGTGGTGGGTTATTTGGGTTCCTCTACTTCTAGCATCTTCTCCTTTACTGGGGACTTCTTCCTCCAAACATAATTGCTTGCCTTGGTGCTCGTAGAAGGCATGCTCACTGTTTGAGTAGTTGGTACACTTGGTGCTCCTTCCTCTCCTCTACCCCTCTTCTTAGAAACTAGCTTCTTCATTCCCAGGGGGTGTTTAGGTATGGAGATCTCATCCACCAACTATGCACCATTTTAAAATTTCATCATTATGCACACGTATATGTGCACCACAGATCCTCCAGTAATAGGAAGTGTTATTTGCCTAGTTATGTGAATCTCGTGCGACACATACTTTTGAACGTACATGCTTACCTCTGGGATAGTTCAGTTTCTTCCTCATATCCATGTGTTTCTGGTCCAATTTACCCAGCTTTAGCCTTATCTTTTTTGACTCTTTAAATTTGTTCACTCCCGCTTGGAAGTACTAGGAAGTGAATGTGAAAGGGAGCTTGCACCAAGGGCTCTATGATCCATTAACAAGTTTGAACCTACCCAAGCAAAAGAGTTGGTACACTGCAAAGTTAGCTTCTCCTTATGTGGCTGCTAGGAGTTGTTTAGAGGATCCTCCACTCTGCCCCAAATGCATTTCTCAAGTGCACGTATACCATTTTTCGAGCCATAATTTGTGGGGAGCCGTCATTGTATGACAGGTATGCTTTTCAAACCTCTTCAGATGTGAAGGGTCTTTGACTGGGTACTCCCACACAAACTTATTTGGTGCATCCAGCACTCCAACTTCTACAAACACTATGGTGAGTCGGACATTGCCAAAGAGGATTGTGTCTCCTTCCTTTGTGCACTTTACAATTTCCTTGGCAATGTATGTGGACAAGTTGTAGATAGTCCCCTCTGCGATCTTCCTGTAGACATGCAACCATGGCTTGTTGACTTGTGTGCACCTTTCTTGGCCATTCAGTTTCGTTACCAGGTGCGTGGTCATCTTCATAACTAGGTCCTTGATGTCTAAGATGACATAATACCATGACCCTTTCTTGTAGGCATACTCTGTGATGGTCTTTTGAATAGTTTCCTTGTCGCTAAGGTCATCTTCCAGGCTATCTCCCTTGCATATGAGGCTTGCAAACTATGTAATCAACTAGAGGAGTTACATGCATCTTGTGCCCAACAAAGTGGAAGTAGTCCTCATGCACCCAAGACATCAACCACTGGTACAAGCAATCTAGCTTCCCAAAATAAGGCAACTCGTAGAGTTGCAACAACCCTGCCTTCACTAGCTTGACCTTCACGTCATCATTGTAGATAGGCAACCCTTCAGGTGTTCACTTATTAGTCAGGCGTACCAGTTTTAATGTCATTTATTTATCTATAGTGTTGGTACGGTGATTATAGTCACTGACTGGTATGATCCTCAAATGGTATTCTTCATTCCTTTCCCATCATTACTCCATCAAGGTACTACATTTATGCATATCATTCTTCATTTGTTTCCACCTTGGGACTCTGGTTATTTAGCCTTTACTTTTCCCTTCCCTTTCTTTGGTGCCATAGTCAAGGTAATTGTATTACTCTGGTCCTCTCATTATTACTCTGCTTTCCTTCTCACAACCTTCGATCTTAGATCTGTGATATAAATACCCTATACCCGTGCCCTAGTTTTCCGAACCCTAACTTCAATAAATTCTTCACAAAATGTCTTTTCACTTAGTTCCAAACCCATTCAATTCCTCCCTTCTGGTTTGTAATCTCAAACTGGCACTTTACTTATTTGATCACACAAATCTTCTCTCTGATTGAATCTAAAAATGTCCTAACTGATATCTTTCGCTTATATCTCCAACTCTTCATTTTCACAAAGTAAAAATGAGAGTGCCCCGACCTCTATTTATAGTTTTTCCTTTTTCTGGTCATTAAATGCTACTTTACCTACCCTATACTTTTTTCATTTAATGTGAAGATTTTTAAAACAAAACCCATCTTCAGTGCCTTTATCTCACGCGCCCTTCCTGTGTGAAAACTCCTCCAACCTTCTGGTGTGTAAGCCAAACCAACCTGACAGGAGACTCTTATGCACGCTCAGCCTGTGCTGAAGGCACTTCTTCTATCTAGATTCTTCCTTTTTCCTACCTTGTGTTTCTTTAAATGCACTTCATTTTCCTTTGTACGTAGGATCTATGAGTAGCTTTACCCTGGCACCAACCATTCTATCTTTTCTTTTCATCTCTCTTTTAACTGGGCTACTCAACAAGGCTCTTCAAGACAACTTCCTTGGTAATTTTAATCACATGCTTCTTCACTTTTCTCCACCCCACACTTAAATGATGCGTGGTCCTCTGTACACTCATAAATTCTCCAAAAATAGCAATAAGGTTACCAGCGCTCGAGGCACAAAACAAAACAACAACGCGAAAGGGAAACACAAGGAAAAGAAAATATGTAAGAAAAAATTCTAGACTAACTGGAAAAATTGTCTTATTTACAAACACTAAGAATAATTATTTATAGTAGGGCTTTAACCTACTGCCATTAAAGTGTCCAGACAACTTCGTTCAATCCAACACTTATAACTAGCACGCACCTGACTCAAGGATGTATGAGATTTTGTAGGGACCTAACCAATGGACTTTCAACTTCCTAGGATGAGACAAAAATTTAGAATCATATAGTAACACCATCTACCCAACCTCAAACTTCTTGTTTCTAATATGGTGATCATGCCAAGCCTTTTGCTTTGCCTTTTCTGTTATTTGGCTCCAACGGGAAAGTGATTGTCTCTCATCTAGTTTCATTAGTTCATCAATTCTTTCTTCCAGCACTTGTTCATCAGCTAATCCTCCTGTGTGCACTATTCGTAGAGAAGGTAACATAAATTCAACCAGAAAAATAGCTTCCATGCCAAACACCAATTGAAAAGGTGTGGCTTTATTTAGTCTTTTATACGTAGTCTTGTACGCCCATAAAATTGTTGATACCTTGTCATCCCAATCCTATCTTCCAACATCATAGATCTTGGTCAAGGTATGACTTAGTATTTTGTTGAATGCTTCCATGGTTCCATTTGCTTGAGGGTGATAGGGCGTAGTCTTATGATGAGCCACCATGAACTCAGATAGTAGGATCCTCATGGTCTCATTTAGAAAATGTGTACCCCTATCACTGGTCAAACTTAAAGGGCATCCATACCTTGTGATAATGTTCTCCCATAGGAACCTTGCTGCCATTGTTGCCATGTAATCTTTAGTTGGGGATAAATCTGCCCACCTTATGAGATAATTTTTGTAAGTGATGACATAACGTGACCCAGTCCTATGCGCTGCCAATGTAATAGGTCCTACAAAGTCTATCGCCCACTTTTCAAAAGGCTCCGCACTAGGAATAGGATGCAAAGGCATTTCATCTCTCCTTCCTGGTTTACCAATGTGCTGACAGTGGTCACATGCTTTACAATAATCTCTACAATCCTTGTACAAGGTTTCCCACCATAAACCTGTCATTAAAATCTTGCACGTGGTGGCATCACCAATGTAATGCCCACTTGCACTTCCTCTCTGTGCTTCCTCCATTATGGCTAGGCACTCATGTTCTAACACACACATGCGCAAAAATTCATCACATCCTAATTTGTATAAATATCCACAAATCAACATGTAGGGCGCGATGTGTATGGCCAACTAATTTTTCTCCAATGCATTCATTCCATTCAGTGCCACACCTTCTTTTAAAAATACAACAATCTCTTCCAAATCTGAGGGTGCGTGCCACAATCTAAATAGTTGCGTATTTGGCATTGTCTCCTCAATACTTTGCGCATCCTCTCCTGATTCAATTCTTGACAGATGATCAAGTCCACAATTGCTTTTTCCAAGTTTCACTACAATGGTGAACTCAAACTCTTGAAACAACAACACCCATCGACATATGTGCCCTTGAAGAATGGGCTTGTTTACTAAATACTTTAATGCCATGTGGTTGGTGTAGAATACAAAGGGTGTTGCTAGCAGATACTGTCAAAATTTGAAAAGCGCATAGATCATTGACAATGCCTCATGCTCGGTTGTGATATAATTCTACTCTGTTGGTGTTAACTTCTTGCTTACGAAATAGAGAGGATGATCAACAACCCCCTCACTTGGTTGTGTAAGTACTGCTCCAATGGCGGTTCCTGAGGCATCTACATGGACATGGAAAGGCTTGTCCTAAGAGGGAAATCACAAAATAGGCATGGTAATAAGCCTATCTTTTAATGTATCAAACACCCTCTGTTGCGCCTTTCCCCAATGGAAGGTACTTTTGTGTCTAAGCAGCTCCTCTAAAGGTGCGGCGATCTTGGCATACCCCTTAATGAATTTTCTGTAATATCCCATATGCCCAAGGAATCCATGCACTGCGCTCTAGCTAGTAGGTTCCCTTAATCCCACAATAACTGCAACCTTAGTGGGATCTACCAGCAAGCCCTCCTTACATATGATATGCCCCAATAAAGTCCCAAAGGGTGTAGCAAACACACACTTCTTAATGTTGAGGGATATCCTCAACTACCTACACCTTTCAAACATTAATCTCAAGTTGTCACAATGGTCCTTAACCAGACCATATACTGTCCAATCATCCAAGTAAACCTGAAGAAACTTATGAATGAAGTCTTGGAATGCTTGCACCACTATGCGTGAAAAGACAACAGGTGCATTTTTTAACCCAAAGGGCATGACCGTATATGTAAAACTTCCCCACTCGGTGGTGAAATTTGTCTTCTCTTGGTTTTCCTTTGCAATCCAAACTTGGTGGTATCCTGAAAATCCATCCGTAAAGGAATAGATTTCGCACCCAACGAATCCTTCCAGAATCTCTTCAATGAAGGGGGTCGGAAATGGATCAATGACACAAACTACATTCAATTCCCTATAATCCACACAAATTCTAATCCACCCATCCTTCTTGATGCTAATTACCATCAGAACTTATCCATTCTGATTCTTCTACTGCCTCAATGATCCCAGAAGCTATCATCTTATCTATCTCCTCCTTAACCTTCATGCATAAGTTGGGATTCATCCGGTAGGGCCTTTTTCTAACCAGGCACGCACCTTCCTTCAGTTTTATCCTCATCTCCCCCAAGGAATGGTGGATGCCTTTTAACTCATGGTACCTACGTAGAAATAAGTCCTCGAATTCACGCAACTGATCAATGATCTTTGATACTTCCTTCTCTATCCAATAGTCCCCAATAATAGCTTCCTTAGGTTCTTCCCCTGAACTGATGTTAACTTTATTTATCTTTAAAGGTTCATGGTAGGCACGTGTGTGAGCATCTATACTACCCACCACTTCACGCATCCCCATAGAATGGATAACATTAAAACTCTCTTAATCCTCTTCATAAATCACATATACTAACTTTCCCTTTTACTTTTCCAAACATGCACGCTCAAGCTGGGATTATTTTGTTTCTTCAATCTCTTCGAGGCGCACCTCCAATCTTGGTTCACCTAGTAGTTCTAACAGCCTATCTTCCATTCTGGCACTATCCCCCATTATAGGGATCTTGATACCTTGCAAGGCCTTATCAACCAATGGTTTGGTACTCCGATACTCAAAGGTTTGAATAAGGTCAGCCGCAAGCTCTTGCCAATTCTTTGTTTGGCGGCATGTCTCTGAATGAATGTACCATGCACACTCATAACCCTACCATGTAGAATACAACTTGTGCACCTAGAGGGATGGTGGCAAGGCTTCCACACCTTCTCTCTAGACCCGTTCACACTCCTGGATATGGAAAGAGGCGGGCTCCTTCCCATGGTACTCCTTGATGATGGTGGGTATATTACTTCTAGAAAATTTGACAGAGAGAGCAATTCTTACCTCGCGCCATTCTAAAATGTTCTCCTGATGCGTGGCCCACCAACAAGCTACTATATCAAGTAAGATGTAACTCAACATCCCTCTTCATTCCTTTTTGTTTCTCCAATGAGCTTTTATCTCTTGCAGAAAGATCTCAGGGAAGGCTCCTCCAGAGTACTTGGGCAGTTCTTTTCCCCCAAGGCACCGAACCATGTGTGCCTTAGTTACCTTGGTCACCGATCCTCTCAACTGCCATCCCATTAATTCATAAGTCCCATGTGCCCAATTATCACATGCCAGGATGGTGGTATCACTCACTGACTGAGCATCCTCAAAATGAATAACCCCATTAATAGGGTGTACTATCTCAGGGTCTCTGATTGAGTGCACATAAATCTTTTTCAAAACCTCTTCCCCCAACGGTTAAATGTAGGGTGTTGAATACCCATCAACTAGGGGTATAATGAACTAATCCTCTTTGTTCTCAAAATTGATGTACCCTTTGTTGAACCAGAGGTCCGCATTGTTCTTGTAACACCAAGGGTGCCCAAGTAGTGCTGGAAATTATCTACCTCAGCAAGCGCCAATACTTCGAAGTCCCCAGTAAACTTGGCTCCCTAGATAGTAATAGCTGCATCCTTCAAGACACCGATAGGCATTGCCTTAGTCTTGTTTTCCATATACAACACATTTAAATATGGCTGTAACACAAGTCTCCCCATCTGATGCCATGCATCCAAAGTCAAGACATTAACCTCTGCGCCAGTATCAATGAGTATATTGCTGAGGAGTCATCCATCCATAACTGCATTCAATGTAATCTCCTTTTCATAGTCGAGGCTGTGAGGGGGAAGGTTTACATGCAAGACCTACCTCTCACGCTCTTCTCTGATGCGTGGTACCTTCTCTCTCAACCAGGATCCTAGCAAAGGAATGATGTTCTCCTGCCTTAGCATTTTACACACCTCCTTGACCTCATCTAGGTCATCTTTCTATGCACCTCGATCTCTCCTTCCTTGTTACTCATCCCCTCCTGGATTGCTCCTTTAGACATTAGATCTCCCCTTGTAAGCTTTAAATAACATCCATGGTGTCTTGATATATCTCCTTTTGATGCACAGGGTTTGGGTACTTTCCATGAATAACCTCTTCTCTCAAAACAAGGCTCTTCTGTCTTGGTATCTCTCTTGCGTGCATGGCTTCTACCCTTGTTGTTACCAAAACAGGCTCCAAACCTTCATCCCGTGTTACCCGAGGCATCCATTGTATGTCTACCTTCTTGATGCTAACCATTGCAGTGCCTTTGTCCTTCCGGTGCTGCTGATTCATATGCTCATATAACTCCAGGAACTCCTCATACTTATGCTTCTTTCCACACCAAGAGCACTGCAACAAGTCTGCAAACTCACGCTTGTAATGTTCTGTAGATCCACAATTGAAACATTTCCCTCACGGGAACTCACTCCTTCCTTTACAGTTACCACGTCCACGGAATCCCTCCTCAAAAACCTTTTCCTCACGTGCCTCCATCTGCGTGCTCCTCATAACGGTGATCATCATTCTTAGAACTACTGGCAATGTTGGTTTGGTGCACCCCATGATCAATGGCCTCATGTATCTGATCAATGAGCCTACAGTCTTTAGTATCATGGGTTGTGGAGGTGCAAATATTGCAATAACAGGATACATTCTTTCTGATCGTGCACTGTAGCAAGGGACATCTACTGGCATCATGGTCCCCATGACAAATTTCACAATCTAATGTTACAACGTGTACCATGCTCCAGGGGAAATTATCCTTAACGTGCCCCTCTATCTCACAATCTGTGCACCACAAACCACTGTGAGTCTCATGGACCGAGTTTGTAGATAGCTTTTCCAACTATTTAGCCATAGCAGCAATCTGAGCCTCCAAGAATGGGCTAATGCCAGTATCAATACTACCAACGGCTTCAATGCGTAAGGAAGCCTCCAATGCTTTGCGTGGGTCTGTGAAAGTCTTATGAGATAGGGACCTTCTAAAAGGGGTGATCAATCCTCCAACAAACCACTGTGCATGCTGAGAAGGATGTATATCATATGATAATTTAGATAAGAGAGTCTTAAAGCATACATCATACTCCCACACACTCTCTGCCATTCCTTGTTATATCTCCTTCAAAGCACTAATGCTTTTTTGCTCAAACTCAGGAATGTGGAACTCTACCAAGAATGCATTCTTTAAGGTAGTGTAATCCACCACTGTTTGATGAGGATCATACTTTCTATACCAGCTATGCGTGCGTCCTTGCAACATGGTTGCAAATTGACTAGCCTTTCATTCTGGGGTTGTGATACCTTTCGCGCGCCATAGCAGTTCACACTTGTGAACATGTTCCATAACATCCTCAATACCCCTATAATCTGGAAAGTGGAGAGACATTTCAAAGAAAACTTGAGGTGGTGGCTAGGGTCCTTGTCCTGAGCCAGAGCCTTGGTTCCCTCTGGTGTTTCCTCCACCGCTGATCCACCAGGTCCACCGGGTCTTGTACCTCTAGAGCCATAAGATCCACTAGGACCATTGGGTCCAATAGGGTATGTAGGAGTTGTGCCAAGTGCCCCATGGTCCCACTGAACTGTGCGCCAATGGTCTGTAATGGTGCCCCACCACTGCTACTTTGTCCCATACCACTCCCTAGTGCGAGACCAAAAGTTTGTATGCTTGCCCCTTGTCCAAAAAGTCCCTCAAATTCTAGAATATGTGCAGCCATAGAAGAAGGGAATGTAAAATTATATCTCCTAGGCACAGGATACCGTTTCTTCCACTAGTTTCAACTAGATCAATACTTCTTCTTGGTTTGGGAAAACCAAGCACTAGGGGTTCACTAGGTGGGTTCAGATATGCACCAATGACTCTCCTTTCTCCATGCAATGAACTCTCACCAGAAGCTAAAGGAGTCTCCCTCACGCACTTTCAGACATGGGGTAGCACAAACTACTCAGGCTCCACATCCTCTGTGTGAACCTCAATTTCTTCCCACAGCATCTGTCTCTATAGATCCATCACACTAGCGACTTCACATCATCTAGTAATCTCCCTTTCACGAGCTTCACCATACTTGAGCCATCTTTCTTCCCTCTCATTTTCTATCGTATCATCTGCCATCTTCCTCCACCCGAGCTTCCTTACCCAACACTCAGAATGGTTTAGCCAGCCATTGGGAGCACTTCTAGACTCATGGTAACCATCAATATCTTCATAGCTAGAGGGATAACATGTAGAAATGATCCCCTAGGTTCTCATAGAAACTCAAACTCAGCAACCTCTGGACAAGAATACATGGAAATGGCATATTCCAGAGTGTAGCTAGCTAGTACTCCTCCCCACCAATGATCTACAACATGGGTCCATGTCAGATTTGCATCCTGCAACCTTTGGTAGTCTTCTTTGGTCCATATCCATGATCCATAATGCCAACTTGATCTAGATGCATAGGTTGAAAGCCACCCAAATAACTCTACTGGGAAGCAGTAGAAAAAAGTCTCATACAGATCATGGTAGAGATTCTCCTCTACCCATCTACGTGTATCAAACTTAGGTCCAGTGCTGAATCTCTAGGAAAATTCACTCTCCGTGCTCTTGAACCATGATTCAACATTTTCCAATGTCAACCGATCTGTCATTACTCTTTACACAGATCATGATGCATGTTATATCCCACTACAACTTTGAAAAGAGGTCCCGGAAATGAAACCAAGATGTAGTCAATTTTACTCCCATTATAAGAGGAAAGGAATCCCATGTGCGTCAGCCTATCACCCAGCAGAAGTTGAGCGCTCACCCGAGGCACGCGCGGGTGCCAAGTCTCTCTTTTATGTGAGTTTTTAGTGGGAAACATTCATCAATGATTAGTATAGGAGTATTCAGGAAAGAAGTTTAGACATACAAGGATTATAGGGCTCAGAACGGCTTTTAGATCCTTGTAGTTTCTTCAGAATGTGTGTTTTAAAAGACTCCATAACATATAACATAACATAAAGAAATCTAGAACCATTCATTCATAGCATGAAAAATAAAGAGATCTTCTATGAATGAAGTATGCATGAAACCCATTGATATTCATATCTAATTGCAACAATTAACCTCATTGTATTCATTGGTTCAGTACAAAGAGCCATAGATGGCAGACTACAGTCATGCACATCACTAGGCTTGTATAACTACGTAAAAATAGAAAAGAAATTACAATGCTGAGCTCAATACATCAGAGCCCCACTCGTAGTAATCTTGAAGAGCCCTACCCATGTTATCTCTCTTTGTGTGTTTCTCTCCTATATTCTCCTCTTAGGTCTCTATCTCTATCTCCACACACCTTTCTTGGTCCGCAGGAACTTGTATTTATCACCTTCCCATACTGCCAACTCACCTTTCCCGCGCCCTCAGATCTGATCGCCAAGTGTCTTAATGTGGTCCTTCAGTGAGCATGTTTCCTCAAGGCTGAGCTCTCCACTCCATCTCATGATGGTGCTTCTAGAAGATTCCTTTGCTGGCATGCTCTTTCTTGGGCCACCTGTTGCCAGGCTTGGCATGTTATCCATGCATAGTCCGATCACACTTTTCATGTGTTCTACCTTTGTTGCTTGAATCAGCTAAGTCATGGACCTCCTTTTACGTGCCACACGTATATGCTTCTTTGAGCCTTTTCTCTTGTGAAATTTTGCCTTGCGTGCCATCCTGTAACTGGGGTCCTGCACGCCCATGCGCATTTGTACTTAGTCAATATTTTAGGAGCCCAACAATATTCCCAAAAAAATCTATTCTTGGTGTGAGATCACCCAAAAAAATCATCCCTTGTCTTGAGATCACCCAAAAAACTCACTCTTCTATAGCAGTTCAGGACATTAGATATCCTTTTCACTCTTTACCTCCATGTGCACACTTCCTTCTTAGGGTACTTTGTACAGCACATTTGCATAGTTTTACATGGTTTTCATAATACATAACTTTGATTACTCTTTTGGTCTTCTTATAAAATGTAGGTCCATCCTTAATTACACTAAAAAGAAGCAACCCTACATTCTATTTAGATTACAATCAATAGGTACAACACCACTATGCTTCACCCCTAGAGTCAGTTCCTCTATTCTATCAGTTTCCACACTTCATTTTTATCACTCCACGCTTCCTCAAGTGTCTCCTCGACATGTAATTCACCATTCAAATTTGGCACTGGCCTTATTAGGTACACATCTCTTCATCTACTTTATGTTATCAAGTATTACACTCAACAAAATAAAGTGATAGAAAATATGTAAACACAAAATCACGCATTTGGGTACATCTTCTAGGTCCTAAAAGCATAATCTGCATGTCTCTATGATTCCTAATGTGAGAAAACTAGTCAATTGACAAGCTATCTTTGGCACTCTTTACTTTATTTTTGGTCTTCTTTAGGTATTTTACACCTATGGAAACCATTTTTACATTTCACTTACTTATTTTTTATGACTTTGGACATCATCACCCAAACATGACGCCATTGCCCAGGCACCCTAGTCCTTTTGGGTGCCCCCTTCCTCTTTTTATTTTACTTGCTCTTATTTGGGCATCTTATTTTCTTATGGGTTGGCCTTCCAGTTGATCAAATTACGAAATAACCAAGGGAATCATATAAGTATAAAGCTATGTGACCATAATAAAGGACCAAGCTCTATAGCATCTATTATCAATCATCACATAAGGTTGCATCTAAAGGCATCTAAGAGCAATCAAAGGCTATATATCTAGCACTCATAGAATGTGACAAGGGATTGCATTTTCTACATACACTTCATAGAAGGGCAAGTTCATTTTCTCCATCCAAACATCTATTTACATAGGTAAATATAACTATCACCCCGCCATCGCTTGCACTTACGCAAGGGATTCCTAGGGCACAATCTATATCACACCATGTATAGTGAACTATCATGGATTCATAAGATACTAGTGCAACACTTGGTCATAAGTTCACTTAGTTAGGTGATTGCTGAGGTCCAATCTGACATTCCAACTATATTGCATCTTTTATCTTTAGGATTATGATCCTCCAGTCCCCTGAGGGTTTTATCAGGTGATCTTCTACTTTGTAGGTTACGGGTGAATTCTGTGATCATACTGTGACATACAGGTGAACCAAACAACTCCAACCAATTACTATCTTGTGACACCTAAAAAACTATGTTTCGAGATCTTGCATAGACACAAGCACCTCAAAAGTAGACTTTAGTCCTACCTAGGTGCCCCTGACCCAGTCCAGGTGCCTTGGTCAATGATTATCTGATAGTTACATATTTTACTGTGCACAGTTGCAACAACATTCCCTTCCCATTTATCAATTTCTCTAGTCTATACAGTCCCGCCATCAGACATAAATCAAATAAGTCCTTTCCTCTCCCTCTTGCACTTAGGGTTTCACATTTCTTAGCTTATTTGCTTGTTTCAAATCTTTACTTTAAAATTTCTTTATCATATGTGATTCTGTAATTAGGGTTTAAACACTTAAATTCTATTTTTTGTAAAATTATATACCCTTTGATACACACATTGTATCGTCATTACCATATGACACACTATAGTTCCATAGTTCATACTCAACTGATGAGGGCCTAAATCTAAAATGAACCTCCACATTCACTTTTCATGCTCTATGCTTCATGATCTATCTTTTTGGCACACATTCTAAAACCATTTCCTGATGACGCACTCTTATTCTATGGTTCAATCTTGACTGCTAAGGGGGAAATTATAAATGAACCTCATCTCATACACATCCACTAGGGGGCATGCTGTTCCTTCCATATACATACATTACATACCATTACATCCCACTCATACACTAGCATTTGCATATCTTGGTTGTACTTATTCGTGCTTGCTTATACTATTTACATGATGCACTTTGCTTACTATGTTAGTCACATAATCAGTATGTCATTATATTTATCATACACACATATGCATTCATTTGGTCTCTAGTTATGAATGTAGATCTCTTAAAAATTTTCACACATTGTAATGATGTTCCGACACCATATCCTTTACAATTCCCACCGAGGCTCCTGGGGGCATCTACCATTATTACAATCACACATATTACAGGTGCTATTGTTTCATTATTTACTACTTCTACTTACTAACATTTTTACTTTTCATTGATACATAAATGGTCTTGATATACTATTTTTATTTCTAACATGTTAACGAGTGCTTCATGTGTAGCATTTTCTTTATAGGACTATATGCCATCATGGTTGTCTAATACACTTTGCTTGTTATTGTATGCTATTATATGCTATTATATGCTATTGTACACTATTATATGATATTTTATGCTATTATTTGCAAGTAATGCCCTATGTCTTATGTTCTTATCATATGCTTTTGGCCTCTTCGGCCATGATTGTCTTGTGACATTGTGAGTGATGTACCATGTTTGAAAGCCACTTTTGCGGTCCACTTTGTTTACAAACTTAATTGTGACACTGAATCTATGGCATGCTTTCTACCTTTTCTACTATGGACACATGTTATACTAGCCACTTTGTTTGCATGTGCCTTAGTTTCTACCATACACATTCCCTACCCCCTGCATGTATTTGTTTCAACACAACATCGGGTCCTCTCTTTTGGGCCACACACTCCTACAGTCGTCGCATGCACCCCAAATGAGGGGGGCATACATTGGGTGAAAAAATCACCCCTACAATAGCTTAGAGCTAGAGTAAAAATATGCACAATTCATGAAAAATGAGGAACATAGTCATAGAACGGACCAAAAACTAACTTAGGTCTTCATCACATCACATAAACTAGTGCCCATACCATTTAAAAGAACACCTAGGCACCCATGTCCTCCCCTAGACGCTAATGTCCTAGGGTCACATAAAATCATCTTTTCAGTTCAACATAATTCACAGAAGTCTTCAGAGCAATTCTATAATTAAAGGCACAATCCTCCAGTTACAAAATGTATTCTATCTCATTCAATCAATATAATTGGAACAATTTAGATCTAATTCAGAACAATTAGGACAAAAGGAAAAACATGAACAAATTGGGATGCACCGTCTGTAGTGGTGCTTATTGGGTAGAAATCATGGAAGAAGAGTAACAGCTATACCTTTCTCCCAAACAATTTGTCTTTGGCATGAGATCGCCTTAAAAACTCACACTTGGTGTGAGATTGCCCAAAAAAACTCACCCTTGGTGTGATATTTCCCAAAACAATTGTTATCAGCGTAAGATTTCCCAAAAAACTATCTCTTCACAACATTTCAGGACATTTTCTGTCCTTTATACTCTTCTACATCATGTGCACAACTTTCCTTTACTACGTTACACAATTTACATATTTATATACAATTTTCTCTGATTCATCATATATAGAACTTTGACTACTCTTTCACTCTTATTTTGTAGGTGTGTCCTTACTATGCAACAAGAAACAACCTACAAGCAACAAATATAAAACACAACAACATGTACAAACAACACAATGCTTCACCCCTAGGGTCACTTTCCTTTCCTAGTCTCCATGCAATTCAGTTACAATAATTCCACACTTCACTTGTCCAAGTCGACACATATTTTTCTACACGTCATCTACAAGATCATAAGGTACATATCTCTAATGACTACTTTATGTTATCAAGTATCCACTCAAAAACATAAATTTGAGGGAAAATGTAGACACAAAATCATGTAATTTGGGTACATTTCTAGGTCCTAAAAGTATGCTAGATATTTACATGATTCCTAAGCAAGAAACCTAGTGATTGACAAATGTCTTTGGCCTTTTTTCTTTGTTTCATGTTTTCTATTTAGTCATACACACCCTATACATCCTAGTCATAACTTTACTGATTTATCTTTTATGGTGCTTTAGATACTAGTGCCCAACTAAGACAACAAAACCCAGGTGCTCCTGTCCCCTCTGGGTGCCCCTGACCCCTTCTTTCACCTTACTCGCATCCTTGTGGGTCTCTTTTATCTTTTTGACATCTTTTTCACTTATGGGTCAACCTTTTAGTTATCAATTAAAAAATTCAAATAAGGGAATCATATAAATACATAGTTATGTGTTCAAAATAAAGGACTATGCACTACACATTACTAGCATCACCTAAGCTTGCAATCCAAAGGCACAAATAGCATCTAAAGGTATCCATCTAGCACCCCTTCAAGGGACAAGGGATGCATCAAATCTACATACATATATAGTTCATGATGGTTGGAAGAATTCTAGATCATAAATGCCATATGCGCATTCAATATCATTTGGTACGTTCTAGTATACTAACATTCTGTCACTGCGTAATTACAAGTGCAAAGTAACATTATGTTCTCCTACACACACAATATTTACAGAGTACTGAGATGTAGTGCAATGCTTCGTTCTATGATCTAGGCATAGGAATGGGGTTGACTGTAGGAGAAACTGTGTAAAGAGGAAGGTCCTAGATTATGACCTTGCTAGGTCTGATCATGGTTTGTGGGTAATTTTTAGGTCCATACTTATTGATTACAGGTATATTGGTACCTTCAGATATAAAGGAGAGAATATCATATGATAAATAGGAATCCTTGGCCATGAAGGTATTCCCTTGACATAGGATAATTTCATAAGTGACTAAGCTTGTTTATTTCTAAGGATCACCAGCTTTGTTAGATCCAGTCATATTTAATGACAAGGATTCCTATCCTCTCTTCATTTCTCTTATCATGTCTATTTATGGGAGTGTCATGACCTCCAGAGGAACATCGATTAGGACACTTTTCTCAAGAATGGGTTCTAGTAATGGATTAGGATTAGATCACTCCTTGAGGTAATTCAGGGAATAATTAGGCATACAGTCAATCTAGGGGCTATCTTGTGTAGGGTTATATCAGACAAAACTTTTCAGCCCTAATGGCTTATTGGATCACAGTCATACAGGATCATTTGTATAGCACCCAGGTAGACTTGTTATTCATAACTGTAATATAAGATATTCAACTCTATTTTAATAAGTAAATCAGAGCTACTAAGTGTTGACACCTTGTGGAGATTTGGTCTTAAGAGAATTGGAATTATGTTCCATCTCTTCTAAAATTTGAAGTTGAAGTCACCCATTAGCTCATGTGGGAGTCGATTTTAAACTGTTGTGAGTTGTTTAATAGAAACAAGGATAATGTTGGATAGTACCATGTCTCCATACAATATTGATGTAGTCAAAGAGTATTGGTCCTAGATCATCTCAAGTTGTACTGATAAAGGAAGAGTCTTAAGACATGTATATACCAAATATAGTGTCCTAGTTATCTTTGACAGCTTTATAGACACCTAGTCTGGCTCTGAGCTCTTCATTGCAAAGGTTGCACGCATGAACTCAAGTATCACTTGGCACATTCCCTGTCATTACATCACCTTTGTTTGATTCCCCTTCTTCCCAATGGAATCCTTTTAATTTTAACCTCTTTGTTCCATCTTGCACCTTTGCACATCCTCTACACATTCACCATTCTTCCTAAGGAAAGCCATTTCTCATCCTGCGCATGCACCTATAGCACTTTCTTTAATCAAATCTCAAGTCCTATGGCCCTTCTCGCGTGCTCCACCTTTGTACATTATCTTGTAATAGTTTGCACCTTGACCATGCATTCTATCTACTCATTAAATTTGACTCTATTTCCACATGCGTGTTGCACGTGACTCCCTTCTTCATTCTTCCCTCCTGACACCTCATTCTTCAACATGCACATATCTTTGCACCTACTTTGTCATGCTGGTTTATGTGCCATGTCATCCTCTGACATGGTTGAGTGTTATCAACAATGCAAACCAATAAAAGCATGCCAGATAGGGTTACCAAATCTGTTACAAAAAATCAATGAATGATATGTGATAATTCAAAGATAAGAACATTTACTATAGTTGATAGTCCTTTGAGCATTTCAATCTACTACTTGCCATGCATCTTGCCATGTAAATTGATGAGCTCTGAAAAACTTATGACAGTCATATCTTTTACTACAGAATCTCCTATTGGTAGGATTTAGACTTGTCAGATAGCTACTTAATGTAGGATATAATGCTAGACATTCAAATTCAAATTCTTGGTGGATCTGGTAGCGTGAGAAATGGGAAAATGTCTTTCTGAGCATTAATGAGCAGAGTTTAATTACACTATTAAACACCTGATTTTATATGATCTGCCCTCCTTCCTTCTCTAACACACTATTCCAGGGGAAACATATTTGATAGATTCTAGGAAGATTTACACATGCATTGAATGTACATTCTTACATGGTGGTTGTATTTCAAATTTGGGTTTTTCCCCTCCTTATTCTCAATCTTCTTCCATTGATTCATCTATAAATGTAAGAGTTTGGATCATTTGTTATTGTTAGATACTTTTGAAACCCTTTACGCATCTTTGCTAAGGACCTTCATATTTTTCTGTATTTTGAGTTGCAAACCTCTTCGATATGGCTCTTACATGTGGATATCGGCCTCTTTCGCCATTATAATCAGCTCTGTGCATTTCTGGAAGTAATAGAAGCATCATTTTGTGACTATTCTATAATCCTAACATGTGTTTTTATTCCTTCTTATTGCCTTTTCTTTTGCATTGCGTGCCTTTTGTACCATTTCTACGTCCCTTACAGGCTCGCTTATATAGTTGTTTTACATGAAACTGATATGGTAAATACGTTTTATCTTGTGCTACACGTACTTAGCCATTCTTTCACTCATTTCCCTTTAAGATTTCTCTCAGAACAGATAATATTCATACCTATTTTATGGTGCTATTTTCCTTTTAGTGTAGTTTCCTTTCATGTTATGTTTCCATCACTTGGTCCCTTGGCATGTAGTTATGTTCAAGTTTTTCCTTTCAACGCTAGGAGTAGCAGTAGCGGCAGAAATAGATAGAGGAACTGACATTCCCTGGAGATCTGTCCCAAGTGCACAAGGACCTAAAACTTGGGGATGGTTCCATTGTTGTCACAAATGACTCGGTTCTTCCAGATTCGAGACACATGGGCAAGTTTGATGACTAATTATTTCTGGAACACCTAGTGGGAGTAGCACTAAAAGCTTGAATTTCATATTACTAACTTCTAGTGCATGGAATTGGTATTTCTAGCCTTTTGAAGGGAAATAGGCTTATTTACAACACATCTTTGGTGGTACTCCCATTAACATTTGAGTAGATCTTTGTTTTAGCATCCCTGAATGCCTTTCACGAGATAGAGAGTTTCACATACAAGAAGAAGTGTAGTAGCTGAATATTCTTTTTGAGTACCTCACTTAACTTGATCCACTAATTGAAGGAGTTTAGTTCCAGAAATCCTATGCACCCTGCATATCCATGTCCAATGTGTTTGTTGAGGATCCATTCAAAACCGTCCTTAGAGAAGAAAACTACGAGTGCCTTGATAATGGACAACTCATTAGCCACCTCCTTTTACGTGCTACTAAGGAACTGCATTGTTATAGACTTCACTGGTAGGAAGTAACCCTAGTTCACCTTGCCATGTAACATGATATACCAAATGGTGCATTAAAAATTATTCCATAATTTACTGGTGAGAGTCAAGTCATGTTAGGAAATAAGGGATAAAATATGTAGAATAATCCCTCACAGAATCGCAATAGTAGAAACTAATATGCAAAAAATATTACAGATCTCAATTAAAAGTGTAGAATAAAATAAAACAACATAAGGAAACAATATTTAACGTGGTTCACCCAGTTTGGGCTACGTCCACCAAGAATCACTTGCTCAGATTTTATTACAAGCCAATGCTCTCTCAATACAATACCTAGATCTATTTGGAGCTATGATCAACAAACTCTACAAAATTCACACCCGAATTCAAAACACGTCTACAATGTTACATACATCTATCATATGCATAAAAACATATAAATAGACAACTACTTAAGCAGTTTTACAAAACCGTGGGTATCAAAACCATGGGCCAAAACCATCCCATAAACCTATGGGTCAAAAATCCCTGCCCATATGAGAAAATCATGTTTCCTGAGTATATCAAACAACCAAAAAACAACATGGAAAGTGTAAAATACTCTTAGTGTATAGTCTTCAACACTTTCACACATGAAAACTGACTCCACAACCTAACAATCTCCCACTTGGAGACTAGTTTTCCTCTGAGCAAGCTTCTCAACCCTTCACTGTCGTCGATGAAGACCAACCAAAGCTAAACACATCTTCATTTTTTCCCTTGTGACCACCTTGGTCATCATGTCTACAAGATTTTGACTAGTATGAATCTTCTCTAGCTTCAACTTCTCTTCCTCCAAAGTTGTCCTAATGAAATGGTACCTTAACTATATATGCTTTGTCCTAGAGTGGAAAATAGAGTTCTTAGCTAGGTGTATAAAACTTGGACTATCACTATGCAACTTTCCTTCCTCCTACTTATGCCCCAAATCCTCAAGCAATTGTTGTAACCAAATAATTTCTTTGCTTGCCTCTGTGGTAGCAACATACTCAGCCTCCGTGACAAAGCCACCAGCTTCTGTAGTCATGAAATCCAGCTTACTGTTGTCTCACCTACAATGTAAACATAACATGTTGTGCTCCTATTACTATCTATATATTCAACCATATCTAAATCTACATAACAACACAAAGTGGTGTTTGATCCACTATAGCACAAAACTATCCCCATGGTCCCTCTCAAATACCGAAGGATCCACTTTACTGCCTATCCAGTGATCTCTACCTGGATCACTCATAAATCTACTCACCACTCCCACTGCATGGGCAATATCAGGCCTAGTGCACACCATGGCATACATCAAACTACCAACTACTGATGAGTAAGGTACCTTGGACATCTGGTTTCTCTCTTGCTCTATCTTAGGACACATCTCCTTTGATAACTGCAAATGTCCTGCCAAAGGAGTCCCAACTGGTTTAGCATCCTACATATTAAACCTCTCCAAGACCTTCTTAATGTACTCTTCCTGAGATAAAGTTAGCTTCTGTTCCTTCCTATCCCGAGATATCCTCATACCAAGGATTTGTTTGGCTTCCCCCAAATCCTTCATAAGCAAAGGATTCACTTAGCTGCTTCTTGAGTACTTTTATTTCCTGCATGTTTTTACCTGCAACCAACATGTCATCCACATACAGACAAAGATAATATAACTACCATCCTCAAATTTTTTTGTATACACGTAATGGTCAAAATGACATATAATATAACCTTGCTCCATCATGAATCTATCAAATTTTTTATTCCATTGACGTGGAGCTTGTTTTAAGTCATACAAGCTCTTTCTTCAGTTTGCACACCATCTCCTCTTTACCTTTGATGTCATAGCCCTCCGAATGCTTCATATATAAATCCTCTTCCAAATCACCATAGAGAAATGTAGTCTTTACATCTAGCTGCTCTAAGTGCAAGTCTTCTATTGCAACTATAACAAGAACAGTTCTAATAGAAGTCATTTTTACTATAGGAGAAAAAATATCATCAAAATCTATACCATTTTTCTGTGCAAACCCCTTGACCATCGACCGGGCCTTGTATCCTTTCTTTCTTACTTATTCCTCTTTAAATCTGTACACCCACTTGTCATGTAATGATATTTTTCCTTCAGGTAGCTTCACCAAATCCCAAGTATGGTTCTCCATGATATACTTATGCTCCTCATTCATGGCTTGCTCCCACTTTGTCTTGACATATACCTACATTTATTCATCAAAGATCTTTAGATCTCCACTAGTAGTGAGTAATAAATAATAAAGGGAAGGAGAAAAACATTCAAGTTCTCTTCTTACCCTAGAAGACATCCTCAATATAGGAGTTTGGGGTTCTTGTTGAGTAGGTTCTTGAACTAATTCATGTGTCACTTTCCCATCTGGAATATCCTCTACCACTGCATATTATTTCTTAGATTATTCCCTATTTTCCTAAAAATGTTGCTTATACATAAATTTCTCATTAAAGACCAAATCCCTAGATCGAATAATTTTCTTTTCCTTAATACTCCAACATTTATATCTAAAGTCATCACCACCATAACCAATGAAATTACATTTTTCTGACTTAGCCTCTAAGTTGGTCCTATCATCCTTGTCAATATGGACAAAAAATTCACATCCAAAGAATGTAAGAAATGAGTAATCAAATTTCTTACCAGACCAAGCCTCCTCAGTTATGCCTCCATCTAAGGCACTTGAGGGTCCTCTATTTATCAAGTACATAATTGTACTCACTGCTTATCCCCAAAAAGAAAGAGGCAGTCCCGTATGTAATATCATGCTCCTAGCTCATCCCATTATTGTCCTATTCATCCTTTTTGACACCCCATTCTGCTATGAAGTTCCTAGAACTGTAATTTACCTATGAATTCCATTCTTAGAACAATAATCATCAATCTCATTGCTGCAATATTACCCTCCATTATCTGACCTGAGGCATTTTAGCTTAAGACCCGTTTCATTCTCTACCAAGGATTTCCATTTAACAAAAGTGTCAAATACATTCTATTTATTTCTAATAAAATATACCCAAAATTTCCTTTTTGCATCATCAATAAAAGTAACATAATAATTTGAACCCCCAAGAGATGATACCTGAGCCGGCCCCCACACATAAGAATGCACCAGCTCTAACTTACTCTCTTTCTTGGTAGGTCCAACCTTGAGAAACCTTACTCGCTTTTGTTTCCCATATATGCAGTCTTCACAGAACTCTAAACATGTTTCTGTATATCCGGGAAAATCCTTCTTTATGATCTCCATGCCCTTATGGCTCATATGATCAAGCCTATAGTGCCACAATGTTGTATCTACTTCTGAAGCCACAAGATTACAAACATTAGTGCTATAAGTGGTTAAATACAAGGTTCTAACTTTCTTACCTCTTGCCACCACAAGAGCACCCTTGGTAACTATACGATGGAAAAGTGACAAGTGAGCATGGGAATCTACAAGTACCCTTTCCTCATACCTAACTTCCCAAGGTCGGGTCGAGACAGCTGATGAATGTTGAATGTGAATGGATACGTATAAGCTGATGGGGTAATCTTAAATCCTCAACACATAATATTGGAATATGCGAATCTAAGGTGAAGAAGGCCCTCCTAACCTAGATTGGTGTAATGGCTCAATCATATATAATCACTGCTCAGAGGCTCCAATCGATGTCGAGCTATGCCAAGATCCTATTTCTTGGTTGTTGGATACGTGGGAAGTGTCCTGTGGGAGCTTCGTATATATCTCCAGACAAGGTCATGAAAGTAGTGGTAGGTCGTTTTAGTGGATTTTTTGGTTAGCTATGGGTGGTTTTTTGGTTTAGCCCAGAAAATATTAGATTGATTGGCTTCTATGTTTAATACGGAGAATTTCGTGATGATATCTGGCGGGAGTGGTGAGGATCTAAATACCATTGTTCACAAGCTGGTGTCAATACTTGACTGATTTATAGGCCTGTTGGGTTGGGGGACCTTGGGATCACAATTGTGAGTTCGTGGTTGTTGAGGACCTAGTATGGTCATGTGAAGAATCAATCCCTTCTTCCGACTATCCAGTGATCGTATGCCTTTTCAGCTTCTACGTTTAGAACTAGAAGTTGTATGATTTTCTCAGAGTACCTAACAGGTGTTTTGGCAACTTGGATGCGTAAGCTAGTGTCTATATTAACAAGGAGGCATCCTGCATTAGGCTGCAAAACCAAACGATCGCAACCAAATGTTTGTTCTCATTTGAACCCTTATACGGTCATTCAAGTGTTTTATCAAGGCAATCTATAATTTGGATGGTTTGACCAGAATGTGTAAGCTTTTTCATCTTTGATATTCAATCCCCTTAGTTGCTCACTAATTACTTGTAAGTTTGTTGTGGCTCGAAAGACCTGTATCCTAAGGTCCTGATCTATATCAACTAAAGTCATGGGTAGATTTGGATGAGGCACTATGGGTTCAAATATATACTCTCTAGGCTCTCTAGGTCCTGTGATTATCATAAAAAATGATTTAACTTCTAATTAACATTAAATAAACCGATTAAAAAAGAGGTGTTTACACTATGCAAGTATCCTGCTATTTTTGTATTTTTTTAATGACGTATTTTAATGAAATTGAAGTGTAGCTACTCTAGTATATCTATAAAATGGACAACTAATCTAGAAAAAAATGAAAACAAACAAAGTAGCTTGGTATGGCTATTTTCCTGTGTAATTGTGATATTATACTAAATATATAACTAAATATATTAAATTGAAAGACTCTTGATTCTACCTCAGAAGTGAGGAATGAATCACAGTTTCTCAGAAACTATCAATCCCCATAGTTTCCTTGGTGATACTGAGAGCAAACTTTTAACTGAAATGAAATAATTCATTACTCTATTTGATATGTTGTAACTAGAACTTTGATAGCTCAAACCTGGTGTTTACAGAATAGTGGTAAATCCAGTTGTGTGTGATTTTGTCCCCTCAGTGTGATCTCCTCATTCCTTCATGTCCTCGTGAATCCAGAAAGTGTGTATATGATAGTATCAACAGAAGATAGCAATCAAACAATGGCAGCTTTGTATATAGACTGAATATAATGCGAGTAGGAGAGGGATAGCGCAAGTGAAAAGAGCTTGACTATGTAATTCCTAGTGGGATTTATTATGGGAATAAAACACAAGTGTACCGAGAGTTTTAGAAATTATCCTCATGACAAAACAAAACCTGCAACTTTAATGGATTCTAGTCTAGAAATGAAGCTATTCTATGTTTTAAATTGACTGCTTATAGTAGCAATGAAGAAAGACTTGAAACAAGAAGATAATATGGCCTCTAATAATGCCAACAATGGAAGAAAAACCTGAAACTAACAAAATGCTAAGCAAGGAGTTAGAAAATTGAGCAAGTGAATTGAGAGGATGAGGGGCAATTTGCTTGAAAACAAGTTGGCTATTTATAACCAATGCATTTACCAGAGGGTAACTCCCATTATAACTCTTTTACTATAAACAAAGGAAAAACACTATTCCTAGGGAGCAAAAAACATTAATGCAAGCAAAAGTGGTCAAAGAAAGCATGTAAAATCCAAGATTTATGTTTGATGTGATTGTTAGAAGGATATGGAAAATGCGTACAGGACCGCCACCCTGTGTAGGGTGGCGGTTTCGTCACTAAAGACAAAATGCAAGAAGAAAGGGGGAAAATGGGAAAAAAAAAGCATGTATAGGCTGAGTGGGGCATGGGAGATATAAGTGTATACTTGGTGAGCCTTTCTAGATTCTGAACAACTTGCAAGGAGACCCATATCATCATTGGGGCATGTGTAACATCGTTCCAGTGGTGCAGTACCCTACAAGTTTGGGTACATACATATTGCTCCCTTGGAGAAGCGTTTCAACCATGAAGAGGCATAAAACAGTGGGTCCAAGTGTGGCGGTCCAAAAAATGGGAAGCTAGAAATTATATCTGACATTCCTGTGTGTCAAAGTGACGCCATCCAAATTCCCGCTACGTGCAAAATGAAAATAGGACTCAAGTGTAGATAGATAAAATAAGTCGAGAAAATAAATACTAAATTAATATGGAATGAAGACTTACCATTTGCGTGGGGATAAGAACTTACCTCTGTCGGCGCTCCAAACCTGTGAAAGGGGCATTCAAAAATGAGTCAAAGCACTATATACATATATAAAACGGGTTCATTTTCCTATTCATTTGTGCATGTTGATTTGATAGTTTTCGAGCTCTGGGACCCACGGTGACGGTTTTCAACAAGAGTATTGTCAAAACATTCGTGGTGAGATAGCGATCATGCCTTTGAGAGTGGAACATCGACCTGCGAGATCTTAGGTTAGTTCTTCTTGATTTACCATTTTTGCACCGAAAATGTTAAAATGTCAAAATCTTTGTCTTGGGGGGGTCATTTTAAGATATTCTAGTGTTAATAGGGTCACTTAAGGGGGGCACTTAATGGGTAGGCTCTTGTTTTAGTTAAAATGGTCATTTTTTGTGTTTTTGAGCATTTTTAGGGCATGTGACCCATTTGAACTTGTGAGACAAGACCGTCGCCCTGAGCAGGGCGGTGGTTACGGGACCATTGCCTTAGAAGGTGGCGGTTACGAAACTTCCACCCTGCATAGGGCGGTGGTCCGTTACAGAGTGTCAAAACAACTCTTTACTTGATTTGTTTTTGCATTTTTAGCATTAGCATTCTTGCATGTTCTTAATAGCTTTTCCAATGCAATTTTGGTACTAACTTACTCCTTTTTACATGTTTTTAGGTGTATGTAGAAGAAGGAGGAGTACATTAGATGGAGCCGAGAGAGGGAGTGTGATTGGCTCTCAGCAGTGTTAGAGGCACTCTCCTAGGCAGAGCGGTATACTCTAAAGAGGGCTAGTATATGGAGGATTACACAGGTTCCTCATGTTGCACCTACCAGTCATATATTGTGTGACTTGTTCTCTTATTGGGATGTAGATCGAAACACCTTCCGACTGCTAGGAGTTAGGGGTGAGTGGTCTATCACCGTGGAGGATGTTTACCATATACTGGGGTTTCCAATCCTTGGGAGGTGGCTATCTCTTAAGATAGTTGTATCTAGATCACAGGTGGTTCAGTGGGCCACCTACATGGGAGATGCGGTTGTATCGATGGGGCCGAAGAAGGGCGTGAGGATCCGCTCTATTATTGAGTTAGACATTCCCTTGCTTCGCAAGGCTATCATGGGCATCCTTGCATCTAGACTGATTGGGGATAAGGGAGGGGACACCCTCTTATATTGCTGGTCCCCCATTATTGCATAGATTGAGGGCCATGGATGTGTCTACACCCGGGGAGCAGATATCCTTGGAACTACCTACCATGACTTATATAGGGTAGTTCATTTATAGGGATAGTCACTGAGCCACCTGAATATTGTCATGAGTTGGGTGTATGAGAATATCATCCCATATGGGAGAGGTGTAGAGGTGGAGGATCTCGAGGCCGTTAGGCTAGCGAGGTGGATGGGGATGATAGTTCTTAGAACACCCCACCAACTAGTGGTTTTCTTGACTACTACAGACATGGAGGCCACTCCTTATCAGACCATGGCAGCGGTATGGGGAGAGGAGACTGTTACACTGACTACCTGCCAGACCACCAGCTATTTGATAGATAGGGCAAGGAAGTTGGAGGTACACCCCTTTGACAGAGTTCCAAAGTAGTTTGGACTCCCCTATAGTGATATGCTTCCTTCGGTGGTGCTAGTGAATAGATCTATTCGTGAGGCTTGGGGAGGTCCTAGAGGCCGGGGGTGGACCATTGTTACGCCTGGTACTCCTATTGTGGCTAGGAGGGTGGTACGTGCACTTGGGAGAGTTGGTGCTCCTCAGGCACCCTTACTTCAAATTACCACCGGTCTTGCTCATAGTAGTGATGAGCCCATCGATGTGGACTCTGAATCTAAGGAGTTCACTAGGAGAGAGACCGAGGAGGAGATAGAGGACATGGAGATCAGTGAGATGGGTGGTGGGGGGATGATAGTGATCCTAAGTGGCATGATACTCATGAGATCCTTCAGGCCGAGAGGGTGGAGTGGATCATAGAGAGAGTGACTCTGGTTTTAGAGGAGTTTCTCTCTCAGGACTTAGGTGGAGATGGCGAGTCTGTTGCAGGTCATCACATTGCCCCAGACATGGGTGAGGGGCACCAGTCAGTGGTGGAATTAGTGGCAGGTGCGGATCCTAGAGATCCTTCTTGGAGGCCTTGTGATCCTAGCGAGTTGTCACTCTTCTCCTGACATTTTTTTTAGTTAGAATCGTCTTAGTTTGTTATTGCTTTTTGTTTTGCTTACTCTTTGTTTTATCATCGATCATTTTCTAACTTGTTTTCTCCTTTGTTTACAATGACTGTTGATGAGTGGCGAGACTTGATTTGCCAAGTGTGTATCGATACCCTGCTTCTCCTCTTGGAGAAGACTCGTGTTGAGCTTTTTGTGGACATGGGGGAGCCCTCAGCAGCTGGTAGGCACACCGATTTTTTTGCCTCTGTCTGGTATGTGGCAAAGATTATGACTTCTCTCCACATGGAGGTGGCTAGATATAGGATAGTCAAGCGCCTGATGAGGGGGATCTATTCTCGTAGCGAGATGGCATCTACTGGGCGTGACCACAAACCCTCAGTGCATTCGGAGTGCCTGCGGAGCCGGAGTCCTAGGCGTGGCCACACACCCTCTGAGGGATCCCATAGGGATTGAGAGACTATTTTTGTAGTATTTTTTCAGATGTTTATATGAGAGTTTTTGTACTTTTCAGGCTCATTGAGCGTTTTAACCATGCCTAGTGCATGATGACATTGTATACGAAACCTGATTTGTGTATATATATATATATATCTTTGGATCTAGACTCTTACCTATCTTGAAGTTTGTGACTTATTTCTATATGTGTATTAAAATGCTTTTAGAATACTATTTTTCATGTTTTCAGAATGTATGTAATGGATAACCAATGATAGTAGATAGAACATTTTACTCTGTATGTTTTTTTAGTGTTGATATGAGATGATAATAACATATGGTAGTACTGAACTTTTGAACTCTTTGGGAAATGTGTATAATTTCTTCTTATGTTGGAAAAATGTGATGAATGTATAATGATAAAGAGATGAACTTGCCCCAATCCCAAATCCATGCAACTAGTAAGATGTGAGGGCTCAACACCAAGAGTTAGGAAGGGCACAAGTTGATTGAATGGAATGATGAGAGACAGACAAACCAGTAACATAAGCCAAATTTGGACCTACACACCCACCTAACTCAAAACTACTACCAAGCTTAGAAGGCCACTTACTTTTCAGTTTATCTAGACTTAGATTCATAAATGGCAACCTGGTTGACAAAATCTGGTTTTGAGGATTTGATCTCTTTGGAATTTAGATATTTGGATATTTTCTTTCTCTTAACAGAATTTGATTTGTGTTTAATAGCATACCAAGATTTGTTAGTTTGTGTGACTAGACCCCCCACACCCTGCCTCATGCCACTAGTAAGAAGCATGGGTTTGTCACCAAAGGCAAGATATAGGTGAGTAAGGGCCCTTCTTTCCTTTCCCAACCTCACATCACCAGTAAGAGATGTGGGCTTATCACCGAAGGTTGATGGGGCAAAGAAGTGTGTAAAATAAAATATTTTATTTGCTTGGGGCTTTTGATTTCATTTGATTTTGACATTCCTGATTTATGACTTTGGGATATCCTTTCATTCCTAGAGATTTTAGAGGGATAGATGTGACACCAAGAAGCTTCCAAAACAGACCGTGGGCAAGGAAAACTTCACCTAGTAGAAAGAAAGAGTAAATCCAAGTATGCAGGTCTTGGTATGGTTTCCGTCAATGTTTGTTTGTCAAATTTGATGAGAAGATTTGAAAATAGTTGATGATGTTTGGAGAGATGTGACATGAATGCTTTTGCCAATATCTTTAGAAATTTACAACAGATTTGTTTTAAGAGTAAGCTCATAGACTACCATTTTTATGAAATGGATAGAATGAAGTAGCTAAGAGACTAATGCAATGTAAGTAACTATAATGTACAAGTAGTAATTTTGGTGTTTTATGCACAAAACCACTTAAGATGCAAGGAATTGATAGTTTCATTGAATTCCTCACCTTCTAGTGTGCACAAGAGATATGCACCACTTTCGTAGTCCTTCATGACTCAGTATGGGCCCAACCATTTGGGCCAGAACTTCCTTCCTTCGTCGGTTTTCTTATCGATCCGGTTGTGCAGTCTTAGAAATAAATCTCCTTCATATATTTCTTGCTCATAGACTTTTTTGTTGTACTACCAAAACATCCGGTCATCATAGGCTCTGTGATGTTCGGCATTTAATATGGCCTCATCAAGGCTTTCTAGTTGAGAGAGGCGTGCCTCCCTGTAAGCTTCTTCATCCATAATCCCTTGTAATGAGATATGGAGACTGGGTATTTCAACCTCAAGCGGGAGAACTGCTTCTGCCCCAAATACCAGTGAGAAAGGAGTTGATCCTGTTGGTGTTCTTATTGAGTTTCAATGGGCCCACAAGGTTGGATATAGTTTTAAATGCCAATCTCACTTGTTCTCCTTGACTGTTTTGAGGAGAATAGATCTTAACATTTTGTTTGTCGCTTCGGCCTACCCATTGGCTTGAGGGTAGTAAAGAGAGGCTGTGTGATGGTTTATCTTGAACTTGCTACATAACTCATGGACTTCGTCATTTTTAAAGGACGTGTCATTATTTGAGATAATGACTTGTGGGACACCATACCTACAGATAATTTGGTTCAGAATGAATTTGGCAATTACTGAACCTGGTACGGTGGTGAGAGGCATGACCTCTACCCATTTGGTAAAATATTCCGTGGCTGTGATTATAAAATTATGGCCATCGGTTGATAAGGGATAAAAATTCCCTATCAAGTCTAGACCCCACGTGGAGAAGGGCCACAAAGTCGCTATTGGTTGTAGGGATTGTTCTAGCATGTGAATCTTGTGAGAGAATTCTTGACATTTGTAGCATTTGCTTACAAATTCCACTACGTCATGTTCGAGAGTGGGCCAAAAATAGCCCATCCGATGTATTTTGCAAGCGGTGGCATGACCACCAAAGTGGCCCCCACATATCCCACTATGGGATTCATGAAGAATCCTCTTGGATTCTTCTATGTCGACGCATCTTAGAAGCATGCCGTTGAAGGCTCTATGATAGAGCACTTGGTCTAAAACAACATATTTAGTGGCAATAATGCGTAACCACCTTCTTTGTTGTGACGTGGCACTTTCTGGGTATGTATGGTCTATGATAAAATTGATGATATCAGTATACCAGGGACATGTAGAAATGGGGGGTCTAATTTCGACAAAGTATATACACTCATCGAGAAAGTTTAGATCTACCAGATCGCCCCCATCTAGTGGATTTTTAGCTAACCAGTCTACAATGATTTTTCCTTTAACAGAATTTTGGTTTACGAATGTTAACTCAAATTCTCCCATTAGGGTTATGAAATGGCCATCTTTTTTAGATAAATATCCTTGTGTGAGAAATGTTTGTAAATGGTATGTCTTTACAATGACCCTTGTTTCCTAGTTTAACATGTAATGTCTCAAACATTTTGTTGCAAAAATTATGGCAAGGCATTCTCTCTCTACCTGTGTGTAACATTTTTCATAGTTGAGCAACGTTCGGCTAATGAACTAGATCACGTGTTCTTGCTGGTTATCATCTTCTTGAGCCAGCATGTAGGCCAGTGAGACATGAGTGGCTCGAGAGTATAGAATCAAAGGGTGGTCTAGCTTGGGAGGCATTAACATGGTTGGTGACAACAAGAAGTTCTTAACTTCTTTGAAGGCCTCGTTGCAATCTTCAGTCCAATTGACGCTATAATCTTTCTTGAGTAGATTGTTGATTGGATGAATGGTAAAGCTTAAATATGGGATGAACCTTCAGATTGCACTGAGTTTCCCAAGAAATGACCTGATTCCAGACTCGTCTGAAGGTGGGATCATTTCAAGAATAGCACGTATTTTGGCCAGATCAACATCAATCTCTCATGAAGATATAATATATCCTAAAAGTTTTCCTCCTGTTACACCGAACACACACTTCTCTAGGTTTAATGTGACACCATACTCAATCAGTTATGATAGGATGATACGGAGCACCTCCGGATGATCACAACATTTCTTGGCCTTGGGTAACAATTCATCCACATATGATTCCAAAATTTTATGGATAAGATCATGGAATATATAAGTCATTGCTCACTGATACATAGCACCGGTGTTCTTAAGACCAAATGACATGACAACATAACAATAAGTTCCCCAGGGAGTTATAAATGTGGTTTTGGCTTGATCTTGTTCAAATATTTTAATCTGATTGTATCCTAAGAACCCATCCATGAGAGACAATAGTTCAAATCTAGTTGTTGCATCAACGATAACATCAATGGATGGTAATGGGAAATCATCCTTGGGACAAGCTTTATTAATATCCTGAAAGTCTATTCAAATGCGTATCTTCCCATTCTTTTTTAGGAGAATAGCTTTCAACATTTTGTTTGTCACTTCAGCCTGCCCATTGGCTTGAGGGTAGTAAAGAGAGGTCATGTGATGGTTTATCTTGAAATTTCTACATAACACACAAACCTCGTCGTTCTTAAAGGATGTGCCATTATCTGATATAATGACTTGTGGGACACCATACCTATAGATAATTTGGTTCAGAATGAATTTGGTAATTACCGAACCTAGTACGGTGGTGAGAGGAATAGCCTCCACCCATTTGGTAAAATATTCTATGGCTGTGATTATAAAATTATGGCCATCAGTTGGTGAAGGAGAGAATCTCCCTATTAAGTCTAGACCCCAAGTGGAGAAGGGCCACAGAGTCACTATTGGTTGCAAGGATTGTGCTGGCATGTGAATCTCGTGAGATAATTCTTGTCATTTGTGGCACTTACGTACAAATTCCACTACATCATGCTCGAGAGTGGGCCAAAAATAGCCCATCCTATGTATTTTGTGAGTGATGGCATGACCACCGAAGTGGCCCCCACATATCCCACTATGGGATTCATGAAGAATCCTCTTAGATTCTTCTATGTCGACACATCTTAGAAGCATGCCATCTAAGGCTCTATGATAGAGTACTTGGTCTAAAATAACATATTTAGTGGTAATAATGCATAACCGCCTTCTTTTTCGTGATGTGGTACCTTTCGGGTATGTATGGTCTATGATAAAATTGATGATATCAGTATACTAGGGACATGTAGAAATGGGGGGCCTCGTTTCGAAAAAGTATATGCACTCATCGGGAAATTCTAGATCTACCATCTCGCCTCCATCTAGTATATTGTCAGCTAACCAGTCTGTAATGATTTGTCCTTTAACGAATTTCTGGTTTACGAATGTTAATTCAAATTCTCCCATTAAGGTTATGAAACGACCAGCTGTTTTAGATAAAGATCCTTGTGTGAGAAATGCTCGTAAATGGTCTATTTTTACAATAACCCTTGTTTCCTGGTTTAACATGTAATGTCTAAAAAATTTTGTTGCAAAAATTATGGCAAGGCATTCTCTCTCTGCTTGTGTGTAACATGTTTCATAATTGAGAAATGTTCAGCTAATGAAATAGATCATGCATTCTCGTTTGTCATCGTATTCTTGAGCCAACATGTAGGCTAGCGAGACATGAGTGGCTTGTGAGTATAGGATCAAAGGGCGGTCTGGCTTAGGAGGCATTAGTGTGGGTGGAGACAATAAGAAGTGTTTAACTACTTCAAAGGCCTCGTTGCATTCTTCATTCCAATGGACGCTATAATCTTTCTTGAGAAGATTGTTGATTGGATGAATGGAAAAATTGAGATCTGGGATAAACTTGTGGATTGCACCGAGTTTCCCAAGAAATGACCTGATTCTAGACTCGTCTGATGGTGGGATCATTTCAAGAACAACATGTATTTTGGCTGGATCAACATCAATCCCTCATGAAGATATAATGTATCCCATAAGTTTACCTCCTGTCACACCTAACACACACTTCTCTGGATTTAATGTGATGCCATACTCAATTAGTCGTGAGAGGATGATACAAAGCACTTTTGGATGATCACAGTGCTTCTTGGCCTTGGCCAAAAATTCATCCACATAGCATTCCACAATTTTACAGATAAGATTTTGGAATATATATATGTCATTTCCCGTTGATACGTAGCACCAACGTTCTTAAGACAAAATGGCATGACAACGTAACAATAAGTTCCCCAGGGAGTTATGAATGTGGTTTTGGCTTGATCCTACTCTGATATTTTAATCTGATTGTACCCTGAGAACCCATCCATGAGGGATAGCAGTTCAAACCCATCTGTTGCATCAATGATAACGTCAATGGATGGCAATGGGAAATCATCCTTGGGACAAGCTTTGTTAATATCCCAAAAATCTATGCAAATGTGTATTTTCCCGTTATTTTTTGAGGACGAGAACGATGTTAGATACCCATTGTGAATAGTCAATAGGCTTGATGAATCCTACTTGGAGAAGTTTTACTACTTCCTCTTTTACCATGAGAGCCACTTTTGGCTTCATTGGTCTTGACTTTTGTTTAATTGGCTTCGCATCTAGTTTAGTGACAAGATTATTCACCATGACTTGTGGTGCAATGCCCATCATTTCTTTATAGTTAAATACAAAAGCCTTTTGATGTTATTTAAGGATTTGGGAGTGTATTTCTATCTCCTCTACAGTTAACGAGGATCCTAACTTTAAAATTCTCAGTTCCTCTTCCATTCCAATGTTTATGTCAATGGTTTCTTCTATCAAAGAAGCATTACCTTCTTCAAATTCAGGTGGGGCTAGAGGTAATTCCAAGATTTCTCTTTTTTCTATCTCATAGATATCATGACCTTTCTGTGGAGGAGACTCTACCCTGGGATTTCCAAAGTAGGAAAAGGAATGAGGTATTAGGGAAAGATCAACTATACGGTGAGCAAGGTGTAGCTCCACATAGGCATTCATATATTCAAGATTGACTCTATCATTGTTAAAGTGACCTATGATAGAAAAATCATCCTCAGTTTCTCCATGAGCTAGGAGTGAGTTTGTTGGTATTTTACGCACTAATGGTTCGGTACGAAGTGATACCATGAAATTTGTGTCCTCTAACTCATTTTTTGGGGTGAAACAAGAAGTTGAGGTTGCTATTGAGTCTACGAGAAGGTTTTTCTCTCATGGGATTGATTCAATTGATATGAAGTTGAATCCCTTTCTTAGATCTAACATTTCCATTTTGTATAGTTATAAATGTTCAGCCCTAGTTTCATATACCTCAGAGAATTGGTTTACAACTAGTTGCGAGTCTTCTAGCACTCTAATGTTATTGACACCCATTATTTTAGCTAGGATGAGGCCAAAGAGGAGAGCATCATACTCAACTCCATTGTTTTTAATTCAAAATTTAATTTGAAGGTGAAAGGTAGGATCTTTCCCTCAGGTGAATTGAAGATCACCCTTGCCCCAGCTCCAAAGCGACATCGAGCTCCATCAAAGTGGAGAGTCCAATACTTGCTTGGAAAAATGGATGTTGGGATATCTTTCATATCTGTTTCGTCTACTTTGGTTACCTCTACCATAAAAACTTCGTCTGATGGAAGAGAAGCAGTTCCTAGGGTGTGTCCTATACCCATTGAATCAAATGATAGGAGAATAGGTAAGTCTTTCTCCAGCAACTCAACAATTTTTGTGGTAGTCGCTAGTGATACTACTTTTATAGCATTGGTATCACTTTTGAGTACTGGAACGTCCTCGGCTAGATTTATAATTTCTAACTCAGTGGTGGGTATCGGATTTTCTTTTGGTTGTGAATTAGTTGGCTTGACAAGCTGATTTGTTGGGAGTTCAAACTTGGAGTGAACACCTGGTCTTTTCTTCGAATCAGCTAGGTGTATATCGAAGGGTTTTTAGTCACCTTATGCCAAAAATATTTTCCCTAAGTGTAGAAATCTTATTTCTTGGAATAATGTGGAAGGGATTGCCTTCATGCGGTGTATCCATGGCCGACCAAGGATCATATTATAATTGGTTTCCAGATCTATAATATAAAACTTGGTGAGGACCGTCTTGGGTCCTAAAGTGACTGGTAAAACTATTGTTCCAATTGAAGTGGCTTTGAGGCTATCATAACCTCTTAGCATATTTCACATCGTGGAACAGTTTGTCTCTCCATATCCTAAATTTTAAAGGAAAGTGAAGGGGACTATGTTGACTACTGCCCCATCATCAACCATTACATGTTTAACATAATTATTGTAGACCCAAACTTGTAAATGTAAAGTTGGGTCATCTCTTTGTGTAATTTCAGCGTCTGTTGGCATTTTGCTTATATTGAATATAAATTCAGTATCCCTATCTGGCTGCCCCAGAGGATAAATATCAAAATCCACATGGTTTACTTGGGTTTCTAGAGGAGGAATGATGTTGATTAAATGGCCAACGCCTAATGCTTCTAAGAGGTCCACCCTATGGGCGAGAGAGTTTTTTAACAAATCCAAGAAGGTGATGTGCGAGAAATTTTTAGTTAAATCATTAATTAGATCATAGGTGCCTATAGGTTTTAGAAATGTTTGTTTAGTGTTGTTTTGATCTAATCAATAACTTGGAGTTGGCTGAGAAGAATAATCCCGTTTTATTGTTATGGCTTCTACGGGTATCTCGGCGTCTAACTCCACTAAACTGACTATCTTAGTTTGAGGTCAAGTTCCTAATTGGGGTGCGACTAGTGGATTTAATGAAGTTGAAGCTTTATGATCATTGTTTCCTGTCATGACACCCTTATTTGTTCTGTTAGGATCTAACCTGTTGTTGTTAGAATGGTTTGGGAGCGGGTCATTGAAGATCTTGAGGGATGCATTTTGAGGGGAAACTACTCCTACATAAGCGTTTGGTGTGGGTACTATGGAATTTTCTCAAAAAATATCTATGAAGAGTTGTTTTTGATCTTCTGGCAAACGCTGCATGAATTTATTATATTCACGACAAGTCCTAGTATCGTGGCCTTGAATCTTGTGGAAGCCACAATATAGATTGGGATTGTAATTTCAAGGCTATTGATTTAAAACTTATTGTGGCCCAAAATTTTGATAAGGTTGCTAGTTTTTAGAGTTAAAATTTTGAGGTTGTTGCCTTTGGTTTTGACTCTGATATCCGGTTGGGTCTTGATTTGGAATTTGCATCTGGACTTGTCGTCGTTGTTGTTTTTGTGGTGGATGATTAAAATCCAATGCATTGATTGTTGGGATAAAATTATAATTTTGCTGATTATTAATAGGTGGTGAAATGTTTACAACATTTGCCCTTTTATCTTGGTCGGTTACTCCATTGTTGTAACCCTATGGTTCTTGTTAAGGATCTTAGGTCCTTGATTAGCATTTCTAGTATTAGGATAGGCCACGGTGTTTTGATTAGGAGTGGTTAATTTCTCATTTGTCCTATATGTCTTACGACCACTATCAATCACTACTTAGTCGATTCGGAGAGCACTTTCGAGTACTTCATCGTAAGTTCTTAGTGGGAACTTCTGGACTTCTTCCTTTATCTCTCTATTGAGTGAATTAAAGAATAAATCACATAGTTCCATTTGATCCATATTTGGAGCACTCGCTAATGAGTAGAGAACCATACGTCATATTTGGATAAAATGAGCGGAGGATTCATTATGTTCTTGTTTGATATGTAAGAACTCCCTGATTCCTGTTCTTAACAATTTGTTCATGTCAAAATATTTGATGAATTCTGACACGAGTTGTTTTAATGAGTGTATCAAAGCTTCAGGTATTCTGTAATACCAGTCAAGGGCAATACCTTCTAGGGTCTTAGGGAATATTTTGGTGACAACCCCATCCCAAGGGAGTAACTCCCGTATGGCTGTGGCATAGGCCTTAATGTGTGATTTAGGTCCCCTTCCCCTTTATATTTGGGAAAATCGGGAAGAGGTCTCGGAAGCATAACGCTTCGTATGGTGAAGTCTAGGGGTTCTTGTAAATATTCTGAATAAGTGCCTACTGCGTAGGCCTCAACCATCGATGAGGCTTGCTGAGGGGGTTGAGGTGGAATGGGTTGTTGATATGGCATAACATATGTATTTGTAGGGATATAAGGGAATCCCTGTGGTTGAATGAACATCCCAGGAGAAGACAACATGTCTCCTTATGGTGATTTTGAATAGATGTTTAAATAAGGAGGAGCATTATTCTGGTACAGGTTGTTTTGTGCCAAGTCGGGAGGTATCATGTTTTCAATTGGAGTGGTGTTTGAAAATGTTGTCCTAGTTGGTGTTTTTTGTGGATAATTATAAGGATTTTGAGGAGGCATGCCTAACGTGCCTATTCCCGTAAGGAGGTCAACTTGACTAGGGTGATACAGAGGGTTGGGGATTCCCATTTGTCCAAAATATGAATTTTGGTTTTCTTGAGCAAGTTCTAGCCCTCTAACTTTCTCAGCTAACGCTAAAATGACCTCCATTAGTGAAGATGCAGTGCTTTGCCTTAAGGGTGTTTGTTGTAAGGGGATATGATACCCTGCTATGAATTGGTCGTTACCTTGCCAAGATTCACCGAGGGTATTTCCCATAGGTGGAGGAATGGGGGTGTTCTCTGGAAATAGGGTATCCGACTGTATTTGTAAATTTCCTAAAAGTGGATACATATTTTGGAAGCAGTGTTCACTTTTAGCGAAGCATGCTAAGTACTCCTCATCCAAAAAGGGGAGTGGGTCTGATTGTCTACTAATCTGTGGTCTGAAAAAGACCCAAGGAGATGAAGTGGATTCTCCAGTAAACATCATATTGTTAGAGCTTGATGGCTCTAGCTGTTGTGTTTGTGTAAATTGATCAAACTCCTCAATTCGGTTCGAAGAACTAGAACTAGTTCTGTGAGGGGGAGTTTGAGATGACAAGTAATTACTCGAATAATTATCAGCCAACGTAGAAAGCAAGGGTGATGGTTGTCTATTTTTTTAACTATAGTTTACTTCGAGACCTGAGAGAGGTCTGTCATATGCATCATATCCTGACATATTCGGGGGGTATATGAATACCCATAGAATAATGAGAAAGAGTGAAGGTGGATGGAAAAATGAAAACAGAAAGAGGAATGTGAGTTTGTTTCATGTCGGGTTCACCAATTTTGTTGGTGAAGCTGATGTGAAGGCTAATAAGGTGGAAAATATGAAAAGTATATTAATTAGAAGAACAAGTAGAAATTTGACTCTGAATCAAAAGGTTGCATGTTCATTTCACATCGAGTTCACCAATTTTGTACGATGGAAAAGTTGCAAGCGAGCATGGGAACCTACAAGTACCCTTTCCTTGCCCCATATTTCTCGAGGTCATGTCGAGACAGCTGGTGAATGTTGAATGTGAATGGACACATATAAGCTAATTGGGTAATCTTAAATCCTTAGCACGAAATAATGGAATCTATGAATCTAAGGTGAAAAAGGCCCTCCTAACTTGGATTGGTGTAATGGCACATTCAGATATAATGGCTTCTCGGAGGCTCCAATAGATGTCAAGCTCTGCCGAGATCCTATTTCTTGGTTGTTGGATACATGGGAGGTGACCTATGGGAGCTTCGTATATATCTCCAGACAAGGTCATGAAAGTAGTGGTAGGTCATTTTATTAGATTTTGTGGTTAACTATGGGTGGTTTTCTGGTTTAGCCTAGAAAATATTAGATTGATTAGCTTCTATGTTTAATACAGAGAATTACGTGATGATATTTGGCGGGATTGGTGAGGATCCGAATACCAGTGTTCACAAGCCAGTGTCAATACTTGACTGATTTGTAGGCCTGTTGGGTTGTGGGACCTTGGGATCACAACTAAGTTTCTGGTTGTTGAGGACCTATTATAGTCATGTGAAGAATCAATCCCTTCTTCCGACTATCTAGTAATCGTATGCTTTTTCAGCTTCTACGTTTAGAACTAGAAGTTGTATGATTTTCTCAAAGTACCTAATAGGTGTTTTGGTAACTTGGATGCGTAAGCTAGTGTTTATGTTAACAAGGAGGCATCCTGCATTAGGCTGCAGAACCAAACGATTGCAACCAAATGTTTGTTCTCATTTGAACCCTTGTACAGTCATTCAGGGGTTTTATCAAGGTAATCTATAATTTGGATGGTTTGACCAGAATGTGTAAGCTTTGTCATCTTCGATATTCAATCCTCTTAGTTTCTCACTAATTTCTTGTAAGTTTGTTGTGGCTCGAAAGACCTATATCCTAAGGTCCTGATCTATATAAGCTAAAGTCATGGGTAGATTTGGCTGAGGCACTATGGGTTCAAATATATACTCTCTAGGCTCTCTAGGTCCTGTGATTGCCATACAAAATGATTCAACTTCTAATTAACATTAAATAAACCGATTACAAAAGAGGTGTTTACACTATGCAAGTATCTTGCTATTTTTGTATTTTTTTTAATGACGTATTTTAATGAAATTGAAGAGTAGCTACTCTAGTATATCTATAAAATGGACAACTAATCTAGAAACAAAATGAAAACAAACAAAGTAGCTTGGTATGGCTATTTGCCTATGTAATTGTGATATTATACTAAATATATAACTAAATATATTAAATTGAAAGACTCTCGATTCTACCTCAGAAGTGAGGAATGAATCATAGTTTCTTAGAAACTATCAATCCCCATAGCTTCCCTAGTGATACTGAGAGCAAAATTTTAATTGAAATGAACTAATTCACTACTCTATTTGATATGTTGTAACTAGAACTTTGATAGCTCAAACCTGGCATTTACAGAACAGTGGTAAATCCAGTCGTGTGTGATTTCATCCCCTCAGTGTGATCTCCTCGTTCCTTCGTGTCCTCATGAATCTAGAAAGTGTGTCTGTGATAGTATCAACAAAAAATAGCAATTGAATAATGGCTACTTTGGATATAGACCGAATATAATGCAAGTAGGAGAGGGATAGCGTAAGTGAATAGAGCTTGACTATGTAATTCCTAGCAGGATTTATTACAGGAATATAACACAAGTGTACCGAGAGTTTCAGAAATTATCCTCATGACAAAAAAAACCCTGCAAATTTAATAGATTCTAGTCTAGAAATGAAGCTATTCTATGTTTTAAATTGACTGCATGCAATAGCAATGAAGCAAGACTTGAAACAAGAAGATAATATGACCTCCAATAATGCCAACAATGGAAGCAAAACCTAAAACTAACAAAATCCTAAGAAAGGAATTAGAAAAGTGAACAAGAGAATTGAGAGGATGAGGGGCCATTTTCTTGAAAACAAGCTGGCTATTTATAACCAATGCATTTACCAGAGGGTAACTCCCATTAGAACTCTTTTACTATAAACAAAGGAAAAACACTATTCCCAGGGAGCAGAAAACATTAATGCAAGACAAAGTGGTTGAAGAAAGCATGTAAAATGCAAGATTTACATTTGACGCGATCATTGGAAGGATCTGGAAAATATGTACAGGACCGCCACTTTGTGCAGGGTGGCAGTTTTGTCACTAAAGACAAAATGCAAGAAGAGAGGGGAAAAAGGGGCAAAACAAAGCATGTGGAGGCTGAGCGGGCCATGTGAGATACAAGTGTATACTTGGTGATCCTTTTTGGATTCTGAACACCTTGCAAGGAGACCCGTATCATCATTGGGGCATGTGTAACATCATTCCGGTGGTGTAGTACAATACAATTTTGGGTATGTATAGTAACCTTCCAAGAGTCCACTATAAATATCACAATACAACCATCACTTCCCATCTACGCCACTGATATCAAATTTTTTCTTAATGTAGGCACATGTCTGACATCATTCAATAGCCAAGTATTCCCATTCTACATCTTAACTTGAACATAACATTTTCCAACTATGCTGCAAGGCTCATCATCCCCAAGAAAAGCATGCCCAAAATCTCCTTGAACATAATAAAAAAAATAACACCTATGTGGAGTAGCATGGAAAGAATCCCATGAGTCTAAAACCCAAGATTCAGTAATATTGTGCAAAGAAAGAATCAAAGCATCCTGACATACATTACCCGTTGCTACATTTTCCTCCTTGTTTTCTTCCCGTTGTTTCTTCTTATCCCAAAGCTCCCAAGAGTCCTTATTTACATGCCTAGACTTTCCACAGTGCCAACATACTATCTTGCTTTTGGATTTTGACCTTTCCTGATCCTTTGATTTTCCATGGCTTCCTCTATTCTTCTATCTCCCTCTAGTTTCCACTGTCAAATCATTCCCTAAAGTAGAAGATTCACCAAAAAAATTTCTTCACATTTCCTCACTTAGAAGCACCCCTACAACATACTCAAACTTCAAAATTGAGTTAGTTGGAACCGAGTTGCTTACCGCCATTACCAAGCTATTCCAACTCTCAGGTAAAGAGCATAGAACTAACAAATCCCTAACTTCTTCATCAAATTCTATTATAACCGAAGCTATCATATTTACAACCATATTAAAATCATTTAAATGACCTCCTAGTGAACCATTCTCAGACATACTCGTATTAAAAAAAAAAATCATTAAAAATATCTTATTTGAGGTAGAGGGTTTTTCATACAACTTCCCTAATGCATCCATAAGTTCTTTTACCGTCTTTTCCTTTGAAAAATTAAATAATACCAAAGATGCAAGACACAGCCAAATTTTTCCATGTGCCTTCCTATCCAGAAAATACCATTCCACATCCGTCATGCTTGAGGGTTTGTTCACCTTCTCAGATAGTGGAATATAAATATCCTTCTGATAAAGGTAATCTTTCATCTGCATCTTCCAAATACTGAAATTCTGCTCATTGAATTTATCAACCCTAGATCTTCCATCATCTGCCATAGCTCCCACTCAAGATAAAAATTTCCTTGTGATTCAACAATTCAACAAACCAAACCGGGCTCTCATACCAATTGTTAGGAAATAAGGGATAAGATATGTAGAATAATCCCTCATAGAATCACAATAGTAGAAACTAATATGCATTAAATATTACAGATCTCAAATAAAAGTGCAAAATAAAATCACACAACACAAAGAGACAATATTTAACGTGGTTCACCCAATTTGGGCTACATCCACCAAGAATCACTTGCTCATATTTTATTACAAGCCATCACTCTCTCAATACAATACCCAGATCTGTTTAGAGCTATGCTCAACAAAATCTATAGAATTCACACCCGAATTCAAAACACATTTGCAATGTTACATACATCTACCATATGCATAAAACCATATAAATATACAACTACTTAAGTAGTTTAACAAAAATGTGGGTATCAAAACCATGGGCCAAAACCGTCCCATAAACCTATGGGTCAAAATCCCGCCCATATGAGGAAAACAAGTTTCCCGGTATATCGGGCACGTTTTAAGGCCAAACCCTGGAAAGACAACGTGGAAAGTGTATAATACTCTTAGTGTATAGTTTTCAACACTTTCACACATGAAAATAGGCTCCACAACCTAACAAGTCACCCCTCAGGAGCATATCCATGATGTTGCAAATGAATGTTCACTCTATTTGATCACACATGACGATGTAGCAATCAGGATACTTGCAGCCTCTTTTAAAGGAAAAGCACTTTAATGGTACTGAGGATTGAGACTTGGATCTATTACCACCTAGGATGAGCTAGGAACAACTCTTTGCAATAATTTTGAAGATAAGTTAGATCACCCATCTTTGGTGGAGCAACTGACAAGGACAAGGAGGGCACCCAATGAGCAAATGACTGATTTCAACATCATATTTTAGAAGACTTGGGATAGAATCCCTCTTATGGTAAGACCTATAGCCCAACATGCTTTTCTATATTATCTAAAGGATCTGAACCATGATATCTTAGTCATGATTTGGGAGGTAGGACTTTATCAGATGCTTATAATATCACAGTAAGGGGAAAACATAATCTTATTTAGGTGGGAACAATAGCTCCTTGACCGCCTATGCCCTTATTGCCAAAAATGTCACAAGTGCTCTAACCTTCTGTGGTCTATATTCCTATTCCTGAGAAAAGAACGCAACTTGTTGCATCAACATCCTACTCTCCAAAAAAATAAAAAGAAGATGAAGAATTGAATACCTTGATTAGAAATTTATCAAACAAGGTCATATCATTAGAGAAACAACATGCATAAGCCTATAGAGTCATTTCTAATCAGGTGCATAGAAAAATTACTTATCCTTGGTAGAATCAATATGGAAATCAAAGGTATGTGCCTAACTAGCAGAATGATAGATGACATGCTAGTGCATATCTATCCTTACAAGTTGTTCCTCCCATGCCATCTCTTCCAACACACAGTGCAAGTCAGGTAAGTGTTCTAGTTCAGAACAATTTGGTGCAGGAGTTGTAGTGGTGCTTCCCTTGCAACATGCCTCATAGTCAATATCACTATGCTAATGATATGCACGCCCAAGCCTACATGATCTAGAATGCTTCAACCTGTGAGCCTTTAATAAGTTCCCCTGAAGTAGAAAACCAATAAAGGCTTGAAGTTCTTATTGAATCCAATCTGATGTTCTTTGTCATTGAGGAATTCTTTGCAATCAACCAAGCTGCAAAGGACACAAGTAACCCATGCACCCAAGTTTTCGACAACACAATATAAAAGAAGCAAATACTCGAGTTTGGCACATAGGTCACAATCCAAGCAACACAAGCAGATCCTCAGAAGCAAAAAGATGCAACCAAGGAATCTAATAGTAAATACACTCAATTCCCTACATAAGAGGCCCCACGTAAAGCTCCTTCAAAAGTGGCACACACCCCTCCTTTGGTAGGTCAAGCCTTAGCTTCAGCTAAGGCCCCTGCCTCAACACTTGGACAATCAAGAAAGTATGTTGTTTAACCCCAAATGCACAAGTCAAGGGGTCTTCCATTTAGCATTATGGACCAGTTAAAGAAGACAAAAATAAATTTCATAATGTGGGATGCCCTCACCATTCCATCTCAGCACGACCTGTTGCATGAAGCTCAGGCACAAATCCCATGTGCTGATCCAACTATTTAGAACCTGCATGCTTCTATCAACATATACTAAGAATAGGAGAAGAAATTAAGAAACATTTTTGTTAAAACCCCGTTGTTCTATATGCCTTTGATCATAGGTAAAGACCTAGTGCATAATTGCATGATAGAATCAGGTGCTAGTAATTTTATCATGCCTAAGAAGATAGTTGATGTCTTAGGTATCAAGTATAGCCCCCTAAAAAAAGGAGTCCTACAACTTGATGATTTAAACATCACTACCTTAGTAATCATCAAAAATCTTGAGTTGACCCTTCATGCATGTCCAAGTTTAACAATTATTCATGATGTGTCAATAATTGAATTACCTCCTTTGTTTTCCCTATGTTTATCAAGAGAATTTACTACAAAAGTGGGTGGTTAATTGTCTTCTGATTGGTCTTATATGTTACTCAAGAAAAGGTATGGTACCTAGTTTACCATAAAGGTTGAGCCAACATTTTCCTATCATGTAGAGTCATATGTCTCATCCCCTCTCCAAGCAATTTGTTTAATCCAAGAACAAGCTTCAGTTCCTAAAGAGAATCCTCTCCCACCTTCTATTCTTGATCTAGTACTTGATGAATGGGTGGAGAGGCACCATAGATTTGAACCATATGATGAGGAATTGGAATCCTATGAAACTGGGCTTGGTACTTACTGCATTCTTGAAGAAGAAACTATGTTGACATGCGTGCTAAAGAAAAACAAAGAGAACATTGGTCTATCTAAGTTATACTTCAATGGTTCCAGAAGTAGAAATGACATGGGAGTAGGAGTTGTTCTCATTTCTCCCAAGGATGAGAAATTATTCTTCACGCATAGGTTGTAGTTTACATGTTCTAACAATGTGGAAGAATATGAAGCATTGGTGCATGGCCTTCTTATTTCTGAAAAGAAAGGGATTAAGGAATTGCAAATCTTTGGGGACACATAATTGGTTATCCATTAGGTTACCAAAAAATGCTATGCAAATAATATTCTCCTCAAATCTTATAATTACATATTTTGGGAAGTCTTTGAGAGATTTGATGCTCTAAATATGTAGGTGGTTCCGCGCAAAATGAACAAGGAAGCTAATCAAATGGCCGTGCTTGGTTCTCAGTTCTCTCCTGCTAAGGATTTTTCAAAGGAAAAACTTAGCACATTAAAATGGTGATCAGAGCATCCATTCCAGACAACAATGCAAGTTGGAAAGTGTTTGACAGTGATGTGTGGATCATCTAGTTCATCCAAATTGAATTTGAGTTCTCATCAAGCATGCAAGCTGACTTGCATGATAGCTATGGTGACCAAGTCATTCAACTGAAATAAAATAATATTCTTAAAGGATTGGTCACCTTAGAACAAATTTTTAGCCCTAATGATGAGTTCAATGGTGAAGAAAATTATATGTGCACCGCGCAAGAAGACTTATCCCATATCACTATTGCACGTGGGAAAGAGTTATTGCTTAGTAAATCTTGCATGCATGAAGAAAAGCATGCCTTCATATTTCTCTATCAGAAATGCAGTGATATCTTCTCATGGGAGTATGAAGAACTCAAAGGCTTTGATCTAATTGTTTCTCAACACTCCATTGGTCTTGATCTTGGTATCAAACCCATCAGATAGAAGCAACGAAAATTCAATCCAAAGATAAATCCCCTCATGAGAAAGGAGTTATCTAACATCATTGAGGAAAAAAATATTTTTCCCATCAAGTAATCTACTTGGGTTGTGAATCTAGTTCTTGTACGCAGGAATAATGGTGAAATCAAACTCTATGTTGATTTCAGATATTTGAACAAGGCAAGAATCATTTCCTTTGCCTTCAATGGAGAAGATTCTATAGACTATAGCTAGCACGTAAAGATTCTTAATGTTATATGGGTATTCAGGTTTCAATCAGATCTTGGTCAAGGAAGAGGATCAATTCAAAATGACGTTTACAACCAAGTAGGGAACATATGCGTATCAAAATATTCCCTTTGTTCTATCAAACACATGCACTACATTTTAGCACACTGTGGATATTTCCTTTAAAGCCTAAATCAATAAGTTCATCTTAGTTTACCTTGATGACATAACAATCTTCTCAAAGCAGAGCACAGATCATATCACGCACCTGGATAAATTCTTTGAGATATGCAGAGAGTATGGGTTTTCTCTTAACCCCAAGAAGTGCAATTTTTTTTTGGCGCAAGGAAAGATCTTTGGCCATGTGGTTTCAAAGGGTGGCATTGTTGATCATGACTACGTTTTAGCCATCCTATATCTTTCCCTACCAATGCATAAGAAATCCTTATAGTCCTTCCTTGGAAATATCAATTTTGTTAGGAATTTTATCCCTAACTTTGTAGTTCAAGTTCATGCCATCACCCTGATGCTCAAAAAGGAAATAGATTTCAAATGGAAAGCAAAAGGAATATAAATCTTTAATAGAATGAAGCAAGAAATTTCTTGCATGCCAACGCTCATCAACCCTGATTATTCCAAGTATTTTATCATTTATCCTTATGACACTAATGCAAGTGTTACTTTCTTCCTCCAGATGTTGAAGGATTATGAATTAAAATATAGTCACATGGAAAAGTATGTCTTCGGAATCATGGAAAAAATCAAGAAATTAAAAAGAATGCTTATCACTTATCATATCAAGGTGTTAGTGTCCCACTCCTCTATCAGAGAATTCATCATGGGAGAATAAATCAATGAAAAGAGAGCATGATGGGTGACCAAAATAATGGAATAAGATGTGACTATAAAAGCCAAAAAGATGATAAGAGGAAGTGAACATCGCAGGTAGATTGTTGAGGGTGCACACAATGATCCCGAGGCTTCATTATTTCTTGATGAGGATCTCCTACACATATAACTTGAGCAGTTTACAAACCCTGGTGCATGTGACTGGATGAAGGATAGGATCACATTCCTTTCCGAGGGTGTATACCCTCCTAGTTTGAACAAGGAAAAGAGAAGACATCTGAGGCTACAATCTATCTTCAAAAGGAATCTTGATGGTGTGATGTTAAGGTGTATGTATCAATGGCGTGTAGACTGAAAAAGTGATACCAAAATTTCACGATGGATTCTCTAGTGGACACTTCTTTTCCAAAACTACAACAATAAATATTATAATGGCAAGAATATTCTAGCCATCTCTGTTTGCAGATACACACAAGTGCATCAAAAAATGCAAGGAATTCACTTTCTTTGCATGTAAGAAGATATTAGCAAAGCTCCCCCTTTGACCAATCCAAGTGGGTCAACCTTTTGCGTAATGGGGTCTTGACTTTCTAGGAATGATCAATCTACCTTAAAACATTGGACACAAGTGGGTGTTGATAGCTACAGACTACTTCACCAGATGGACATAAGTTTTTGCACTCAAAGAATCAATTGAGTTAGTCATCCATGACTTTTTTGAAGGCATAGTCATAAGGTTTGGCATTCCTGAAACCATTATCTTTGATAATGCAAAAGCCTTCCTTGACACACAAATCACTGATTGGGCTCTAAATTTGGGCATTTACCTTAAGGCTTCTTCTAACTATTACCTACAAGGCTATGGTCTAGTAGAATCAAAAAATAGAAACCTAATCAGGATCATGAAGTGCACAATGAATATCATCCAAAGATAGTGGCATACAAAGGTCTCACGCAAACTCTAGGTAGATAGAATCACAAAAAAAAAGACAATAAGAACTTTGTGTTACAAGATTTTCTATGACAAGGAGGATACCCTTCCTTTGAAACTAGAGTTGAAATCATTGGTGCTTTCCTAGTAGTTGGAATGTGAAGGCATAGACGAGAGAGAAATCAGAATGGAAGAGCTGATTAATCTTGAAGAGTTAAGGAACTCTGCCATCATCAAATTAGAACAACATCAACAAACAACAAAGAAATGGTTTGATAAAAAGGATAGGCCTTAAGCTTTCAAAATTGGGGACTTAGTCTTAAAATAGGATGTTGATAGAGCTAAACCAAGGTGCCATTCAATTTTTGATTCACTTTGGAGTGGCCAATATATCATTAGTTCATATAAAGAGGCTAACTCTTTTGAGTTAACTTATCTTGATGGAGGCATGTTGTAAATACTGCTAAATGAGATCTATCTCAAACCTTTCCATTAATCTTGCTACATCATTTCATATATATTAGAGTAGTTTCAATTCCTCTAAGTGCATTACACACACATTATTTATTTTTACATAGTTCTTTCTTCTCACGTGCTTCCTACACATGCTTTTCTTTTGCTTCCATGATGCTGACATTTTCAATAGTTTGAAGGATTTAAAATAAAGTCAAGAAATGATCCTCCAAGTGACTTTAAGGGAATTTATTCAAAGTTACAAATAAGAATTTTATAATTACATAGTAGACTCCATGCTGAATGGATGCTCTAGGATACTGATCTCCCTCATCTAGCATGAAAATGGCCTCAAAAGTATCCAAAATTGTTATCCAAATAACTCTCCTAGTTATTTGGACAAATTATATACATCTTCTGGCTCTGAGCTCTTCATTGCAAAGTTGCATGCACTCAAGTTCCCTTGGCACATTCCCATCTTTTCCTCACACACCCTTGTATGCTTCCCCTTCTTCCCTTCCTTTCCTTTTCCTCTTCGTTCCATCTTCCCCTTGTGCGCATTTTCCTTCTTCCTAAGAATTTGTTCACCCTGCACACTCGCCTAACACTTTCTTAAATAAGCCAAGTCTCTGACCCTCACGCGTGCCCCACATATTACCTTATAATAGTTGCACATTGAACATACATTCTCTGCTCACCAGATTGCCTCTTTTCCCCACCCACATCATGTGTGCCTCTCTTTTACCTTCTTCCCACATCCTTTTCTTATACGTGCATATATTTGTGCCATCCCTTACACTTTTCTGTGAAAATTCATCCTCTAACATGCTTGATTGTGCCACACATGACTAGTCAAAGTGCACCAACATGGTACTGAATCCTTACAACAAATCAATGAATGACATGTGGTTGAAATGACAGGAAAATTTACAAAGTCGGTCATCCTTTTAGCTAATCTGCACATGCCACATTTTTTTCTTGTGCCGATGACTCTGAAAAACTTTTGATAGCCATATCTTTTGCTACAGAGATCCGGTCGACGTGTGCTTGGACTTGTCAGATAGCTGCTGATGTAGACTATAGTGCTAGACATTTAAATTCAAATTCTTAGTAGATCTGGTATGTGAGAAATGGGAAAATTCTTTCTGAGAATTGATGAGAAGAACTAGTTGCTCCAACCACTTGATTTGATATGATCCAACCTCCTTCCTTCTCCTTGGGGAAATGTATTTAATAGATTTGTACATGGATTTACAAGCATTGAATACTTCTTATTGGTGGTTGTATTTCAAATTTGGGTTTTCCCTCCTTATCTTCTTCTTCCATGGATTCATCTATAAATGTAATATTTGGGATCATTTGTTAGGTTGTACACTTTGGACCCTTACACACTTTGCTAAGGATTTCATATTTTCTGTATTTTGAGTTACAAACCTCTAGATTTGGCTCTTGCATGTGGATATCAGCCTCTTTCACCATTTTAACATCTCTATACATTTCTGGAAGCAATAGAAGCATTGTTTTGTGACTATTCTCTATCCTAATGTGTTTGCGTTCCTTCTTCTTGTCTTTTCTTTTGCATTGTGTGCTTGTTGTGCCATTTCGTGTCCCTTGTAGCTCCTTATTTAGTTTTGTTCCATGAAACTGATCTGGTAAACATGTTTTAAGTTGTGTTACACGTGATTAGCCTTCTTTCAAGAATTTCCCTTCATTTTCTCTCAGAACAGATAGTGTTCATCCCTCTTTTCTGGTGCTATCACCTTTTAGTGTATTTTCCTTCCATATTATCCTTCTATCCCTGGTCCCTTGGTATTGTTTGTTAACTTTTCCCTTTTAACACTAGGAGGTGTAGTAGCAGTAGAAATAGATAGAGGAACCATCCTTCTCCAAATATTTGTCCCAATCATGCAAGGTTCCACAACTTGGAGATGGTTCCATTGTTGTCACAAATGACTTGGTTCTTCTAGATTCAAGACACAGGTGCAAGTTTGACGACCAATAGAACCCATGCTACAAAAAACTAATGCTTGGAATTGTATTAGAATATCAAAGGTAAAGAGGAATAAAGTACCCATGTCTCCCACATAGTTTTTAGAACTGATTCATATGTATGTAGGGTTGTGAAGGAGTCCAACAACTAGTTGATATAATTTATGAGAAGTAAAAACTTTATAGCAGTTGCCCCTATCAAAGAATGTATGTTATGTTTAAGATTTTAGTATAGTCCTTATAGTTTTGTATGGTATTGAACTTTTTTGGAATGCGCCAATGCTGAGTGTTTATATCTAGTGTTGAGGCGTAGGACCTTAGGAAAATATGAACTTCTAGTTTGTGATATACTTTTGGATGTAAGAAATATCCTAATGAATTTTCAATATGATAGAGTAGACAATTGATGATAGTGACAATGTATTGACATTATTAACAAGAGCGTGACCCACATTGTAGTGCAATTATTGAATAAACAAGACATGCATGTGTAAAAGAGAGATATGTATAGATATGGAATTGATTGAACTATACTGCAAAAATATTATGTTTGGTTTATTTTTTGCAACATTTGTAATTTGTGGGAAATATGTATATATGCATTGATATAGATATGGAAATGATTGAACCGTACTGACAAAATATTATGTTTGGTTTATTTCTTGCAACATTTATAATTTGTGAGAAATATTGATATATGCATTGATAACATGGAAGTGAGATATTTATGTGTTTTAGTATTGGATGTTGGCATTGCTACTTGATGTTATGATATCTAGTGATTTTTTAAGATTGATAAAGGAATGTGTGTGATGTGTAAGAAATCTTATGTAGGTGTGATGAGAAGGAGTAATCGGTCGCATGTGTATAAAATTTACACAAAATCCCATGAGAATATAGGATGAGGAAATCTATTTTTATAAGAAGGAATGATGATACTTATATATTCCATGATGGAATAAATGAAAAGGTAGAAATAATAAGAGATTTAAAGAAGGAGTGTATCATGTGTGATGGAAACATCATGGTGAAGGAAAAAGGTATACAATGAATAAGTAGTCACTCTAGATATTGATAATGCGCTGGAGTAAATTATACGTGAAGATGTATCTTAAAAGGACATGCTCTAGAGTATTCCAAAGATGTTGTCTGAGTAACATGTGTAATTTTTTCATACAACCCTCTACTCGTTTATATTAAGAAATCAAATGTGTAGTGAGTTAAGTACACTAAGGATGTAAAAGGGTAGATACATGGGTTATTATTAATAATTAATTTCCAACATTAATCATATAATATCATAAAAAACACATTTAGTGCTTACATGATATGCTAAAAATTGAAAAAAAAAGGGAATGGGTGTAGTTAGTTGATTACAAATGATTCTGGAAAGTTCTTGGTATGCAGAAAATTGGAACTGAGGAATATGGACCCGAAAATTCTTCATTCCTAGATCTATGTCTGGAAAATGATTCAAGGCAGGACCTTACAAATCTATCAGGACCATACATACAGTATTTAACCTATTGTATAATCTTGAAACTACTTAGATTTTGGATCTATAACTGTTTGGGAGTGTCACCTCCATGGAAATGTTTTTCGATATCGAACCCTAAATGTTGATCATGCTATAAAGCCCTATAATTTTTTTAATAAGATCTCTAACCATAGCCATGGGTGGGAGACCCAAAAAACAAACATTAGTTGGGTTTTGAGCACCCCCATACACCAACGACATTAGCACTAATATGAAGAGGCCTCAAAATGAACATTGTTCTCCACATAGAGTGTGATATATGAATGAATAAAACAATGATTTGATAAATTGTTTGAAAAATATTGAGTTGAGTTTGGTTCTTGCTAAAATACTTGGAGAAGAGATTTTTGACTACTTACAAATGAGATCACTTGGCTTCTTGAATTAGTATGATGCTACAAAATTTTAGTGATTGCTACTCTAATAATTGTGTGTGAGGTTTTATGAGTTATAGGGAGCCTTGAGAGCCTTGTTTAAGAGTAAGAAGTCAGTGTATTAATGAAGATCCATATGATTTCCATGTGTGTAAATGAGGTATTCTCTATTTTCTTGTATAAAATTTAGATGGTAAATTATCAAAGAAAGATTGACATAGAGGGACTAAAGGACCCATTGAAGAATGTGAAATTGAAAGAAAAGATGGAGGATTTCAAAGAGAAACTGTAGAAATATGTCGAGATCAAATATAAATTGTTGACAAAATTGTACAAATTTTCTATGGGATGAGAAACATGTAAACTAGAGTTTTCATCTTATTAGCTGGGATTTGTGTATGTATTGGAATCTAATTATATGTTGAAATATCATTGTGTATGAATAAAAAATTTAGAAATTTTTTATCGAGATGTACTAAGAAAGGATTGAAAGTTGTTTTTATCTTAGCAAGAGTGCATTATAAGAATCAACAGTGTCAATGAGTACAAATTTTAAATTTAAGTGTTTACGTTTGTCCCCTTTAAAGTATGAAATGAAAAATACATCCTTAAAGGAAAACATACCTAAGATGTAGATAGAAATTTTCTTCGCTCAGTGTTTTTTTTTAATTTTTCTCATTGTGCTCGATGATGACATGCTTCATGATGAAAACTACAATACAGAGTGCAATCAATTTCTATGATAGAAAATTAAACTCAATTTCAATTATAAAGTGTAATATGTAGAACATGCATTTGCATAAAGTAAATATAAAGGAATACACCTATTTATTTTACAGAGGGAGAAAATCTTATGCTTTTTTTTTGGAATATATTGGGTAAAGAGAGGGTTTTAGAAGGTCCCACAACCTTGATACAATAAGCCCATTAGGCCAGATCTAACAATAGCATTTCCAAAACAAAAATACCCACGAGGATTCCAAAAAGGAGAACGAAGAAGAGACAAGCCAAGAAGAGGAGCAACTAAATAAGCTTCTTCAGCTCAGAAACAACATCTTTAGCTCTAGGGGAGCCCGAGTCATTTGCAAGGAGATCCGCCAACTTGAGAAGCTCCGAACAGTCGTTTGCTAAGGCCATTCTGGTAGAATTCGTGAAGTCCTCCCAATCTTTGAGAGCTTTGAATGCACGCTGTAGCTTACTCAGAATGGAGGAGATGATATCAGCTCTATTCTGGTCCTTTTTTTCATCAGCATCAATATCAGCAGTGCTAAAGTCCATAGCAGGAGTGGAGAGAGGAGTGTCAGCAGTGGAATCTTTAACATTCGAGGGTTCCTTAGAGCTAGCAGAATGAGAGGGGGGATCCGCAACAAATTGATTGATATCACCCTGCTCCTCTTCCGAGGAGTCAGGGTACAGTTGAGCAAGCCCCAACAGATCAGCTGCACCAGAGAGACCCGGGCTAGAAACAGGAGAAGGAGCGCGTCCACTGGCATTGGAGTCTTCCAGGAAGAGGCACGAGATGGGCGTGGGAAAGGGGGGAACAGCAGCGGAGATGGGGGCTTCGCGGGGGGGGCTCACGATGGCCACGTCGGAGTCCGAGCCAGAGGAAAGGAGCAGGCGGCGGCGGCGCCGAGAGGAGCGGTGGGAAGAGGAAGAGGGGTGAGAAGGAGGGGAGGGGGAGCGGCGACGGCGACCCAATTTGGGAGGGAAGCGGAGTAGGTCAATGTGGGAAGCGGCGACGGAGAAAAGAAGGTAAAGAAGACCCTGGTGGAGGATGACTCCCTTGCCCTCCCGAGCCAGCATAACAGAGTGTTCCAGCGATTGAAAAAGAAAGGCAGCTAAATTAATCTTTCTCCCCCAACGGAGGTGGGAGAGAATAAACAGATGGGGGCCAAAAACCAGACGGTACCTACCGTCTATGGTGAAGTACCTCATAATGGCTTCCGCCACTCTGTCCCAGGGCGAGGGCAGAGAGTCGCGGGTATATCCTGACATATATTTCCTTGGTCTGTCCCCCAGGGCGTTGAATTCTTGGATCTCGGCGTGAAGGGAACGCCTGTAGTAAATATCGCCCGCAGCAGGGAGCCCGGTGGCATCAGCGATGGCGTTCGTTGAGATGGTGAACTTAGTGCTGCCAATTTGAACACGCCCTCTCGACCACGAAGCCGTAACAGCATAAGACACTAAGGCCGAGTAACCAGACATTCTTTCCAGAAAAGTAGAGATCCCATTTTCCACTAAGATATTCCAGACCTCGCCATCATTCCTAAGCGTCTCGCAACTGTCGGGCTCAAGGCGCTTCAATTGCCCCCCCATGAGAAGAATATTAGAGCAGTTACAGAGTCGGAGATAGGAACGGACGAGAGCCAGTCTGAACAAGATACCGGCAAATATATTAAAGCCCTGACGCCACCACCTCGGATGATTAATGGGTGCATAGAGCTCGTTCGTGCGGGGATTTGCTGCATCATTACTAGGACGCCTTGATCAGGAACCTCGTGTCAAGAGTCATGTCAAATAAATTTGCCGTATTCATCGCCGCCATTTGAATGGACCAAAGCGGCCAGGCCGAAACCCCAGTCAGCTTCTGAGACCACCCGTCAGCATTGGAGTGCGTCAATTTGGGCAATCTGACAGAGTTCATTCGGGAAGTTCTCAGTCCAAATTTGCTGATTTTCGATGAGGACACCCATGTTAGCCAGAAGATCCACCGCTCTATTACCTTCCCGGAGGACGTGCTGGAATTGGACTTGAAGAAAGGATCTTTGAATGCTTCTAATATCAGCAATGATGTTTTTAATCGACCAGTGTCCAGGGTCATTGGAACAAAGGAGGTTTATGATGTTGAGGGAGTCACTTTCCACTTGGAGGGGATCATTGCCCACCTTGATAGCCATCTCAAGACCCTTGAGGATGGCTAAGGCCTCCGCACGATGGTTGGAACCAAAGTTGAAATTATGGGCAGAGGGCAGCAACAATTAAACCCGAATAGCAACGAAGAATGGCCCCTCCTCCGGACATACCTGGGTTCCCTTTCGAAGCGCCATCCGTGTTGAGTTTTCTCCATCCCCTAGGAGGGGGAAGCCAGCAAATCGAATTCCTATCAGAATGGGTTTTTTTGCACGGAATGGATAAATACTGCTGCCACTCCAGGGTGTGACAGAACTGCAGTTTTTGCTGATATTTAGACCAAGTGGTCAGGTTGACATTTTCTTGGAGAGCCAGGCCAATCAGAGTAGCCACCTGATCAGGATTGAGACTCTTGTCTTTGAAGATTCTTCTGTTTCTTTCTTTCCATATGCCCCATAAACCATGCGGGAGGAGGAGTTTCCAAGCCAACTTTAGAATCGGATGAGTGAAGGGGGAGTACCATTGAGAAAGAGTATCCTGAATGGAATCCGGAAAGATCCAAAAAACTCCTAATCTCGATAGGAGCCCACTGCCAAATATCATGCGAGAAAGAGCAATGGACCAGGAGATGAGATGAGGATTCCTCTTCATTTGCACATAGAACACATTTGGTAGGAAGGGAAAAACCCCTTCTCTTCAGGTTCTCCCCAGAAAGGAAGGCATTTTTAGAGGAGAGCCAAGAGAAAAAACCTATTTTTGGAGTGATCTCCTTAGGCCAGAATTTTATAAGAGGGGGGCCCACGTCAGCACAATGCATCGAGAGATAAGCAGCCCTAACTGAAAAGGAGCCCGAAGTGGATAGAGTCCAGATAATCTCATCTTCATTATGGGAATACGGGATGTAAATGGTGGAGAGCTGCTCTCTAAGGGAGGACAGCAGGTCTCTTTGAAGGTCGCTGATATCCTCCCAATCCTTGATATCCCAAGAGGGGATGGAATTTATCCTCTGCCAATAACCAGAAGCTAATCTACCATGAATATTGATGATACTTCTCTTGATAGGGTCCCAAGAGGAGTTGAGGTCAAGGGGATCATCACCAATCCAAGTATCCCTCCAGAAATCAATGAGACGCCCATTCCTGAACCTCCATTTAGTGCCAGCACGAATGATGGGGAGCGAACTACAAATGGAGTTCCATATGGTAGAGCCTCTAGTGGGGATGGATGTGAGAAAGTCTTCATTGTTTGTTAAATACTTAGCACGGAGCAAGCGGGCCCAACAAGAATTACCTTTAGCCACCTCCCAAGCAAGTTTTGCCAGGAGGGCCCCGTTCATCTCCTTTATTTTCTGAAGACCAAGACCACCGTGAGCAGTAGGTTTACAAACCTCTTTCCAGGCCACAAGGTGGATCCTTTTCTTTTCTTCAGTTCCAGACCACAGAAAGTTCCTTTGAATTTTTTCCACAGCCTCTCTAACAGAGCTGGGAATCTTGAGCATGGACAGAAAGTAAGAAGGAAGATTCTGAAGAGTGGCTTTCACCAGCTGGAGCTTGCCAGCCTGGCTGAGGAGAGCACCTTTCCAAGCAGCGAGTTTTTTTTGATATCTTTCAATAACCGGATTCCACATAATTTTTGATTGCCTACCATGGAAGAGGGGGATGCCCAGATAAGAGGTTGGGAGATCCACAATCGAGCAACCAAAAATATCAGCTATCTTCCTCTGAACTCTGGGGGGCGTGTTGAAAAAGGAGATGCTGCTCTTGATGAAGTTAACCGTTTGCTGCGAGGCTGATTGATATAAAGAAAGGATATCCATAATAGCCCTAGCTTCGATAACAGAAGCCAGACTCAGCAATAAGGTGTCATCAGCGAACTGGCTATGGGTGGCCGAGGGACAGTTAGAGGTGATTTTCATACCAGAGATGATGGATTGATTTTTTGCCGCATCCAGAGCTCTGCTGAGGGAATCCGCCATAAGAACAAAGAGAAAAGGTGACAGAGGGTCACCTTGCCTGATACCTCTGCTACTTTTGAAAAAACCCGCAGGAATGCCATTGATCAGAATAGAGAAACAAGGGGTTGAAACACATGAGTAAATCCAGCTACACCATTTTTTGTCGAACCCAAATTTTTCCAGGGTCTTGATTAGGAAAGGCCAGCTGACTCTGTCAAAGGCTTTTTGCATATCCAATTTTAAGATCATACCAGGAGACTTCGCAAGGAGGGCCGAGTGGATGGCCTCATGGACAGTAATTATACCGCCTTGAATAAGCCTACCTTTTATGAATCCATTCTGATTGAGGGAGATGAGGTTCGGCATAAGAGGTTTTAGCCTGGAAGCCAGCATCTTAGTGATAATCTTGTAAGACGTGTTGCATAAACTTATGGGCCGAAAATTGGACACGTCCTTGGAGATATGCACTTTTGGAGCCAAGGCCACAAAAGTGGTGTTCCATTCCTTTAGTAGATTATCATTCATCTGAAATTCATTGACTGCGAGGAAAAGGTCCTGCTTGATGATTTCCCAAAAAACTTGGAAGAAAGCAGCCGGAAAGCCATCCGGACCCGGGGCTTTATCTCGCTTCATAGCAAAGACAGCTTTATGAATTTCCTCCATAGCAAAAGGCTTGGTAAGATTGTTGTTCATCTCAGGAGAGACCAGATGAGGAATGTGCTGAAGCATTTCATTCATAGATTGTTCCGAAGGAGCCAGATCAGCATGGAGAAGATTTGAGTAGAAGGATATAAGCTCATTGGATATATCAGAGTCAGCAGTAAGAAGAGTACCTGAAGACGACACCAACTCACGAATCTTGTCCCTAGCTTTATGTTTACAAGCAGTAATATGAAAGAATTTGGTATTACGATCACCTTGGTCAAGCCAGAGGGCCCGAGAACGCTGCCTCCAGTAGGTTTCTTCTTCTTTAAGAGTGCTGTGATAATCACTGAGGAGGGAGATTTCCTGTTGGTGAAGATGGTCCAACCTTCCCACATTCTCAATTTGCTCAGAAATTTTGATCAAGCTCTGAGAAAGCTCCTTCTTGCGAACCTTGATGTTACCGAAGACCTTAGACTTCCATATTTTGAGCTGTTTTTTGACTTCTTTGAGTTTGCTGGAAAATCTGAACATATTGGTTCCTTCAATCTCAATATTCCACCAGCTTGCAACCAGGGGGGTCAGATGATTATTCTCAAGCCAAGCCAGCTCGAATCTGAAGGGAGGATTCTTGACATTCACCATATGGTTGGCGCTCAATAGGAGGGGGCTGTGATCAGAGCCAACCCTTGGGAGGGAGCTGAGATAAAAGTCCGGAAAGAGAGAAATCCAATCCATCGATCCAAGAGCTCTATCTAATCTGCATTGAATGTGATTCCTGCCCAATCTACGATTTGACCATGTGTAAGAAGAACCGTGGAGATCCATATCCAGAAGTGAATTTTCTCTAATGAAGTCAGCCAAAGCTTCCATGCTAGCCGGCATAGCAGGCATGCCCCCCTGTTTATCTGAGGGATAAAGAGGACAATTTAGATCACCCATTATGATAATGGGAATTTTACCACAAGTAACGATGAAGTTGGTGATATCCTTCCAAAGTTTTCCACGATGATTCTCCAAGTTTGGGGCATAGACATTGATAGCAATCCAGGAGGTGTCAGTACCAATTTCTTGAAAGAGGATACATAGAAAATTGGGGTGCTTGAACAGGCAATCCCCTTTAAGAATTCTGGGATTCCACAAGGTGCAAAGCCCCCCGGAGTTCCCAGTTGAAGGTTGAGATTCAAATGCAGCCGCAGGCCAGATTTTATGAAGCCGAACCTCAGTTTTTAGCTTGGTTTCCTGTAACATGATGATATCAGGTGAGTTCTGGAACTTGATGTCTTTGATGATTCTTTGCTTTTGCAGAGAGTTGAGCCCTCTTATATTCCAAGAAATGATCTTCATTTCTTTTGTTTGGATTTACTCCCCACCACCATGGGGATAGTACTTTGGGTTCCTTGCGCCACATTTGTAGCTGCTTCAATCTGAAGCTTAACACTGCTTGGAGTTCTGCCTCTAACTTTTTCCAAGCCTATATCTGGTTTCTTGTTGCTGCTTCTAGTGAAACGGTGATTAAAACAATCATCTGTGGAGAGCTCCGAGGGAGAGGGGGCAGATTCAAAAACAGGCGGGCCAAGGGGAGGAAGGGTGGGAGGATCGAGGGAGGAGGGGATCGAGGGAAGGGGGGGGATGGAAAAGGGAGCAGGAAGCGGCGAAGGGGGGGGGGGAAGAGGCAGCCAAAAAGCCTGGAACCGTAGGAGCCAGGGGTGGGGAGAGAGGAAGGAGGACAGAGGAGGGGGGGAAGGGTCTCAGCAGCAGGATCAGAGGGCAGGTTGATTTCTCCATCCTCCAGGAGAGCAAAGGAATTAGAAGTGGGGATGATCGGGATCTCAATGGAGGACGATTTAGGGACAAATTTTTTCTTGTATTTTGGGGAGAGGGTTTGAGACAATGGTTTCGGTTGGGGTTTAGAGGGGCAGCTGGAGGCCCTATGGCCAAGTTTTTTGCAGAAAGAACAAGCTTGAGGAATGTATTCATAGTCAATAGGCTGTCTCCAGTTCCCAAAGTCCGAGATAAGCTCTATGTCTTTTTGGCAAGGGGCCACTAATATCAGCATTAACACAGAAACGAGCATGAATAAAATCTAGTTTTTTGCTTTCGTGGCTTGATCTATAGGCAATCAAAGAACCTATAGAAAGTGCAATACCTTCAATGACCGCCGGATGCCAAAACTCCAAAGGAAGCCCCGGAAGGCGGACCCAGATTGGGGCTTGGGTCATGGATTCCGTGTGTGGGTTGAAACCAGGAGACCATTTCCTGAGATAAAAAACCCCGGCCTGCCAAAGAACCACGGACCTCCCAGCAGCGCTCTAGCGAAATCTTCTTTCAAGCTGAAAGAGAATAAGATGAATCCATTAGGCATAGCCACTATTTCAAGTGCTCCACATGGTTGCCATTTTAAACGAGCCCATTTTTTTTATATCCTCCAGTGGGGGCCTAGGGCCCATCAGCGTACCCACCAAGGACAGGTCACGAGAAAGCAGCAGCAGCCTCCGTGATATGAGTGGGGATGCGCAAGGAAAAGGACCCTTCTGACAGTGAAAGGGAAAGCTTTTTCCGCGCCATGGGCTGATGTGGAAGCCTCCATGACTTTTGACCAAGCGAGAGGATGTGAGGGAGAGAGAGACCCTGACAGGGGGGCCCCCCGATCCAGACCAGGAGGGTCCGGCATTAGAAAGGGGACCAGAGATCGCAGACAGAAGCAGCAGGCAGAAGCGGCAGTTTTTCTCGACCTGGAAAACAACCTCCAATTATTTAGGGAGGTGTTATATGAGAAAATCTTATGCTTTACTTGTACTTGGAGATTTGAATTTCTGATCCTTCCAAAGGATTGGGGGTGATTAGTCCCCAATTTTTCAGAGGAGAAAGCAGAGTGTTAGTTACATCCTATCCAATGAAAAGTATAAAATAACAACAAAAATACATGAGGTACCAAAACACCCTACTAAGGAAGAATACCGTGTATCAAACTCATTCAACAAATATGATATATTCCTCTTTCAATGTAAGAGGTAAGGAAAGATTACCTATGAAGAACATAGATTCTTCGATACTTTCTGTAACCCCATGGTCTTCACCACTGCAGATGGATCTAGGAAATTTTTTTCTAATAAAGACAATTAAATAAGAGATTAAGTGCATTTTTGCTCCTCCCATGTGCTACAAAATTGAATAGAAGTTATAATTTACTAAAATGTAGATGGAAAATGGAGGCTCTTTCCCCCATGTATTTGAAAATGCAATTGAACCAAGTTTCATGGTGAAGGAGTGAATTACTTCACACCCTTTGTTCTAATTTGTATCATCCTAACCAAGCTGTATATTTTTGACCCTATGTAATTTTTTAAATTTATGTGTTTTATCCTATTTCTAATTACCTAAAAGCTTTATATACTTTGTGTGGATTATACATATATTTATTGTATGTGTAGAATATACCTACATGAATGCCTCCTCTTTTGAGGCATGTGTGATAATATATTTGAGTGTGTAGCTCAAAAAAATAGATGTGTAATCATGATTGAGAAGTCTAATAATATTTGTAGGAACTCATAGAAGGCATGTAATGGTAGTAATTGATAATGGGATCCCAAAATTGTAAAATGGGCTGCATATGTTGGAGACCATGACATGCAACAAGAGAAACAATAGAAAAAAGTGTGACAATTATAATAAGGCATGTATAGTAAAACAAGCATAGTGATAAATCATTAATGCAATTAAAGATAATAGTATGCAACAAATGTCATGCATAAGACATAGAGTTGTAAAAATGGTACACCAATGGTATAAAAGGATAATCGAGGCCTTTAGGTATACAGATAATGTCATGCAAAATAGGCATAAATAGAAAACCATGGGATACCCATAGTGTCACAATAGAAGCACAAAACTTACCCCAAAAGCAAAGGAAACATACACGTAGTAACATACACAACTATCAAGTATTTATGGAAAATAATAATTCCAGAATGCAAGGAAAGTGAATGAAAAAAGGCATGTGAAACAAGCATTGTTAGCATTTCACAAAACACATGTGTTAGTCTTGTTAGTTAAAAAAATATCAAGTACAAAATGTATATAATCAAGTGTAATAAGGTAGGAAAAAGGAACTGTTATTCCAAATTGCATCCCATTTCCATTTTGGACAACTCATTCAAAATATGGAGCTAAAAACCTTTTTCTTAGGAAAGTTTTGAAAGATCAGAAAATAGTCTTCCATGAAGTGCATGAATGTGGTGTTTTGTGCATTCTCACATCCCATGAAATAAAAAGAGAATTACTTTGGACTTGGGAGGATTATTGATTTAGTCTGTAGTTAGCCACATATTTTTTCTAGAGCTATGAAGAGTTAGTCCGGAGGTGTAATTTGGTGTCCACGGATTCCCCTAACCCATGGGAGGAGGGATAAATTTGTGACTTACGTATAATTTTGGATTTAAGGAAATATAAGGAACAAAGGATCTAAATGTTCCACGGAGTGCATAAATTAAGTGTTCTCCAAAATCTTCAAGTCCACGAAATAAAGGAGTTTTATCTCGGTATTGCACAGTAAAGGGAAGAAGGTTTGGAATGTGGCTTTGAAAGAAATGGAAAAATATCCTAGTGTTTTATGGAATTCTTACAGATTAATTTTCTACAAAAGTCTAAAATCCGTAGAACAAAGGAAATGTGGTCATAAGTTAAAATGTCATGCAAAAAATAATTAGACCTCCACAGGTGTTGCAATGGGTTTTCAACACATAACAACAAATAAGAAAGAGCCATGAATATTTGCAGAAGGAACGAAATAAGAAAATATGTGGTGGAAGTTGCGGAATAAGGCGGTAGTCTTCTAAAGGGTTTGAGTGAAAAATGGATCCGTAGAATATTCTAAAGACGTGAAATGTTGAGAAGAGGCCATAAAACATACAAAGCATCATTCAAATCCATGGAATATAGAGAGTATCCATGGGAAACTATATAAATCATCCAAATTTCATGAAGTGCACACAAGAGCCATGCCTAACTTGAAACCACACCCAACCACCTCACCAACCAAAATTTTATGAAGTATGGATATCTTTCCTCAACCTGTAAATTTTTTGGTGTGCGTTAGGAGCCATGTTAGATGCCTATATCTATCTTCACAGATATATGGTGATTTGTCCTTATTGGTTAAATCTCTATCATATTGGAGCATTTTTATCGTTCTCTCTTCTTCTCCCATTTTCTATAAGTATGGAAATCATTCCATTAAAAATGGATCCCTCTTTTTTGTAATGGCACCATGTCAAAAAAATTTGCTAACTTCCTACAAGTTTTAGACGAGAGTCTTATAAATAACATCTTGTGTTCGTGTCTCTCTTCTGCCCAATACTTATTTTTATTGTGCCTTGCCTCTTTATTCTTCCTCTGATATGTCATGTGTGTTTTTTACTTGCAAGGTTCCATTTTTGTGTGTTGTAAAGGTATGGGAGGGGTTAGTTTATGAGGTTTTGGGTCTATGACAAGTATGTATTCCCCTTTCTCCTATATTTTCTTCCTTTTATTCCCCTCATGGAGATTGATCAAATCATCTTTTTTGGTGCTATCATCACCCGATATAGCTTATGATTTTCTTTCTGTATCTCTCTCCCTATCTCTCTATCTTTAGTCTTGTGATTGACTAGTTTAGCATTAGACAATTTTGTTTTCAGCTGTAGGAATAGTGTTAGCTTTAGGTTAGATAGGTATATGAATCCATCCTTTTTTGAAGGGTTGTCTCAAGATGTAAATCCCACCTTGGAGACAGTCCTATGTTAGCCAAAAGTATTGGTCTTCCATGAAAAAATATAGGGTGCTAATTTTTCATGTTAATAGTTTTGGAACACCCAATGGGACAAGAACGAAGAGATATACAACTTAGATTCACCAAGTTTAATGTGATCTTGGTGATATATATCCTTTGGAGGATATTATCAACACATTTGGATACTCCACTAATCCCAAATACCCACTTTATCATTCGTAGAAATTTTCCTTTCTTTCAATTCTCTTTTTTCCATGAGGTTGTGCAATCATGACTTCATTTAATCATGTGAATCCTCACATGGACCATTATCATTCCCCTCCACATTCATGTTTTCAAATTTCTCTTTCAAATAATGTATTATATAACCCATCTCCCACTAATGTATTATATCATTATACTGATAACTATAATTTTTTTCAAGAACAAAGATATGTAGGTGATGGATCAAATCTCATGGATGAAGCTTATTTTTGAATCAAGATTCAAAATGTGGAGGAAATCAAGGTGTAGATCATGGATACATTTAACATGAAAGAAATTCAAATTATTTTTAGGGTTCCCTATCCATGGGTTGGTCATATTCCAAACTAGTTTATCCCTCAATAGAATCAAAATTTTATTACTGATTTGTTTCCTCAAATAGCAGAATGGGTTAAGTTATTGGAGGAACAAAAATATAGTTGTAGGAAACCTTGTTAATGGGGAAACCCACTGTAATATCTTACAACCCTCCAATTTCTTCTTCCTAACCTACACCGTCTTAGTTTGGTTTCCATGTTCCTAGATTTCTGTTATCTCCCCTTGAGGATTCCAATTATTCATCTTCTCACCTTATTTTTTCCCTCTTTGCTTCTTAATACTCATCTAATCCTTATGTTTTTCCTATTCCCCCTGTGAATGAGTCACCTAAAAAAATCATTCCTCCTTCATCTTTCAAAACTCCTATTTTAATTTAACAATCTATAAAGGAGGATGAGTTTAAAACTAATGATATCTTTCTAGGAAAAACGAGGAATACATTAAAAGTGAGCAAGATGTTTTGATTGAATGTAGTGACCCTAATTATCCTGTATGTTTAGAGCTTGCTGTAATTTTGGAAGATTGTGGTGATATGCCAAGAACATCCTTAGATGATACAATTGATCAACTAGAGTTTCATGGAAAGGAGGAAGATAATTTTTATTTATCAAACTTAATTTTACTAAAATTAGGACAATGAAAGAATAGAAATAGAGATGTTTTCACAAGAATAATAGAAAAAATCCTAATTCATCTTGGAAGCATCCATCATGAATAGGAATGGGTGTCTACCAACTCCATTCATGGATTTTACTAGGAATAAGATGGGAAAACTTCAAGGATTTTTTACTTCAGAGCATGAGGAGGAGCTTTAAATTTCTAAACGTAAGTTATAACCCCTTCAACCAAAATAAGAGAAAATTAAGGAGGTATTCTCTCTCTTTTTGGATGATACTCCAAAGAATAAGGGAGTGTGGATCATGCTTACATTACCACCATATGATTCAGTTACAAAAAAAATAACATAACCAAATTTCTTAAGGAATGGAAGCTATTTATCCTAGCTTGTATCAGGTTTTGTTTAGCTCCCTTTTCTTTTGGTTAGAGTATGAGTAGATTATGTTCGATTATTGCAAAGTAAGTTCTTGTGCACACTTTGAATATTCAATTTGGAACATGTATGATTTTCAATGTTTGTACACATTTTTTATGGGCCTTTGTTCATGTTGCACAACCAAGTTCTAGAGAAATTTACATGGTGGAAATAAGATATGTGTGGAAGTTTTGAAGTACATTTAAACCCATGAGATCAGTCAAAAATTATATTTCTCCATGCTTATTCGAAATAATTCGGTGTTTTGGGAAAAGTTTAAAGTTTTACTAAATAAATTCAAAGAAATCAGATTTTAAGAGAAGGAATAAGCAATTCCAAGTCAACTCTAACTCCATGCATATCTAGGCATAAAAAATTCAAGTTTTAGACCAGTTTTCCAAATCTTTTCAGGATTGACTCCATTCCCAATGAATGCTTCAAGGCTACTTTTCTTCATCATCTAGCAGGAAGATATTCCCTAGAGGTTTCCAAAATGTTATCCCAAATTACACTCCCTTGCAATTTGGACTACTCACTCAAAATATGGACTTAACCAAATTTTTCTCAGGAAATCCACACAAGAGTGGAAGTTAGTCTTCCATAGAGTGCACAAACGTATTGTTCTGTGGGTTCTCAGAACCCACATAATAAAAGGATAATTAGTTTGGACTTGTTCAAACTATGAATTTGGTCTAGAGCTAGAAATACATTTGTATGGATTTGGCCATACATTTGGTCTGGATCTGGGAACATTTTGTCCAGAGTTGGAATTTGATCTTATGTAAATTATCCTAACCCATGGGACAAGGAAGAATAGTGGGACTTAGGTGGAATTTTGGTTAAGGAAAGACATAATAAATGATCCAAACATCATACAAAGTGTGTAAATGAAGTGTTCCACAAAATATATGATTCTGCGAAGTAAAAATATTTGACCTCGGTGTTGTTTCATGAAGGGAAAAATATTTGGAATGCAACTAAGTTTGAAAACTATAGAACACTACAGAAGTGTAAGATTTGTGGAATAAAGAAAAAGTAGTCACAAGTTAAAATTCCACGTGACAAAGAATTAGACCTCCATTAGTGTTGCTATGGATTTTTTACGCATCAAAGAAAAGGAGAAATAATCATGAAGGTAATCGGAAGGAAGGAAATAAGAAAATATGCAACAGACACTGCAAAATAAGGAAATAGTCTTCCATGGCATTTGAGTGTGAATAAGATCTGTAGAATGTTCTAAAATCCAAAAAATGTTGAGAAGAGGCCGTAGAGCATACAAAGTATCATTCAAAGCTGAAAAACACAGAGAGTAGCTGCATAACACTCAAAACTCCTCATTACAATGAAAATCCTCTGAAAACCATGGAAATCATCCAAAGTCCACGAATTATAATATGGATCCACACCTAACTTGAAGTCACTCTCAACCACCTCACCTACAAAAATTTAATTAAGTATGAGCATCATTTTTCAACCTGTAAATTTGATGGCATGTGTTATCATCCATGTTAGATGCCCATACCTATCTTCTCATATATAAGGTAATTGGTCCTTGGTGGTTGAATCTCTCTCCTTCTCTCTTCTTCTTCCATTTTCTATAAGTATTTAAATCATCCCATTGAAAAAAGATATGGTGGCCAACTTCCTATGAGTTTTAGACCTTTGACTTGGTCTATGGAATGTATTTTTACGTCCTTCCATGAACATAATGGTCTATGCATTATTTGAGAAATAACATCTTGTGTCTGTGGCTCTCATCTACCTCATACTTATGTTTATTGTGTCTTTCCTCTTCATTCTTCCACTGGTATGTTTTTTGTGTTTACTACTTACACGATTCCAATTTTGTGTGTTGTAAATGTGTGGGAGGAGTTAGTTTGTGTGGTTCTAGGTATGTGACACATTTTTCTTCCCTTATCTCATGCATTTTCTTACCTTTCTTCCCCTTGTAAAGATTTATCACCCCTTCTTTTCTCATTCTATCATAGCCCCCTTTAGTTTATGATTTTCTTTTTTCATCTCTCTCTCTCTCTCTAACCCTAGTCCCTATGAATGATTAGTTTATGCTTAGATAGATGTGTTTTTATCTGTAGGAGTAGTGTTAACATTAGGCTACCTAGGTAGAGGAAGTAGGACATCTTTGGAAGTTTATCTTAAGATGCAAGTCTAATAATTAGAGATATTCCCATGTTAGCTAAAAGTATTGGTCTTCCATGATAAAATTTAGGGTGATAATTTTTTGTATAAACAGGAACTAAACAAAGTAAAATTTTAGTGGCAAGTCTTTGTTAATTTAGAAATATTTAAGTATTTGAAATTTAGATTTGGTGAATTTTGAGGAGTCATCTGGCTTGTTATTTTGCCTAAATTTTATGGGTACAAGTTACTCTTTTTGGTAAATTCTCCTAGTGTTTACACTAATAGCCATATTTTTATATTCAAATTACCACTACCATGGGAATGAAAAATAAATCTACAAAAATGACAATAATATACTACTGACCAATAACATTATACTACAATCCAATAACATTATGCTACCAGTTGGCAACATTATGCTATTGACCGATAGCATTATACTACCAGCTAAAAAATTATACTTCACCAAATGTATAAAACCCATTTATTTTTATTTTCCATGTTTTCAAAAATCATTTTCACACTTTCATTAAGTAACATATATAGTTTTCTAGGGGGCATAACATTTTCTATGAACCATAATAAAATATTAGCACCTATACAATATAGATGTATGCCCCTAAGATAATATTATAAGAAACTACTGCAAATCTTATTAACATGTATCAATATGTGTATCATGCATTAATCTCAATATACCTCATGAATACATGTGTGTAAAAAATTAAAAGATATGTTATCTATCATACCACTATCAAAAAAAATGTATAAGTCCAAAAGTAACCTAAGTGTAAAAGTCTTGATTTTATATTTTTGTAAATATTTGGATTTTTTGTATTTTTCATTATGTCAATATTTTTAGATTTTTAATATTGATCTATGTACAAAGAAAGTGGATATAACAAGAGCTACCCAAGGAGAACCTTGTGAAGAGGGAAAGTAACTTAAAAAAAGGATAGATATGTGGGCCTCAATGGTGCCAAAGGATGTGAATCAATTGCAATTTGTACCATAGTATTAATGCATGCCAAAGAAGGTATGGGAAAAAAATTTGATTAAGTAGATGCATTAGTAGTGTATAAAGTAGAAGACCTTGAATTGATAATTTTTATTAGAATAGTGTGTCTCGAAGAGATTGTAATTGATTGATATTGATTTTTATGTGGGAAAGCCATTGTTATGGAATATATGTGATATATCATGTGGTGATGATAGTTAGAGTTATAAATATGAATAAAAATAAATAGAAACATGATCCTTCCCTAAGGTATATAGGGTCAAGTATAGTGTAATAAAACTTATTCTTGGAAACGTAGAAAGGAAAATACAATCATGCTCCCCTGAGTATTGGTGAAGGTATCATAAATGGTGTAGAATCAAGTATTAGAGGATTATACATGTAGAACTAGTAAGGTAAATTTCAAATTCCTAGTTTAGATTATGAATTTGATAATATTGGGAAAACTATGGATGATATTAGCAAGAATTTTAGATTGATCAACACAAAAAGCTCTAAGGCCATAAGGGATAAATAAATAATCATTAGTATTGAAGAGATAGATGTTGAATTTATGCAGAGCCTTACTTGGTATATCTATGTTCTTTTCATCACCCCTATAAAAAAATTTATTATTTCCCCCACTATTGTCTTTCTTAGGGAAGATATGTATTGTTAACTTGGTACTATCATTGAATTTTTCCATCATATTACCCCCATTAGGGATGGGAACCATGATGATATTATATGTTATAGAATTAAACATTGGATTAAATTGATATGTGCATATGCTTGTAGATATATACAAATGATCATTATCATTAATCATGTTTAGAGAATCACATCCACATGTAGTATATGCCACCTCACTAGTAGATGGCAAATGAATAAGATCATTTTTATTTTCGTTATATAATGGATATAATTATTTGAGTTAGGATTTATTCCATGTTTTTTATGAATAAGTAGATATATCCACATATGACTCACATGGTTACTGAATTTATTCATCATTACTAGCATCAATATCATATTCATATCCTCTGAGGGGATTGAAATCTAACATGACCAAATGTTTTTCTGACATATCAAATATTTCAATAGAATTGTATCGATTTATATCATTATATGAATTATAATTTGTCTCAGTTTGTTGCAAAATATTAGATATATATGTAGAATTCATTATTGTGCTTCCCCATAAATGGTCTTGTGTATGTTCTAAGTAATATGAGATGTTGTAAAATTGTTCATAATCAATGTGTATTTCTGTTTGTATAATAGTATGATGTAATTATTTCATTGAGAGAGGATATACCAAGTTTCTCCAAAAGCCAAAAATAGGTACTCAGTTATAGGTTACTATCAAATATAATAGGAACAAACTAAGTAGAAAGTTATATACTTTGGGTAAGAGGTTCTAATTATCATGTTTTCTTATGATAAAATAAGGAATGAAACCTAGGGCATATGCAATAAAATTATATGCCTGGAATGATGTGTTATTCATGACCAATTTCTATTGGGTTTGTGACAATATATAGTGGTAGTTATCTGTGGGGGAGCGTTAATGGTTGGAGTAAAAATCCTACAACACTCACAATAATCTTCCCTTTATGATAGGATGCTTAAATCCTTAGTATAGTGACAAGATGCTTAAATCCAAAGTTTGGTGGCAGGATGCCTAAATCCTTAGTACTATTCTAAGCATCTCCAAGATAATAAACATGTACAAGAAAAATGTTATCTTTTCTCTCATGCCATACAAGTATACCTTATCCTTGATTTATTTTTTTACTACACATTCTCATTTTCAAAATTACAAAGTTAAAGTTAATTTTGATTTACCTTGAACATTGAATAAACTTATCTTCTTTTGTAGGTCTAGATTTAATCTGATAAAAATATAGACATAAATGAAACAAGGAACAATCTCAAACATAAGACGCTCCAAAAAATGAAATATCCAAGGAATAAATGCAGCATTCATTTCTACTATACACATGAATTCACCCCTAGGATCCTTATCCTCTCTTATATTCCTCAATTCACATTTTACAATCCTCATTTGGCATGCTAGACGCTACATCTCCCTTTGGAACTCTAAGAAGGTACGCTCTTCCTATCCACTTTATGCTACTGAATATTTATTCACCAACATAAATTGGGGGGAAATTTAGACACTAACTGAAAAAAAATTGCTATTTACATCACTCCTCTAAGTATGTCATTATATAAATGATTCATAAACAAGAAAAGTAGACATTAACAACACTTATTTTGATTTTACATTGCTTTATCCTTTTCATATTATTATCATTTAATTTTCTCAAATGAATACTTTACTTTTGGGCATTGGAGAACATGTGACCTATATATGTATATATAGTTATATGATCCAAGAATATTGGACAATACCGTGCATTAGGAACATGAGCACCCAAGTGCTACTATCTCATTTGGAAACTTTTCTCCTTTTCCCATATTTTCTCAAATTTTAGATTCCACATAATTTATTAGCCTTTCTAAAACCTATTTTATCACTTTCATTTGGCCTTTTTAGTTGTTAATGATGAAATTAAAACAAGGGAATAATATGTATATGTGTGTATATATATATATATATATATATATATATCATTTACCATTATTAGGGGTTGAACAATTAGGGATATTACTTTTTATCTATTACTTGGGAAAAGAGCAACATGCAATGCATTTAGACTGTATTATTCAATTCATCGGAGTGGATATTTATGAATTCCACCTCAAAAACTCATCTTGGGGGTAAATTAATTGTACTCCGCTATCTTGGTGTGACTGGAAAAAGGGAAATCTATCTTCAAGTGACACTATTCAATCACACACACACACACACACGAACTACATAGAGTCTGAAATGTAGTGCAATGCTAAGTGGAAATCACATTGGGCTGATCGTTGAGGTTAGTCCAACTCAAACATATGCGTTAATTGTTTCATCTAATGTTTTCTTAATACTTTTGTAAGTATATATATTTTATTTTATAGGATCAGGTGTGACACTAGAAACCTACAGTAAAGTGGATGCAATAAAGAGTGAAGGGAAGAAGACAAGTTTAGACCTTAAAAAGACCAGAAGCAAAGCATTTTCTAAAGCACTAATGCCAAGTTCAAACACCAATGCCTGAGCAACATTGTCCTCATTTGGGTTGTTCTATCTGAATTAGTTTCAGATTAGAGTCTTCCAAATGAAGCTTTCTTAGTCTGGAATGATGGAATGTAATAGTTGATTCTATGGATTTTAAAAGGGGGTCTTTGGATTAGTATTCAAACCATACTTCAACTCATCCAATGTTCTCTTCTAAATCAACCTAGATTTCTCAAGAATGTGATTTAACAAAAAGGAAAAAATCCACTCTTCCATCGTTCACAAGAAGTTTGATTTCCTATACATGTTTGTAAGGTGGAAGATTCTGGAAGGCACGTGAATTGGTTAACTAGATTCTCTTATGGTAGACTCCTACAATGTGTTTTCATACTAGCCATGTAACTCCACTCGCCTTTGTTTCTTCTCTTCCAAGAATGTATTAAGTCCTCCTTTTATAATTACTTTTAAATTATCATTTTATTTAGAAAAGTTTAAATGTAAATATGGAATGATTTTTTTTTTACATTTTGTTACCAAATCACATTATAACAACATAAAATAATTTTTTGCATTATGTAAACCTAGTGTCATGAATAGTTGCATTGGATGACATGTAAAAATGTTAAACCTTAAAATTGACAAAAAATAACTTATAGTGTGTTAAACATTAGTGAATGTACCATAATATCCATAATGGATTTATAAACATTGTCTATAATTTGTTGTTAAAAAATCATGAACTTTAGATATTTCGTTATCCCGGTCTCATACTACTATTTAGAAGGTTCTTGAGTGGAGAACGTACTAATTAAACCCCATCTTTTGGCCATCTTGTTTTATTTTACTGTGTCATTATTGACCTCTTGCATCCATATGCCTAGTTATATTCTATCATCCTGCTCTATGTTAGCCTCGAATGGGGTGCCCAAATTAGTACTGGGGTGCTCGTGGGAACCTGTTAGAATTTGAGGATTCTAATAAATATGGATTTAATCAGCATACATATTACATAATATTATAATAAATATTTAAATAAAAGTTATTTCATAACATAAGTAAATAAAGAAATACTTACAGGAAATAAATGACACATGTGACACATTATTTATAGTGGAAAACACCAATAGGGTAAAAACTACTTTGAAATTAACCTTTTACTTCAGAGAACTTATTTTATATCTAGTAAGATCACCTCTTCCTTTGAAACCCTATTTACCAAGGGTAAAACCAAATCACTTGATTTGTACACCTTTGATATATTTCCTGAATATATCAAATGAGGACCTAAAGTCCTTTTTATATAAGGTGATCAGGTATGTCTCCTGACCCACCTTTTCAACCTAAAATGGTTGACACATACACCCAGGTTTATAATATTTAATATTAGAAATATAATGATTTCATGATATTAAATATTTAACCTACAGTATATACATAGGTTAGCATATTTAATAATAGAAATATCAATATTTCATATTATTAAATATTAACCTATATATTAGTGATGGACCCATATACATTAAGGGTTGGCCAGACCACTTAATCATTATGTTCCAACACTCCCCCTTAATGTTAAGTGAGATAACATAACATATGACAATAAATTACCTTCTCGTGGTACACTACAAAATTTACAATCCTTAAACCATAAAGGTTTTAGGATAGCATATTGGTTGAAGGAATTATAACACCTTTATCATACTTAAATTACCTTTTGGTATAAAATGATTTGGAATCCCAAATATCATCCCATGATCAATGGTTAAGTATGATTTGTGAGTTTTACATGTTCTCATAGGTTGTCATAAAAGGTTATTGAATCCAAGCATATATGAGTCTTTTACAACCAAGGACATCCTTAACAATATGCGTGTACTGGATGCTTACCAATAAACTCAATAGCACTAAAGAGTCTACTAAAGACCACCTTTAAGATATTTCTACACTTCTTTCTAAAAAAGAAGCCGAGGAGGTATACATGCCTGAAAGTCTTTTTACACTTTCCTGAAGGTCTTTTTTTACACTTTCCCGAAGGTCTTTTACATATGTCCGAATGCACACTCCCCCTCAATGGGAACTCCGAAAATCCAATTTTTTCATGAAATTGACGAAACTTTGCAGCACTCAAGGACTTTGTGAAGATGTCAGCAACCTGCTCTTCAATCAACATGAACTTAAGATTCATCTCATCACTTTACACCTTCTCATGGTTGAATCACATATGTATCTCAATGTTATTCATCCTCTAATGTTGAACTGAATTCTTAATCAAAAGTAATACAACTCTGACCACCACATAAAAGAGAAATATTTCCTTTATCTTACATGTGTATCTCTACCAACAGTCATTGCAGTCACATGGTTTCTTTACTTCTTCAATTATACTTCGTTGCCTCAGTAAAATAAATGGAGACTATTGATTGTATTTGTTGTTCCAAGTAATGGTTCCTACACAAAAACACTTGAACATATATCTAATATATTTTATAACACAACATTGGTATGGTTAGAATCACAAAATCTATATAAGATATTATTTTCATTCTTATTATAATGTAACCCACTTTCATATATCTAAAAATTATTTTTTCAAGATTCCAATGATCTCTAAAAATGGTTCCTGCATAAACCTTGAAGTAATTCCTACTGTATAGGAAATATATGATCTAGTTATAGTTAGATAAATCAAACTATCAACTAACATCATATATAAAATAGGATCAACCTTTTTCATATGCAGATTTAGGATCAATATTTATTTCAACTTCCATTGAAGTAGAAAATGGTTTACAATCAATCATAAGAAACTTTTTCAATACAATGGTTGCATATTGTGTTTTGAAAAATAACAATAGAATGAAATATAGTCATACAAATAACATGATGTGAGAGACCTAACTCATTCATTTCAAAGTACTACTTCAATTTTTCTTTAATCCTATGAATTAAATCATAATTGTCACCAAATATAAGTAAATCATCAACATATATACATATAATGATAATATGTGAGCCTTATTGCTTGATGAATATATTATTGTTAGAAGAACAATTAACAAAACCTAACAGCTTAAAGAAGGAAACAATTTTCACATACTAAGTTCTAAGAGATTATTTTAAACCATACAAGGATTTCTCAACTTACAATCATAGTTTTATTTTCTAGTTTCTTCAAATAATTTAAGTTGAAATATGTAAAGTTCTGCAATTCAAAAAAGTATTTTTCTTATCCATTTGGTAGATTTCCCACCCAAATTGAGCGACAATTGCAAATAAGACCATAACAGTACTCATTTTAGCTACAGGAAATGTCTCAACATAATCAATACCAAGTTTCTGAGTGAAACCTAGCAATAAGTCTAGATTTATGTTTGTTAATATTATCATCAGCATTATATTTTACTTTGTATATCCACCTAGACCCTATAATACTTTACAGATCAGGTTCATACAATGTAATTAATGCATGGTACATATGATGGCTTCTGGTCATTTTCCTAAGGTTAATAGGATTTGCACTTTCTAACATAGATTGAGCCCAATTTAATTTCTTATCTAGGAAGATAAGATTTTCATAAACATCTATAGCATCAAAACATCATTATGACCATTTACTAAATTAGAATCAAAACCATTATTTAGAAGCATTTAATGAAGTAACTTCAAGAGAAGAAGACAACACATGTAAACTTTTCACTAGATTATATCTAGACATTTCATATAAGCTTTGATAATTAACATGTCCTAACCTTTCATGCCATAGTTTTGATTTATTCAAACTCTGATATATAAAACAAGATGTATAAGAGAAATCATAAAAATATATAGATCATTTCTTTGAATTACTTCAGCTATTATACTCTCATTACTATCCTTGGTATACCAAGTATTCTTCATGCATGGATTCTAGTTGTGTCCATACCTCATTCGGATGTTTGATATTACCAATGTGTATAAGGTACTCATCGTTCACATTGCATAGAAAGAGCATCTTACATTCATTGCAAGAATGCATTCATGTTATCTACAGTTTCTTGATGACCGGTGGGAGCAACCTCAGATCTAGAAACAATCATCCAAAGTTTCCTTGCCATAAATTCTATTTTGACCCAAATTTTGTCGTTGGTTTCATTTAGGATATGAGTTTTGTCAAGATAGAAATAGTTAAACGTCATTGCTTTCCTAAACCTGTAAAAAAAACACCCCATTATAATATACAATGTACCACAGAGTTAGATATATATTTATAAGTAAAAACAACACTTTTAATAGAATCAGATCTAAATTTTACAGATCTAAAGAAACTATTTGATCATAACTAATTATGTCATTACAATGCATACTAATTAACCTCCCATGATCAAAATAATAACCTGCATTATAAATGGTTCTTCATTATACCCCAAATTTATATAAAAAATATTTCCGACCATATAGAAGTGAAGAAGAGACCCCTAAGAATGCATAACAACTTCAAATTTTTGAAAAAACTTAATGTAGACAAAAATCTATCCAGTTTAAATTTGACATTTAAATGACCGTCATAATGGATTATTATTTGGTCTATTGTGATGGTCATTTGACCATTAATTTTAACACAGTTAAAGTTTCTTGTAACCTACGACCTTAAATTTTACGTCTAAATGACCGTCATATTTTCTTATGTTTGGTCTACCATGATAATCATTTGACCATCAAATTTAATGAAGCCAAAACTTGTTGTGTATTTCCAGAATGTGAAATTCCAGAATTTCTTTTTCTGTATAATATTAGGGAGGTTATATTTTTACACATTATAATAACCTATTATAATTTATAATGTAAAAATATATACACTTTTTAATTAAAAAATGTATATAATTTATAAAATGAAAATAAAAAACAACATATAGTTCATAAAAATTATAAATTATAGTATATTTTTTAATATTAAAAAACACATAACTCTTATTAAAGGGGTTTAAGGGACATAGACTAGGTTAAAATAATTTTACTAGGTGCAAGTAGATTTATGAGAGTATAGATTAACTTGTATATTTTATAGAGGGGACAAATAATTTCACCTAACTAATGAAATAAATTAAAATCCCTATTTTCATGAACCTTGTCTCCTCCCTTCATTTACTCTTACTTTTAACTTGCACACATTTAAAAATATAGAAATATTACAAAATATTTTATATAATTTCTGCAAGTTAAATTTTTTAATACTTTTATGTGGCTATAACTACCAATATTTTAATAAATATTTACCATACTTCACATGGGCCACCAATAAACAAGCCCCCTTTTTTAATTCTCCATTTATACTTGAGAGTTCCACATTTATACCTAAGACATTATCTCGTTTTATTTTTCACTCCTACTCTTATATAAAAGAAAACCTTTAAATAGATTTATTTATATAGTTTTTATAAACTATAAGATCTAAATGAATGAGGCCGCCCCCTTACATGGATAATATAAATGGTTAGGGACACATGTTAGGTTTTATTTAATAAGTATTAAGATTTAAAAAGTAATCCCTTCATGGCTAAGAAATAAATACGGGCCCCCTTATTAAAAAAAGTAAGCATTTTGGTTTTTTTTTAAAACATATATAAACCAAATCTAATAAAATTTATATTTTAAGTAGTTTAAAATAACAATATATATAAAATATGATTCAAAATTAGGTTTGTTTCTTAAAAAAACTATATATGCCTAGATTTATAAGTTAAGTTTAAATATGATTTAAACTTAGGCTTAGAATATGGTCTGTTGACTCTTCCCTCAATCCCATGTAAACTTAATATGGTTTAAAGCTTTTAATATATAGTTTTTTTTTTCAAAACTATATAAATTTTAATATGATGTTTATATATATTATTATATAAACCTTATTCTATATTATATATATTTTTATTTAAAAATAATAATATAGTTTTCAAATTATATAGGATATAGTTATAGATTAACTATAAACTATACTTGTTCAAATCAAATCCTTTTAGAGGGGACCAAAGAACACGGGTATGAATTTACCTTCCAAAATATTTAACTTGCAAATATTTGAAATTATAGAAAATATGAATATTATTTCATATACTAATAAATCTTTTCTTTTTCTGTATGTGACTTTAACGCAGGTAAATATGTGAAGTCCCTTTCACCTGTGCACACATCAATCTTCAAACAAACATTAATTCCATATAATTTACAAAATGTAAATTAAATTAAGAATCATATCATATTACATCTCCCCCCCTAAAAATTAGGGATTTAAAATTAAAAAACCCTAAAAAATTTATTGAGAGTTTAATTGCACAAATGTAATGCCAAAATAAATTGGGGAAAAAAAGGAAGGGGACCGGATACTTTTAAATACCCTTCGGGTTGGTTGAAAAAATCCGTACAAATTAAATAAATAAAATAAAAAAATTTGATCTTAATTTATTTAATTTACCTCGCTCTGTTACCATGTTAGAATTTGAGGATTCTAATAAATATAGATTTAATCAACTTACATATTACATAATGTTACAATAAATATTTAAATAAAGATTACATCATAACATAAGTAAATAAAAAAATACTTACAAGAAATAAATAACACAGGTGACACAATATTTATAGTGGAAAATCCCAATAGGGTAAAAACCACTTTGAAAATAACCTTTTACTTCAGATAACTTATTTTACATCCAGTAAGATCACCTCCTCCTGTGAAACCCTATTTACCAAGCGTAAAACTAAATCACTTGATTTGCACACCTTTGATATATTTCCCAAATAGATTAAATGAGGACCTAAAGTCCTTTTTATATAAGGTGATCAGGTATGTCTCCTAACCCACCTTTTCAACCTAAAATGGTTGACACATACACCTAGGTTTATAATATTTAATATTAGAAATATAATCATTTCATGATATTAAATATTTAACCTAAAGTGTATACCTAGGTTAGCATATTTGATAACAGAAATATAAATATAAATATTATTAAATATTAACCTATATATTAGTGATGGACCCATATACATTAAGGGTTGACCATACCACTTAATCATTATGTTCCAACATAACCCTAGTCCTGCCATGGGTGCCCCAATCATTTTAGAGCTTTCCCGCCACTTTTTGGGCTCTTTTGTTTGTTTGATATCTTTATCTTTCTTGTGTTCATCTTTTTCGGGGTTAATTACAAAATTATACTAGGAAAACCCTATAAATATAAAGTTATGAGACCATAATGAGGGACCTAGCATCACTTACTACTATTACTCCATCTAGAGTTGTTTCCATATATTGCATTAGAGATCACTTGCATCCACATAGCTCCATCATCAATGAAAAAGGCTAGGACACTTGCATCACACTTCATAGGGGGAGGGATTTTATTCTATTCCATGTTCATATTATATTACATTTTCTACACGTAGTTATTGCTTACTACTTCTCAAAGTACGACTAACAAAAGAGCAACCTAGGGCATGTTCACACACACTTGTAAATAGAACTACATCAAGTATGAGATGTAGTGTAATGATTAGTTAGTAAGTCCACCATTGTGGTAGCTGAGGTCAGTCTAACCCCTTCATAAGTAATTTTATTTTTTTAGGGTTTGATGTTTTTTTTGGAGTCTTGTAGGTCCTTCTTCCATCTTGAGTTATTGATGACATCCAGAACTGGAGACTGAAGTTGATGCAATAGACAACGAGTATTTCAGATCACCTTTGACCCTGTGAAGATATGATTCAGAGCTTTTACGCAGACCGGGGCACCCAGATTACAGACTAGAGTGCCCACAGGTGCTCCAATCCTCTTCTAGGTGCTCCAGTCTAGCTAGATTCCCCATCTCCATCCTTCTCGACACTTCTGCATAGTTATTCCTGATTCTAATTTTTCTAGTCTCCTCTGTGACACAAACCCACGAGAATCTATTATGAGCTGAGTTATTTCCTCTTCCTTTTTTCACATTAGGATTTCTATTTTCATTAAATTTATTACTTATCTCATTTACATGTTGTTTTAGTGCATTTATTTGTTGTGTTTATCTATCCTCTAGATTATATTAACTATCCCTTACTACATTATTTAGTTAATTTTAGTTAATCATTTTGGTGAACCCGACCTCTTATCATGGCTAAAGATAATACTTCTATATCTCCAACCATTTTGCAGTTTGATATTTTTCATCGTGCCTTTGTTAATACTCCAAGTGATTCCTCTGGCTATTAACCTTGCCCTTCACTTATTTATTTTCCATATTCTGACATAGATCATAAATCTCTAGATGATGTTATTGTTTCTTAAATATGTACCATCGATCCTCATACTTTAACATAGTTTCTAGAGGAGGCACAAGCTCGTCAACCTGATTACATTCACCTAATATTCCTCCTACCTCATAAATAGATGATTCTCTTGACACAATCTTCAATCCTACATCTCTCTCTTGTGTTATTTGACCATAATCTATTGAAGCTCCACATAACTTCAAAGATAATATCTATATGGTTGATGTTGTTCCTTCTACTTTGTCACCATCCCCCGCTATTAAAAATGTTATAGTACTTTATACTGGATCCATTATAGACCACTGTGTTGCTTCACTTACCCCTCCATCATGTGTTCCTTGTCACATATCACTGCTTGACCTCACCTGCACACTTTTTATAAATGATTCTTATTGGGAACAAATACCACTTAACACTTTCTACAATGCCACCACATATTCATATGAAGGTCCTCTTCGGATTGGTTTTTTCTTCAAGGACCTCCATTCTCCCTTATATGATCCACATTTATATCATGGATATGTTATTCTCATAGCTGCATATGGACTCCACGTTTTCCATCTTGTTTTTCAACTTATGTGTTATCATACTTCTTCTCCACTTACTCTCAGCCGTTCTTTGCTAGATTATATTGGAGGCACACTTGACCCTACTCATACTCATATATCTTTTCCTATGTCATTTGGTACTGTGTGTATTTGAAATAGTTCCTTTCTTTTTTACTCACCTAATTTTTCTATCAGGTATGCTCATGGATGTCCATTGCCTCCCTTTATTGATGAACAATGTGCCATGGAAATGTATAACTTACGTGTTCATGGTTATCTGAATGACCAACTGGAAACAATTTCTTATCAGGTTTCTCGTGTTGTTCCATATGATTTTGATAATGACCATGATTATATTCTTTATGAATTTATATGTTCATATTACTCCTCTTGTGTACACTAAGGGGGCATAATACTCACACATCCCCCCATCATCATCACATTAGCATAGGTGCATACATCATTTTGACATTACCACACATTACCACACATTCACATATTCACCACATACTCATATCGTTCATTACCTGATGACAAACTCTTGTGATTTGGTTCACACTTGACTATTGAGGGATTACTACACATGAACCCCACACATTGGACTATAGGAATTACACATTCACTTCATCACACATCACACATTATACATTCTACATTTCATTTACAATTTTTTTTTTCATTTACATCTTTACACCTCATACATCATGACAATCTTCATTAGGCATACTTCATTGTCTACGTATATTACATCCTACACACTACATTATTCGTTTGTCTACATACGATACATACTACACCGGGTATTTTCACACATATTCTACATATTCTACTATTCTTCATCATATAGGAGTCTAGCCTTATATTACTATTCTATCTACATAAATTACATGTCATTTTATATATTACACCTTACACATTCTACACATCTAGCATTACACTCTATATACTATATGCTCTTAGCTACACTACACCTATTACACTATACAATATACATTGCATTATTATACATCACACATAGTCACCCATTCTATTCACCTTACATTTTTACACATCTTGCATCGACACATGTACATATTCCACTCATCACATGGTCATTTATAATCACGCATATTGCTTTGTCTTGTACATGTTGCACTCACTACCGATGACACACTTTAGTTCCTTAGTCCATACTCAACTTCTAAGGGTTTATAAATCAAATGGACCTTACACATTTACTACTCGACCTTTCACCATGTGACATTCCTAGACTAGTGACATACAATTTAGGATAATTGTCACCTATTCTATCATTTTGTAGTGGTATACACCTTAGGTTACATCACCACTCCCTACAATTAATCTATTAGTGACATATGCTTTAGAATAAATTGTCACCTATTCTATCATTTTCTAGTGGTCTACACCTTAGGTTACATCACCACACCGTCCTTACATTTTGTAGTGATATACGTTTAGTGCTAAATCATCAATCATCCATTCATCTTATAGTGATATACGCTTAGGCTAAATCATCACTTACACATTAATTTTGTAGTGATATACGCTTCAGCTATGAGGTTCATGCACATCGTTGTTATGTCACATCTCATCACTACGGCTACAAATTCCTCACAGTGCATTAGACACAACACACACACTACTCAACCATTTCCCAACGACGCACTCTCATTTATGGTTCATTCTTGATTGTTGAGGGGGAAACCAAAATGAATCTTGTTACATACATTTCCATCTACTCGGGGGGCATGCGGCCCCTAACATTCCATCTTGCATGCCCTTCCATCCATCCACAACATATTACATACTAATTTTTATTTTACTCTTTCTTACTTTTACTTGTTCATGGTCATTTATTACACATGCTAGTCAGATTACTTCTATATAATTTAACTATATCATCCACACAAGCGTGTTCACATATTTTTCTAATTTTTATCACAGATATAAGTATCATATACAAAAAATGGATGCTCTCCTTTTAATCATCCGATGCTCGTCATTGGGGGCATCCACATTCATTTCTCACATGTGTTATTGTTTCATTGCATACTTAGCACTTTACATTACTTGCTTATACATGGTTTTGATATACTAGCTATCTTTTTAACATGCTAATGGGTGCTTCATGTGAGACATTTTTTATGCAAGGATATTTGTTTCCATATTTTTTTGTTCCATTGTCTGTTATTGTTTGTTATTGTTTACAGGTCTTGCCCTATGTTTGGTGTGCACACTTGTTTGTTTAATTACAGTGATGATGGCTTTAGGTGTCTTGTAACATCATGAGTGATGTCCCATGTTTGTATCCCACTTTGTGTGACTTACTTGTCTTCTTGTGTGTTTATATTACTTTATTCAGTAGCTTACACATTGTTTGCATAGCTTATACATCGTTTTCTATATGCATGTGTGTTTCCACTTGTTTTTGGCTAGCCTTATTTTTGTGTGTGCCTTGGTTTCTACTAAGCACTTTTCAAGGTTACAGAGTACATGTAGTTGGTCCTATTTTGGGGTTGAATTTATCCTATTAGCAACATTGCATGCATCCCCAAAGAGGGGGGCATAATTTGGGGGTTTTACATACTAACAAAAATATTTTGCACCGATTTAGTTTAGTTATATTTATCGAGAGGGTTTAGATCAGTTTACAAACCCCATACACAATGGATTTTATAGAACATGGTGTCCTTAGAATCCTGGGAAGTAGTTACAAACTTGGAGGTTACAGTGGGTGTTCCTCTCTACACTACTTCGGTCAGTGTAGTCGGATCACCCAAAAAACCAAGATGATACAAAGATCTCTACACACATTCATAAAAGCAGTTAGAGCTAGGAGGACACAGATCATTTCCTCCCTACACTTCTTTGGCCTATGGCATGAGATAGCCCAAATAACTCAAAGTAGATGATATCTTTCTATAATATCCTTCTCAACATGGATCAGGTGCACATGTTCCATTTACATTTACATTTACATTTTCCATTTACATTTGTGTATTTTACATTTACATATACAAACATCTTTTACATTGCATTTGTTTTCACTTACATACATACATTTTTGAGTACTTGCTCATTTTCTCCTTGTAGGTCTGACCATATCAAAAATAAGTAGTCAAATGGGGGCAACATCAATAACAACATCAAAAACAACACTCTGCAATAGTAAAAATGCTTTACTAACCATGGAAGTACACTACACACCGTAGCAGCTACACACGTGTTCCACCCTAAGTTCACTCTCATTAATTTTTCTTTGCACATTTTTCATATTTATTTTCCACTCTCCTCCATCTTTTTGTCATTCCATGATTTTGTCTAGTCCTTCGGCATGCCTTCTTCATCACTCTACATTGGTATTAGGAACACATCTCTATTTACTTTATTTTACCGACCTTTCTGTTCACCAACATAAAGTGGGGGAAAAATTTAGTCACAAAATCATGCATTTTAGAAATTTATTTATCCTGGTATCATACTACTATTTAGAAGGTTATTAAGTGAAGAAATTTCTAATTAACCCCCATCTTTTAGCCATCTTGTTTTATTTTATTGCATCATTACCGACCTATTGCACCCAAATACCAAGTTAGATTCTTTCATCCCATGTTATTTTAGCCTTGACTGGGGCACCCAAATTAGTACTGGGGTGACCATGGGTGCCCTAGTCCCACCATGGGCACCCTGATCCTTCTAGAGATTTCTTGTCACAATTTTGGATCTTTCTAGCCATTTGAGATCTTTATCTTTCTTGTGGTCGGCCTTTTTTTGGGGTTAATTACAAAATTAGACCAAGAGAACCCTATAAATATAAAGTTATGAGACCATAATGAGAGACCTAGCATCACTTACTATTATCACTCAATCTAGATTTTAATCCATCTACTATATTAGATATCACTTGCATCCACATATATCCATCATCAAGGCACAAGGGTAGGACATCTGCATCCCACTTCATAGGGGGAGGTATTTTATTAAATTTTCTACATGTAGTTATTAGTAGCTACTTCATAAAGTGTGATTGGAACAAGAGGACCCTAGGGCATGTTCACACAAAATTGTACATAGAACTACATCGGGTCTAAGACATAGTGTAGTTCTCAGTAGATAAGTCCACCATTGTGGTAATTGAGGTTAGTCCAACCCCTTCATATGCATTTTTCTTTTTTAGGGTTTGATGCTTGTTTTGGGGTCTTGCAGGCATTTCTTCCATCTTGAGTTATTGGTGACATCTGGCACAAGACGATGAAGTTGATGCGATAGAAAATGAGTATTTCAAATCACATTTCAAACCTGTGAAGATCAAATTCAGAGATTTTACACAGGAAAAGGTCCCCAGATTACAAAACAAAGCACCCACAAGAACATCAATCTTCTTCTAGGCACTCCAGTCTAGCTAGATCCTCCAACTCCATCCTTTTTGGCACTCTTGAAGAGTAATTCCTGCTTCTGATTTTTCTAGTCTCCTTCGTGACACATTCCCGCGAGTAGGTATTATCAGCTGATTTTTTTCCTATTCATTCTCACACATTAGGGTTTCTATTTTCATTAGTTTTATTACTTATCTTATTTACATGTAGTCCTAGTCCATTCATTTACTATGTTTATCTATCCTCCTAGATTAGATTAACTATCCTTTACTATACTAGTTAGTTAATTTTAGTTAATCATAATGTAAACTGGTAATTTTAAACAACCCTCAAGGTGTGTAAAACACCTCTCAAAAATGACACGTAAGAGGCATATCTAAACCTCTTTTTTGTTGTTATACTATTTTTTTTTTTCAAATTTCTTGTTCATAATGAAGTTAATGCACTAGCTACCAAAGAAACTAGTAACTTAGGAATGCTCGAGGGTTAAAGTTACCTCAAATGTGATGCTTGATATAGGTGTTAAATGATGGATCTTCATTACGAGACCTGCAAATAAAATAGACTGAAAATGAGATTTGATTAGATAGATAGACAGGGGCTACCCAACTAAGTGGATCCAGGAAGATTTTGAATTTCTTGGTGAATGTCAACCCCCATTTGTTTAGAAAGGATGAAAAAAAGAAAGTATTGTAGGTAACAACAACACACTGAATCTAGAAACCGATTAAGATGGATTTAAATCTGATTCAATTGAAATAACTACAAAATAGTTATTACTTGGTCTGGGTCGATGGTGACCCAGAATGTGTAAAGATAGGTCAACGGTGATCCAGGAGGATGAGTGTGAGCCTAGAGATAAAATATGAAGACCTCCAAGTTTTGAGAGTGATCTAGAATTTGGTCAGGACCTGTAACTTATGTAAAAAGATCTGTAAAAGAGAACTAGATGTAGAAAAGTAGGATAAAGGATGGAAAATAGTAGTTAGGATAGGTTCTAGATAAACATGGCTATGGTTGACGGTGAATAGGGAGGATCAACAAAGAATGGAAAGGGAAAATCCAAGGATAAAAATATAAAAATGGCAACCTATAAGAAAAAAGAGCTATAGGAGAAGGCTGCTAAGTGTTTCTGAAGCTACTTTGTACCTGTAATACATTAGAAACAAATAATATTATAAAGATATAGAAAGGAATATGATAATGATAAGATGATCTCACCAACAATGATCATGAGCAATGCAAGCATGCTAGAGGGATGTCTAAGAGGTCTGTGGATTTATGATAATTGCTCATTAATGAGGATGCCCAGGCTGGGAGAAATCTTGAGGCTTGCATGTATCCTATTTATTGCCTGATGCGTAATGAAAATAAAACACCCAATTTATAGGGGGTTGACGGTGTTTGGATTTGATCACCACCGATTACGAGGAAAGTTTCCCCATGGGCATGATTTTCTTATTTTAACAAGATTTTGGTTTTTTTAAAGATTGTACGAGTGCTTTAAAGCGTTAGGCAAGAAAGGGATGAGATATGGGTAGTTAGGGCATAAAAATAGATAGGATAACAGCTATAAAATAAAGTGGATTTATGTGTAGGAAAAAAGCATCCTAATCATAGGGTTGGTTTGGGAAATGAGAATTTAAATGATTAATTAATGTTGCTTAATTAATTAATGAGGATTGGATGGGCATTTGATTAAATTAAATTAACAATTAAAAATACACATGCAGGTGACTAAAGGCATAGATACCAATTTTAGGTGTCTACATTTTGCCCCTTTTTATTAAGTGGTTTGCGCTAGAAATCCATGAGACAAAAAAAGAAGGGTTGGATGAGGATAAAGGATTGATGACAATCTCCCCTTCAAAAGGGGATCAATGATGTCAAAGGAAATCGATGAAGCATTTAAAAAAAGGTATATGGAAAAGGGCTGGCGGGTGATGAAAAGATGAGTGAAATCATAACCAAGGAAAATGCCCCAGGCAAAAAATGATCACAATATAGATAAAAAATAATGGTGGTGACTCCAATATCACATCGATAGAGGACAATTATAGTCTCAATGGAGACGGGCTACATCATTCTACAGAGTAGTGAGTGGGTGAAAATCACTGTAGTATGGATGCATGCCAGAATGGCCAACGGGTCATAGGAAATTCATGAAAGTATGCACAATTATATGCAAAAGGGTATGCAAAATCCTTCGTACATGAGGAATAGATCTAATAGGTATGCATCCACAAGGGATGAGGATGAATGATATGGTGCCCAATGGGACACAAAAAATGGCCGATAAGGAAAAATAAAAAAATAAAGTGATGAAGTAATATGCCCTTAAGGGAGAGAGCATGGTCACAAAGGCAAATAAGGAAAAGTCAAATATGCCCCAAGTATGAAAAAATATGCCTCGAGAGGGGAAAAGCATGGCCACAAAGGTGGAATTTGATGAAAAATAATGATTCCCCAAGGATGTGCATGAATATAAACACAATAATGGCCTTTATATAATGGATGTAATGTCAAGATAAGAAGATGAAAATGGCATCAAAGGAGGACTTCATGCGTGGATTGGATAAGATCATAAAAAAATACCCAAAAGATGAGTGATTATAGCAATGAAAGGTGGACTTAGGGAATAAATATGATTAGCATACATAAAGGGAAAAGAGGTGGCCACAAATGTGGACTTGAAGAGTTACATATGCCCAAAGGAAGAGTGATTATGGCCATGGGTGTGGAATTTGAGAGCACAATAAGATTAAAATTCCCCACGAAACAAAATATATGGCCACGGGATGTGGACTTAGAGAGTATGTATGCCTAGAGGAAGAAATAGCTGAAAATGTTGTATAAAAAATTCCCGGAGGGAAAATAGAGATGATTCCCTAGAAAGGGATGTAAGAAAGAGGGGAGAAATCCTAAAATGGTTACTGCTAAGGCTAGTCAATGGTGATTAAGGCCAATCGACGGCGACCAAATGTTGGTGGGCTATATAATCCAGAGGATCAGCTGAAAATGTTTATTTTCATGAGCAAACTTAACTAGAGAGAAAAGTGAGAACTGAGAGAGTGAGAAAATGGACGCTACCGGAGCTGCGAGGAAATGCCAGAGGGTACAAAAGATGGTGAGGAAGAAAACTCATGTTTTTTTTAATTTAGTTTCATTTTTTTGTCAAAATCAGATGATAGCAGAGGCGGTTGGTGGCGATATAGGTGGGTTGATGTCGACCCAGCCCTAAGGCGCGTTAATAACCCTGAAACCCGTCGACCTAACTTGGGTCGACGTTGATTAGGGTTAGATTGGATAAAAATGGATTTAGATGGACTTTATTGTAATTTGGATGACTTTTTAGATCAGAGGTCTAATGCATGCATGCTTTGCTTGTGATTGTTGTAGATCAAGAATTTCGCGCTTGTTACCTGTCCAAGTTAATGCACCAAACTAAACACAAAAACCCTGAAAAACTCCAATAAAATCGATACCTGATGAAGATGTAGATGGATGAGGAAGTCGATGTAGATAAGATGGGCGCACACGAGCAATTCACACAATGGATCCAAGTAACCTGCAAGACACTGATTGCTTGACAGAAAAAGACCACGTTAAAAGGTATTTAGGTGGACTGCTCGAGAAGCGGGTCCGGAAAGCGATAAGCTTCCTCGGCGGATGTCAGTCCATGTTTTCAATTAAGAAAAGAAGCATGCATGATAAAAGATGTAAGTAAAAAGCTATATTTTCTGATTGCAGTGATAAGACAGAATCTAAACAGCAGACAGAAAGTACAGAAAAACAGGGAACTATGAAATAATGCAGGATTTGTGTTACCTGTGTCCTTTTACCTATCTGCAGGGAAATCGGCGTCGACTGGGTAGAATCGGCGTCGATTGAGATTGATCGGCGTCGACTGACTAAGATCGGCGTCGATTGAGATGGATCGGCGTCGACTGGGTAGAATCGGCATCGACTGGAGGCAGATCGATCAATCAGGGACTGTGCGATAAGATTCGGGAATTGGAAGGTGAATGTGGTCTGCTGGATGTGCCGAAGTTGGTGAGACACTGGAACAGAGTCACCAGATGATAGATGGTGGTGTGCGATGCTGATGTGACAGGGACAGAGTAACGGTGCTCCTCTCAGGGATTGATTCGGATAGGATCTGTCCTAATTTGATACAATTGATGCTAAAAAGATCTCTCTTTCTCACAACCTGTATCTTTCTCGCTCTCTGTTCGTGCGTAAGTGCTTCCTTTTTTCGTCTGTTCACTTTTTCACTCGTTCGTGGTCTCTTTTTCGGTCCCTAGAACTGAGCTCTGGGCTTGCTTTTATAATCGGCGCCACTCCTAGAAAATCGGCGCCGACCATATGGGTCGGCGCCGATCGCGGAAAAGACTCCCGAGGTGGCCAAAAATGATCGATTTCGAGAAAGATAAGACTTATTCCGACTACGGGAAATATCCCGCTTAGGGAAGAGAAAATATGGATGTGATACATAGATAGAATAAATTTGGGGTGGATAAGTGATTAAGATGCATGGGAAGAAGCGTAATTAAATATTTAATATTTAATCACTCATGGGTAAGATTTGATGGGATGAACTAAATTTGAAGTAAGTGATTAAATCACAAATTGGATAATATCCCAAGGGGATAGTTGGTGACGTAAAACGTGCCCCAGGTTATCTAAACAAGTAAATGGATGAGAGGGACACTAAATTGAGTAACCAATTTTAAGTGTCTACATTTTGCCCCTTTTTGTCGAGTAACTTGCGATAAGCAAGGTTATGAGACAAAAACAAAGGGATGGAAGAAGGGAAGAATTTGTGATGATGTGATCCCCCTCAAACTAGGGATGGGATGGATGATAGAACAGACGATCCCAAGTTTGAAAAAGGTAGATGAAAAATGCAAGGATGCCCCAGTCGGGTGTCTGGAGTAGATCTGATCATTGATGACGCATTAAAAATAAGTTAAAAGGCAGCAACCTAAGGAACTCACATTGGTAGGGCAAACTAGCCGGTCTCCTCATGAGACGACGTTAGTGCCTACAGACCCATGAGTGTAAGGAGAACTGCAAAATAGTCAGCCTCTAAAGAGAGACACATTGGTAGGGATAACTAGACGGTCCATAAATCAGACGACGTTAGTGCCTACAGACCCGCGTAACTCTAAGCTGCCAAACAAAGCGAGTGCTCCACGCAAAGGGAACAAACTCGAAATAGATGGTGATATCGAAAATATGTGCTAAAAGGCAAAATTCAGCACACAACAATGGTCAGATAGATAAGTAAGCCAAGCATCAACACTATGGCAAACAAACATGTAAAATCGGCGGCGACCAAAAAAATCGGCAACGATTAAAACAAACAGCGTCGACCCAAAAAATCGGCGCCGATCAATCCAGGCACATATAAATATGCGAATGGAAAACGTAAACGATTTATTTGCAACGTGACGATTGATTCAGAGAAAGTCAGAATTTGATTTTGAACGCTATGGAAGCCTCTGGGAGCAGACAGAAGCGCAGGAGGACACGACCTGGGGTAAGTGGTCATTCTTGAACCCACTTTTCTTATTATTTTTTTGTTTTTTTTTTTTTTGTGCATGGGAGGCCAAGGTCTGGTTTACGTCCGGCCAGGCAGTCGGCGCCGATTGGTTTAATCGGCGTCGATTGTTTTTGGATCGGCGTCGATTGGTATTAATCGGTGCCGACTGAAATGAACGACGCCAATTTTAACAAATCGACGCCGACTGATAGATATTCAACATTGCTTTTTTATTTTTGATGTTATTGTTTTGGAGGATGCGATTTATGAAAATAAGAGACTAATTATGCTTTTGATGTCGTGGATGCAGGCACGAGAGGCTCTTCATATGAGGGATGCCATTCCTGAGCTATTGGAGACGATTCTCCCTGATGTGACAGATGCAGACTGGCAGCATTTAGAGCTAGCCGGGCTCGGGGGTTTTCGATATTATAGATGAGTGCCACGAGATGTAGAGCTCATGCGGGCACTAGTGCGACAGTGGGACATCCACACGTGCACATTTTGGTTCAGGACGGGTGAGATGACGATCACCCATGAGGATGTATTCAGGATCCTCAGATTACTGATTACTGGGGACCCGATCGAGATCACACCCCGGGAGCAGCAGCAGAGGGCCCTGGTGCGATTATACAAAGATAGAGTAGATGACTCAGAGATAGTATTTGGGGCAGTGAGGATAGCCTCACAGTATAGGCAAGATAGCCCTAGGAGTAGGCGGATAGCCTTGATTCAGATGGCTATCTCCTACTTTGCCCTGCCAGACTCAGGAGGTGGGAGATTCCCATTATTACTATTAGACTGTGTGTGCGACATCTTGCAGTACAGACAGGTTTTTGCCTTCGCCGATGCCCTGATAGCTCAGATTTACCATGAGCTATGGATGTACACCACTGGCCGGAGGACAGGGATTGACGTCAGCTTTGTGCTCCATTGCTGGGCATATGAGCACATAGCGGTGATCAGGCCATCCGGGCTTCCTTGGATGCCAGCAACAGTGGGAGGTGTTGACTATGGATTTCGGAGATGGCGGGCTGACATGGCCGCAGGAGATACAGGTAGATCAGCCGAGTGGTACTCTGAGCGTTTCAGGACGCTGACACCAGATCAGGTCATCTGGAGACCATATCGGGCATTCCCGACATGGGTTGGTCAGGATGCCCACTTCGTAGCACTGAGACGGAGCCGGGTGGTCAGGGGCCGTAGGCCGGATATGTGGGAGCGAGTTCAGTTTATGCGGATACTGAGACATTTTGGCCTAGTACAGACAGTACCGGCCACCTACACGCCATATAGGCGGGATAGCAGAGAGACGGATTTGTCGATTTTGATCCCGGCAGATCCATTGAGAGAGGCCCCACCCTCCACAGACAGTGATGATGACGCGGGGGTGGATGAGGGCTACGCAGCATGGTACGACACAGAGCTTCCACGACATCTCCCGCCCTCTATAGATGCTGATGAGGAGGATATAGCTGCTACGCTGGACAGATTAGAGGGAGATTGAGCAGGGAGAGCATGCCACCCTCACACAGACACATCAGGTAGCTCTGGAGGATATCAGGGCTTTGACGGAGGAGAGGGATGCCCTGATTGTGGAGAGAGACACCGCTCGCCAGGAGCGAGATACAACGATCCAGCAGAGGGACCGCTACTTTCGACACAGGGAGGCCCTCAGGGCCAAATATGGGGAGACAGGTGCCTCATCAGATTCTGGTACACAGGGTACGACCCTAGGAGGGGCACCACCAGCAGCACCACCAACCCCAGCAGCACCAACAGCATCGTTACGAGCACCGGGTACTGTGAGCCTGAGAACATACCAGTCTCTCCTCGCTGAGGTGAGATACTACGAGGATGCCCTAGCGCAGCATGCCCCAGATGTGCCTCGATACGGGGCGAGGAGGAGAGCAGCGATGGCTACGGTGAGCGGAGCCTCAAGTGGAGGGAGTACTGGGAGAGATCGAGGTGGGCCGAGACTTCCAGCAGCAGGTGCATCGAGCTCGATAGGTGGCGGCCAGGAGAGACAGCCAGGTGCAGAGGAGGGTGGAGGGGATAGTGTCCTCCACGCTTCAGATTTTACTATATAGAGATTTGATAGATTTTGTATCTGTATAGTGATGTAGCCTCGATTGGAAGGCATTGTATAGATGGCTTGATTAGAAGCCATCCATTTTTGTACAGACACACATGTATATATAGATATAGATTCATTATTTGTCATATAATTGTACTCATGCTTTTAATTTTGGATATACATGGATAGATGGATATAGATATAGACTGATAGAGGATAAAATAGATGTGATTGGATAGGTATAGACTGAAAAATGATAGAAATAGATGTGATTAGATAGATTGATATGTGGATATAACTTTGATAGACGGATGTGATGTAACTTGGATGTACATGTGTTTGATGTTTGGATTAGATATGGATAGATATAATGTACCTTGGATGTACATTTTTGTGGATAGATTGATGGATGTGATTGATATATAGATTAGATATAATGTACCTTAGATGTACATATTTTAAATATTTTGATAGATAAATAGATAGATGTGTTTGATGTATAGATATATGTAATTTTAATGAGAAATGAAATAAAGATAGATGTTTTGATAGATAAGAGGAATTTTTATAGAAGATAAATTGTGATTGAATTAACATGTGAAATGTCAATTTAACAGGATGCAAGACAAAGAAATGGGGAATACTCCTTGTAAGAGCCAAAGATGTAAGTGGAAACAACCGTGACTTAGAAGAGAAGACACTCAGAAAAGAAGGGAAATGATAAGTCAGACTTCCAACCGACCATAGATAAAATCCAAATAAGAAACCGAAAGACCAAGCATACAAGGCCCTATATAAGATTAAAATAAACCTAACACTAACTAGTCGCAAACCAGATCTAGGATAGAAATGGAAAGAAAAGTAAGTATCTTGTCAGAATTTTACAAGGGACAGGATACATGTCCATGATAGGAAAATAGGATTCTCCATATGATCGACAAAAGGTATTAAATCTCAGCTTCATGACGTTGACAGAAAAGCAAACTGATCAATGCGGGAAGTTTGCTTGATATGGAAAGACTGATCGATGCGGGAAGTCTTTCAGTGATGCTAAAGAGTGTATAAACTGACTGGAAGGCTGATTAATTACAAGAAGCCTTGAATATTTCTTTGAGAAACAGTCATCCTTCAAGGGAGTGGTCTGTATTTTGAATTTTAATGATAGCCATCCTTCGAGGGTATGGTCTATTTTCTTTTTGATTCACTTGATAATGTATGGATAGCTGTCCTTCAAGGGATCAGTCTATCTTTTGGATAACATCTTCTTTTTTTTTTTTTTTTTGAAACTCTTTGGAAGAAGTTGAGTTTAGACCTAGATAGATCAGATGGAGGGGAAGAGAGCATAGAAGAACATGTACTCATACCCCGAGTAGATCCAATTAAGATAAGTACTTGGGACAGATGAAGTGGTGATTAAGGTATTCCTACCATGAGGAGGAACATATCCAAAAGAAACGTGCAATGAGTAGAGCCGCGATACTCATATTTAAGGTAGACGAGGCAATAGGCGGAGAACCACATGATTTCAAATCACCACAAAAGTAGATGACTGGTTATTAGGACGGATGGAAGATCTAAGTTGCGACTAGATTTGTGTAAGATAAATTTTAACAATAGAAGGGCCGTAGATGCAAGGCATTAAGAGGTTCCACCTCAGGTACACCATCCATGGAGGATAAACGATAAGCCCCAGACCCATATTTATGAGTGATAATGTAGGGGCCCATCCAGTTGGGAGCAAACTTACCACGTTGACTTCTTTCGATTGTAGTGAAATTTTGATTTTCCTTAAGAACAAGGTCACCAATTTTGAAGTCACAGTGTTGCAAGTGTTTGTTGTAAGCACGTTTGACATGCTCAAGATAGACATGATGATGCTCAAGAGCGTTGAGACGCCGCTCATCTAATAATTCAAGTTGTGCTAGATGATTTTGATGATAATCCTCATCGGAGACAAATTCTCTGAGAGAAACACGGAGAGATGGGATCTGGACTTCCAAAGGAAGGACAGCCTCAGACCCATAGACGAGAGAGAAGGGAGTAGCACCAGTAGGAGTACGAATGCTAGTCCGATAAGCCCAGAGAGTGAAAGGGATATGTAAATGCCAATCCCTACCGGCTCGACTAGTTACCTTTGTGAGGATACTACGCAAAGTTTTATTGGAAGCTTCTGCTTGACCATTAGCTTGAGGATAGTATGGAGAAGAAAAACTGAGCTTGATATTGAAAGCGTTGCAGAGATTCTACAAATCAGCGTTCTTGAAAGACTTACCATTATCTGTGATTAGCTTGTGTGGAACGCCAAAGCGACAAATGATGTGTTGATAGACGAAATCAACTATGGGTTTAGCCTTTGTTGAAGAAAGAGGGATAGCTTATACCCACTTAGTAAAGTACTCAGTGGCAGTAATGATAGAATGATGACGCTGTGAAGAACGGGGATTGATGAGACCAATAAGATCAAGACCCCACTGCGAAAAAGGCCACAAATCCACCGCAGGTTGCAAAGCCTGACTAGGGATGTGCGTGAGATTGGAATGTTGCTGACACTTGACGCACTTCTTAGTGTATTCACAACAATCTTAATTAAGAGAAGGCCAATAATATCCCAAACGTAAAATGCGCTTGGCTACAGCTAAGCCACTAAAATGTCCACCATAGATACCGTCATGGACCTCCTGAATAGCTTTAGATGATTCATGGGTTTTGAGGCATCGAAGCAAAATACCATCAAAGCCGTGTTTGTAAAGAATCCCGCCTAGGATAGTATAGCGATTGGTGCATTGGACAAAAGACCTTCTACCATTGGAAGTCAGATCTGGAGGAAGGATCGAATGAGATAGATAATCAACAATCTGTTGATACCACTCATCCTGAGCATGGGTTGTGACAACATTGATCGAAGTTAGTTGTTGAAGATAAGATGGTTGATCTAATCATTGCACAGCCACATAAAGACACGAGTCTTCGGTAAAAGGCGGGATAAGTGAGGCTAATGAGGCCATGGTATCCGCGAATCGATTTGCAGTGCGAGGAATGGCTTGGATGGTGAACTTATCAAAAGATTGGAGTTGAGCAAGAACGATGTCACGATATTTTTGAAGGATATCATTCTTACATTGATAGACACCCGTGACCTGATTAACGATGAGTTCAGAATCACCGAAGATGTCAATATGACGAGTGCCGAGATTAATGGCGTTTTGAAGACCTAAGACAAGAGCTTCGTACTCAGCCATATTATTGGTGCACTCAAAGTTTAATTTGTGTGTGACTGGGATAGGCGTACCCCAAGGAGGAATCATCACGAAACCCACACCTCCCCCTTGCTGGCATTTGGATCCATCAAAGAAGAGGTTTACTTTAAATGGAGATAGACCAAAATCAATTTGTTGGATATTTTCATCGGGGAATTGAGCAGGGGGGTCTTGAGTGTCCGGAAGAGGAGCATCAGCTAATTGATCTGCAATAACCTGACCCTTGATAGCCTTTTGCGGGATAAACTCGAGGTCAAATTCTGTCATAAGCATGAGCCAACGAGTGATACGATCATTGTGATAAGGCTTTGCATGAATTGTCTTAAGTGGATTGACACTTGTGACAATATAAGTTTTGTGATTAAGGAGATAATGACGAAGCTTAGAAGTTGCGAAGAAGAGAGCGCAACATAGTTTTTCAGCTTCGGAGTAACGTGTCTCATACTCATGGAGGGTGCGACTGATGTAATAGACAACTTGTTCTTTACCACAAGTGTCCCAATGCGAGATCATGGCTCCCAGAGCATGGTCAGTCACAGAGATATAAAGATAGAAAGGCTCCCCCTCACGTGGAGGTGTAAGCACGGGTGGAGAAAGAAGATAAGCTTTGAGATCATCAAAGGCCTTTTGGTAATGCTCATCCCATTCAAAATGAACATTCTTACGGAGGAAATGATGAAAAGGCTGACAACGGTCCGACAATTGGGAGATAAAATGGCGCACTGATTGAAGACGTCCTTGGAGACTGTGGAGTTGCTTCAAGTTAGACGGGGGAGGCATCTCAAGGATGGCTTTTATTTTTGCGGGGTCCACTTCAATACCCCTAATGGAAATGATAAAACCTAAAAGTTTACCAGTGAGAACGCCAAACGTGCACTTAGCTGGATTTAGACGAAGACAGAAGCGGATAAGCCTCTCAAAAAGAGGTGCAAGGATGAAAAGATGATCCTGACGACGCTTGGACTTGCCGAGGAGATCGTCAACATAATCCTCCACAGTTTTGTGCAAGAGATCATGGAAGATGTAGGTCATTGCTCGTTGATAGGTTGCTCCTGCGTTCTTGAGACCAAAAGGCATGACACGATAGCAAAAGGTCCCCCAAGGAGTTATGAAGGAAGTCTTATGTTGGTCTTCTGGTGCGATGAGGATTTGATTATACCCAGAGAAACCATCCATAAGAGAAAGCATCTCATGACCCGCAGTTAAATCTACGAGTTGGTCGATATTAGGTAGAGGAAAATCATCTTTTGGACAGGCAAGATTAAGATCCCGGAGGTACAAATTTGAATTTTCCCAGTAGCCTTAGTTACTGGTACTATATTGGAGACCCATTGTGGATAATCGATGGGTTGGATGAAGTTAGCCGAGAGCAAGCGCTGTAACTCTTCTTTGACAAGAAGGGCTACTCTAGGGTGCATTTTACGCAATTTTTTGCTTAACTGGTTTGATATTGGGAAGGGTAACGATATTGTGGACCACAATATCGGGATCGAGTCCTGGCATATCCTCATATGACCAAGAAAAGGCTTGACAATGTTTGGAAAGAAAAAGCGGTTAGAAGTCCCCTAATTCCTGTGGATTAAGGGATTGGCCGACCTTAATGTTACGAGGGTCTTCAGAAGTCCCTATATTAAGGTCGATAGTGGCTTCATTGAGAAGGGTAGACGTGTCAGAAGGAATAGTTTTGGGGAGATATGAATCCTCTACCCCCAGATAGGTGAGGACAAAAATCATCATCCGCACAGTGGATAGTGTTGATAGTGGGAGAATCGTCTCCAACTATTTCAGGGAAGATTAATGGTATAGAAGCGGACCGATTGTTAGTCTCATAGACTAACGGCCCTAAGGAAATGGTATTGATCAAAAAAAAAAGTTAGGTGGGATGGAAATGTCATCGTCCACATCAAGTGATGCTTCTGATTTAGTGGGGGAAGATGGTTCTTCCGTAGGAAGAGGCTCATCAAGAATAGTGATGGGTGGCTTTTGAAAGGGGTTTAAACCCTAAACCAAATTTCTGATGTGGCATGAGAGTAGGAATGGACTTGAGGTCATGTATACCTTGTTCATATTTTTCCCAGGCCAAAAACCTTTCCACGCGCATCGATATAGATAAGTTTTTGCAAACGTGGGATTCTGTAGATAATCAAAACCATGTTAAGTAAGGTTTGGTCTTAGGAGGAGAATCTGGGGTGATAGTGAGGTGTATCAAGACCACCGTAGATGAAATTAGTCTGTTGATTAGGCAGACCAATGGTGACGATGCGACCGAGACCTAGTTGATATTCCAGTTGTTTTTTTGGTCTACCATACTCATTAGGTTTGAGATGGGCATCGAAAGAAAAGAGAGGAAGCTCTCCTAGTGAGAAACGCTGCAATGTCCTCTTCTAGATTTTGTAAATACGGTAGTTTAGTTGCAGGTATGGAAGAAGATGAGGCCCCCGTCAGGAGAACATGCATTTTCTTTTAAAGGGGCAGATCTTGTGGTCATGTCGCACTGTGCGGAAGGAAAAAGGATCTCCTGGATGGGTATATATTTTGCCCTCATATTGATATTTTAAGCATCGATGGAGGGTGGATGGGACACAATGCATTGCGCGAATCCAGGAGCGTCCGAGGATCATATTATAGTGAAATTTTCCTTCGACAATGTAGAAAAGTTCGTGAAGCAGCTTCTTACCTACTCGAATGGGTAAGACCACAGTTCCTAAAGTAACTGCTAGCTGATCGTTAAATGATTGAAGGGCGAAAGGGCGGGGGTGACACCACATTCTTTGCTAACTTAAGTTGTTCGAATGTGTGCGAGGAGATGACGTTGAGTGCAGCTCCACTATCGATCATAACAAGTTTTTAAGGTAGTGTTATTGATTTGGACTGTGATGAAGAGGGGAGCCTCCAAATCCTCAGAAGAAAGAGAAGGAATTTCTGAATCTTCAAAAGAAATGGTGGTTGATAGTCTATTCAATCCAACAACCAACTCGTAGGGCTGGGGCTCATCTGAATTCACTGCGATGCGACGCAGATTATCGATTAGAGCCTGGCGATGTTGTGGAGAGGATTGGATGAGGTCAAAAAGAGACATTTTGACCGGAGCCCTGGGTGAGTTGTTTCATAACACTCTCCTCAACAAACACGGGAACTTGAGCCCGATGGTGCAACACGAATAGAGACCCTTAGGGTCGTGGGGCTGTTGAGGAAGGAGACATGCCTTCAGGGGCTGTAGAAATGACAACCCGTGGTCGAGATGCTGAGGATGAAGATGGGTTATCATAGTGTTGGGTTCTGGTGGCGATATGGATTGTGTCAATTTGAGAAGGAGGAAGATCAAGTGGAGCGGAATCACCAGAGGTCCGAATGGATTGTTGAGGCTCAGATGGGGCTAAGATGACAGGAGGTACTCGTTCCTCCTCCTCCAGCAAAAGGTGACTATCTTCCAGAAGGTTCTTGAAAATAGCTTGAAGTGCTTTACATCCCTCAGTATCATGACCCGGGGTACGGTGGTAAGCACAAATCAGATCAGAGTTAAATCAGGTAGGTTTAACTCCTTTAGGGTTATAAGGCTTAACCGGAGGAAGGGTTATGGATGAAGATTGGATAAGTTTAATGAAGGATTTCGGTATAGAATCCGGTAGACGAAGAGGAGGATAGAGATGATGAAGGTGGTTCTTTTACATTAACCGACTGCCGAGGTAAAAGAACTTGCATGTTAGGTTTAACAGTCTTTTAAGGAATCCTCTTATTTGTTTGGACATTTAGAGGAGCAGTCTTGGGCACTTGAGATGGGAGTAAGTGAGACGTGATTGACTTTGGTGGAGGAGGAGCCCCTAAAATAGATTTTGAAGATGATGGAGATGTGACAAATTTTGCGGTCTTTGGAGACAAAGGGGGTTGCTTGGTCGAATGTAATGATGATTTAGATAATGTCGGTTTAGAAGAGGAAGAAGCTCCCAAAGTAGGTGAAATTGGAGGAAGATAGGGTGCCTTGGTTTTTGGTAACGAAGATGATGATCCTGATAGAAGAGGGTGACGTCTTTTTAGTAGGTAAGTCTATTTTCTGAGGTATTGGTGAAGAATGTGTTGTAGAAGAGGATGATGGCTTTGATAAGTGTGTAGAAGAGGACGCCTTCTTAGCGGGCAAATCCAATCATTTATGAGGCGTAGAGAGAGATTTTTGTGGAAGAGCACCAAGAGTCTTGATGGTCCGAAATATGGGCTTTCCTTTTTCAGGGATGGTGACAACTTCAACGGCATAAGGTGATTGTAACCTTTTCGAGGGGAGAAAATGGGGAGATACTGATGGTGTAATGTTAGATTTTGGTTGTCTCGGTTTAGGTTCCGGAACCAAGTGTATAGGTGTTGGTGCTACTTCTTTTGATTTTTCCTTAATAGGCAAAGTAACATTAGTGATGGAAGAAGGGGGGTGATGAAGAAGCAGTTCCTTGCGAAGGGACTACTTCTGATGCAGTAATCATGGGTGAAACTACTGTAGGAAAAGAGATAGGAAGGGTCAAAATAGAAGACGCTTCCGTCGAAGTCGGCACAATTATAGGTACATTTACCAAGGACATAGTTGCAGCGGGAATGGGAGCAACAGAAGTGGATGTGTCTGTAGTGGAAACTTGAAGGGATGTAATTGCCTCGAGTATTGAAAGAATGTCTGAAGATGAGACAGATGAGGATGACACTGTCTCGGGTATGGATGGTAAGGTCAGACAAAGGAGTGGAGAGAGATGACTCTGTGCTTAGTAATGTAGGAATATTCAAATGACGGGCTATCTGAAGATGGTGGAACTCCAGTGATTGATGAAGTGGAAGGAGGTTCTGATTCGATTGATGTGTTTGCAGATGGCTTGGGTTTCAGAAGAAGATTCTTCGGTAGAGAGAAGAAGTTGATGGTATGAGTGTTTGGTTTTTAAGACTCTCAAGTATTATGGTTCGGGGCATGGTTGGGAAAAGGTTGTTTAAAAAACATCGAGTGCCTGATTTGGGGGAGCATTTGGGTTATCCAGAATGAGCTCGCCTTTATCAATGAATTTCTGGACAAGATTTTTGAAAGTCTGACATCGTTCGATGTCATGACCTTTGGTTCTGTGATAATGACAGAAATCATTTTCCCTATACCAGAATGGACGCTCTCGGCTTTCATCAACATCCCTAATGGGGGGAAGTTCGATCATGCGAACTTCCAACATTTTTTTCTAAGATAGAGGCATATGATTCCCCCAATGGAGCGAAGGATCGAGATGATGAAGTCCCTTTTCGAGAAGATGAGGGGTCTCTTCGTGGTGTTTGATTAGAAGTATTGTCGGCTCGTGATGCTTTTAGTACGATAGCGTTGGTGGATCCTTGATTTTTATCTTTTAGAAGGGGAAGAATTTGGTTTGGTAAAACCGAGAGAAAATCTGGTTTAGATTTAGAGCGAAGTTTTAGCTTCCCTTGGCACAATGGCGCAAGATTCAAGTTTGCGTGCCATCGTGAAGGCTTCTTCAAAGGTATGAAAAGTTTGGATCCTTAAAGTAGAAGAATATGTTGATTAGCACAAGATCGAGTAAACAAAATCGATCTGTTGGGATTGAGGAAGGGAGAAAGAACAATTGGTTTGATTATCCCTCTCCAACGAGCGACAAAGTCTGCAATAGACTCATCATCGAATTGGTGAATGTTATAAAGATCTGTGATCGAGATCTTATGCGCGATATTTATTGAAAAGTTTTCAACAAAAATTTGGGCCAATTGAGAGAAAGAAAACAGGGAATTTTGAGGAATGTTATTGTACCAGTCTAAAGCAGGTCCCTGCTAGAGACATAGGAAAGGTACGGAGCATGAGCTCCTGATCTTGGACTATGAGATAGCAAGCATGTTTGAATGCTCGCAAATGTTGTAGAGGGTCTTCCCGACTATGAAATTTTGAAAATATAGTGAAGTTCCCATTGGGGAGGATAAGGCTTGAAAGCTACTGAGGGGTGAATGGGTTCATTACACACTTCTTCAAAGGAGTATGAAGGACGAGCCCCTTTTGTGGAGGCTTCCAAGTCTGCGATTTTCTTGAAGAGAATTTGAACCACGTCCGATTGAGGAGGAGGTACATTGGTATGTCCTACATAAGAAGCAAGTGGTGGATGTTGTTGAGGTGTCAATGGGGGATTCATCTGTTGTTGGATAGGATGATAAGAGGAATATACCAGGTGTTCTGGGTGACACCGGGTGGGGTATTTGTTGTGAGATAGCTTGCGTATAAGCAGGCTTGAGAGATAATAAGTGGTTGAGAAAATAAAGGTTGGGTGACGGATAGGAGCCTGTCATTGGTGGAATCTGATGTTTGTTGATTGGATCAGGACAGATTGAGGAACATGGGTGTTGGTTGGATTGGGACATGTTGGGGAACAAGACCCTGAAAGGGGCCTTCTACTACCGGATTAGGTATTTAAGGGTGCCGATGTTAGAGGATGGGCGAAGGTCACAGTTGCTGGAATATAGGAAGAAAGACCCCCTAGAGGATGAGAAGTAGGAGCCAACTGACTATTTGGAGGGGGTTGGCTCATGAAGAGGTACTGACATTTCGGAAACGATGGAGGGCATAGATGAATTAACAGCAATATGCGGGTGTGCAGATGCATTCATTATAGCCAGGGCAGAAGACTTCTCAGAAGTAGGTTGTGGAATACTCGGAGGTAACTGCGGTGTTAGGAATAGGTAAGACTATTTGAGAACTAGTCGATATGGTAGGTGGAAGAGAAAAGGGGGGCATAGGGGCCTCGCCCTTCTCCGCGAGCTCGAGACAAGAGAGATGATGCAAACTACTCTACAAAGGCTTGGGATGATCCACGAGGATAATCGTACACTTGTTGGATTGGTGGTCCTTGATCAGATATTTGAATAGATTTGTCTACTAGGTAGTCCATGAGGGCTATCGGATTGCGGTCGAGGAATGCCTGGAATTCAGGATCCCCGCGGGGGGAACATACTCCGAGCCAGATGATATTTCCGAAGGACTAGGGGAAGCTGGACGTGATGGGATTGCTTTGGCTTGATAGAAAGGGATTATATGACCAGGATGGGGAACCAACTAACAACGGTCCCGAGGAAGATTGGGGGGGGTGCTGTAACCTCCACACTAGTGGTGATCTCGGAGGAAGAAGGAACCAGTTGAGCCACTTCTTCTATATTTGTGTACCGAGTGATAACCGTCATAAACACGCAGAAAAGAAGATTGACCTAACTAATGCACAGACAATTCAAGCAGCGCAGGTGATTATTTCCTTTAAATTTTGATGCTTTTAAGAAAAGAAAAATGTTAAGGAAGGCTTTTTAGAACAGGAACTACTCAGATAGCCAAACTAAGGATGGTTTGGGTAATGTTTGGTGAGGAGCCCCGAAGGCACTTCAGTAAAAGACCGGTACGTGGCTTGATATAGGGGCCTTACCCCCGTACTTCACACACCGCTGCGATAAGGGAGTCGGGTGCTTTGCCAATATATACCAAAATCTTCCGTGAATTATATAGCGCAGACCCGAGTACCGCGTAGGGCTCTTCCTCTTGGATATCACTTCCAAGTAGGCGAGGCCAGGGAAGGAATTTTTTGTTTAAATGCTTTATACCTAGTGATTTTGGCTTTGTGTGCAAGGGTGAAAAATAAAAAATCAAATAGTGTCACTACCGATTTTGATCAATTTTCCAGCCTAATTAAAACTAGATGAAAAACATGCAGCAATGACAAAGAAAAAGTTCTTTTTAAGCACTTAAAAAACGAAGTGTTTGATTTCGATGAAGGCAAGTCAAACAGATTCTTTCCCCAAATGCGATTAAGTTCTTTTTAAGACACCAAAAAATTGAAGTGTTTGGATGTGATAGGCAACCGATAAAGAAATCCTAAAAAGGAGAAAACACCGTAAAAGAGGAATACCTGTAGATTTAGCTCTCCAAGGTGTGTGGACATCAAAAAGTGAGTTGTTGAGCTCTTCCCCTCGAACAATGCCATGAACAAGCAAAGTGCTACCGCAAGAAGAGGTTAAGCAAACAGCAAACAAAACCCAGAAAGATTATATCCAGATAACGGTGAAACAGAAATCTCTATTTCAAGGAACTAGGAAAATTCCAAGGAAACAAGAAAATTTCACAAAAAGAGCAAGACTAAAATGATGAAAGGAAATGCTCAAGCAGAACTAATAGGAATCAGTGAAGAAAAAGAACAAAGCTCAAAACTAGAAAAGAAAATAAACTTACCAATAAGGGACTTTGGTTGGGTCCCACCGGGGCGTGCCAGAATGTAGATCAAGAATTTCGCGCTTGTTCCCTGTCCCAAGTTAATGCAACCAACACTAAACACAAAAACCCTGAAAAACTCCAATAAAATCGATACCTGATGAATATGTAGATGGATGAGGAAGTTGATGTAGATAAGACGGGCGCACACGAGCAATTCGCAAAATGGGATCCGAGTAACCTGCAAGACACCGATTGCTTGACAGAAAAAGACCAGCGTTAAAAGGTATTTAGGTGGATTGCCCGAGAAGCGGGGTCCGGGAAGCGATAAGCTTCCTCGGCGGATGTCAGTCCACGTTTTCAATTAAGAAAATAAGCATGCATGATAAAAATATGTAAGTAAAAAGCTAGATTTTCTGATTGCAGTGATAAGACAGAATCTAAACAGTAGACAGAAAGTTACAGAAAACAGGGAACTATGAAATCATGCAGGATTTGTGTTACCTGTGTCCTTTTACCTATCTACAAGGGAAATCGACGTCGACTGGGTAGAATCGGGCGTCGATTGAGATTGATCGGCGTCGACTGACTAAGATCGGCGTCGATTGAGACGGGATCGGCGTCGACTGGGTAGAATCGGGCGTCGGACTGGAGGCAGATCAATCAATCAGGGACTGTGCGATAAGATTCGGGAATTAGAAGGTGAATGTGGTTTGCTGGATGTGCCGAAGTTGGCGAGACACTGGAACAGAGTCACCAGATGATAGATGGAGGTGTGCGATGCTGATGTGACAGGGACAGAGTAATGGTGCTCCTCTCAGGGATTGATTCGGACAGGATCTGCCCTAATTTGATACAATTGATGCTAAAAATATCTCTCTTTCTAACAACCTGTATCTTTCTCGCTCTCTGTTCGTGTGTAAGTGCTTCCTTTTTTTGTCTATTCGCTTTTTCGATCGTTCGTGGTCTCTTTTTCGGTCCCTAGAACTGAGCTCTGGGTTTGCTTTTATAATCAATGCGCCACTCCTAGAAAATCGGCACCGACCATATGGGTCGGCGCCGATCACGGAAAAGACTCCCGAGGTGGCCAAAAAATGATCGATTTCGAGAAAGATAAGACTTATCCTGACTACGGGAAATATCCCACTTAGGGAAGAGGAAATATGGATGTGATACATAGATAGAATAAATTTGGGGTGGATAAGTGATTAAGATGCATGGGAAGAAGCGTAATTAATTATTTAATATTTAATCACTCATGGGTAAGATGTGATGGGAATGAACTAAATTTGGAGTAAGTGATTAAATCACAAATTGGATAATATCCCAAGGGGATAGTTGGTGACGTAAAACGTGACCGAGGTTATCTAAACAAGTAAATGGATGAGAGGGACACTAAATTGAGTAACCAATTTTAAGTGTCTACAATTGTAGGCCAGAGAGACCTTATATTTGGGAGATCAAGTGCCTTCTCTATATAGGTAGATCAGAGGAGATGTGATAGATGTCGAGTGGGATCACTTGGCTACATTTGGATTAGTAGGATTTAGATCCTATTAGAGGATCCCACAAAATGTGGGGCTCATGATTTCTTTGGTTGAGAGGTGGGATAAAAAGACATGTAAATTTTTATTCAGGAAAAGGGAAATGACTATCACCCTGGAGGATGTGTATCAGATTCTCAGGCTACCGATACAAGGGGGAGAAAATAGTTCCCATTACTAGTGATAATAGATTGGCAGTTTTGATGCAGCTATTTGGAGCTGATGCACCCTATATTAGATTTTATTTAGAGGATTTTTCCTATGAGCAGAGATATGAGGCTGGGGTGGCATGTAGCCAGTTGATTTTCATGGTGATGATGGTAGTGTCCTACCGTGCTTTTCCAGACTCATGAGGAGCTTGGTTTCAATGGGCGTTAACTGGTGTAGTGGCTGATATTGTTGATCATGGGACTGTATTCTCTTTTGGGACTACACTATTGACTCTGGTAATAATGAGCTATTTGGATAAAGGGCGGGTAGGAGGTCAGGGTTAGATGTAGGATTATTGCTTCATTGATGGGCTTACGAGCATATTGATGTGATTAGGCCATCAGGGCTTCTATGGGTCACAAGAGACAATATTCAGTTATCAATTAGATTTTTGGGATAGAGGGCCGATCAAGCCTTCAGAGATAGGGGAAAGAGAGGGGTGGATTGGTATGTGGATCAGCTCAAAAAGATGGATGTTGATCATTAGGTGGTGACCATATTGATATTGCCCTGCATGGCCAGGGGTAGATGCATAGTTTACTGACACGAGATGACTGAGGTGGGTGCAGGTGATACTACCGGAGATGATTGAGGCCATTCAGTTTGACACGGTGAGATGAAAGTTTGGAGTCATTTAGTTAATGAATCATAACCCAATTTTATACAGGAGCAAGGAGTTAGATAGAAAGCTATCGAGTGCTACTATGACAGACCCATTGGAGGAGAAGGTTACACTGTGGGATGATGAAAATGATGTTGGAGTATGAGAAGGACACTCTGATTGGCATATGACAACATGGGCAGCTTGGGTGGTTAAGGAGGGAGGATAGGAGGAGATAGAGGAAATGGAGGTTGACGTTGAGGCGGATCTAGAAGGCATTGAAGATGGATCATGAGAGACTATAGAGATGGCATGCTTGCGTACCAAGATATATCAGATGAGAGTAGAGAGAAATACAACCTTACAGTAGTGGGATGTGGTTACTCATGAGAGAGACCACTACTATAGGTAGAGGTATGCCTACTGGGCCCATTTTGGAGATTTGTCTACTCTTGTAGTGACAAAGTCAGGTAACTATGTTCAAGGAGCACCACATGGATCAAGACAGATGGAACCCCTTGGCATGATTGGGAAGGATAGGTAGTTAGTATTGGCAATTGAGGCCAAATATTATGAGGAAATTATGGTCCATAGGATACCTCAAAGGCTGAGATACTAGGAGTATCTCCATAGGCAGACAAAAGGTGGAGCTAGGTTGTCGAGGACTACAAATAGTGTAGCTTAGCCATGATAAGAGGAGGGAGGCCATGAGGGTGACAATGGTGTGTAGGGTTCAGGTACTGTACCTACCCTATAGAGAGAGGACTTGAGAGCCTCAGATATTAACTTCACTGATTTTGAGATCATTTCTACTTTGAGTGAGCCCCCTAGAGGGATGGGATGTATTGAGATACTTTGATATATGATATATGGTTTTGTTGTGGATTATCATGTGTTCATTATGTGACATGATGAATTTTAATTTTTATGTGGTGATGATTTTAGATTATATGTCATGACAATAGCTTTTAGATTATATGTGATGGTGATTTTAGAATGTATGTTTTTTTTAAACTTGATGATGATTGTGAAATAGATGTATGATTAGATTTTTATCTTAATGTGCATGTGTATGGATGATGATATAAATGTGTGATGTGCTAATATGTTTTGTGTTTAAATTTGATCATGATGATTAGAATGTATATGGGTAAGGTGTGATGGAAAAAAAATAATAATGAATGTGATTAATGATGGATGTAAGTTTAAATAAATGTGTTGTAAGATATATAGATAACATATATGTGATTGAGATGAAGACATATGTAATGAAAGAAAGATGAAATTGGATTAGGATAAAAAATTCCTCAAAATGGTGGAAACTTATATGTTTTAACAACACTACATTATAGCTAGGAATGTGTAAGGAAATTATGCCTCCGATCGCATCAGAGGTAAACAAGAGGAGGATCTAGGTAATGTAAGGCACATGTGACCAACACTAATGCTAGCAAGTAACCAAAGATAGTTAGTCATTTCAAATATCATAAGGAAAAAATGGATGAGATGATCTCATAAACCTAATGTTGGCATGACAAAAGGGGTTTGAGATGTAACTTGTACAAAGGAAAGAGGGTTATCTAAAAGTGGCATTCCCTAAACTATGCCCCAACTTTGGGAAGGGGAAGCAAACATTTGATCAATGCAAGAAGCTTTCTTAGGATGCTAATAAAATGGAAGGCTGATCAATATGGGAAACCTTCAAATTCCATAAGGAGTAGACATCCTTCAAGGGTATGGTCTACTTTATACAATATATATATATATATGGAAAGAATAAATGATAGTCATCCTTCGAGGGATCGATCTATTTATTTGATTTCTATTTTGATTTCATGATTTTGATTTTTTTTCTCTTTTTTGCATGAACAAATCTCCTTCAAGGGATTAGTCTATTTTTGATAACCTTGATTTTTGATTTAAGCATCCATGAATTTTGATTTTATATGGGGAGAGCTAGAACTACTTAAGTAGACCACTTAGGAGGGGATAATGATGTACAAGAGACACCCTTCGACCCTTTGAATGGCTCTAATAGGTGAATGAGAAGGTAATGTATGTAATGATTATGAATTTATCACCAAAGGGGAGAACCTATCCATAAGGAATATGCCAAGTGCAGATCCGTGGTGGCCATATTTGAGGTCACATTTGGGAAGTGACAGAAGACCACATAATTCTAAATCATCACAATGAGAGATGGAAGGGGCTAAGATGGAGGAATTATCCAAGGATATGACTAAGGGCACATTAAAAAATGTACTAACAATAGAATGGTCGCAAGTGCAATGCATTAAGTGGTTCCACTTCCGGTTTACATTTAAGGGATGCCAAACAATAATCTCTCAACCCATACTTGTGTGTAATAATGTATGCTATGATCTAGTTAGGGGAAAAATTTCTGCATTGGCTCCTTTCTAGAGTAGTGACATTCTTATAAAGCTACGAGGCTTCTGACATTAACATCGTGTTAGGAATATGGGACAAGATGAACAAGTGAAAATAAGAACTAGTGCTTCATATTAGGGAAGTGAATGGTATGCGTTTAAGAAAAATAAATGGCCCCCCTAGAGGGACAAGATAAATTAGGATTAGATGAGATGACTTAAATAAATATTTTATGAAATAGGTGCTATAATGGTTGGTTTTAGATAAAGCCATGGTGCTTTGGAAGGGAAGCACATATATGGCCACAAAGGTTGTAATAGGAGGAAGAAGATAGAAAGTATGATCGGATAAACCAAGATAGATGAGATAGGATGATTCTGAATGTGCAAGGGAAGTAATCTATAGATAGAAAAGTCCTAGAAATAAGTCTCCCTAATGTCGAAGGATGAATTGATGAAGACAAGAAGAAATATGCTAAAGGATCAATCATGGGGGGGAAGATGCTCCCCCATTGAAAGGGATGTGGATATGATAATGGATGTCAAAGGATATGGATGTTAGGAGGATGTTGTATCAAGGTGAACAAGATTGATGAACAAGGGAGGACCCTCGTCAAGAAGAGTGATAGGAGATGATGTGGATGGGTGAAGAGACTTAGGAATCTTAAAGGATGAAGATGCAGTAAAAGGGATCAGATCGGATATGGATGAGTCAGTAGATAAGGGACTCATTGAGGAGATCCTATCGCTCAATAAGATTGTGGACATTAGTCTGAAGGGCCTTACAATGCTTGGTTTCATGGCCTGGAGTGTGATAATAAGCACATATGCAATAGGGATCAAACCATGAGGGATTCAGATGGTTTAGGTCAAAGGCCTTGATAGGTGGTAGCGTGATGGTAGAAGTGTGAAGAAAATTTTTGAGTACCTCCGCATAACATTCGATGTGGGTACAAGGGAAGGTCCTGTGAGATGGTGTGGATGGGGACGATGAAGGTGGATTATGTCGGGGTTGAGGTGGTCTAGAAGAAGAAATAACAGTGGATGATTTAGGATTGGGTGGTTGGATAGGTAGAGGTATTTTTGATGACGGTGTTGGCCCTATGATGGAATTAGAATATTTGGATTTGGATTGGTTGATTGGTCACAATGGAGGAGGGGGTCTTAAGATAGAAGGATGTGCCCCTAGGATGGAGGATGTAGACCTAGTCTTGATAAGAGGAATTTTGACCTTCTTATGAGGATGCTCAAGGGATCGTTATGGAAGGATGCTAAGGTATTTGGATTTTTATGGTTGAGGAATGCCCTTGACATGGATGAAAATGATTTTGATAGGAACATCAGAAGGTGACGTTGTGGCAGATGGCGGGAGTAATTTTCTCATGATTTGTTCTAAGGAGGACGGGGATTTGTTCGATATGAGAATGTATGGTCATGTGGATGAGATGGGAGGATCACCTATGGTATATGTGAATTGAAATCCTCTTAAATATTTCTTAAATGATGTAGGTGGTGTAGAAGAAGAAGGAGATAATGAGGATGTGGTCATGATAGTCGATGCGATAGGTGTGGGCAGAAGGACATAAATAAGAACTATTATGGAATCTAAGGATGACATGATAGGAAAAGTTGGAAGAGATGTGGATGGGGGAACAGGGTCTGACATAGTGGATTCAGTAGATTCAAGCATGGAATCAATAATAGGAATAGATGTGGATATGGAAATAGAAAGGGGTATTATGATCATGCGGTTAAAAAAATCTATGCAAGATGGTGCATATGGCATATGGGTTATGGTAGGGATGGAAGAGAGATGAGTATCAACTATGTTTATTTTAGGTGTCTTAAGCGGCATATGCATGGATTGGGGATATGTCACGCATGTGATAAAAAATTTAGATATGGGAATGGTATATGTCTGGACACTAGGTGTGGATGGGGAAGAAGAGGTAAGTAGGGTAGTCATAAGTGAGGAGATAGGTGGTAGAGATGTCAGGTTCGGTACAGTATCAAGTGATATAGGAATGTGTAGAGAAATGCGTGATAATGATGTCAATGTATGTGTAGTGATAGGTGTAGATGTAGAGGTGGGTGTGGCTAAGGCTAATGCAGATGTGATAAGAGTAGGACTAGATGTGGACGTAAGAGAAGCAATAGAAGAAAGGGAGGTAGATAGGGTAATTATGGATATGGTGGACATAGGGATAATGTTTGAAGGAGCCAAGGGTGAAATATCTAACTTGAGAATAGACAAGGAAGTGGGGAAAATATATGTGGAGGGAGGAACCTAATGTATGGCATTGATTGAGAATGTGTTAAATTGATGTGATGTAGAAGGTGAGAATGCATTTTCTAGTGGGGGTTTAGGAAATGGTTGTTCGAATATGTCATGTGATGAAGATGGAATTTCTTAGTGGGATATTGGAGCATGGTGATTAGTAGGGTCATGGTAAGATGATGGGGATGGGGTAAGAACAAGAAGGCCTGATACAATATGGTCATACGGGATATCCCTAGGTGAGACAAGTATGTCGGGTAAAGGGGAAATGTATTAAGGTGAAACATGATATGTTAATTTATATCTACAAAGGAGGAAGTCACAGATGGGGTTCTCATGGGGAATATCCATAAGTGAAGTTGGTATGGTGATGTCAGATGACCTAGGAAGGGGATGAGGTAATGAAGACAAAGATGGTTAGGTAGAAATAGGAATGGTGTAAGGTTATGAGGATAAAGGTGATGGGGATAAAATAGGGGCAATTGGTTGATGCGATTGAGAAGTAGAGAGCCTGCAACAGAGATAATCATATATGGGGCTAGAGGAAGACCTAGAAGTAACCACTGGTCTGGATGAGGTCATGGTGGACTACTACGAACTGCTCGAGGAAAAATTTGGTTCCATTATTAAAAAGAAAAGTCAAGCAAACAATTCCTTTTATGTTTTGATTACGGAAAGAAAAGGGGGTTATATAACAAAGGTCCTAGGAGAAGGTGAACTATGTTTGCTTTCAAGTAAATTGTGGCTAAGGAATGTATGAGGTGGCTTCTTGTTGGGTGATCAAATCCCAATCAGTTTACCGGGAAAGGGACTGTTTTGATGCGTTAATTTGATTTGTGTGGTATAGGATGTGTGTGATAAATGTGACATACAAAATATTGAACCCTACTTAAACTATATGAGCAAGAAGGATGCAGAAAATAAGGGTTATTTTTAAGCCAAAACAAAATGTTGTTTTTAATGAGAGAACGGATAGGAAGGGGATGTACAATGTAAAATGAGAAAATAGGGAAAAGAGGAATACATGGATAGTGATTTTCCTATTTATTTGCATTTTTGGGTGATGAATGATCAAAGTGATGAACCCAACATGAGCAAAAAATAAAGAGAAGTCTCACGCCATAGTGTTATTATAAAAAAATTAGAATATTGAAAAAAAAAAGACCACCTAAAGGGTGTCCCACTGGGCGTGCTAGGAATGTTGTCTGAATTTCTCAATCATAATGAAGTTAATGCACTAGCTACTAAAGAAACTAGCAACTCAAGAATGTAGGAGGGTTTATGTTACCTCAGATGTGATACTTGATATGGGTGTTAAATGATGGATCTTCGTTGTCAGACCTGTAAATAAGATAGATTGAAAATGATATTTGATTGGATAGATAGATGCGAGGGATGCCTGACTAAGCAGGTACAGGAAAAGTTTGAATTCCTTGGTGGACGTAAACACCCATTTGTTTAAAAAGGATGAAATAAAGCAAGTATTACATGTAAAAATAACACATTGAATCTAGAAACTGATTAAATTGGATTTAAAGCTGATTTGATTGAAATAACTATAAAATAAGTGTTACCTGGTCTGGGTTGATGACAACCCAGACTGTGTAAAGGAAGGTCGATGGAAACTTATGAGGATGAGTGTGAAGCTGTAGATAAAATATGCAGACCTGCAAGGTCTATAAGTGATCTGGAAACTAATTAGGACCTGTAATTGCTGTAAAACAATTTGCAAAAGAGAAATAGAGGCATAGAAGTAGGATAAAGGATGGAAAAGAGTAGTTAGGATAGGTTAATTGACAAATAAGTCTCTAGTTGATGACAACTAGGGAGGATCAACAGTGACTTTAATAGGAAAGTGAAAAGATGAGGATGAAAATGGAAACTTGTAAGAAAAAGGAGTTATAGGAGAAGGCTACTAAGTTTTTCTGAAGCTTCTTTGTACCTACAAGATATTAGAAACAAAGCATACATGATAATATGATAAAGATACAGAAAGGAATATGATAATGATAAGAAGATCTCACGAATGATGATAGTGAGCGATGTAAACACACTGGAGGGATGTCCAAGAGGTCTGCGGATGTCTCAAAACTACTTAGGAACAAGGATTCTCAGGCTAGGAGAAAGCTTGAGGCTTGCATGCATCTGATTTCTTACTCGATGTGTAGTGGAAAGAAAACACTTGATTTATAGGGGGTCGATGGTGACTAGGCTGGTTCACCACCCACTACGGGGAAAATTTCCCCAATGCGCTTGTTTTTATACTTTTGATGGGTTGTTTTTTTTAAAGATTGGGAGATTTCTTTAAATCATTAAGCAAGTAAGGGATGAGATATGAATAGTTAGGGCATACAAATAGATAGGATAAAAGCTAGAAAACCAAGGGGACTTATGTGTAGGACAAAAGCATCCGAATTAGCAGGTTGGTTAGGGATTTATGTGTAAGACAAAATGATGATAGTGAGTGATGTAAACACACTAGAGGGATGTCCAAGAGGTTTGCAGATGTCTCAAAACTGCTTAGGAACAAGGATTCTCAGGCTAGGATAAAGCTTGAGGCTTGCATGCTTTTGATTTCTTACTCGATGTGTAGTGGAACGAAAACACTTGATTTATAGGGGTTCGATGGTGACTGGGCTGGTTCACCATCCACTACGGGGAAAGTTTCCCCAATGTGCTTGTTTTTATACTTTTGATGGGTTGGTTTTTTTAAAGATTGGGAGAGTTCTTTAAATCATTAAGCAAGTAAGGGATGAGATATGGGTAGTTAGGGCATACAAATAGATAGGATAAAAGCTAGAAAACCAAGGGGATATATGTGTAGGACAAAAGCATCCTAATTAGCAGGTTAGTTAGGGTAATGAGAATTTGAATGATTAATTAATTAATAGGAATTAGGCATGTGAGATATTAAATGATTAATTAATTAATGTTTCTTAATTAATTAATGAGGATTAGATGGGCATTTGATTAAATTAAATTAACAATTAAAAATGCACATGCGGGAGAATGAAGGTATAGATACCAATTTTAGGTGTCTACACTAATGCAACCTCTCCCTCATCCTATGGTGACCCCTTTCCAACATATCTACATCATTGATAAATTTGATGATCATGTTTGCAATGTGGGGTTTCTAGTTGCTTCAGAAAACAGTTTGTCAAGAGCAATCGTTTTCCTATGACCGAACCCTTCAGAAACCACTTTGTATTTTATGCATATCGATCTCAGAAGAAACATTTAACCATTTTAACCTCTTTGTTACTATATGTATAATATTGTAACACATTTCTTTTTACATGTTTCCCTCAAACAAAAAGTTTTATGCACCTATTCTGAATCCTACTTGGCTTAGTTTGTTGGAGAGAAAACATTAAATTTCATCTAATAAGCTCTGAAAAGTTGTTGTTTGAGACTCAGTTACTAGTTTTGGACACTGTAATTTTATTATGATTTTCTCTATAGCTTTGCATTTGGGGGTCCTACACATTTTTTTTAGGTCCCTTTCCATTGCCACTTGGGCTAGTTTATACAACAACGCAACAAAGGTCTGTGGACCCTCGTTAACTCTCTAAGGTTTGTTCAATTATTAAAAAAGAAGTTATGTTTGGATTTACCTATGATGAGTTGAAAAATGAGGTTTAGTACACTCAAAAAATAATGTTAATGGAAACTCGAAATCGCGTAGTTTTGCATGTTTACCAAGATCCATGTAGCGATAACATGAACAAGAACTATGTTAGAGGTCATAAAACTTGTATTAATATAAAAAAAATTAAAATTTGAATGTTATAAATCAACATGGATTGTTTCATCCCTCCCACTCTTTAATTATGGAAATGGTTTTTTTTACTTTCATTAAACAAGTGACTGTTTTCTCTCCAATCTCTATCTAAATCCTGAAAAGTTGTCTTGAATTGATAAGTATGGAAAGTGAATATTTTGTTCTCTCTCTAACTCTGAATTTATTTTAGATTTTTGTTAGCATGTTAGATGGGAGGGGTGGATCCATGCCAATAATTTATTTTTACCATGTTTACAATAATCTAATAGGTTACAGTGGGATGTTTGTATTAGAATGATTGTTGAAAATCTAAGTGTAAAGATACCTATAACTTGAATAATGTGTAATCTTGATAGAATAAGAAAAGAATTTTAGTTTAAAAATTGAAATTTTATTATTTAATGAAGAAAGGATCATTTTATCATGTTTGTGTGGTAATGAATGAATTAAAGAATATTTTCATTGTACCTTATAGATAAATCACATTGACTAAAGAGTACTTAATCAATTATGATAAATTATTGAAATTTTGCATAATTATGTATTAGTGAACTTTAACTTGAAAAAAACTTACATCGTAAACTTCAAATGAGATAACCCTAACTAGTAATTGATTTTTGAAATTAATGGTGTTAAGGATTGAAAATAATGTGGTGCAATACTTGAGAATACATGCCTTTAATGAAGTGAGAAATATGAAAAATTTAAGAAGAGAATGTATGCCCTTAGCGTATGTCAATTCTTGTATGATCATATATGAATACCATGTGCTCTTTTATTGATACCTAGTAAGAAGATCTTGCAGGATAAGAATATCGTATTTATTCTAGTGTGGACACCATTTTAGGTGGTTAGGTGCACTTCTTAGTGCACCTTGGAATAAACTTAGCATAGGATATATTAAGATACTTCTTATGGGCTAAATTCGTAACTTATATATATATATATATATATATATATATATATATATAATGAATTTAGACCTATAAGATGTATCACATGATGATGATAAAACTCGATTTCTTTCCCCTTTAACATAATTGTAAAGGGAAACTTGAGCCCGTAATTTTAACTCAATATTAAGACCTCGCTATGGTAATACTAATAAAATAAATGCTTCCACTTAGGGAAATAACATGGAAATTTATGGGAATTTGACACAAAATGAGTGTTCTTTGAATTTTACACATTCTATAAATGATGTGAATTAAATGAGTAAGCTTCATAAGTTAAGTACATTAAAGTTCATGTAAATAAGACAAGTGTGTTCTTTGTGAATTAAGGTTAAAATGAAACAATAAAATTATATTTTAACATGATAATATATGCTCACGTATGTTAAATAATTTTCAAATTAAAGTTGTAAAGAAAATTCACCCAATGGTAATAAATATGCAAAATTTTGAAAAGTGGGTACGAGATGGATGTCATCCTTTTGTCCTTTCTCTAGATTGTGGTTGTTCTTTTATAACGAGAACCACTTTTGAATCATTTAGGAAATGACTCTTAGGGAATCACTTATGTAAAATCATTTATAAGATTGGCCTAATGTATGATAATGTTGAGGGAGCCATGTGGTTTAGACCTTTATGGCCAATGTCTTCCTACCTCTTTTGTGATTGAGCTAGACAATGATCCCTAACAATAAAAAATTGTAACCCTTATCAAGATGAACTAAAATTGGTCCCTTATACCTTCTCAGAAGGAGGTATGTGTATGAGTCCTTGTAGATTGTCTTGAACATTCCTCTTTTTCTCGAAAGGAATTGGGTAGGTGTGTATTCATAGACTTCTTGTTTTTATTTGTGTTTCAAGTTTGTATGGTAAAAAGGGAATTATGTGATTTCATCCATACTCGTAAAATTTGTCACTCATACGTTTAAAAAATAAGATACCATGGTTTTAGTGTTGATTTGGGTTTAATACATTTGTATAAGAGAGGAGGTTCAAACACTTGTACCTAAGGGATAAACTAGAAATAAGAAGTATATTTCTTGAGTCTCGTGTTGAGCAATGTTGGTATGTTATGTTTTATTATTATGGTGCTTCTATGGTCCACTTATTTTACTATTTAGGTGACTCCTTGTGTGCATGTGGTATAGTGGGTCCCCAATTTTATGTTATAGGCTTATACTATGTCAGGCCCGTAGAGATCTTCATACTTTGGCTCAATCATTTCCTAGTGCCACTTTGGACAGTAGTACTATGGGTGACCTTTGGAGATAGATATGGTAGTTACCAGGTGATTTGTTATTATCTCTTGAGTTCTATTCATCGGTGGTTATCACCATTGGGTATTGTAAAAGATGATTGCATAAGACATTATCTCATTGGTTCTTGCAGCACTTGTTTCTCTTTTTAGAAAACTTGACTTGGCAATTGAATCTTCCCCACACCATTGCATACTACATTAAGTATACATTTTTGAATTATCATGGTAGTATCATCAACAAAACCTTAAGGTATCTTATTCTTACTCTTTTGTAATTGAAAATTGATCATACTCATCAAAATGTCATGGATGAACCTATCTCCTTTCTAGATATTTGACGGTTGAATAGCTTCGTTGACATGATTTCTATCCTAAATAATGAAATATATATACCACCCAATATTTTTTTGATGTATTGAAAAATTTGCGTTCTGTCTTAGATCTTTAAAACTCTAAACCTGTTACAACCAAAATGATCATTTTTGGACTATATGATTTACTAATCACGTGACTCTATAATTTATAACCCTATTAGGAAACCATTTTGTTTTTTTCCAGGGTGACACTCTTTGGGTATGTTGTTTCTTGTGGAGATAAATTATCTTTTCCAGGTTATGTACATATATTTGGAGATGAAGATTTAGGGAAAAATTATGGTATTTGTTTTATTTGATCAATTATTATGATTATGTGTCAAGATGTGTACTCGATTTTGGTATACCCCTACAGGTGACAACTAGAGGCTACATAGTAATTGTGATTTGGATATTTTCGTGTGTAATTTATTTGTAAACTTGACTTTTTTAGAACCATAAGTTTATTTATTTGAATTATTAGGAAGCTTTGAGGCTCTTCTTTCTTAGTTTTTTCTTTTTTGTAATATTTTCGTAGTTTGAATGTGGCTACTTTCCCTTTTCTCTTTGGTTACGAAGATTTTTTTTTCATTTTTAGTAACTCGAAGATGTATGGTTTTTGAGGCCAGTTGGATAATTGTTGTCAAGAATTTTATGTGGATTTTATTACTTGTTCGATGGAATGGTTTTATGTTTTTCATAATGTGTATACATGTTGTATAGGGATACACCCAAGGTATGCTAACTACATGCTTAGTGTTGGAGGACATGCCATTTTTTTGAGGTAACAGGGCACTATGTTTCCACAAGCATGAGGTGACCTACCATCACTTAGATACATGATACGTATTCCTCCTATGCTAGAGTGACATTTTTGATACTTATTCCTCTAATGTTTATATACTCTTATGATACATAACTCGCTATGGTTGAGTGAGTTTTATGATACTTAGTCCTCATATGGTGGAGTGAGATTTATGATTCTCATTTCTCCTTGGTGGAGTGGTCTTTACAATATAAAGTACTAGTTGGTGGGTTTGAAATTATTTACCATTGAGATAAATATGATATTTAGTTTAGACTTCATGGTTATGCTTGGGATAGTTCACTCTTTAGATTGTGGTTTACTGGAGGTCAATATACTTTTATGGTATGTTGATTCACCTATAGGGATACTTGATACTTTTGCTTGGTTTTTTTAGTTTCCTTGAGAAGTGTTTGACGTACTAGAATATATATTGTTTGAAAAATATTTTTATAATTGGATTTATTAGACACTATATTTGGAGAGATATGTTAAATTTAGTCAAGGGGACCCTGTTATAGGTGTGTTTTTTTGTACCATTTTTTCTTTGTGTTGTGCATGCCTCATTATATACTTATTTATATGAATTATATGATATGAGGACCATGTTTTGGGTGATCTATTACATTCCCCTCCTAGGTATGTGGGTGTCCTCTTCGTGAGGGAATGTGGTTTTTACGGTAATTTTTTTGTGTCATCATAGAATCATAGTTTGTTAATGTTCTTTCCCCCCTTAGTATGGTGAATGTTATGTGTATAACATTCCTTGTTGGTGAGTGTCATGTTATAATGCTTGCATAAAATGTGAAAAGGTGATGAATGTAAAATGGAATATGTTATGGTTTTAATTCTTAGATGACATTTTGATGTATTATGCTATTGGAAACGATGTGAAAACAATTAACTTTATGTGTTAAAAAATGATAATATTAAGGAACATGTAATCAAAGAGTTGTACTTATGGGAAAACTCTTAATTATGTATATGCTCATGAGAAAGCACTATTAAAAATGTTTTTGTTATGACAATGGAATCTAGTTAGATTTCTATACAGTAAAGAAAACTTCCAATCTTTTCAGAAAAATTAACAATCGAATAAAATTAGAATTTTTGTTTGTTCTCTTGTCGTCACGATTTGGAAATAGGGTCTTTGTTGTATATATCTTTCCCCCCGGGTAGATATAGACAAACAGGAGAATATGGGAATCAAAGAACTGAAACCCCGACATTTATTGCGTCACCAACAGCTGAAGGCGTGGGTAAAGGGTGCACAGCAAGAGGTGTTGACACGTAAAAGGATGCGCTAAGGCACAGGTAAAGGGTGCACAGCAAGAGGTGTTGACATGTAAAAGGATGCGCCAAGGCGAAGGTAAAGGGTGCTAATAACTTACTGTCGACATGCTGAATGGTGTGCCAAGGGTGCTGATAACTTGTTGTCGACATGCTGAATGGTGCGCCAAGGGTGCTGATAAATGGCTGTTGACATGCTGAACGGTGTGCCAAGGGCACTGATATCTTGTTATCGACATGCTGAACGGTGCACCAAGAGCGCTGATATCTTGCTATCAACATGCCGAACAGTGCACCACTTTTTGGGTTTGCTAGGGTTCTCACCTACCGCCATATGAGATGAATTAAATGCAGTCTGGAGGTGGTTGGGGTGGATTTCAAATTCCTCTCTTCTCCCTCTCTTTTTTATCCTATAAATTGTAAGGAGGGGCTTCTTTCTAAAGGTAGTGGTTCATCCTTTCAGCTCTGCCCTCCCTTCTTTTTCTTCCCCAGGGTTGAAAATGGGGTTTGAACCTCCTCCCCTGCTTTGTAATGGCATTTTTTGCCTTTTACCATTGAAATGATGTTCTGTGCAAACTTCTGGAGCAAAAAAAACGTGTTTTGTGATGCATCTGTCCATCCTTGCTCATTTTTCACTTGTTCTCTTCTTACCTCTCTTCATTGCAGGTATTTTTGCATGTTTTAATACTCATTACAGGTTTGGAGTTGTGTTCATGGAGTTTTGGGACATTTTCTATGTGAAATCTATCCTTGGGCCTGTGATGCGTCTGTCCATCATTCCCATTGCTCACCTCTCTTTGTTCCATGACAGTTTTGATAGATGTTCAACATTCTCCTTCTCTGGTGTATCACCGTTTAGTGTAGGCTTTTTTTTCTTTTTCTCTTCTCTCTCTCTCCCTATCTCCTTAGTGGTTAGATTAGGATTAGATTAGCTTTCCTGCACTAGAACAGCTTGTGGCAAGTAGTTTAGGAGTAGGAACCAGCCTTCTCTGGAGATTCCTTTCTCATATTTGCAAGTCCCACACTTGGAGAGAGGATTCAATGTTGTGCAATCACACTGGATGCTTCGAATGATCAAACTAGAAATATGATCAACATCCAGGGGGTGCTGTGATTTTGCTTCAACAGTTTTGGCACGCCCGATGGGACCTTAGAGGTCTTCCACTTCATGTTTTGTAGGTTGGTGTGTTCCTGTGAAGATTTCAGCCTTTGGAGGCACTTACAAACACATCTGGCGACTCCATCTGATCAATAACTCATTCTCTAAGTTGCAGACCTGTTTTTCATCCATTCCCACCCATCTTTCTTTCTATCTCTTTCATTCTTTTCCATTCCATGAAGGTGTGCAATCATGAATTCATTTCCATCATGGATTTCACATCAACAACAGCAGTATATCACACCTCCAACATGTTTTTTAAATCCTCCAAATCAGCATTTTGGTCAAGTTCAAGATCAACATGCATACCCATATGAACAGAAGTGCCAAAGTCAGTTTGGCTATGAAGTCCATCAAGAGCAAGAGTATGCATATAATGAAGACCATCAGATGCAAGATGCTGATCTGCTGGAAAAAATCCAAAAGATGGAGGTAAACATGTTGCAATCTAGGGCTCAGGCACAAATGAAAGCATTTGGAATCAGTTACAGAGCACCTTGTCCATGGGTGGGACCTTTTCCAAGGCATTACAACCCTCAAGAGAAGCTGGACTTCATGATTGCAACACTGCCATCGCTTACAAGTTGGATTGAAGGAATAGAGGTATATGAGAGGAGTATTGAGCGACCTTGTCAACGGGTAAGCATGCCATCTCATGCCTTTCTTTTTCCTCTTTCCCAATCTGTTTTACCTCAGCAGTGTCAAGTTTTAAACTCTCCATCTGCTGTCCCAAGTGTTGAATCCATTTCTCCACCCCCTAGCCTTCCACCTCATCTCGATTCTTCTTTCATTTTTCCTTCCAGACAGTCATCCCCTCCACAAGAGCTAAAAGAAATACCCCCTCCTCCAAAGAAACAAGAGGTTTCACCACCTCCACCACCAAACAAAATCATAAAATCAGTTGAGGTACAACCCATCCCTCCTCTTGCATTCCTAATTCCATGTGGGGAAGAAGAAATTGCAAAAATCAGTCATCAAGGACAGCAAGAGGAAGAGCCAAGAAAAGGAGAAATGATTAAGAGCTTAGTAAGTTTGGCTCTTAAATTTGGAATTGAGAAGATTCCTTTGCTAATAAAACCTACGGAAGAGGTTAAAGTTAGAGAACAAATGGTGGTCAAGACTGATTTTGTTGCAGCAGAAGAAGAAGATCTTGCAGTCCCAACTTGTCCTCTAGAGCAGCAGATTGAAGAGTTTGACTTGACAAACTTCATGCTAGAGGAAGAGTTCTACCAAGAGCAAGGTTGTCTTCAAACATTGGAGGAAGGAGAAGCTGCTCCAAATCCATAAGAAGAGGAGCACATCCCAGCTGTGGAGGAGAAAAGTGCAGATCCAAAGGCTTTGAGCACAAAGCAGGCTACAAGAGAACCTTCAGTTCTTCTTTCTACTTCACCTCTCTCAAGTTCTAGTGCTGAGGAAGAGTTTAACCTCTTAAACTCAATGTTGGAGGGAGAAAGAAACCATGGTGGTCAAGTTGCAGATCAAGAGAACACCATGGAGGAAGTAGAGCATTTGCAGCAGGACAACCATGAGGTAGTGTATCTATCAGATTTGGAGGACTGTTTTGATGGAGAAGAACTGGTTGAGTTTCCACCATTCTCTACTTCATCGTCCACGTTCCAAACACCTGAGCCTACTATCATGAAGGAGAGCATTCATTTGCAGCAGCCTGCATCTTATAACAGCTCTTTGGAATCAAGATTGGAAGATTTTAATCTTTCATGTTCTTCATTGGAGGAAGAGAAAAAACAGAGGAATTTCACCATTGCTTCCACACCATCCATGGAGGGTCTACAAGAGAACTCCATTCTTGGAGTTGAAAATCAGAGCTATGGGCATATCAAACGGATCAGACCTTGCCCAATCAGGTATTTGGCTTCATTAGAGCCAAAGGAGAAGCCACAACCAGTCATGCTTGCTTCTGAGCATGAGGGTGAGCTACAAAGCACCAAGGATCAGCTGTCATACCTCTTCAATCCAAATGCAGAGCAACTAAAAGAGGTATTGAATTTTCCTTCAGCTGATACCTTGATGATTTGGGTGGAAGACCAACTTCTTGTTGATTTCCCACTCATCCTAACAGCCATGATCAGCTCCAAATCAATTGCATGGCTGCCACTTTTGAGAAAGGGAAGCTATTTCTCACAACCAGTTGCAGGGTTTGTTTAGCTTGCCTTTGCTTCCAGTTAAAGTAGAGTAGGTAGGTTTTCTTTCAGCAGAAGAAGTGCTTGTGCACACTCTGCATGTTCCATTTGGAGCATGTATGATTTTTAGTTGTGTACATAGTTTTTGGTGTTGCTGGTTTTGCTCTGGCACAGTTCATTTCAGCGGCATTTTGGTGAAAGGTCAACTCCAAGTTCAATGGGTTTCAAGTGGCTCAGAAGGGATTTTTCAAAGTTTAGATCAGTTTGTAGGCTACAACTCATGACTCCATGCCCAATGGATGCTTCAAAAGGCCACTGATCTTTTACCTAGCAGGCAGGTGATCCCGTTGAGTCGCCAAATTGTTGTATATATCTTCCCCCCGGGTAGATATAGACAAACAGGAGAATATGGGAATCAAAGAACTCAAACCCCGACATTTATTACATCACCAACAACCGAAGGCACAGGTAAAGGGTGCATAGTAAGAGGTGTTGACACGTAAAAGGATGCGCCAAGGCGCAGGTAAAGGGCACACAACAAGAGGTGTTGACACGTAAAAGGATGTGCCAAGGCGCAGGTAAAGGGCGCACAGCAAGAGGTGTTGACACGTAAAAGGATGCGCCAAGGCACAGGTAAAGGGCACCAATAACTTGCTGTTGACATGCTGAATGGTGCGCCAAGGGTGCTGATAACTTCCTGTCGACATGCTGAATGGTGCACCCAGGGCTATGATAAATGGCTGTCGACATGCTGAACGGGGCGCCAAGGGCATTGATATCTTGCTGTCAACATGCTGAACGGTGCGCCAAGGGCGCTGATATCTTGTTGTTGACATGCTGAACGGTGTGCCACTTTTTGGGTTTGCTAGGGTTCTCACCTACCGCCATATGAGATGAATTAAATCTAGTCTGGAGGTGGTTGGGGTGGATTTCGATTTCCTCTCTTCTCCCTCTCTTTTTTCTCCTATAAATTGTAAGGAGGGGCTTCTTTCTAAAGGTAGTGGTTCATCCTTTCAGCTCTGCCCTCCCTTCTTTTTCTTCCCCAGGGTTAAAAATGGGGTTTGAACCTCCTCCCCTGCTCTGTAATGGCATTTTTTGCCTTTTACCATTGAAATGATGTTCTGTGCAAACTTCTGGAGCAACAAAAACGTGTTTTGTGATGCATCTGTCCATCTTTGCTCATTTTTCACTTGTTCTCTTCTTGCCTCTCTTCATTGCAGGTATTTGTGCATGTTTTAATACTCATTACAGGTTTGGAGTTGTGTTCATGGAGTTTTGGGACATTTTCTGTGTGAAATCTATCCTTGGGCCTGTGATGCGTCTGTCCATCCTTCCCATTGCTCACCTCTCTTTGTTCCATGGCAGTTTTGATAGATGTTCAACATTCTCCTTCTCTGGTGTATCACCGTTTAGTGTAGGCTTTTTGTTCTTTTTCTCTTCTCTCTCTCTCCCTGTCTCCTTGGTGGTTATATTAGGATTAGATTAGCTTGCCTGCATTGGAACAGCTTGTGGCAGGTAGTTTAGGAGCAGGAACCAGCCTTCTCTGGAGATTCCTTTCTCATATTTGCAAGTCCCACACTTGGAGAGAGGATTCAATGTTGTGCAATCACACTGGATGCTTCAAATGATCAAACTAGAAATATGATCAACATCCAGGGGGTGCTGTGATTTTGCATCAACAGTCTTTTTCTGTAAATGACATTAGTCATGTTGATAATACCTTTTCTTACTATCAATTTTAGTTCTTGGAATTTTGTTGCCTGAAGGATGATGCTCTTATAATGGGAGGGAGATGTAGGGTCCCTCCCATTGTTGGTTCAATAACCTCATTGCACAATCACTTAAGTTTGATCCCTTGGTGTGGCGGAGTCAATTTTGCATATAGTGTTGACTTTGGGATTTTGAATCACACTCAAAGGAATTTTGTAGTGTTATCTAGGGTGGTGGTAGACCGATGACCCATTGGTATTCACCAAATAACCTCCTCCCTCTTTTTTAGATAGTTCAAAAAAATGTATATAATAAAGTAAATGTATATATAGATATATTGATATGTGTAAATTATATATATCAAAATGATATTAATAAATTTAAAAATAAAATAAAATAGAGAAAAAAAATCACTTTTGAAGTGTGGAATAGGGAGGAGGAGTTGGGAGTTGTTCTTTTTGTTTTAGGTTGTTTTCCCTTCTCTTTTTCCTATTGGAAATGACATCCGCATTGGAGGAAGGTGTTGGCATAAACAATAATGGTTGCACCAAATGCAAAAATTGGTTGGTTAAGAGGTCACCTAGACCTTCTTCAAAATTTGTTTGGTAGGTCTCAAGCTGGATTCCATAACCTTTCCTTGTGTTCTCCCATACAATATCCAAATGGGAGCTTGAAACAAGATAATGGGCGTCCATCAAGCTTTTTAGAAGGGGATTTCTTACCAGTTATGGCCACATGGACATACCTGACCGTGTAAGCTTCATTTTTATTTCATTAGCATGTAGTTGCAGTTCAAAGGAGGAGCTTTTATCAGTTTCTATGTGACCAAATCTATTTCATTGTGCCTATAATAAATATATATGTTTGTGTGCATGGTTTCCTATTTTTGAATATTGTGCTAGCTATCTCAAAAAGTCTGTAACCTTTGTCATTAACATACCATTTCAACCTAGGTAGTTATGTGGAGCAGTTTGCTTAGTGCTTGATGGGAGTTTAAGGATGTAGGACTGCCATTCAAAAGTAAGGAGATCAATGAAATGCAGAGGAATAGTCTTTTCCTCTAAACCTGCACAAGGATAAGAGAAAAATAATAATAATAACAAATAAGACTTGTTTCTCTGATGGAGAGCGTATGACTCTTAGATATGCGCAAAATTTATCTATTGAAAAGGATTTGGAAACTCAGATATAACAAATTGATAAGTATTATGTAGCCTTGATAACCTCCTAGCACACTTTTAGTTTTATCCACTGCCACTCAGTGGTTCTTTGAATTATGGACTACAATAGTTGAATCTATGTGTTGTAGTAGGGGGATTTGGAGTAGTATTCAGAACATGATTCAAATCATCCCATGTTTTCATTAAAAAAGAGGGGAAACTCCACTCTTCCATCATTTACAAGAAGTTTTTTTTTATACAAATGTGTTAAGTTAGAATCTTTTGGGACACACGTGAAATGGTTGACCAAAGTCTCTCATGGTGGACTTGTAGAATGTGTTTTCAAATCAGCCATGGAACTCCTCTCGCATTTGTTTCTTCTCTTCTAGGAATCAATTCATTCTAAAATTTCTACTTGCTTGTAAATTATTATTATGTTTATAATAGTTTAAATTTGGAATCAAGTTTGTTTTTATGTTTTGTTAGCAAATCACATAATAAGCACATAAAGCATTTTTCTGTATTATGTAAAACTAGTGCCGTGAAAATTTCATTGGATGGACTATGAAAACACCTTAAACATTAAAAAAAAACTATTAGCATGTTCACCATTAGTGGATGTATCGTAATATCCAAACTAGATTTATAAACGTGCACTATAATGCAAACTATCAATTTTAAATAGTCCTCAAGTTATGCTAAACACCTCTCAAAGCTGCCATGCAAGAGGCATCTCTGAACCTCTTTTTCACTGTAAAAATATTACATCTTCTCCCTTGTCATATGGTGAACCATTCCCAACCTAGAAATATCACCGATACATTTTATGCTCATGTTTGCAAAGTGCATTTCCAACCGCTTCAGAAAATGGTTTGTTGGGAGCAATTGTTTGCCTACGACTGAACCCTTTAGAAACCACCTCATATTGTATGCGTTTGGATCCCATAAGAAACATTTGACCCTATTAAAATCTTCATTTCTATATGGAGAATAGTGCAGAGTCCTTGGTTTTATCTTTTATTCTCGAAAAATCATTTTACACCCCTATTTTGGAGCCCAATTGACTTAGTTTGCTTGAGACAAAATGGATTATTTTAGCCAATGGGCTTCATAAATTTATTGTAGTTTGAGCCTTGATTACATGTTTTGGACCCAATTAGTTGATTTTGATTCTCTGTATGGTAGAATAATTAAATATCCCATTTGGGTGTCCCATGCCATTTTTGCAAGCCCCTTTCTGTGGCCGCTTGGGCTAGTTTGCACAACAACACAACAAAGGCCTGTGGACCTACATTGACTGTCTAAGGATAGTTAATGTTTAAAATTGATGCGATTCTTGGAAATACATATGATTAGTAAAAAATAAGGTTTGTTACACTCAAAAATATTGTTAATGGAAATTTGGAATCACGTAAGTTTGCACGTTTACCTAGACCCCTGTAGCAACAATGAGAATGAGAATCGTGTTAGAGGTCACAAAACATGTATTAATCTAAAAATATTTTTAGAATGTGAATTTTAAAACTCAAAATGGATGGTGTCATCTCTCACCCTCTTTTATTATAGAAATGGTTTGGTTGTGTAAAATAAATGTGTGTTTTCTTTGTATCTTATCACTCTCTAAATCCTTAAAAGTTGTCTTGAATTGATGAGTATGGAAAGTAAATAGTTATTTATCTCTCTGAATTTGAATTGACTTGGGAGTTTTTTTAGTGTGTTAAATGGAAGGGGTGGATCCATGCTAGAAATTTTCCATTGACCATGTTTATAATAATATGATGGGTTGGAGGTGACATGGTGGGATTAAAATGATTGTTTAAAATATAAGTTTAAAGATGCCTATAACTTGAATAATGTGTAATCTTGATAGAATAGAAACGTGTTTTATTTTAACAATTGTACAAGTATTATTTAATGAAGAAAAGATCATTTTATTATTCTTGTGTGGTAATGAATGATTTGAATAATATTTTCATTGAATAATGTGTACTTAGTTAATTATGATAAATTCTTGTAATTTTGCATAATGTCATGTTAGTGAACTTTAACTTGAAAATTACATTCTTTCTAAACTCAAAAAGTGATAACCCTGGCTAGTTAATGATTTTGGAAATTAATGGTGTTAAGGATTGAAAATAATGTGGTGTACTACTTGACAATATATGCCTTTAATGAAGTGAGAAATATACAAAATTTAAGAGGAGAACCTATGCTTTGAGCATATGTCAATTGTTCTATGATCATCTACGAATAACATGTGATATTTTGCCGATATCTAGTAATAATTTCTTGTGGGATAATAATATTGTATTTATTCGAGTGTGGACCGCATTGTAGGTGGTGTAATTTTTAGTTCATCTTGGAATAAACTTAGCATATGTTACATTAATAAAATTCTTATGAGTGAAATATGCAGCCTATCTTTCTCTCTCTCTTGAATTTGGACATATAATATGTATCATATGTTCCTGGTAAAACTCATGTTCTTTCCCCTTTGACACAATTTTAATGAGAAATTGAGCCCATTGTTATAACTCAATGTTGAGACCTCATTATGTTAATACTAATAAAACAAATGATTACACTTAGAGAGATAACATGGAAATTTATGGGATTTTGACACAAAATGAGTGTTATGTGACTTTTAAACATTGTATCAATGATGTTAGTTAAATGAGTAATATTCATAAGTTAACTACAATAAGGAATGAAAATAACACAAGTGTACTCTTTGTGAATTAAGGTTTAAATAAAATGAGAAACTTAAATTTGAACATGAGAACATGTGGTCACATATGTTAAATACTTTTCAAATTAATGTTGTAAAGAAAATGCACCCAATGATAATAAAGATGTAACCTTATGAAAAATGGGTGCAAGATGGATGACGTCTTTTCACCATTTCTCTTGATGGTGGTTGTGCTTTTATAATGAGTACCACTCTTGAATCATGTGGGAAAGGATTCATAGTGACCCACTTTTTTTAAATCACCTTCGTGCCTATGATAAGCCTAATGTATGATAAAATTTTAGAGAGCCATGTGGTGTAGACCATTTATGTGAAGGTATTCTTAAATATTTTGTGATTGAGTTGGGAAATGACCCCCAAGGATCATAGTTTGTGATCCTTATGGAGATGAATTGAAATTGGTACTTTAGACCTTCCTAGGAGGAGGTATGTGTACACATCCATGTAGCTTGTGTTAAACATTCCTTTTGCACTCGAAATAAATTGGGTATGTGTGTATTCATGGACTTCTTGTTGTTATTTGCGCTTCAATTATTTGTACTAAAAAGGGAATTAAGTGATGTCATCCCTGGTAAACTTTTGTTATATGTTTTTTCTTTAAAAAGATTACCATAATTTTAGTGTTGATTTTGGGTTGTGAAATTATGGGTCATTCTATTAGGGTCAAATCCCCCTTGTCTCCGCTCTATAAAAATTTAGTGGAGCTTCACCAAAAATGATAGTTCCTACCCTATGGGGTCCTATCTAAGGCCTCACTATTGTTGTCAAATACATACCTCACTTCACAAAAGCCACATAAAAGTGAATTTTTTTAATGTTAAAAGGAAAAATCCTCCCACAAATTTATATATCCCACCATTACATGGGTTTTGTCCAAATGACTTGGTAGTTACCTCCAAGACACCAAATTTACTAAAAGGAAAAGAAGTATATAAATAGTTATTTTTATTCCCAATATCACCTTACAGTGCATAGGAAGAAGATATGCAGTTGGAGACAAGGCTAAAAAAATGTAAAATAAAATTATACAAGAAAATTGAAATGAATAAACAAAGCATTAAGAAAAGAATGTGTTTCATCAATGATATATCAAATATGATAATTGAGTTAATTACATAAATAAGAAACAAGAAAATATATGTGATTAAACAATGACTAACCCATTAAAGTAAGAAAAATATTAAATAAGAAAGAAATACGAAAAAGGTACCATGATCATGATAGAATCATCAAAATATGATTTAAACAAAAAAAGTGAAGGTAAGTACATGAATTGGCTATTTTGTATGATTATTATTTATATCTTTGACAATGGACATGGTAGTTCCAAATGATGGTTAGTAGTTTTCCACAAAAACTAATAACCCATAGGAATCCATACAAATAAATAAATCAAAAATCATGCTAAAAGAAAAGGACACCATGAAAAATCCACAAAAACACAAAGCAGGGTAACAAAAATATCGGAAAACCACTACAATAGATAGAATAGATTCCGAAATTGTAAATAAAAGTACAAAATAGTGAACCCACTGTAAAAAAAATAAATACTAATAAAATATATAACTACTACTTACCTCGGTGCTAATACTAAAATTTTATATTCATCTAGCGTAGGTAAAAACACTGTGATAAAGTTGAAAAACCTTTTTCATGAATAAAATCATCCCTAAACAATCACATAGCCATTAATAAGTAATAAGAACTTCATAGTGATATAAAAACCAAAAAACAACTTAACAAATAAGTATAAGAATAAATGTGTTTCCATGAACAAAAAAAGTGAAAAATGACAAGAAAAGCATCGAAAAAACATTGAAACCAAGCTATCAACATATGGCTTGTATTATTGAATGCACATCCAATAAAGGTATGAAGAACTATAGAAAAGATCCATAGATCTCTTGAATGTGGAAAAAGTAGTTTTTTTCTAGAACATAACCCCTAGCAATGAATGTAGAGTCACTAAGTTTATAGGTAGGGCCACTATTTGACCAAGAGGGATATATGAAGTTACACATTATTGTTCAAACCTAGACCTACAAACCCAAAAACTTTGATATTTTATGTCTAAAAATTTGGAAAAGTTTTTCCTCCTCAAAGTCTACAAAATAGACTCAGACCTACCAAACACATGGAAAACTCAAAAAATTATGGGATATGAAAATTCATGTGAGAGAAAGAGGTTTCCCACTTTGCATGATAAATATTTATGATAGGTTTTAATTTTAATCTAATTAGGTAAAGATTACACCTATAATTTATTAATATCTAGCATTTATACTATATTCATCAATATAATACAATGGAAGGAAATAAAAAAAATTGAACCAACATAAGTACAAAAATATCAAACCTCCCTTTGTTTTTCGGATGCACCTTTGATATGTGGATGTCCATTAAACCATTTATAAGGTAAAATGCATATTTAATTTCTTAAGAGGAGGTAATTGATGAAATAAATAGTTGTTCTAAATTGGTGTTATCCATATTTGGCAACCTTTTACATTCAAAAAAGGGGTTTTCTCAATTTTCTTAAGCTTTACAAGAGAAAAATGGTCATATAATAATTTGGCATGTTTTGGACTAGATTGGGGGTTTCTTATATAGGTTTCTACTTTAGAAAATCTGTTAATATTTGTGCATGTGGGGTAATGGAGATGTAGAATTTGATTTAGCTAATTATGAGTAATATTAATTAATTAGGATTAATACTCCATGTGATGTGATGGGAATTAATTAGGAGGAAGGGGATTTAATAAATTAACTTGTATAAAAAGCTAAATATTTAATTAAGATGGAATTTATTGTGTAGAATAGGTGAACTAATTAATTAACAAATGGACATAATTGATAAGTGAAGACTAAAATTAGTATGATTTGTGCAATTTATGATTAAATTAATATATTTGATTTAAGGTGTATACAACACTAAACCACCTATATAATAATAGACTTAGCCATGAAAGCTTATCCCAAGCCATAAAATTTAATCCTTTAGTGAAACACTTGAATGTAAGATTCCAATCTACCTTATGCAGTAAATTTGAAAACCATTTACATAGATTGTTGATGCTTGAACATATGAAATCCTTTTTTTAATCCATAAATGTTGATTTCAAACTGTTAGAAGTTAGAAAAATCCACCAAGTATTGTGTCTTGATGAGACCAAACCCATTTGATCAAATGATAATATCTAGAACCGAATGAAGTGAATTTCAACATAGTTATAGTTGTAGAAGACACACATGGGTCTTTATCTATCCTTCATGGCCATGGAATATCATAATAATATATTTTGAATCCCATTCTAATGAAGGGTAACATTCCTAAGAAAATCAAATTAAAACCATGAACAAATGAGGGAATATCCTTCAGGGGATATTTACTTTCATTTTTATCTATAATCCCCACTTAGATACTTAATAATTCTATAAGAGAAAATATTTTTCATAATGAACTAATAAAACTTTATGAGAGCTCATTGGTAGTTGTTCTTAGAGGCATTTAATGTAGGATTTTCATATAGATATATTTGGTTATGTATAAGCTTAGCAGAGTCTACAAGCTTAAGATATGTCCAATATAATGAAATTATTAGTGGAATTATCATAAAATATTATTATATTATTTGTTAAGAGTGTAAGGGAAATATTCCTAAATATATAATCTATTTGCACATATATTAACAAATGAATCTATTATTATTTGATGTTTAAGATTTGTGATTGAAGTATTTCTTTAGTGAGATATAACCTAGAAAGTGTTGTATGGTGTAGGATCATCTTCATTTAGGATAACATTTCTAACCTAGAGTGTATTATAATTTATCTTCATTGCATAAAGGATACCCTTATTCAAAATCTTAAAGAATATATTTTATGTATATTAAATAATTAAATTTAAACTTCCTCTAAAATTGAGTCAAGTGATACCACATGATCTCAAGTGGTTCAAAACTACCAAAATTTTAAACCATCACCTATTATGAATGATAATATTGTATACACCTAAGTTTTCAATCTTCATCTTTCATATCTATTACTAACAATTTCTTTGTGCGTGTAAGGGTCACTGATGCATTTATTTCTTAAGTGGGTGCTTTAAGGGTCCTACCATGAATGGGGTATGAATTTTCACATATTCATTACGGGTTAGAGACATTACACATAGAGAGTATCATTATATAGTCATAGTTTTAGTTATCCTTATATTAGTTATCAATGTCCCTTTATGTCTCATACATGTTGCACTTATAAAACCTTTCATGCATTTCATCACGTGGCACATGTTTCATCCATTTTCTTTTTCCATGACCCCTCTTTTTCACTTTACATGAAATTTAGTATCCTTGGGTGACGCCATCACCCATAGGAGATGGTGCGGGTGATGACGTCAGTGTTAGAATTTTCCCTGGTCGACACCATCATCTACGGGTGATGATGTCATGTGTGTGTGTGTGTGTGTGTGTGTATATATATATATGGTCACCATACCCTAACATTATGAAGGAAGCCATAATCATAGGAACTAGAAATTTGATCTTCCCTCTTGTGCATACTTCACAGTTACTCACTTTTCCCTTAGTTCATCTTGCACTTGACTTGGATTGGATTGGAAACTCTTCTTGTTTAGATTTTTGGCACTAATCAGTCATCTATAGTGATTCTAGGTCAAGAATGGTGTTCCTCTTCTCCACCCAATAGAGACTATCTGTTGGTGTTCTATTTCTATGGAGAGATAGATGCATTAGTGACAACCCTATAGGTAAGTTCTCAAACTCTCTTTGTTATTTTTCATAGATTAGTTCATTTCCCTTCCCCATTTCTATATGTTAGCTTAAAAGTATATGAAAATTGATGTTATTTATCATATTTATATTATATGTTCAGCTCCTCAAATTTCATTTCTTTCATTTTATACCTAGTGTTGTAGTATAAATTGTGCATTCTTGGATTATCCCCAATCAATCTATATCTATCCACCATTTACCGATATCCTAAGAGGGCAATCTCCTCTATCTTGACTGTGGGCCTCATAAACCCTAGGTTGACCTAGTTTAGGGATTACTTACCTCTCTATTTATGAACTTTGTGCTCATCATAGCCCCTTTAAATCAACCCACCATGTGCCAGTTTATGTGTGTCTCATATTTGTTACCTCGTTACCCTTGTAGAATGGAATACTTTGGAGTACAAACTATAGAGACACATTCTTGGTCTACCATACATTTATGGTGAACCCAATATGAATCATGAATTCCTCATGATCTATCATATCTCATTAAAAGTATCCATCTCCAAACTTGATCTCACTCAAAACCACCAAAAAGCAAAAAAATCTCAAAATCCTACCTCCAAAAACACCATCGCCTAGGGTCGATCATGTCTATTCCAGAACATTTGTTTAGAGACACCATTAGACCCTATGTAATATTTCTAGCTTAATCAATCCTTTTTTTTCCTGTGAACTTGTCTCATGATGACCATCGTCCCCTATGTAAATATTCAATAGGGCCAATTGTGTTTAAAACACAGATTACCAAAACCCTGTTTTTAGCTCCCAAATTAAACAAATGTCACCTTTAAGGATATTTTTGTAAAAACTAAACCACCTAAATTTCTCCATGGGATATTACTTTGTGCCTACATCTCTTTTTCATGCTCCTAAATTCTCTAGTTCCCATTCTACAAGCGCTTACCTTCCTATTAACCCCAATCTCACCCATGATATTCTATTGTCTCAACCCTATCACTCTAAAGGGTCATATTAGGGTCTTTTAGTATAAAGTAATGTGGTTGATGTTGAGAAAATAGATATCCTCAATCTATTATTAAGAATATGAACAATAATAAGTAATTTTCCCCTGATAAGGATGGATGTTTTCAAAGGATATCCACTGATGTGATGGAAATGGCCATGGTCCGTCCTAACTAGGGAATACCCTATCATGAGTTGGATCCTCCCTGTAGGAATTATCACGATGAATATCCCAAAAATCCCACTAAAAACACAACAATCATGAATAAGAACGCACAATAAAATTTCATTCTTCTTTTATGGATCCTAACATGGTAATAGTCAAACTCCTAGATCAGATGGCATTATTCTAAGTTATCACCATGAATTGCATGATCTAAATGAAAAATTAAATGTTGAAAATTTAATCTCAAAATGTGGTTTCCAATATACCTTCTTACGAATCTACCACATTGGTGGATGCACATTGGAATCATATTCCTCCTCTTCCAATCTAGAGTAATATGTTACAAATTGTTTGCAATTATCCTTTAAGTCCATACATCACTACCATTGACTTGTGAGATACTTTCCCTACCATATATTATGATGGTTCCATGGATCCATACCTCTACCTTAAGAAATTTGGTAATTGTACGTACCCAAAATTGTAAGGTACTGTACTGCCAAAACAGTGTAACAAGTGCCCCGATGATGATACAAGTCTCCTTGCAAGGTGTTCGGGATCCGGAAAAGCCCTCGGAGTATGCGTTAACATCCCGCATGCCCCGTTTAGCCCCCGCGCCCTTTGTTTTCCCCTTTTTCCCTCTTTCCTTGGCCTCTTGACCTTCAGTGACGAAACCACCACCCTGCAGGGCGGCGGTCTCGTGACCGCCGTCCCTGAACAAGGCGGCGGTCCTGTAACCGCCGCCCTGCTTATAGCGGCGGTCCTGTGCGCATTTTCCAGAACACTCTTTTGACGCGACTCGCGTGAAATATCACGATTCACCAGCTTTTCTTTGCCGACTTGAGCATGCATTTATGTTTTTGGTCCCCTGGAATAGTGTTTTTCCTTTGTTTATTGTTTAGGAGTTCAATTTGGTTTTGGTTTTTGGGTGTTTGAATTCCTATAAATGCATTGCTTGTGCTGAGGCAAATGGACCACCATTTTTGGTCCTTGGCTTAGAGTCTTCTCATTTTTCAGTGGTTTGGTCTGTTAGCTTGCTTAGGATTGATAGCATAGTTCATTTCATACTTGGTTAGTATTTTTCAGCTGTTGGTAAGCCAACAGACCCATCTTGTGCAGGCAGTGCTGTTATTTCATCCCAATCCAGTTAGAAGCTTGCCTCTTTTGAAGTTTTGATCTTTGCTCTCATTCCCTCATTTGCAGTGTCCTTTAGTTAGTTAGCTTTGTTTAGAATCCTTAGTTTTCTTCATTGCATGTTTTGTTAGTATTGCTGTTGCAGCTGTTGGTAAGCCATAGATCCAATCTTGTGCAGGCAGCGCTAGTCATTTCATCCAATCCAGTTAGAAGCTTGCCTCTGAATCTTCTCTTTGCTACAGTGCTTTATTCTGTTTGTTCATTTGGGATTGACTTAGTTCATTTATATGCTGTGTTAGCTTTATTCAGTTGCTGGTAAGCCACATATCCAACTTGTGCAAGCAGTGTCTTTATTTTATCCAATCCATTAGAACAGAATAGCTTAGGAAGCCATTAAAGTTGCAGGTTTTGCTCTTCGTATAAGATAGTTACAGGTTCTGGTCGCTTCATGTTGCATGACTCGCAGTAAAATCCCGCTAGGAATCGCATAAGCCAAGCTCTGTACTCTTGCGCTATCCCTCTCCTACTCGCATTCTCGGTCTGCATTCTGAGATGTCCTTGTCCCAAAATCTACTCTTATCAGTGCTAGCATTACACGCTTTTCTGGATCCATGTGAACACGAAAGAATAAGGAGATCATACTAAGGGGACAAAATCACATACACCATCGGATTCGCCACTGATCTCTGCGGAGTCCAGGTTTTAAACATTTCAAAGTTCTAGTCAGATTCATATCAAATAGAGTAGTTAATCGCTTTATTTCATTTCATTCTATTCTCGACATTGCCAGGGAAGCTGTGGGGATTGATAGTTTTTGAGAAACTATGATTCACTCCTCACTTCTGAGGTAGGATCGAGAATCTTGCCGGTAGATTAGACAAACTATTTTATTTAGAATAATTCTACAAAATCACACAGGCAAATAACTACACTCGGTTATCTTGTCTGTTTTAAATTATTGTTTAGTTATTATTTCTAGATACGCTTAAAATAGTTTGCTTTCCTTAAAATTATTAGAATATTTCTTAGAAGAATAAAAGATAGTATATATGTTAGATTTAGATTTCACGTAGTTAGAATTTGTTTCGTTACAGTTAGATTTGCATTTTGTTTCATATGACAATCACGGGACCTCAAGAGCCCAGGGAATATATATTTGAGCCAATCGTGCCTCAACCAAACCTAGTCACAGCAATAATTGACATAGACCAAAATCTCAGGATACAAGTATTCCGAACAACCACAGATTTACAACTGATCAGTTCTCAGTTAAGAGGATTAAACATAGAAGACGACCAAGCACATGCGTTTTGGTCAAGTCAGCCAAACTACAGATTACCCTAGAAAACATCCACATGACTGTAGAAGGGCTCGAAAGAGAACAAACATTCGGGTGTGATCCTCTAGTTCCACAGCCAGACGCTGGAGACACCCTCGTAGATATAGATACCAGCTTAAGAATCCAGGTTGCGAGAACGCCTGTAAGGTATTCTGAGAAGATTGCACAACTATTGGTTCTAAACATAGAAGCTGAGAAAGCATACGATTACTGGATACTAGGGATTAGAACTTGATCCCGCGTATGACCATAACAGGACCGCAACAACCAAGAGTCTATGGTTGTGATCCACAGATCCCACAGCCCAACGAATCCACAAGTCAGTTAGACATAGACACTGGCCTACGCATCTTGGTATTCAGGTCCACTCCACTTCCACCTATCATCATCGAACAACAACTTTCCTTACTAGATATAGCGGCTAACGAAGCTAGGGAATTCTGGACTAGGCCAGAAAATCGTCCATAGAGTCAATTATATTCATCATCCACTATATGACCTTATCAGGAGATATACACGAAACAATCCCAGGTCATTTTCCACGTATTCCACAACCCATAGATCGAATCATGCCAGAGCTCGATATTGATTGGAGCCTTCGAGCAGTCATCCTTGCTGATCGATCTATCACACCAGTCCAAGTTAGAAGGGCCTTCTTTGCCTTAGATTCGCAAATTCCTCTAGTGCGTGTCGAAGACATTAGACTGCCTAACTAGTTTGTCTGCATATTCTACCCCCACCGGCTGTCTCGGCACGACCTCGGGAGGTCGGGTACGCGGAAGAGTTACTTGTTGATTCTCACGCTCACCTGTCACTTTTCCGACGTACAAAATTTTCACCTTCTGTATGAACCTTCACCAACAAAATTGACGTGAAACAAACAACTGTTTCACCTTCTCTTTGAGAAGTTTCAAGTCTTCTCTCTTCCACCTTCGCTCCTTCCCATTATTCTGCGGGTATTCATATACCCCCCGAATATGTCGGGATTCGATGCATATGGCAGACCCCTCTTGGGTCTTGAGGCATACTACGCCCAACAGAACAGACAATCATCACCCTCGCTCTCAGTATGGGGTGACAACTATTCAACTAATCAGTTGTCAACACAAACCCCAAGAATCAGATATAGTTCATCTTTTCAAACTAAGGAGTTAGATCAACCCCCTCGAACCCAACAAACAGAGCCTTCAGGTTCAAACAATATGACGTTTACCGGAGAATCTGGTTCGTCTCCTCAAATGCTACTCAGACCACAAGTTAGTAGGCAATCGGATCCATACCTGGTCTTAGATGATGGACAATCAATACGTTATCCTAGGAGTGAACAACGCTCCCGGGGAATGTACCCACCTGTAGGAGGTTTACAAATACAACCCGAAATCTCTTTTCAAGAAAATACCTCTATGCCACTGCATACAGGAAATATTCTTGGAGAAACTTGGCAAGATAGCGATCAGTTTATGACAGGATATCACGTACCTTTACAACACCAAGGTATACAACCAACGCCGCTCAGGCAAAGTACCGTGACTTCACCAAATGAAGTCATTTCAACGTTAGTAGAAAGAGTGAGAGGGTTAGAGCTGGCTCAAGCAAGTCAAAATTCTCCGTTCATACAAACAGGAAGTTCTAATCCTCCATACCACTCTGGCCAAGTAGATCTCCTTACAAGAATAGGCACGTTAGGCATGCCTCCTCAATATCCACAACAAACGCCAACAAGGCCCACCATCTCTAACACTATTCCTCCAGGTCTGGTGTCAAACAATCCATTCCTTGACAATACCCCGTCCTACTTAAACATATACTCTAAATCACCACAAGGAGATATGTTCTCCTCTCCCGGCATGTTTGCTCAAACGCAGGGACCTCCCTATGCCCCTGCCAACACATACGTTGCACCGTATCAACAACCTATCCCACCACCACTCCCTCAGCAAACACCATCAATGGTCGAAAGCTATGCAATAGGGACTTATTCAGAATACCTAAAGGAACCCTTAGATTTCACCATACGAAGCGTCATGCTTCCAAGACCTCTCCCTGATTTGCCCAAGTTCAAGGGTGAGGGAGATCCAAACGCGCATATCAAAGCTTACGCTACAGCCATACGAGAATTACTCCCTTGGGATGGGGTTGTTGCTAAAATATTTCCCAAAACCTTGGAAGGCATTGCTCTCGATTGGTATTATAGAATACCTGAGGCTTCCATACATTCATTCAAACAACTTGTGTCTGAGTTCATCAAGGCCTTCGACATGAACAAACTATTAAGAACAGGAATCAGGGAGTTCTTACACATCAAACAAGAGCATAACGAGTCTGTCGCCCACTTCATCCAAAGGTGGCGTACCATCCTTTATTCATCAGCAAGTGCTCCAAACATGGATCAGATGGAACTATGCGATTTATTCCTTCATTCTCTCAGTAGAGAAGTGAAGGAAGAAGTCCAGAAGTTCCCACTAAGGACTTATGATGAAGTACTCGAGAGCGCTCTGCGAATAGATCAAGCAGCGATAGATAGTGGTCGTAAGACATATGGAACAAACGGGAGGTTAATCACCTCCACTCAAAACACTACAACTACCACAAATGTCAATCAAGGACCCAAAATCCTTAACAAAAATCGTGGGGTAACAACGGATGGGGTAACCGACCAGCCCAAGAGGGTAAATGTTGTTAATGCTCCGTCACAAACAAACAACCAACGAAACAACAACTTTACCCCGACAATCAATACAGTGGATTTTAACCATCCACAACAACAACAACAACGGCGAAATCCCATACAAGGGCCAAGCCAAAACTCATTTGGTTACCAAAACCAAAGTCAAAACCTAGAAACAACAATTCCAAAACTTTAGTCCTAATAGGCAATAGTTTGATCGGAATTTTAGGCCACAATACACACCAAACCAACAAAACGGAAATTACAACCCCAATTCTTATTGTGGTTTCCATAAAATTCGAGGTCACGATACTAGAACGTGCCGTGACTATAATAAATTTATGCAACGCTTGCCAGAAGAACAAAGATAGTTCTTCACAGACCTATTTTTGGCGGATCCCGTCTCATCATCACCAAATACTCTCGCAGGGGCAGTTTCTCCTCAGAATGCTCCCCTCAAAATCTTTAATGATCCGCTCCCAAATCATGATAGCAATAGGCTGAATCCAACCGGAACAAACAAAGGTGCAGTGACAGGGAAACAATGATCATGAAGCCTCGACTTCATTAAATCTGTCAGTTGCGCCACAGTTGGGAGCTCAACCGAGACCTAAGATAGTCAGTTTGGTAGAATTAGACGTTGAACTACCTATCGAAGCTATAACAAGAACACGAGAGTATTTCTCTCAACCGAGCCCAAGTCATCTGCCAGAGGCAGATAAGAGTCATCAAATAGTTGAAAAACCCATCGGTGCCTATGATTTAATTAGTGACCTAACAAAGACCTTCTCACACATTTCATTTTTGGACTTACTAAAGAACTCTCCCCCTCACAGAGCTGCTCTTTTAGAAGCATTAGGTCTAGGCCATCTAATTAACATCACTCCACCTCCTGAAACACAAGTAAATCACGTAGATTTTGATATCCACCCTCCGGGGCAGCCGGACAAGGATGTCGAATTCATTTTCGAAATAAGTAAAATGCCCACAGATGCTGAGATCGCACGCCGAGGTGACCCAGCCTTACACTTGCAAGTGTGGGTTTATAATAACTATGTAAAACGGGCAATGGTTGACGATGGGGCCGCAATTAACATAGTCCCTTTCTCTTTCCTCCAAAAACTTGGATATGGAGAAACAAATTGTTCCACTACTCGAAATACCTTGAGAGGCTATGATAGCCTTAAAGCCACTTCGATAGGAACTATAATACTGCCGGTCACCTTAGGGCCCAAAACCATCTTGACTGAGTTTTATATTATAGATCGGGAAACTAACTATAATATGATCCTCGGCCGACCTTGGATACATCGAATGAAGGCAATCCCTTCCACGCTATTTCAAGAAGTAAGATTCTTGCATCTGGGAAAGGTATTTGTAGCCAAAGGCGATCCAAAACCTTTCGATTTGCACCTAGCTGATTTAAAGAAAAGACCAGGGGTGCACTCAGAATTTGAACTGCCAACAAACCAACTTAATAAACCCTCTGACCCAAAGCCAGAGGAAAAGTTGATACCTACGACGGATCTTGAAACTACCAGCATATCCAAAACAATTCCAACCCCTAAAGGTAAAACTAAAGAAACAGTATCATTAGGGACTACTGCGAAAATCGTTGAGTTGATAGAACAAGATTCACCAATGTTCTTACCATTCGATTCAGTAGGCATAGGATTTTCCCTAGGTGTTGGTTCCTTGCCAGCAGAGGATCTCTGTATGGTAGAAGTAGAGTGCGCAAACGCAGCAGATGCCCCAACATCTACACTCCCGGCTAAGTATTGGACTCTCCATTTCGATGGAGCTAAATGTCGTTATGGAGCGGGGGCAGGTATAATTCTTACTTCACCCGAGGAGAAGGTCCTCCCTTTCTCTTTTAAGTTAAACTTTGAATGCACAAACAACGGCGCTGAGTACGAAGCCCTCCTTCTTGGCCTCACCTTAGCCAGAAGAATTGGTATTGATAACATCAGAGTCTTGGGAGACTCGCAATTAGTAACAAACCAAGTTTCTGAAGTATATGAAACTAAAGCCGAACATTTACAACTCTACAAAAACGCTGTATTAGATTTAAGCAAGGCGTTTAGCTTTATATCCATTGAAGCAATCCCTCGAGAGAAAAATCTTCTCGCCGATTCAATAGCAACCTCAGCATCACGTTTTACTCCAAGCAATGAGCTAGAAGATACTCACTTCACAGTATCCATTCGTGACAAACCATTGATAAAAACAATGACAAATCCTCTTTCAAGCGGAAGTGAGTCTACCATCCTAGACCATGTTGGAAATGATGCGGCTACTTTGGATTACTTAAATGCCTATGCAGCACTACATCTCTCCTATCACATGCTAGATTTATCCCTGATTCCACATTCGTCTTCCTACTTCGGAAATCCCGTAACGGATCTTCCCTCACAAAGGGAACCTAGCATATACGCAATAGAAAATGGGGATGATCTAGATTTACCTCCAGCACCACCTGAGTTCGAAGAGGGTAACGCCTCTTTGATTGAGGAAACAATCGATGTCAACATCGGGACAGAAGAGGAACCAAGAATATTGAAACTAGGTTCTTCGTTAACCCCAGAAGAAGTGGAAATACATACTCAGATCCTCAAAGAACATCAGAAGGTGTTTGCATTTAATTACAAGGAGATGACGGGAGTCGCACCCCACATTGCGGTGCACAACCTCATCACTAGATCAGATGCAAAGCCAATTAAACAAAAATCAAGACCCATGAAGCCCAAAGTAGCTCTCATGGTAAAAGAGGAGGTAATAAAACTTCTTCAGGTAGGATTCATCAAGCCAGTTGACTACTCCCAATGGGTATCTAACATCGTTCCCGTTCTCAAGAAGAATGGAAAGATACGCATCTGCATAGATTTTCGAGATATCAACAAAGCTTGCCCTAAGGACGACTTCCCATTACCATCCATAGATGTTATAGTTGATGCAACAGCTGGTTTTGAACTCTTGTCTCTCATGGATGGATTCTCGGGATACAATCAAATCAGAATATCCGAGCAAGATCAAGCTAAAACCATGTTTATAACTCCTTGGGGAACCTATTGCTACGCTGTTATGCCATTCGGTCTCAAAAACGCCGGTGCTACGTACCAGCGGGCCATGACATACATATTTCACGATCTAATTCATAAAATCGTGGAATCTTACGTAGATGACTTATTGGCTAAGGCCAAGAAGCGCTGTGACCATCCCGAAGTACTCCGCATCATTCTTTCACGCCTAATAGAATACGGAGTTATGCTAAATCCAGAGAAATGCGTCTTTGGTGTAACAGGAGGAAAGCTCCTAGGTTACATCATATCATCACGAGGGATTGATGTTGATCCAACCAAAATTTGGGTTGTTCTCGAAATGGTCCCACCTTCGAGTGAATCTGGAATCAGATCATTTCTTGGAAAGCTGGGTGCAATCCGGAGATTTATCCCAGACTTAAGCTTCGCCATTCATCCAATCAACAATCTTCTCAAGAAAGACTATAGCATTGATTGGACTGAAGATTACAATGAAGCTTTTGATGCAGTTAAGCGTTTTCTGTTATCACCACCTACGCTAATGCCACCTAAGCTGGATCACCCGTTAATCCTATATTCACGAGCTATTGATGTCTCGCTGGCTTGTATGTTGGCCCAAGAGGATGATGACAAGAAGGAACGCTCGATTTATTTCATCAGCCGAACGCTGCTTGACTATGAAACACGCTATACACAGGCAGAACGAGAATGCCTTGCCATAGTCTTTGCTACTAAACGCCTAAGACATTACATGCTGAATCAAGAAACGAAGGTCATGGTAAAAACGGACCATTTACGGACTTTTCTCACACAAGGTTCCTTGTCTAAAAAGGCTGGACGTTTTATAACCTTAATGGGAGAGTTCGAATTAACATTTGTAAATCAGAAATCGATTAAAGGACAAATCATCGCGGATTGGTTAGCTGACAACCCATTAGATGGAGGCGATCTAGTAGATTTGGATTTTCCAGATGAGTGCGTATACTACATCGAAACTCGACCCGCTATCTCTGAGTGCCCTTGGTACACTGACATCGTTAATTATATCATGGACCATACGTACCCAGAGGCAGTTACACCGCAACAAAGAAGGCGGTTACGCATAATCGTAGCCAAATATGTCATTATAGAGCAGGTGCTCTATCGAAAAGCATTCGATGGAATGCTCTTAAGGTGTGTTGACACAGAAGAGTCCAAGAGGATTCTCCATGAATCCCATAGTGGTATATGTGGAGGCCACTTTGGTGGCCATGCCACCACTCGAAAAATACATCGAATGGGCTATTTCTGGCCCACTCTAGAACGTGACGTGATAGAGTTTGCACGCAGGTGTCATAAGTGCCAAGAATTCTCCCACGAGATCCACATGCCAGCACAAGCTCTGCAACCAATCGCTACTCCATGGCCCTTTTCTACATGGGGTCTAGAATTAATAGGGAAATTCTCTCCCTCATCCACAGACGGCCATAATTTTATAATCACGGCCACTGAATATTTTACCAAATGGGTGGAGGCCATGCCTCTTACTACTGTACCTGGTTCTGTGATCGCCAAGTTCATTTTGAACCAAATCATTTGCAGGTACGGTATCCCGCAGATCATTATCTCCGATAATGGAACTTCTTTTAAGAATGAAGAGGTTCGTGAGTTATGCAATAAATTTAAAATAAGCCATCATACAGCTTCTTTGTATTATCCCCAAGCCAATGGACAGGCTGAAGCGACAAACAAAATAATGAAAGCCATTCTCCTTAAAACGGTGAAAGAAAACAAGAGAGATTGGCATTTGAAGTTATATCCAACCTTGTGGGCCCACCGAACCTCAATAAGAACACCAACGGGAGCAACTCCTTTCTCGCTGGTATTTGGGGCAGAAGCAGTTCTCCCGCTTGAGGTCGAAATACCCAGTCTCCGCATTTGACTACAAGGGATTCTGGATGAAGACGCTTATAGAGAAGCATGTCTTTCCTAACTAGAAAGCCTAGATGAAACTAGGTTAGATGCTTAACAGTGGCATAGAGCTTATGCTGACCGAATGTGCTGGCAGTACAACAAGAAGGTCTATGAACGCGATATATACGAAGGTGATCTAGTTCTAAGACTAGACAGCCGGATCGACAAGAAGACCGGCGAAGGAAGGAAATTCCGGCCCAAATGGTTGGGCCCATACCGAGTCATGAAGGACTATGGAAATGGTGCATACCTCTTATGTACGTTAGAAGGTGAGGAGTTTGGCGAAACAGTCAATTCCCTGCACCTCAAACGTTTCTACGCATAAGCAGCTAACGCTACCTATATAGCTATCTACATTGCATTTTCATATAAATTAGGATCATTTTGTCCATTCGTTTCTTACACAGATTGTGATCAAGGAGTCTATTCTCAAAGCAATTCATTACAAACTCATGATGTTGTTGGCACAAAAAATTTCTAATCATATCTCTCCATTTTCACGATATCATCAATCACTTCAGAATCTTTTATCAAATAAAATCAAACATGACGAAGTCTTAACGGTAACCATACCAAGATCTGCAAGTTTGTTCTCGCTTTGATTTCTTCTTAGGATAGGTGTCTTGCCTATGGTCTGTTCTAGAAGCTTCATGGTGTCACATCTATCCCATATACACATCTCTTTGGAAATAAGCATATACTAACATTTTACTCAAAAAGACAAGTCAAAAAGTGATTAAACAGAAATTTTTTTTTTTACACATTTCCTTGCCCCACCAACCTTCGGTGATGAGCTTGCGTCTCTTACTAGTGACGTAGAGTTGGCAAAGGATGGAAATGCCCTTACTCGCCTATGCCTTGCCCACGGTGATAAACCCATGCTTCTTACTGGCAGCATGGGGCAAGTGTAGGGGGTCCTCTTGACAATGCAAACATTAAAAGGTCATAAACAAACTATTCAAACTTTGAGTCAAAAACGAATGAATCAGATGTTCAAAATTCCAAGAGAGTTAAAATCCTAAAAATCCAGATTTTGTCTACTATGTGGCCATCTACGGGTCTAAGTCTAGATAAACCGCAAAGCAAGTTGCACCCAAAACTATGAAGTCATTCAGGTAGAGTAAGCTTGTAGTTTTCAATTTGGTTCCACCAAAGCTTCGTCTATCTTTCATCACTATCGTTTCACCATATTTCATAACTTGCACCCTTCTTGGCTCTTGGTGATGAGCCCTCGCATCTTACTAGTTGCATGGAGTTAGGAGTGGGGCAAGTTAATCTGTTCATCATACTGGTTATTTTCATCACTTTGCCAAAACAAACATGAGGTATCCAAATTGCTCACAGAAGCTAAGATTTAAGATCACAATATATCTACAATATCATGTATCAGCATCATGAAACACAAAAAGAAAGCAAGCATTTGCATCATCTGTTCTCCATTGCATACATATAAAAAAAAGCATATAAAACATACATCGTAGTATACACAAAGCAGTTGGAAACAGAAAGGGAAAACACCAGTCACAAGTTTTGATCCAAAAATGAATGCATATATATAAATAATCAATGTTTATATACAATGCCATCATGCTCTAGGCATGGTCAAAACACTCAAAGAGCCCGTGATATACAAAAGAATCTATAGTACAAAATGCATAGGAGCCAAGTAGTCTCTCAATCCCTGCGCGACCCCTCTGAAGGTGCACGCCCTCGCCTAGGGCTCCGGCTACGCCGGCGCTCTGAATGCACGGAGGGCTCAGGGTCCCGAGGGGCAGCCGCGGTCTCACCATGAGAATGGCTCCTCATAAGACGCTCGGCTGTCCTATAGCCTGCCAACTCTGTACGGAGAGTCGACACCATCCTGGCCACGTGCCAAACGGGAGCGAAGACGTCAGTATGCCTACCGGATGCTGAAGGCTCCCCGGCATCTACAGATAGCTTCACACGGGTCTTATCCATAGGGATCATCAAAGAATCAGTGCATACGTTGTGGATTAGATGCCGCCACTCGTCAACAGTCTCTGCAAAACAAAGAAGAAAAACAAATTAGAAACTAGGAAAGAGACTAAAAGATACAATATCAAAACACAAGGAGAAATAGCAATTAAAAATCCTAAATTAAACAAACATTGAAAAGATGAGAGGATAACTTACTTGGATCACCGGGCCTCCAAGATGGGTCGCTGGGGCCAGCACCCGCCGCAGATGCTGCTGCCAATTGAGGGGCTGCTCCTGTAGTAGGAGCAACATAACACCCCGCAACTGACTCATCCTCTCCACCATGGCCTGGGAGAGTGGCTCCTCTGAAGCTAGAGTCTCTCTCTCTCTGCACTCTGTTCGGCCCTCTCTACCCACAAAATATCCTGAGTATCATGTCACTCAAGATCGCTATCATCCATCTGCTCCTCTGACCCTCCCTCTGTAAACTCCTCAGAATCAGAGTCAATATCTATGGGGTCATCGCTGCTGTGAGCAGGACCCGCAGCAATCTGAAGCAAAGGTGCCCGGGGTGCACCGGCTCTCCCTCTAGCCCGAACTACCCTCCTGGCTGCAATGGGAGTGCCAGGAGTGATCACTGTCCAACCACGGCCTCTAGGCCCCCCTCTAGCCTCGCGGACTGATCTGTAAACTGGTGCCGCTGGGGGAAGCATGCCCGCATATGGAAGGCCGAACTACTGAGGAACTCTGCCAAAAGGGTGTACCTCCACCCGTCCCACGCGGTCGATAAGTTTCCCTGTGGTGGAGCAGGAGATCAATGTAAGGGTCTCCTCGCCCCATATGCCGGCCATAAGCCGGTACGGCGTCGCCTCCATATCTGCTGTGGTAAGGGAGGCAACTGGCTGGTGAGGTGCTCTAAGCACTGACATATCTGACCATCTAGCTGCCCTCACAGCCCCTGGGTCTGCCACCTCTACCCCTCTACCATAAGGAATAAAATGCTCGTACACCCAACTCATGACTAGAGTCGGGTGGCTCAATGACTATCCCTACAAACGGACCACCCTGTATAAGTCATGGTAGGTGGTCCCCAGAATATCTGCGCCCCAGGCATATATCCAGCCATGCCCCTCTATCTGTGTAATGATGGGGGCCCAGCAGTATAGTAAAGTATCTCCTCCCTTGTCCCCAATCAGCCTCGAGGCAAGGATCCCCATAATAGCCTGTCGAAATACGGGGATGGGCAAAGAAGGAATGGATCAAACTCTCACTCCCTTCTTCAACCCCGTGGAGATGGCTGCATCCCCCATGTAGCCTGCCCACTGTGCAATCTGTGCTCGAGACCCTGCCGTCTCCAGTGTGAGTCTCCTCCCAATGATTGGGACCCCCAGGATACGGTAGACATCCTCCAAAGTGATGGTCCACTCACCGCGGACCCCTGACAGTCGGAAAGTGTTTCGATCTACATCCCAATATGAAAACAAGTCACAAAGTATGTGACTAGATGGCGTGACATGGGGCACGCGTGATATACGCAATATGCCGGCCCTCTGTAATGTATCCTCCTCATCCTGAGAAAGGGCATCCAATACCCCCGAAAGCCAATCACACTCTCTCTCTCTCGGCTCCATCTGATATACTCCTCCCTTGCCTGCATACACCCAAAAACATAGAAAACAGAGCAAGTTAGTATCTAATCAATATCGAGAGAGTCATAAAAGCATATAGAAATGATAAAAGTACAAGTACAGTCTCCAAAATAGGTTCCTTTTGCATTCTGTGCAAAACCACCGCCCTGAGCAGAGGGGCAGTTTTGTAACCGCCGCCTTGAAGGCGGCGGTCGTGTAACTTCCACCCTAATTAGGGCGGCGGTCATGTAACCACCGCCCTGGCCAGGGCAGCGGTCGCGCTCCGAAAACCCGCGCGGGTTGTTAACCCCAAAAAGCCCAAAATGAGCAAAAATAGACCATTTAAACTAAAAATGGAGCCTACCCAGTAGGTGCCCCCCCTAGATGGACTTTTTGAACCTAACATTTTCAAAAATAACCCCCCCATTATGACGAATTTAGCATTTCAATTTTAAAGGGGGAAAAACACAAAATGGAAGAAAACCAACCTGTGATCGTTGAGGTCGATGTTCCACTCATGGAGGCATGATCACGATCTCGCTGCGAACATTTCGACTCTACTCGCGTGAGAAACCATCACCGTGGGTCCCAGAGCTCAAAACCAATCAAATCAACTCACGCAAATGAATAGGAAAATGGGCTCACTTTCATATATATATCGTTCTGTTTCATTTTAAAATGACTTTTTCGTAGGTTTGGAACACTGATGGAGGTAAGTTTCTATCCCCGCATGAATGGTACATTCTCCTTCCCTATTATTTTAGCGTTTATCTTCCAAGTTATTGCATCTATCTGCACTTGAGTTCTCTTTTCATTTTGCAGGTAGCGGGAATTTTGGATGGCGTCATTTCGACACACAGATGAGTAAGGTATAGCTTCTAACTCCCCATTTCAGGACTGCCATACTCAAACCCAACGTTTTATGCCTCTTCATGGCTAAAACACTTCTCCGAGGGGGCAATATGTACGTACCCAAAATTGTAAGGTACTGTACTGCTATAACAATGTAACAAATGCCCCGATGATGATACAGGTCTCTTCGCAAGGTGTTCAGGATCCGGAAATGCCCTCGGAGTATGCGTTAACATCCCGCATGCCCCGTTTAGCCCCCACACCCTTTATTTTCCCCTTTTTCCCTCTTTCCTTGGCCTCTTGACCTTCAATGGCGAAATCGCCACCCTGAACAGGGCAGCGGTCATGTAACCGCCGCCTTGCTCAGAGCGGCGGTCCTGTGCGCGTTTTCCAGAACGCTCTTTTGACATGACTCACGTGAAATATCATGATTCACAGCTTTTCTTTGCCAACTTGAGCATGCATTTATGTTTTTGGTCCCCTGGAATAGTTTTTTTCCTTTGTTTATTGTTTAGGAGTTCAATTTGGTTTTGGTTTTTGAGTGTTGGAATTCCTATAAATGCATAGCTTGTGCTGACGCAAATGGCCACCATTTTTCCTGGTTAGAGTCTTCTGATTTTTAGTGATTTGGTCTGTTAGCTTGCTTAGGATTGATAGCATAGTTCATTTCATACTTGGTTAGTATTATTCAGCTGTTGGTAAGCCACAGACCCATCTTGTGCAGGCAGTGCTGTTATCTCATCCCAATCCAGTTAGAAGCTTGCCTCTGAATTTCTCTTTGCTGCAGATTTGTTTTTATTGTGTCTTGGAGTTCTTAGTTCAATCCATTATATGCCTGGTTAGCTTTATTTAGCTGCTGGTAAGCCACATATCCAACTTGTGCAAGCAGTGTTTTTATTTTATCCAATCCATTGGAACAGAATAGCTTAGGAAGCCATTAAAGTTACAGGTTTTGCTCTTCGTATAAGATAGTTACAGGTTCTGGTCGCTTCATGTTGCATGACTCACAGTAAAATCCCGCTAGGAATCACATAAGCCAAGCTCTGTACTCTTGCGCTATCCCTCTCCTACTCACATTCTCGGTCTGCATTCTGAGCTGTCCTTGTCCCAAAATCTACTCTTATCAGTGCTAGCATTACACGCTTTTCTGGATCCATGTGAACACAAAAGAACGAGGAGATCATACTGAGGGGACGAGATCACATACACCATCGGATTCGCCACTGTTCTGCGGAGTCCAGGTTTTACATTTCAAAGTTCTAGTCAGATTCATATCAAATAGAGTAGTTAATCGCTTTATTTCATTTCATTCTATTCTCGACATTGCCAGGGAAGCTGTGGGGATTGATAGTTTCTGAGAAACTATGATTCACTCCTCACTTCTGAGGTAGGATCGAGAATCTTGCCGGTAGATTAGACAAACTGTTTTATTTAGAATAATTCTACAAATCGCACAGGCAAATAACTACACTCGGTTATCTTGTCTGTTTTAAATTATTGTTTAGCTATTATTTCTAGATATGCTTAAAATAGTTTGATTTCCTTAAAATTGTTAGAATATTTCTTAGAAGAATAAAAGCTATATATGTTAGATTTATTTCACGTAGTTAGAATTTGTTTCGTTACGGTTAGATTTGCATTTTGTTTCGTATGACAATCACGGGACCTCAAGAGCCCAAGGAATATATATTTGAGCCAATCGTGCCTCAACCAAACCTAGTCACAGCAATAGTTGACATAGACCAAAATCTCAGGATACAAGTATTCCGAACAACCACAGATTTACAACTGATCAGTTCTCAGTTAAGAGGATTAAACATAGAAGACGACCAAGCACATGTGTTTTGGTCAAGTTAGCCAAACTACAGATTACCCTAGAAAACATCCACATGATTGTAGAAGGGCTCAAAAAATAACAAACATTCGGGTGTGATCCTCTAGTTCCACAGCCAGACGCTGGAGACACCCTCGTAGATATAAATACCAGCTTAAGAATCCAGGTTGCGAGAACACCTGTAAGGTATTCTGAGAAGATTGCACAACTATTGGTTCTAAACATAGAAGTGGAGAAAGCATACATTTACTGGATACTAGGGATTAGAACTTGATCCCGCGTATGACCATAATAGGACCGCAACAACCAAGAGTCTATGGTTGTGATCCACAGATCCCACAGCCCAATGAATCCACAAGTCAGTTAGACATAGACATTGGTCTACGAATCTTGGTATTCAGGTTCACTCCACTTCCACCTATCATCATCGAACAACTGTCCTTACTAGATATAACGGCTAACGAAGCTAGGGAATTTCGGACTAGGCCAGAAAATCACCCATAGAGTCAATTATATTCATCATCCACTATATGACCTTATCAGGAGATATACACGAAACAATCCCAGGTCATTTTCCACGTATTCCGCAACCCATAGATCGAATCATGCCAGAGCTCGATATTGATTGGAGCCTTCGAGCAGTCATCCTTGCTAATCGATCTATCACACCAGTCCAAGTTAGAAGGGCCTTCTTCGCCTTAGATTCGTAAATTCCGCTAGTGCGTGTCGAAGACATTAGACTGCCTAACTAGTTTGTCTGCATATTCTACCCCCCACCGGCTGTCTCGGCATGACCTCGGGATGTCAGGTACGTGGAAGAGTTACTTGTTGATTCTCACGCTCACCTATCGCTTTTCCAATGTACAGTAATCTCTACAAAGAATGGATTCAAACAAACACTTATAAAACTACTAATATTTTAGCAAAGACTTTTGTGGGAGAGACATTGGAATGGTATAACCATATTCCTCCTAATTCGATATTTGATTTAGAAGGCTTATTTAAATCTCACATCTTTGAGTTTCAACAAAAAAAAAATCGTGAGGATACTCTACAAAGTTTTATAAAACCTTAAGAAGGGGACTCATGAATCTTCCCATGATTTCATTAAGAAATGGAATACATTTTCCATACAAGCTAACCATAACTTCGATAATAAGATATTATCCCAAGTATTTCTTAAGGCCCTAATGTCTACCCTCTAATACAAGGGTTCCTTATCCCCCAACACATTGGATGAATCCCTTAAGTAAGCTAAAAGACAACGTCATCTCATGCGTGAATTCGGATGCACTTCCAATTCATCTCTTAAACTTAAAATCACAACACATGTAATCAGCCCTTTGAATCTTATAAGAAAAAAGGGAATGGGGTAAAACCAAGAATATCCTTACCCCTTCCCTCATATTCCTTTATCTTGTGTTGAACTTATCTAAATTTTTCCCACTCCACAAATTGTCTCTTCTTCAAAACAAGCTTCACCCATGTTTAGAGGTGATCTATTTTGTTAGTGGCATGCCACCATAAGACATTCTCACATTGATTGTAAGGAGCTTAGGAAAGTAGCTCTTGATTTTTTCCTTAGTTCTTCCATCAATTACTCTTTCATCATACAAGATCATTATGAGAAGTATTAATATTTAGAAATATCTTTCCCCAATCATCAGAACCAACATCATAAAATCCCCATTAACAATAACGTGGGCACCATAGAGCCTTCACATGACCATAAATTCCTATATTCCTAATACATCAATGCGTATAAGGTAAACTATAGATGCAAACCTTCTCATAAGAATGTATTTATTAAGCCAAAAAATCCTCTGATAACTCGCCTTTGCATGGTACCTCTCAAGACTAGCCAACAGTGGAGTTTGCTCCCACAGTGGAGATTTCACCCATAGTGCCGATGGTGGTACAGAGTAATGATATTATTATTCCTTCTTCCGATAATATCACTCAAGATAACATAAAGACACCATTAAATCTAGATACATACTCCATTGCACCACCACCATGCTATCTCTATGGAAGTTATTTCAAGCCTCATTGGAAATTTTTAGATGAGATAAAATCCCTTACATTACCAATACATTTTATGGAACTCATCCGTACGTTGGCTTCACATAGAAGGTTCCTTCTCCAATAGTTATAATACTTTGAATATCATCTTAGAGAGGCCCCTAAGGCTCCTACTATATTCCCAAATCTAGAAGTTCATCACAGAGATTACAAAATCATCCTTACAAAATCCACTCCTAGGTTTCTTAGCTTTGGAGTTTATGGAGGATGACATGATTATCGATGAGGTCTTAATCCATGAAGATGACCCATCCATAACCATTCATGTTATCATCCATGATGTGCAAGTGAGTAGGGTCCTTGTGGATGAGGGATCGGTGATTAAATTTTATTGATTCTCCCTCATCAAAAATCTTGGGTACACAATTAAATTGTTTTGGATTTGAAAAAACTAAACAAAAACCAATAGAATCCATCTAGTTACCCATCACAATTGGACCTAAAACAGTCCATACCAAGCTCATGGTTTTGGATCGTCCTCTCTCTTATAACCTAATATTCAACCAACCATGAACACATCACATGTGTGTAGTTGCATCTTCTAGGTACTAATGTATTAAATACATCCATAACAACCAACACTTTTGGAATTATGCTAATTATAATCCATGGGATATCCTATAACCATTCCCCAATGAGCTTGTCCTAATCTTGACTACTCATGATATCCAAAGTATTATATACCAAGATTTATTTGATCTTAGGCCTGAAATCCAAGTTACATTTCCAAATTAAGATGGTGGTGAACCTAATGATCTTCAAAATACATTTAAAAACAATTTTCAGGATGTTGTAGTACATTAGTTTCCTTTGGTTCTCCTACCTCGAAACCAATTTCCCCCTCAACCTGAAACAAAGGAACCAACAAGTGACGCCTTGACCCCCAACAAATTAGATCGCAACAAGTTAGGAATTGTGTATCTCTTTTCTGATCACCCTTCCCTTTCACTCAAATACTTTAGCAAGATCAGTGCCTCAGCTAAAGAAGAGGTGTATGGTATTAAAGGAAAAGGTATTTCTTCCGATGAAGATTATTTAATTTCACAACTTGAGTCTAGAAACTTTGATATATTGCATTACCAACATGTCTTGACCAAAATAAGGTCTTCTCGACTTGAAAATAATACCATCAACACATCCTATGAACCCCTTATCTATGATACTTGTGAAAATAAGGATGAAGAGGATACAATTCCTTACATACCTTCCACTAATCCGTCACTCCTCAATACTCCCTAGGTCATAGAGAAAATCTATGACTATACTTAATATCACACTCCCATAGTAACTCCACCACCATCACTAGCTTCTAAGCTAGCCTCTACACTTAATAGGGGTCCCAATACTCCTAACATGGCCATTATTGATTATGCACCTAAAGAGGTGACACTAGACACTAGGGTACTAGATATAAGACAAACTACTTCTAAGTAACATAAAGATGATAAGAGATACATAGGCCTATTGATCGACATATAATACCATTGATCTCTTCCTACCATAGAAAATAATGAGGCTATTCTAGAACTCATATATGCACGAGAAGATAAAATACCTCAACATCATCATAAGTTGGGAACTTCTCTACGACACATATGTGCTTTGACAATTTTTTTGCTCTTATTGATCCTAGCCATGAAAAAGCAGCTAAGTTACCCAATGCCTCACATCATTTCCAAGACAATAATTCTACGTTGAATGAATAAACCATTAGTGTACAACTTGATGACGATTTCATGCACATAGTCATACTTGCTAATTTCATTCCTTACTTACGAGAGCACCAAATAGAGATCTCATGAAAAAATAAGGAGCTATATGCATGGGGATATGCTGATATGCCTGACATTGATCCTAAAATTATCTCCCATGAAAAAATTACCTATAATGATGCCACTAATGTTTGGAAAAAGATAAGTAAGTTCCCACTAAATTTCAATGATTTCTATCATAAGGATATTATGAAGATCTTAAATGATAAATTCATTCGTACAGTACAATAATATGATTGGGTATCCAAGATCATCCCAGTTTGGAAAAAAATCCATTTTGGCCATCCACATTTTCATTGACTTTAGAAACCTTAACCTTGCTTTTCACAATAATAACTTTCCTTTACCCTCCATTAACACCATCATCGATGACATAATAGGGCACAAAATGCTATCTCTTATGGATGGGTTCTCAGGGTAAAACCAAATTCATATTTCCCCTAAGATCAACACAAGACTACATTTTCTATGGAATGGGGAACCTATTGCTATGTGAAAATTCCCTTTGGACTAAAAAATGTTACCACAACATATTAATGCGTCATGAAACAAATTTTCCATGATCTCTTACATAAAATAGTAGAAGTCTATGTCAATGATCTACTCGTCAAATCTTGACACACTAACGATCACACTCATGAATTAGAAATTGCCTTAGGACATCTTCGCAAATACAAGGTTCACTTAAATCCTTGAAAATTCCTATTTGGGGTAACACGGTGCAAACACATATGGTTTTTAGTATCTAACGGTGGTATCAATGTCGATCCAACAACTATTAAAGCTATTCTTGGCATGCCTCATCCACCCTCCATAGCATACATACACACTTTCCTTGAAAAACTTGGGATAATCCAACGTTTTTTTCCCAAGTTTACTTATCACACTCATGCCATAAACAACCTTCTTCGGAAGGCTACTAAACTAGAGTGGACCAAGGAATGTCATAAAGCATTTGAAAATATGAAAAATTCTTTATCCTCATTACCAAACTTAAAACCTCCTTCACTAAATAGACCTTTTCTGTTATATACTTCATCCAATCTGGTGTCTATAGGGGAAATATTTTCATAGGAGGACTAAAGCGGGAAGGATCATTCCATCTATTATGTTATTTTATCCCTAATAGACTATGAAGCATGGTATACATCCGTTGAGAGGGATTTTTTGGCCATATATTATGCATCCATGAAATTATTTCATTACATACTATATCAGACTACTTGTATCATTATCCATATGGATCCCTTGTGGCACTTCTTATCACATGTTATCCTCTTGATGGTTCACATCAAAAAATGGATGGCCCTTTATGGAGTTTTACCTCCATATCATCACATAAAAGGAGGTAACAGGTAGATTTATAGCAAATGAGTTGGATACCACCCCCATCTCTATTTCTTGTAATATTCATGATGCACTACTTTATGAGGACATCCTCCTCATTGAGGGCATGGAAAATTTTGTTTCGATAAAATACTACTAGCTTCATGACCAATCTTATGAGGAAGTCCTTTGATGTTAGTAATGAAGCTCCTACTCCACCTAAAATAGAACTCATGACCAAAATCATTAAGGAGGAGGTTTCCATCAATCTCCCTGAAGATATATGGATGTTACACTTTGACGGGAAAAAAGTTCCTCTAAGGAGTTGGGGCAGGTTGTGTACTCATCAATCCCTCTTGCTAGAATTTTCCTCTTTCCTATTGACTCAAGTTCAAAATCACCAACAACATGGGCAAGTATGAGGCTCTTATTTTAGGCAAACATGATGCCTTAGCTAAGGAATGATCCTATCTCAATTCCATGGGGGATTCCCAATTGGTGTTTCAATAGGTTAGTTACACATATCCATGTCACAGTGAAAACCTCAAAGATTATCATGAATTAGTTTAGGAATTTACAAAATGATTCAACTCATTTACCATAGAATCAATCCTACACAAATAAAATTCCTTGGATTACTCTTTGGCCACATATACCACCAAGTTTTTGGCACATTCTGATTCTCATGATGATGCCCTTATAATACAAATCCATCAAACCCTATCCACTTCATCTCCTTGAGGAATTCAAGATGTCTATAAGATAATGCCACATGGCCTTACATAGGACCCTTGGTATGTTGATATTTATCAATTCATACAATACCATACCTACCTAGAAGGTAACAACCCTCGAATGTGACTATACATACTCAAAAGGATCTCATATATGTTTGTAAAGATCACATATTATATTGTCGTAACTTTGTAGGCACCCTACTGTGATGTGTTACTAAAGATGAGGTCCCCATTGTCTTAAGGGAAACACATGGGGGTACTATTAGTGGGAATTTTAGTAGTTATGCTACTAAACACGAGTGCATATGTATGGGTTACAATTGAGCTACACTAGAATATGAAGCTCAATAATTTTCCAAAAGTGAAGACATTGGAAATATCACGATGATTTGATTCATTCCCCTCCAGTTGAGCTACAAATTATTACAACTCCCTGACCCTTCAGTATATAGGGATTAGATTAAATAAATAAATTTTCTTCGTCTCAAGATGATCATATCTGCATTATTGCAGCCATGAAATACTTTACTAAGTGCATTGAATCCATGCCTCTAAATAACATGTCTAGCCCTACTCCATCTAATTTTTTCCTTAACCAAATAATTTGCTGCTTTGGAATTATCCACACCATCATCTTTGAAAATGGTGGGAGATTCAAATGATAATAAACGAAGCAACTTTGAGCTAAGTTTAGAATCAAACATCGATTCTCAAAACTGTATCATCCAGAGTGCAAATATCAAAAGTGCAACACCTTATAGATAAAATTATCAATAAGATCTTATAAAATATTATTCAAGAATCATACATCGATTGGAATATGAAGGTATATCCTATATTATGGGCATACCACACCATTTTCCGTATGGATATTAGGGTAACCCTATTTTTGCTCACCTATCTAGATGATGTGGTCATTCCACTCAAGGTGGAACTCTCTTCACAATATTTACCTATTGGCGAGAAAAATTTTCGGGGACAAATTGGTGGATTTCTTGCCAACACTTTGGGAATATAATTCCCTTTACTTAACTAGTGTAGCTGTTATATATGCATGTACAATTTTTCTAGTGTCTTTTCATCCGGGGATCTAACAGAGGCACTCCACTAACCCTACAACAAAGCTAACAATTTCTTACTAGAGAGGAATTTTTCAAGAGAGCAAAAAAGGGAGTGAGAATATGAAGTAGGGGAAACTAATGCTACAAGTAGGAAATTAGATGCTTACAAACACTGGTTAGAAGTTTTATCACATGCATTAAAATTAAGAGGAAAAAAATCTTCAAGTAACAATAAGACCAAATAGAATTTAGTGATCACAAAGTATCAAGAAATTCCTTAGTCAAAGAAAGCTAAAAAATCCTTCTGGTATTGATTTCTCAAACAAAAGTTGTACATAGTGGAGAAATGAAGAAATTTGAAAGGAAAATGGCTAACTCTTTTCACTCACAAGTAAGCAAAATGTCTCTCATGAACTTATAAGAATACAACCAGCTAGAAGAATCTCAAAATTAGAACCCTTTGGAATGAGGATCTCATTACAATTTATAGAAAATATCTGACTCCTCATCACCCTGAAGACTTTTCACATGCCTCATTTTTTTCTTTAGACCATTCATATTCCTACTCAAATATTAAATCCCTTTTATAAAAATAAGGTGACTTAAATTTTACATCATGTTTCTAAAGTCACTCATGGACCTATCAAAAAGTGCAAACTCCAACGCTAAATTAGAACATTGAAGACTGAGAATGTTGTGGGGAAGAAGAGAGAGGAGGAAATGATGTCTCTCCTGATGAAGTCTGTTGATTCTTTCAAGGAAATTAAAATCTTAATTTATGAATCCATTGCCTCCTGAAATACTACTTAAAACTTGCACTTGGTGCCGAATCGTTCTTTGTCCCATGTTGATAAGAAAATCCCCACTCCCTTTAATTCCTTGTTATAAATGACTTACTCATGTTGCGGACAATAAATTTCCATTTTACAACCTATGGACACCTCAAACTGAGTGTTTAGAAACATTGTTGAATGTAACCTTTGGTGACTACGGGCGTTTCTCCTGAAGATCCCTTTTGAAGATGTTGAAGCTTCGTGATAAATTCAACCCTGACTCCTTGCAACATTGCCACATTTCTTGGATGATTTAGACATGATCTTGATGAAACATACGTATTAATTGAATCATGTGATGAGTATCAAAATAAATTATTGATATCCAGCCAAGTGACCTCACTGTCACCTACTCTCGTATAGTCCAATGATAAAGACTATAATTTTTTCACCCATGCGAATATGAACTTAATTTTTACTTAACACCTACTATGTTTGCAAAAGGAAACTATTTTTAGTAAGTGCTAATAATTTTCCTTCTCTTGTCTCCAACTGGTGATGTCAACTTGAATGCTCAACTCCCAATGTGCTCCCTTTGTGAAAGCCGCCCTTTGAAATAACCTGCTCTTTTTTAGTAAGTGCACACAGGACAACTTACTATTTTTGGCAAGTGCACAAATAAGCTTTCCAGACCTCAAATGATTATGGGAGCTTGAATTCATTCTTCCCATTGCATTCCTATTACCTTCTAGACCAACTAGACATTTATAGTAGGGGCCTATGGAGCCGCTTACTATTTTTAGTAAGTATCGTTTTCAGGCCAAGATGATCATTTCGATGATTTTTGCCTGTGATACCTCCTTTGTGTTCACCGCCTCCTTCACAGCTTCTTCAGTTGTGACTTTCCCAAAATAACAGTCCCCTATGTACAAGAATTGTTATTTTTAGAAAGTGAGATTATGGTTGTCATATTGTTGTGGAACAAATATTTCCAATATGGGTTTTTTCCCAATACCACCCCTCTGAAATCTTGTACTTACTTGATTAGTGAGTTGGGAGATTTTAAAAGTTCAAATTTTAGACTTGGCAGTACCTCTAAACATGACAGCCATTAACATACCTTGAAATTTATAGGTCTAATTTTCTTCTCCGTTTATTACAAAAATTACATTTTCATTGTGGGGTTTTTTCTACTTATTCCACTAGTGAAATTTCTCTTCGAACCAACTTTCGGTTTGACGAGAAATCAAGTTTTTTCCTTCGATGGGCCGAAAGGAATATTTCTTCACTGCCAGGGGTTTGTGCTATAGAATTAGGATTTGAAGGTGGTGTTTTAATGTATTTTGAGATTGAAGAACATAGTAGAAAATATTTCTTTTTTTCGTGCATTAGTTAGCAAGATACATTCAAATCTTCATCTCATGCCAATGGGGTCTTCTGAAGATTTTTTTCATTCTTCCTTTTGTTCTTCAATCTTTCAAGTCTTTTAATCAAGATTTCCTTTGAAACCTATATGATCTCATGAATTTTGAGGTTCAGGTTCTATGGCAGAGCTTATTTTGAGCACAAATAGTTAACAATGTAGGTATGAACAAGTTGTAGAGGAACGACAAGGATGGAGCTGTTGTAAAGTTAGAAGCGACAAAGTTAGTTTTAAAACAAAATTCAAAAATGCTTTAAAACTTACATGTTAGGGGTAGGGAAATTTTTTTTTCCCTGATGTCCCTTAAGAATTAAAGGACATGAGGGAAATTAATTTTTATGGTGTGCCTCACGATGACACTTGGCAAAGATTTGATGGTGGAGTGTTTTGGCTAGAAAGCTTGCTGGAAGCACCTGGGGGATAAAAAATGGTAGCACGGGGGACCAGGAGACACTTCTTGGACTGAGATATTTTTTATGTCCCTCATGTCTCTCAGCACAAAGGGACATTAAGCTCATCAATTTTCACATGACACTTGGTGGTGACACTTGTTAGAGATCCAACGACAGAGGGTTTAGCTCCACTAGCTCCTCAGGGCTAAGAAAATGCACTGAAGGGGGTCACATGGGTGACCTGAAGGCTTCTTAGGGCTATGATAATTTTTATTTTGCTAGCTTCCCTCAGCAAAAATGGATATGAGGGTCATAGATTTGCACGATGCGCCAGAAGCTGCCACTTGTCACAATCTGGACAGTTGAGGGAATGAGCTCCTACAAGCCCCTGTGGGCTAAGCTGGCAATCTGAGAGGTGGTATGTGTGACCAGAGGGATTATTATGGCTAGGAAAATTTTATTTTCCCTCATGTACTTTAGCTTTAGGAATGAAAGGGACATGAAATTCCATCAGGATCCTGGCGCTGACATGTGTCCTCATCCAAATTAGTGTAACTACGAGAACTCTCTTAGAGGGAAACTTGAAACGACAATATCTTGAGCTCCCAATGGAATTTTTTGGAAATTTTTTATATGATATTGACTTAAATTGTCCTTCAAAATAAAATGATGTGGGTATCAGATCGTTATTCCTCAATTTAATCCTTAAAAAAGTGCATTTTTATCTAGTCTCTTACATGTGCATAGAAAGAACCAGTTATAAACGTATTGCACAAAATTTTTTTGAAGAATATGATTTCTCCATATTGTAGGGATTATAATTCCCTTTTTGAATATGTTTATTTTGGCTCCCAACTCCATCCAGAGCTTCTAGAATAACTTCTCGAAGCTCAACAACTTTTTTGATCATGTGCATTTCGTAGGCCTGTGAACCCTATTTTTGATGAAACTACCCCAACTCCTCCAAATATTTCTTGAATCTTAAAAAATCAATTCCATGATGTTTTTAGACCTTAAATTCATATCCATGTCAGATTTGGATCCTCCATTTTGCTCCAGGGGGTTGCTCTAATCCTTTGAAGGCCAGTGGTAGCCCTTTCTGTCATTGCTAAAAATTGTAGTTTTCCTAAAATCACCTAGGGGGGTTGAAATGAATTTCCTAAATCACCTAGGGTACTAAGTTAATATCATCTGGGAAGTCATTAGACTGACTAGGTAGACTTGGGGTTCCTTGGAAGGGTAAAACTTGAAAATTTGGGCACAAGGCTATTCTTTTCATACTTGAAAATGATTGATTTTCTTGTTGCACATTTGCATGATAAAAAATAGCTCTAGCTTGGGGGAATGGTATGGAATGAGCGCAGTGAAGACATGCCATAAAGAATCTTAGAATCTCAACTTTTCAATACAAAGACCAATGCCTTATCCATTGGGCCCTGTAAATTCATGTACAACATATAAGAGAGAGATAATGAAGAAGGAAACACACACACACAAAAAAAAATGACAAGGGAAACACACACAACATAAAGGGAAACACATGTAAAAATAACCTATGATACAAAGTGGCAGACAACCAAATTTCACTGATGATACTTTTCATTTCTCAAAAGTTACCCCTAAGTGGGAAACACTGAGTGATGTTGTTCTGTGAATCCATTGACCTATTCAACAAAGTATCCTCCTCTCCTTAACTATTTATGAAAGCCAGAAGCTTTAATGATTTCCTGTGTACTTGGTAGAAGTGAGTCTACATGAGCTTCTTGATGCTTAGGCCTTCACTTATAAATTCCATTGACTTCATGGTCTTTGAAATCAATTTCATAGTGCTAGTTTCATTCTGTATTTATCAACATATTTGATTCTTTATTGAGCATCTCATTGCTTCCCCAAGGATGATTTTCATTCCAATTGCTTGAATATTCCAAGTTATTTTCTTTTCCAGCTCTATGCTTTTTGACCTCTTTTTTGTGAGAAACCTCACACTAATCTTTTATCTCTACTCCACTATGATGTGCTTGAAGATTAAATGAAGGATCAGAAGTAACCTCATACTTGTCATGTATAGCCATGACATGAGCCAAGAGATCAATAATGAACTCAAGGTCTTACGTAATTTCTATTGCATCTAGGATTTCTTACATGGAGTTATTCTTTTTTGCTTCCTGTGGTTCATCTTTTTATGTCCTTGAAGAATCTTCATTTTAAAGCTCAAAGAAACTATCTGGATGGATTAATTCATCACCTTGAAACTTATTAAATTCCACTACTTCTTTTTCAAGGGGATCTTATCCTTCAACACCATCTATTTCAGATTTTTCATCATGGAAAGAGTTTTATTTTTCAAATGGGAAATAAAAAGCCTCCATTTCGTCATTGTATTCATCAATTATTGGCTCAGAGAGAGACATCATATTTCTCATCTTACTTTATTTTGACATGACCAACCTTCACACTAGTTGAAGCTTCCAAATCAAATTCGTGCTTGTCTTGCAGATTCATGGCTTGCATCAGAATTTTGAGACTAATCTCACGATCTTCTATTTCTTCCGCAGATCTTAGTAGTTCTTGTACAGACCATTCTTTCAAACCTTTCACAGGCTCATAATGATTTGTTCTTCCTCCTCCATGGATGACATGATTGATATCATCTTCATCTCTAAATGGAAATGATAAAATATCCTCTTCACAGATGAACGTACAAGCTAGTTTCTCCATTTGTAAATCATCAAGAACACTTTAATCTTCTTACTGGCTCACATAATCCAGTAAATCATGTATATCCTCTTGGAACTCAAAGTTCCTCAATGCTTCTTCATGATCCATATCTCTCTGAGAAGGAATGTTTGGTCCTATCAAGATGGGAATATCCTCTTCCTCCTTAGTCATTATTTAAATATTCATCTTCCGACTATCTTGGTACAAAATATTGGCTTTCAGATTTCCTAATTTTTACACTGTGTATCTCAGCTTATTTTCTGGAAGCAATTTTTCCATGTCTTTCTTAACTGAGATGGCCGCAGAAAACCAATTCATCTAAATATTACCCCCAAAATGCTAAAAAAAATCTTACTTAGCAACATTTCAAATGAAGCCAGAATGTCTGCTACCAAAATCATCGTTGAAACATTCTTTTCTATAAATCTGACGAGAGCCACCTATGCATCTTTGACCTTCCCTATAAGTGGGACCTATTTAAATCTAAGGAGTAACAAGAGCCATCGGGTGGATTCATGGTGAGTTTGAGAGCCTTAGCAACCTTTACAAACATTACATTATCAGAGGCACCTAAATTTATGATGGAATTGTTCAGTACATATTATCCAATGAGGAGGGAGACATAGAAAGGATCAACCCTATCAATCTTAGATGCACTCAAAGAAAGCATGTTCTATGATGGAGGTGTAGGTAGGTCTAGTATTTTTCCTTTAGAACTATGAGTTACATCATTAGGTATTAAATTAAAACTCCTGATATATTGGACGAATCTCTCGAATTGTTTGGGGTAAGTCCACAAATATTTAGTTCTAGTATTTTGTACCTTGGCTTCATTAGGATATTCTATGAAGTCAAAAAGGGAAAATGTAGACAAGGGGGATGAAGGGACTGCTTTAGGATTTAGGAAAGGTTTTGGAAGCATGATTATATTTTTGGGGAAAAGAGGGAATTTTGAATGGTACATTAGGAGCCTTCAAACTACTAGATTTTACAGGAGAATATTTAGATTTAGAATTAGAAGATGCATTTCAATACTTACTTGAAATTGTGGGAGCCTATTTACTTGCTACAGGATCGTGTTTCTCAAATTCGGAATCCATGCAAGGTGGAATTGGAGATCCTCGACTGATTTTTTTTGTGGAGTCACCACATGAGGATCTTCAGTCTTTTTTTTCACAACTGTGGAAGAAGAAGCTCCCTTTTGATACTGAGAGTGAGTAAACACAACACATGAGAAAATTGGTTCCTCTTCACCATCATCATATATACTCCCATAATTATATTCAATGATTCCATTTTGAGTTTCAACACCCACTTCTTTTATCTCTAGGAATTTTTTTCCTTCACTTTCTTATTTGAGTCTTTCCTCGTCCTCTTGGATTCCACCACTCGTATTGATAGGAAGAACTTCTAAGGAAAGTCTTTAGGGTGCCCCTATAATCTGATTCCTGTTATTTATTTGAGGAAAATTCTTTCAAATAATTCCCTCTTTAGTAAAGACATTTCATTTACCATTTTTTGCAAAAAAGGATTGATTCTTTCATCTCCAAAATGTTGAGTTTTACCCTTTGAGGGATTCTTGATCTTTCCAGATAAGATGATATCATCATCAAGCTTGATGGACAATCTTTATGCTTTTATAATATTCCTCAGTTGAACTCTTTGTAGGAAAAATCCTACCTCAAGTGATTGAGCACTAATAAATAATATCTTGACGTTGTTCTCTGATGGTGAATCCTCTTCTAGTATCTTACGGAGAAAACATTCGAAATGAGCCACGAATTCTCTCATAGTTTCATTTTCTCCTTTCTTCATTTGTTCTAATTGAACAAGGAGGTCTCGATAGTCCTCATTAAATCTGAATTTTTCCGTGAACTTCCTTTTGATGTCATTCCAACAAGTGATGGATTGGGCGGGAAGGAGGTAAAACCATTATGCTGATTTTTCTTAGAGATACTCCACGAACAATCTTACAGTGAGACATCTTCATGTTGGAAACAAATAATTCCACATGATGTGGTGAAGGATGATATGTACTCTTGAGGGAATTGTGTGCCATCACCTTTGAACTTGGGAAAGTTCTTACAGGAATATGTTGATAAACTGTGAAGAGGGGGTTCAAGAGTAAACGGGCCTATATTTCTTCCCCTTAGAACAATGGATTGAGGTATTTCTTCTTCATCTACCATTTTTTCTCCCACTTCAGCTTTGGCTTTAGCTTCAAAAAAATCTTCATCAAATTCTTCTTCAAGTTCTAGCACTAAAATTTTCTGAACAGGAATATGAAAAGACACTATGGAATATGAAAGGTCACTTGCAAGAATCGATAATGTGTCTTTCAACAACAAATTTCCATCAACTCCAACTTTTTTTTTGTATTTTTGGACCTTGTGGTCATATTTTAGGTGTAGATGCTGCTAAATCTACCCCACGGAAGGTGCCAAAATCTGTTGGTGAGAAAATTTATCGGAGACAAATTGGTGGATTTATTGCAAATGCTCTGGGAATGTAAGTCCCTCTACTTAACCAGTGTAGCTGCCATATATGCATGCACGAGTAAAAAGGTGGATTTTTTTGGTGGCCTTTCATTTGGGAACCCAACAGAGGCACTCCACTGACCCTGCAGCAAAGCTAGTAATTTCTTTCTAGAGAGGACTTTGTCAAAAGAGCGAGAAAAGGAGTGAGAATATGAAGTAGGGGAAACTAATGTTGCAAGTAGGAAATCATATGCTTATAGACACTAGTTATAAGTTTCATCACATGCATTAAAATTAAGAGTACATAACTTTGCAAGTAGAAACAAGAACAAATATAATTTAGTGATCACAAAGTATAAAGAAATCCCTTAGTCAAAGAAAGCTAGAAAATCCTTCTTCTTGTATTGATTGCTCAAACAAAAGTTGTACATAGTGGAGAAATGAAGAAATTTGAAAGGAAAAATGGATAACTCTTTCCACTCACAAGTAAGAAAAATCTCTCTCATGAACTTACAAGAGTACAACCAGCTAGAAGAATCTCATAATTAGAACCCTTTGGAATGAGGAGCTCATTACAATTTATAGAAAAGACCCGAATCCTCATCGCCTTGAAGACTTTTCACATGCCTTAGTTTTGGCTTTAGAAAATTCATATTCCTACTCAAATATTAAATCCCTTTTATTAAAACAAGGAGACTTAAATTTTACATCATGTTTCTAAAGTCACTTAAAGACATATCAAAAAGTGCAAACCCCAACACTATATTAGAACATTGAAGAGAGGGGAGGAAAGGAAAGGATATCTCTCATGATGAAGTCCATTGATTCTTTCAAGGAGATGAAACTCCGAATCCATTGCCTCCTACAAAACTCCTTAAAAATTACACTTGACACTAAATCATTCTTTGTCCTATGTTGATGAGAATATCCCCACTCCCTTGGATTCCTTGTTGTGAATGACTTACTCATGGTGCAGAAAAGAAAATGCCTTTTGATGACCTATGGACACCTCAAAAAGATTGTTTAGAAACATTGTTGAATGTAACCTCTGGTGACCACGGGCGTTGCTCCTAGAGATCCCTTCTAAAGATATTGAAGCTTCGGGACAAATACTGCCCCGACTCCTTGCAACATTTTCACATTGCTTGGATGATTTAGACATGATCTTGATGAAACATACGTATTAATTAAGCATGAGATATGTGTTTAAAACACTATTGAGATCCACACATGTGACCTCAATTTCACCTACTCTTGCATAGTCCAATGATAAAGATTGTAACCTTTTTATCCTTGTGAATTTGAACTTCATTTTTCCTTGACACCCACTATATTTTGAAAAGGAAACTTTTTTAGCAAGTATTGAGAATTTTACCTCTCTAGTCTCTAACTAGTGATGTTAACTTGAATGTTCAACTCCTAGTGTGCTCCCTATGTGAAATCTGCCCTTTGGAATACCTTGTTATTTTTTGTAAGTTCCCATAGGACAACTTACTATTTTTTTCAAGTGCACAAAATAGCTTTTCCAGACCTCAAATGATTATGGTAGCTTGAATTCATTATTCACTCTACATTCCTCTCAACTTCTGGACCAACTAACCATTTATAGTAGGGTCCTGTGGAGCCGATTACCATTTTTAGTAAGTATCATTTTCAGGCTGTGAGCACCATTTCGAATATTTTCTCCCGTGATACCTCCTCTATGTTCACTGCCTCCTTCATAGCTTATTCAGTTGATGATTTTCCCAAAATAGCAATCCCCTATGTAGAAGACATGCTTATTTTAGAAAGTGATCTTTTGGTGGTCAGATTGTTGCAAAATGAAGTTTTCTGATATGATTTTTTTACCCAATATCACCCGTCTGAAATCTTGAACTTACTTGATAAGCGGTTTGGGAGATTTTAAAAGCTTAAATTTTAGACCTAGTAGTACCTCTAAACACGATAGCCATTAACAAACCTTGAAAGTTACGGGTCTATTTTTTTCTTTGTCTTTTACCAAAATCATAGTTTTGTTGTGGGTTTTTATTTCTTATTCCACTCGTGAAATTTCTCTTCGAACTGACTGCCGGTTTAATGGGAAATCGAGTTTTTTCCTTCGTTGGGCCTAAAGGAAGATTTCTTCACTATTAGTGGGTTGTGGTACTGAAGGAGGATTTCTAGGTGGTTTTTTAATGGATTTTGAGAGTGAATAACAAAGAAGAAAATGGTTCTTCATTTTTTGCATCAGTTAGCAAGATATGTTTAGATCTTCATCTCACGACAATGGAGTCTTCTAAAGAATTTTCCTATTCTTCCTTTTGTTCTTCAATCTTTTGATTCTTTTGATCAAGATTTCCTCTGAAACCTGTATGATCTCATCAATTTGGAGGTTTATTTTTTGTGGTGGAGCTGGTTTGGATCAGAAATGGCGAACAATACAGGTATGAGCAAGTTGCAAAGCAATGACAAGGATGGAGTTGTTATAAAGTTAAAAGTGAGAAAGTTAGCTTTAAAACAAAATTCACAAATGCTTTAAAAATTGCATTCTAGGGGTGGTGTGCAATTTTATGTCCATGATGTCACTTAATCATTTAGAGGGATAAGGGACATCAATTTTCATGGTGCACCTCGCGATGACACTTGGCGAAGATCTGACAGTGGAGTGTTTTGGCCAAAAAGCTTGTTGGAAGCACTTGGGTGATGGAAAATGGTCGCATGGGGGACCAAGAAACATTCCTTGGGTTGGGAGAATTTTTTATGTCTTTCATGTCCCTTAGCACAAAGGTATATGAGGGTCATCAATTTTCATGCTGCGCCTAGTGGTGATACTTGTCGAAGATCTAGCGGCTAATGGTTTAGCCCCACTAGCTACTGGGGCTGAGAAAATTCACTGAAGGGAGTCACATGGGTGACCTGAAGGCTTCTCAGGGAAGGGATAATTTTTATTTCCCCCATCTCCATTAGTAAAAAGGAACATGAGGCTCATCAATTTTTATGGCACGCTAGAATCCGCCACTTGTGACGATCTGGACGATTGAGGGAATGATCTCCTGCAAGCACCTATGAGTCGAGCTAGTGATTCGAGAGGCTATATGTGTGACTAGAGGGATTATTGGGGCTGGGTAAATTTTATTTTTCCTAATTTCCCTTAGATTAAGGGATGAAATAGACACAAAATTGCACCAGTATCTTGGAGTTGACACGTGTCCTCATCCAAATTTGTCTAACTGCAAGAACTCTCCTAGAGGGAAACTTGAAACAACGATATCTCAAGATCCCAATGAAAGGTTTTGGAAACATTCTATATGATATTTAGTGAAAATGTCCTTCTTAATCCAATGGTGGGGGTATGAGATCTTTATTCCTCCATTTATGCCTTGAAAAATCAGATTTTTTTATCTGGTCCCTTACCTATGCATGGAAAGAACTAGTTATAAAACTATTGTGCCAAAGTGTTGTGAAAAATATGATTTCACCATCTTGTAGGGATTATAATTCCTTTTTAAAATATGTTTTTTTTGTCTCCTAAATCCATCCATAGCTCCCAGAATCACTTCCCAAAGCTTGGCATCTCTTTTGAACATGTGCACTGCCTAAGTTTGTGAACCCTGTTTTTGACGAAACTACCCCAACTCCTCCAAATATTTCTTGAATCTTCCAAAATAAATTCCATGATTTTTTAGACCTTAAATTCATCTCCATGTCAGATTTTTCTCCTTTATTCCACCCCAAGGGGTTGCTCCAGTCCTAAGAAGGCCAGTGATAGCCCTTCTCGTCACTACCCAAAATTGTAGTTTTCCTAAAATCACGTAGGGGTTGAATTGAATTTCCTAAATCACCTAGGGGACTGAGTTAAAATCATTTGGGAGGTCATTGGACTGAATGGGTAGACCTAGGGTGCCTTGAAAAGGTAAACCTTGGAAACTTTGGAAAAGGGTTATCCTTTTCATGCTTGAAAATTATCGATTTTATTGTTGCACATTTTCAAGACAACATATCCCAATCGAAGAACTCCAATAATCCTACCACCATGACCTCAACCTATTAGATGAATTATGTTATTGGGCATACACTCACAATCATAAACATAAAAAAAACCTCTCACTAAACAACATAATAAACATGTTTTTCTTCGTACTTTTGACATGGGTGAGCTTGTTCTTGAACTTGATTATACACATAAAAAAGAAGGCAAATACACTCGGAAATTGTGGGTTCCCTACCTCATTAAATATATCATAAGTCCTAATACACATCATATTCAAACAAATGAAGGTTATATCTTTAAAGAACCAAAAAATGCTCAATTCCTCAAAACATTTCGTGCCCGACGAAGTTTGGAATTTTCGGTACCAAACTTCCATCTTTTGTCCTCCCTTCTCTAATTCACTACATTATCAACCTTCTCCCTTGCACCAAAAACATTGTCAACATTTTTTCTTTGTATACCCTAGTATTTTCCATTTGATCAATGTGGTATTGTGTGCGTCCTTGCTTAGGCTCATGACCTTACTTGGATTTATGTACCTATCTAATAACCTTATTTTTATGGCATCTACCTCATTATTTTTTGCACTTTTAAGAATTTCTATCAGCCCTTTAGGATAATCATCCATATTATCTTTACTTTTTCCTTAGTATTTATGACATTTTATCTTTATAACTTCTACCATATTGGTTTTTCTACTTTTACGCGTTATTACCCACCTCTTGGATTTTACACCATATCACCATCATGACACTATGACACTATGACATAACATATGTACCATGGTCAGTGGTCCCCTAGTTAGGTTATTTATGTCTTATTTAACTGATGATCCTTTAGTATTTCCTTTCATTTTTCTTCTTCATGCTTTGTGTACCATTGATTTCACCCACACATGATAGGATGAGACATATTATCAGGTACACATTGTTGGGTATATTTCATTTCAGCCAGTCCTTTGTTACTTTCAATATCTAATTTTGATATTGTTGTTAAGGACTATTTATTTCCATTGCCAACCCCATGTTTCCCTATTGTGATATGAGATGATCAATGTCTGGGGTATATGTATATGCCTAATTTTTCACTCTTTATCTTTTGTACCTTTTATTAAAAAATTATTTGTACAGGTAAGGGTCATTAATGTATCTATTTCTTAAGTGGGTTCCTTAAGTGGCCTTCTTGGAATGGGGTATGAATATTCAAATAGTCATTATGGGCTAGAGACAATACACAAAGAGAGTATCACTATATGGTCATGGCTTTAGTTATCCTTAAATTAGTTATCCTAGTCCCTTAATGTTTTATACACATTTCATGTCTGACACCTTACTTGTATTTCACCACTTGACTCCTTGTTCATCCATTTGCTTGATCTATGATACCTCTTTTTCAATTTATATGACATTTAACATCCTCGTTTGGCATCGTCGATCATGGGTGATGGTGTTAGTCTTAAGTTTTTCCCTGGCTAACACCATCCCTAAAGGTGATAACATCGTACGTATATGGTCACTACACCTAGACATTATGAAGGAAGGAAGACATAATCATAATACTTAGCCATTTTCTCTACTCTCTTTCACCAACTTCACATTTTCTCTCTTTTCCCTTCGTTCATCTTGAACTTTACATGGATTGGATTGGACATGTAACACTCTGAACTATTGTTACTTCCTCCTGAGCATTCAAGTGTTGATATATGATTTCTTCTGTATAAGGATGTGTTCCTTTGATTGTGAAGTCATGCTTGATATTGATTGTATCTTCTTTTCTCTTGAAGATCTTTGACTGAGTCAGGATATGCTTGGACTCTTTTATTTCTTTCATTTTTAGCACCTGAGTTCAATCTGATTTCGGGATGAATTGTGGATTTACCCATCTTTATGACTCAGCCTTGGATCAGTGGCATTGATCCAAGAGATGTTTTAAGTTTATTCTGGATGAACAAAAATTATAGACCTTACGAAGGGTGCAAGGTCTGAATGTGTTGAATAAGCAATTCCGGAGTCTAACTCAGGTTGATCGTGTTAAATGAATTGGTTCCCGATATCGTAATATCAGGAAGGCCTAGACCTTGAGCCAGGTAATAAATTTTGGTATATACTGCTAGCTTATTATCAATGCTGGATAGAATCCATTTCGGGAATGTATATCTGTTGGTTCTTATACTGAACGATTCTATTTGTTGGACCTAGACTGGATTTATTAAGGTTAATAACCTAAACCTAAACTATAACCTATTGGTTAAATTATTAGTAATCTAACCTAGCCCTAAACTACAAGCTAAATGTTCCTAAGGTTAGTGACCTAGCACTAAGGAAGTTAGACTAAAGTATCACCTTAAGATCTAACCTATGTTTCTAACCTAACTAATGGTAGTGGATGAAGGGGGACCTATGAAGGGGTGCGAGCCATGGGTGGTAGTTTCTATGGAATTTATGAGATGGATAAGTATGAAGGACTTGGTATTTGGAGGAGGTTGTAAATATCTGTTGGGACCGACGTGGCAGAGTCGCCAAATCTGGAAATGGTCTTTTGTTTGCATTTGTCAATCGCCAACTATGGCGGTCGGTGGCAATGGAGTTTGGGCGGGAATTTTGGAGTTAATGTCATTAATGAACTCGGTTCCCGACCACAGATTGCTCGGGAAGGCATGCAAAATGGAAAACTAGTTGGTTGTTTGGTTTTCCATGCGCTCCAGTTTTCTCTCTGTTTGATCACTGGTTCTTCGAACCAGTCTACTTGGTGTTGCATGGCAACTATGAGAATAACTAGCTCTTTTCTCTATCGAGGAAAGTTTATAAGGCATGAGGGTAACAAATTATTGTTGCTGAATCTAACGTGGAAGAAGAGGAGAAGGCTCGAGCTCATTCAGAGGTCTTCTTCAGATTTTTAAAGCGACATTACCAGGCATGATAGGCCCTGACTTTTAAAAATCTTGCTTTACTCTAAATGCTTTCATTAAAACAACTCTGTTCAGGTGATTTCAGTTCAGTTGGTTTGAAGCAATGTATTGGTTCTTCTTTTCCTGTGGAATTAGGAATCTCGGGGTTTTAGAAGACCTTGTTGGAATGGTTACTGTATTATTCTTCTTTTTGGTTTCATTTCGATTACAGACCGGCTGTGCTTTTTATTGTTGATGTGGAACCCTGTTGAATCTTGCTAGAATACTTGAAGTTCTTCTATTGGGAATGCTTGTTGTGATTATTCTACTTGATTATGACGATTGTAGAAGTCCTTACTGAGTTTGTGATTTTGGGTTAGAATTTGTTAAAAGTAGTAAGGATTAAATACGAAAATGACTCAGTGAGAGTCTTTGTAATGTTTCGTATGTTTCAACTTCTGTTGAAGTTTTGTAGAGGATACTTTTAGCATGATATGGTTGGAACTCTTGAAATTGATAGAATGTTACAACTTCTGTAGAAGTTTAGTCAAGAATGCTATATGGTTTCGACTCCTTTGAATCCTTGAAACGTAACTTATGTTTTTAACTTCTGTAGTAGTTTCCTTGTGCATACTATTGGAATCCTTGAAATGGGTGGTATGTTATTGACTTCTACGGAAGCTTGTTGTGGATACTCATTGGTTTTGAGTCTGTTGAAGTCCTTGAAATGTAACTAGTGTTTCTACTTCTGTGTAAGCTCAGTTGTGAATACGGTTGGTATTGACTCAGTGAGAGTCCTTGAAATGTATCTTGTATTTCAAACTTCTATCTAAGCTTGGTTATGAATGCTGTTGTTTTGTTAAGAATACTAAATGTTATTGACTTCGATGGAGTCCTTGAAATGTAATTTATGTTTTAACTTCTGTAGAAGTTTTGTTGTGAGTACTTTTAGGATTCTTGAATTATTGTCGTATGAATTCATCTTCAATCGAAACCTTGGTTATAAGTACTGGTTGGATTTGACACTGTTGGAGTCCATGATATGCTGCGTGTTGGCTCGTTTCTCGATTTGAGTCCTCGACTGAGCATGCATATCATTTTGACTCTTTCTTAATATTGTTGTGTTATGTTCAGTTCGATTCTGAGGAATTAAGGGATGGGGTTTCTTTATCAACTTGACTTTGTTTGAGACCCTGTTATATTTCGTAGTAGCTCGACTTCAGATGAAACTTTGAGGAAATTTATTGATATGGAATTCGGCTTCTGTGAAGACCTTGTTGTGAATATTCTTCTTGAAATCAGCTTCTAATTTACATCCTTGCTGTATAATTGTAGGGATTTGATTAGTTGAATGAAGTTGTGCATGTTGTGTTTCGACTCAGTGTGAATGTCACTGTATTTGCATATGGAAACGTTATTTGTTTTAATGTTATCTTGTCTCAAGTTTGACTGAAACAAAGAACTCTTAGCTGTACCATGTCAGGCAATGGCGTTGGGTATTTTCATGTTGATAAATGATAGGGAAAAGATTTGTTGAGTCTTTCATGGTTGGATTATTTTCTGTTTCTTGGCGCGAGAGCTCTTGAATCACTTAGTAGCTACAGGTGACTTTTATATTTGGATTTAGATGGAACTGTAGTTCTTCTTGTAATCTCGACTATTTAGTCACATGCGTAAATGTATTTGCATTAATCTAAAGGAATCGGTACAGTTCAGAATGTTATTGACTTAGGATTTTGATGGACTCTGTTTCTTTCTTCTAGACTATAATTTATATGTTGATGTATAAATAAGTTGAATAGGAAAATTCTCTCTCTCTCCTTGATAGGAAAACTTGTGTGCTTTCTTCTTGTATCCTTTTGCGATCTCTACGGTAAGGGCATAACAAAAATAAACTGTGGTATTGTATGGAGAGACTGGTATAAAATGTGTGTTGCTGTATAAATGGGTATACTTGTCAATACCATTGAAATGTGTTATGATGATAAAATAATTAAGACAGTGAGCTTGTTGAATGTTTTAACTGCCTTTGAGAAATTGTTAGAAACAATCTTGTAGGAGTTTTGCTGTCTTTAGAATGGTTGTATTCATATGTTCTTAGTCTCTAACATATAGGATGATTAGCCTGATTTAAGTTTGGTATGTGAAGAAATGATTTCATATAAACAGGTTGTTTAATGAGAACAATTGGTGGATTGCAATTGTTTTAAGAATTAGTGCTTATCATGCTCAGTTCACCGAACTGACCCATGTTGACAATTTTTGCAGATGGTTTCCGCAAGTGGTAAAGACACACAAATCTGATGTGATGTTCAGATTGTTTAATTTGGTTTTATGATGAATTCCAATTTGATTCTCTAAATGTACTACTTGAAGAAAGATGTTCTTTTGCTATTGAGTATTGTATCAAATATGCTGAATGCATAAAATGTATTTGATTAGCTTAGAAATGAATGAAATGAGGTATTTGTTACATATGTGTTAGCATTCGTATCTTGATGGATTGAACTTCTTCGGTTCGAATGATTTTAAGAGCATTGTTATTAGTGTATACCTTGGAGACATTTGGGATTCTCTAAGTAAGCTTTGCAAAGATTATGTGACTGAATACTTGTGTATGTTTAGTAGTTCTGTTATGTTCTATCTAAAGCTAAATTGGAATTTAGATCACTGTCTTTCGAGAAGAAAAGGTTAAAATAAACCTCAACAGGAAGCTAAACGGGCTGAATAAATTATTACTTCCTAGTCTTGATCTAAGTCAAGACAACGTTTAATTGGATTTTTAATCACTATATCTAAATACTAATAAGTAAGATATATTTCAGTTATGAGAACTGATATAAACCAAAAAGGGTATGGTTAGCAACCTTATGTGAAGATTAAGGGCTATTGCCCAGTTTCGTTGATTTAGATTTCTATTTTTCAATGAACTCCTTGATGGGACCTCAATTCTTAATAACTTCTCTTTGTGAAATGGGTTTTATTAAGAAAGGTAATTCTAAGGTGAGGAACCCAGGGGTTGGGAAAAGACTACCCTAAAAGGAGCGTCTTAAAGTATAACTTTAACTCAACGTATGTAACACCTTATAAATAAGTAGATCTTTTCGAGGCAGATTTGAAGGTTGATGGCACAAGTCAACTACAGGGTTGTACCTTCGAGAAGATTAGGATCTTCTCGAAGATACAACAATGCAGGTGACTTATGGCGACACCCTTTGCATTGATCGTTAAGATTTACACCTTAAACTCGAACAAGTTTTACTCTGGGACTGATTAGGAACGTGGTCATGTTATAAGGCTGCCCCAGGAGACTCGGGGTATCTTGACACACTGGGTTAACTAGGGTTAACCCAGTATGTCAGCGTATCCCTAGTCCTCGGGAGCATCCCTATAACGTTGTCATATTACTAATCCATTCCTGAGTGAATAACTTGGGGTAGGAGAGACTGACAGAAGTCAGTATAAGACATTCTACATAACATAGGAATGGGGTGAAGGATGTATTCTAGATTGACGAGTATGTCGTCAAGGGATACGAGACATAAGCAGTATGTTTCAAATCTTTGGCCAAAGTATCGCAAGCTACTGATTGCGTTGTCCTGTGTCACCTAGTCTAAGGGACGAGATGCTGATGAATAATGGTAACAATTATTCAGATAGGTTCCTCGAATAGAGCATTCCGAATCCCAGATTAGGGAGGAGAACCGCAAGAGTGGTGTGTTAAAATAAAAATGCCAACTCTTGATACTCATGAATAGATCGGTAGATTACCGAGTCATGGAATGAATAGATCAGAGGTACTCCGAGTCATTACAGCTGCATATGGTTATCTGTTATAAGAATGGTTGTTTTGATTTGTGAGTTCTAAATTATGTATTTAGAACTAGGAAGCATTTATCAAAAATAAAAAATAAAAATTCTTGCTCTATTGTACTAAAATGGAGATGTTACAGGACACTCTTCTTGGTTGGATTTCTTGAATTACTAGGTCATCTATACTAAGTCTAGGATAGGAACGGTGTTCCCCTTATTCACCCAATAGTTATTCTCTCTTGATGTGTTGCTTCTTTCGATAGATAGATGCATCAATGACCACCCTATAGGTAAGTTATATAACTCTATTTGTAAATTTTCATAGATTATTTCATTTCCCTTCTCCATTTCTGTATTTGATCTTAACATTATATGAACATTGGTGTTAGTTATCATATTTATCTTACATGATCATCTCCTTAGCTTTCATTTCTTTCATTTTGATTATGTTGTAGTAAATTATAGGTTTTGAATGTTTTATTTATCCACCATAAATCTATATCTCTCTATCATTGACCAATATCCTAAGAGGGTACTCTACTCTATCTTGATTACAGGCCTTGTAAACCCTAGGTTGAGCTAGTGTAGGGATTACTACCATTTTTATATGTGACCTTATAAATCGTCATTTCCCCTTTAAAGCAACCCACAATGTCGGTTCATGTGTGTCTCCTATTTTTTTTCCTCAATACCCTTGTAAAACAGAATACTTAGGAGTGTAAGATATTGAGACACACTCTTGGCCTGCCATACACATATCTAAGATAAGTTTAAGGAAGAGAGAAAAATTAAATTAAAGGAATTTAATTTGATGATTATATTCCTAAGGAAACAAGGAAACCAACTTGAATTTTAAAAGTAATTTTTGCACAATAACTTGAAGGAAAATGAAAACTTCTTGAGAGGGCATAATATACCTAAGATGAATATACTATTTTTTAGGTTTTTAAACCTTCATGATAGGTTACAAATATTATGATCCGATAAATTTATTTTTACTATTCTTTAAAATATTTTTATGCATAAAGACATATCTAGTATGTAATTCTAGACACAAAATTATGCACTTTAGATGTTATTTATCCTTGTATTATACTACTATTTAGAAGGTTATCAAGCGAATAAAGTACTAATTAATCCCACCTTTTGGCCATATTTTTTTTCTATTTTATTTTGTCATACCTACATATTTTCTTGCAATTATCCATCCATTTTGCAACTTTCTCATCATTCTAACCCAAAATCAGGTTGCCCTAACCTACACTGGGGTGCCTCGAGGCACCTTGGTCCCACCGTGGGTGCTCTGATCTATGTACATCCTTTCCTACTTATTTTTGGGGCCTTTCTAGCCATTTTTATCCTTATCCTTTTCCCAACTAACCTTGTCAGGATTAATTATGAAATTAGGCTTGAGATCTCTATAAATATAAAGTTATAAGACCATAATGAGGGTCCTAGCATCACATACTACTATCACTCCATCTAGAGTTGCATCCATTGCATCACTTACATCCACATAGCACTATACATGAAGGCTAGGGTATGTGCATCACACACATTGTATAGGGGGAGAGATTCTATTCTATTCCATGCACACATGTTATTTATATTTTCTATAGTTATTATTGCTCACTACTTCACAAATTGCGACTGACACGAGAACACCTAGGGTACAACATGCACACACTCACCAGAACTACATCTAGGTCCAAAATGTAGTGCAGTGCTCAGTGATAAGACCACTAGTTTAGCGGTCAAATTCAGTCTGACCCATTCATTTGCATTTTTTATTTTTCTAGGGTTTGATACTTCCTCTTGCATTGTAGGTCATTTTACAACTCATCCAATGAATCCAGTGTGACAAATAGGAAGCATTTGGAGACACCTTGCGATCATACTAAAATGAGTTTATGATCATTTATAAATATCATAGCACCTAGACTATAGACTAGGGTGCCCCAGGGTGCCCTAGTACCCTCCCAGGTGCCTAAGTCATTTTAGATCTTCCAGATCTGGTCTTTGCAGAGTCCCTGAGTTATCATATGCACTTTTAGATTCTATTTCCAGATCTATGACAGTGTTCGACAGTCACCTTTAATTAGCTAAGTCATATTTCCTCCTTTACTTACACATTTAAGGTTTCATTCACTTAGACTGATTAATTACATTTATTATATATTGTTGTAGTCATTTTATTGCATTGTTTTAGTCCTCCTAGTTAGATTAACATTAATACCCCTATACCCCATCTAGGTTATAATTTTTGTTAATCATTACTATGAGTACTTATTGTCACCTTCCCAAGATTTGCAAATTTTCTTCTCTATTCTTGATATTTTTATGGGTTTGGTGACTCTAAATACCCTTGTAGAAGTCTCTTAAGAAACAAATCTATTTCTAAATAGTTAGTCCTTTTTTTAAATTTTGAGTTTTGAGGATTTTTAGTCTTTTGTGGGTATTTTGGCTTTTTTCTACCCCTCATGTCCCAAGTTCTTCCAGGCCATCTTCTCCCTGATTTTTCACTTTGGTCGATTAGTCTTGATTTTCCTTTATATTCGGCTATTTTAGCTTTGCACATCTTGAATGTCCCAATGTCCCAAGTGTAGCCTATGTCAAAAACTTCCGACTTATCTAATTTTCATATGTTGCGGGTGTTTTGGATTTTTCTATCATGCGTGTCCCAAGTGCAGCTTGACCATTATTTCCCCGCAAACCTTCCTTTTCCAATTTATATTCCTCACAAGTATTTTATCTTAGCGCATCCCAGCTATCTCAATGTGCCTTGGTACAATTGTGCCAAATTTTTCTACTTTTTCCACAAATCATCTTTTTTGCATTAGTGCATCTCAATTGTCTTGATGTCCCATGGGATAGTTGTGCTCTTTTGTTGTACCTTACCCAATTTCCATTGTTTCAAGGTTGGTATTAATATTAATTTCCTCATTTATTTTACCTAGTTGACTTTCTTGGGTTTAAATGCTTATAAATACTTGGGTAATCAATCATTTTCACCACCTCACTTACAAATTTCTATTGACCATTCATGTTCTCTCTCTTCTTCCATTTCTAGCTACAGTCGAGTCCTGTTCCATTGTTTTCAAATATGTAGGTGAAAAAAGAAGTTGTGAAACATCAAGGTGTTGATCAAGGAATTAAGGAATATTTTATCACCAGGTAATCTTATTCTCTGGCCGTAAAATGAAGATCAGTTTTAAAGGTCATGAACACTTGTCTTCATTGGAGATGGTTGTACCAAACATTGATGATAGTGAAGCACAACACCTAGACTTGGAAGAATTCTGGGCACGAATCAATTGTCAAAACTCTATTCATATGGTTAATTTGATTAAAGATAGTGGGATCGCAGAGGTAGGGGGTTTTCCAATTTCAGTCTAGTGTGCTGATACAATTATTTCTTGTAACTCTTGTTTTGATCCTAATACAAAATAAATCATTAATCCTCAAGGTCAGGTGGTGGCATGAATTGATGAAGATTACATTCGTACTTCCATCAAAATTCCCATGGTAAAAAATTCAAATAATCTCACTAAGGATCAGACCCAAAATCTTTTTGATCAAGACAGTGAAAAATACAAAAGTAGAGTTACCAAGTCTAGGTTCAAGAACCCTAGGAAAGGAGCCTTAAGGCTACTTAAGATAATGTTCAGAGTTGATTTCCATGAATAATTGTATGAAGCCATCAGTCTATTGGCCAGGATAGTAGGAATGTCTACCACCAATGAGTTTCACTATTAGATGTGTCCCTAAATCAATATCATATGTGAGGGTAAGAAAAATTTAAACTTGGCAGGAATCATTTGTGATAGCCTGAATGCACAATTATCAAATGTTTAGAGAACCCAAACCTTATACATGACCTCCTATATGATGTACTCCATTATAGCTTGTAGAGAGTGGTTGGGTTTCTCCCCTATTGATGATAAGAAGGATGCCCCCATTTATATGTATTGTAAATAGTTGACCCTAAAGATTAGTAATCATCACTTTAGGAGGGTGAATAATGCATTCACTATGTATATTGTCAGGTTGCTAGAAGGAGATACTGCTAAAAGATTTTTAGATGAGGAAAAATAATTGATTAGTGTCTATGGTAACTTCTTCACCAAATTCAGGAAGTCTTCATATATAAAATTGGCTGGATTTGAGGGGCAACCCCTGAAACTTCCCATGTATTGCAGTGTTAAGATGACTTTGGTATAAATCTATAGACAATTAAAGAAGTTACATAGAACTTGTAGGGACAAGAATATTGTAGGTACTCAATTCCCATTCACACTGGGTAATTACACTTACAGGACTGCCCTAGATGCTTAAAATGTTGATAAAACAATTACGCATCTCACTCTTCATTACTATAAGCCTAGAACTTTCTTTGACATTAAGGATTTCATTTTCCTCCAATTTCAAAACGTGTTATCAACATCTTCCTGATATTGAAGACTACTGGGTAGATTGTTTTGATGATTATTAAGCTAGGAGGAGGTACTATGGGAGGTTCTCTACAAGAGATCATTGATTTTGGTATATTTGATGTCCCTTAAGGATTAGGGGATGATGATGAAGAGATATAGTCTCTTTAGTATGAAATATCAATCAAACAAACTCCTATTGAAACCATTGATTGGTTTTTCAAGGAGAGAGCTGATTTGAAGGAGCTAAATAATCTTGTCCTAGTGAGAACTAGACTTTGGTTTGATAGGAAAATAAAGGGATTCAGGAAAGTAAAATCTAAGTATACTTCCCAAGATACCCCTACAATTGAGAAGGAAATACCTGTGTTAGCTCCTGGGATAGTTGAGCAATCTATCCCTTCTCCTCCCAAATCTTTAACACTAGTGTATACCAAAAAAGGGAAAATCAAGAAAGAAGATAAGGCATATAATTTTATTCAATAAATTGAACTTTCTCATAATCAAGCTAAAGTAAACGAAATTTTTTTGGATTTGGATGATAATGATGACAGTCAAGAAAAAGAGCAAGAAATACTAAAGAGAATACACCTGAAGCAAGCATTATGATGGAAGACCAGTCAAAGGAAATGGTTTCAGAGTGTGTAGAAATATATGCCAAGAAAGATCCTGACTCGACTCAAACTAATACATCTGTGTTAGAGGTGGCCTTTGTGCAAACTCTGAGTGCTATGAGTGCCTCTACACTTGGGCCCATTACTCCTTCCACTTCTAGTTCCTCATTTACCTCGATACAACCATTACTGAAAAGCAAGAAGAGAAAGGCTACTTCTAAGTGTTATTGTTCACAATTTTTATGAAGTGGAAACTCTTCTATGTACTACTCCTTCCCCTCTGGATAAAAATGAAAAATTCACATCAAGGTTGGTCTCATAATCTCAAGGTTAGCAGTTCATAAAAATTGCAAAACCCAAGTTTGATAAAGATGAAAAGGACCTATCAATGCATGATCTGGAGTTGGCGATAATTCCCCTTGGAGAATCAACCACATAAAGTGAAGTACATAATCTAAGGGAGACTATGTCTAGGGTGATTGAAAGAGTTGAGAAGGGGAAGTAAACACAAGAGTAGTTTGAGGAGCATGACCAAATCCTATCTAATTTCATCAAATCCTTATTATCAGAAGATAAGGTTCTTGATCCCAATCCCCTAGCTTCCATCCCACCTCATGCTATCTTGTCCACTGATGAAGTTCAAGCCATTAAAGACATCCATAAGCATGCTACTTATGGTAAAGAAATGGAAGCTATGGTTGATGATTTAATAATCATAGACCTTAATTTTATTGAAGAGGCATTCAAGGCATATGAGAAAATTGCCAAGATTCAACTGAAGTTCTCAACAACATTCAATGGTTTAGATAGAGAGTTGAAATTATGGAGTGAGTGCATTCAAGATATCAAATTGGTGAGTGAGACAGATGTTTAGGTCCTTTTAGCTAATAAGGTTTTTGATAATGTTCAAAAAAATTGTCCAAACAATGGGTCTTCAGCATTGACTGGAAATCAAAGTTCTAGAAGAAGCCATTGGAGAACTCAAGAATATGATTCAGAAAGGAGAAGCTTTTAAAGTTTGTGTCATATTTTCCCTCTTGGATATACATTTCCAAATATTCAAAGATAACTCAAGTGATAAATTCACTATTCAGGAAATCAAATCCCTGTTCAAGAATTTTGATAAAGAAATTCTGATTAAGCAGGACATCATCTCTATGGAGAAAATGAGAGAAATTTAAACACTATATTATCCCGTCATAGATGCTAACAAAGTGTTCTTGGACAATGCAGAGTTCGAGAAGGACATAGAGAACTATTTAGGAAGTTGGAGTCATGCCACTTCTAATACAACAATTCCTCAAGGAATGGACATGGATGCATCATTGAAGCGATTCAGAAATCAAATACTAATGGAAAAGGGGACTACAAGTTCTTCCACTAGTGTCTCGACTTCCTAATTCTTATTTTCCTTTTTTACTATAGAATATCTAGTTAAGGTGTCTTTATCCCTTTAAAATCATGTGTTATGTAAGCAAGGGATAAATTGAATTTGTAATATTTAATTAGATATTAGATTTTGGGATTTAGAAAAAGAAAACTAAAAAGGCTCTTTGTAACCATTTCTTGAGGTTATTTAATGCACTCTTCTCATTGTTGTAAAGGATGGACATTTTTTGATATCCAAATGTAAAAAGAGATCATTGAAATACTCAATACAGAATAAATTCGACCCTCTCTCATGCTTCTTCTCTTTCTATTCTTTATCTAATTCATATAAGGATATATATATATTTGAAGCAAGAACTTTTTTTCTTTCAGTTGATAAGTGTATTTGGAACTTTGTGTCTAATACATGCATGCCCTGTGTTTCATATGCATTGTATAAATGTTGTTATTTTATCAAGCATAAGTAAGATATCTCTCTACTATCTATATGTCTGAAAATGCTCTCCTATCTTATGTTTCTAAATATCAGTGATGAATTTTCCTATTTTCGTCTATATTGACAACCTTTTATAAATGCATCCAGAGATATCAAAATCCTTACCAAAATATTGAACAAATGTTTATATTATAAATATGGTTTTTTACTTTCAATAAGGGAACTGTTATCACCGAATCACAACACCCTAGGGTTTGCAAAAGTGTGTGTGCTTGAGCTCATAGTGTGACTAGATAACATGGGTACTATCTCTAGATTGTGAGACTTGATACTTGAGATAGACCTCCAGAGAAAGTTGGTTCTTACTCCTAGACTACCTGCCACAATCTACTCTAATGCAGGGAAAAATATCTTTTCCTAATCTTATTTTCCAAGGGACATGGGAGAGAGAGTGCATGAAAAACAAAGGCTACACTAAACTGGTGATAAACTAGAAAAGGAGGGAATGAGGATAATTTTCCAATGTGTGAAAAATATAAGCAAAGTGCATACTAGAAGGGGTGATAATAGTTCTCCACAGTCTAGAAAATGCATTCACAACAATGTTTCAAACATACGCAGTGAAAATCAATCCCTACAAGACCATAAATAGACACAATAATTTTTCATGAGGTTGAAGAGGAAAGAATAATGTAAACAAACATAGCAGGGGAATAGGCATCCACAAACTCGTATTTATTGCTTCATTGATATGAACAGTTTAATCTATTACAAAATAAGGGCTTGGATCACCATGTAAGGAGTCCACTACAAGGGCCTGCAACATATTGTCTTCACAAAACTAATTTGATATATTTTTTCTACTTAAAAACTATCTCCCTTTACAATGAGCCCAACACTCCCATTTATACAAATCTAAAAGGAGATAGAGAGATAGAGAGAGAGAGAGAGAGAGAATGAAAATCATGAAATATGAATTCCCACCACCTGAAAGATATCATAAATGGAGTGAAATGATGGTATGTTACTTGTAAAATGACCTCCATACTATCTCATAACTTGCAATAGTGAGGTATGTTTGTCCATGCTTCATTAATGTCCTCCCAACCACCAATAAAATCACTGTTATGAATTGGGAAAATTTTCTTTAAAATCACCATAAATACTTCATAAAATTCCATATTTATTTATTATTGTGCATTAGTCTTGGAACCACAATTCCAACGGTAATAATTTTGTGTGTTTTCATTTAGAAATGCAAAAGATATGGCATTCTGAGTGTAGGCAGTTGTTTTGGGCCTGCCAGACATTTCTCTCATTTAATGAGATTAAGTATTTAATTTATCAGATCTGGAGATGTTTCAGTTATTTTCACATATATACCCACATTAAAAATTATAAATCCAATTTATGTGGCATAGATGACGTCATGCCCATTCCAGAAAGTCAAATTTCATGAAAAATAGAGCTCTAGGTCAAAAGTTATGATTATTTGAAGTTCGAAGGTCGGGCATCAACTTTTTCTTTGTATTACAGATATTGCGGGTTTTACGGGAACTCATGTCCCACACGTACTTAGACTATGTGGGATTATTTCCTCTGAAAAACCTGATTCCTTCTTGTTGCGGGTATTTTATTTTTGTAGGGAACTCATGTTCAGTGCGTACTCGGACCGTTTGGGCTTCCTTGTCCCAACTTTCCCATTGTTGACCAGGCCATCGATGTCATTGACCTCCACTCCACCCACATCCCAATTTTATTGGATCTTTGTGTGGAAATTTCAGCTTTGTGGGTTTGATGCGTCCCAACGTCCCAACTATCTCGCGGACTGCTTGGGGAAAAAACTTCCGCATTTGCCGATTCCTTTGTTGTGCGGCAATTTCAACTTTGCGTGTCTCAACTATCCTACTATCCCATGGACCTCCTGGGAAATTTTTTCCTAAAAAACCTATAATACACTAATTCCTTTACAAATCAAGTTTTTCACCTTTTCGAGTCCCAACTGTCCCACTGTCCCGTAGACCGCCTGGGACAAAATTTTCTGATTTTTCCATAATACACTAAAAGAAGCCATTCTTTGGAATTTTTCAAATTTCTCTAACTCTTTGAATTTTTTCCTTCAATGGGGAAGTTAGAGTAGAGCCAAAGGGACCCCCAAAACCTGATTTTTAGGCCTCAAACCAGTTCTACTTGCTCAAACATGAAGAAATTATGTTGGTTATCCAAATTTATCTCGAGGGGTGAATTTGGGATAACAGGAACCTCTCCCACAAAGAGGAGGGGCTGCTTCCCCCTAACTGTTGCTTATTTTTAAAAGATGAAACTCTACAACCAACAAGTTTTGGGGTGCATCGTGGTACACGTATTGTGTTTCCCACTAAAACACCTTCATTCGAATCAAAAGCACTGATAACTTAATATATATAAGATATACACAAGGTCAAAGAGCACTTGGTGTTGTGGATCTAGATTTTCTATTTTTGAAACAACATGACTTATCTTTAACCCTAGAGAGAAGGAGAACAAGATCCAAGTGTACTTCTCGTTTCAAAAATAAAACTATAAGAAACGTAGACTCAAAAACCTAACTAAGCCTTTGTATTCAAGCATTGGTGTTGGATGGAATCATAATTACTTTACAAACTAGTTTTCCAAGAATAGCGGCACCTCTACCTTGGGGACAACGGATTGGACCTCTAGCCCTTGCTTAACCATTACATGATCTCCCAAAAGGGAATAGAAAAATATTACCTAAATTCAAAGGAGATGGAAAGGTGCACTCAGATGAGCACATTGTTGCATTCATTTTGGTGTGTGGTATACTTGGATTGGAGCATGAAGATTTTTTCGTTAGGTTCTTTGTGGAAACGTTACAAGATAATGTTGTTGATTGGTTCTATCATCTCCTTGTTGGGGTTATCACTGAATGGACCAACATGAGAACACAATTTGAGGACCAGTTCAAACCTTTTAAAGCTGGGCATGCTCTCCTTGCCTAAATTTCTTGGATTATGAAGTAACCATATGAACCTATGAGAGAATTTGTGGCCAAATTTAACAAGTGGGTCGATAAGATTCTAGTGGCCACTCAACCTATAGATCAAATTCAAAAAATATTTTTCATAAATGTAAACTTACCAGAAGTAAGCTATGCATTGAGAAGGGCTAAGCTGGTGATTCTAGATGTTGATCAATGCTTAGCCATAAGTGTTGAAGATGATTTAATAATTTCTAGGAAATTAAAAAAGGAACCTACTAAATCTAAGGCCTCTTCTTTAGGAAATAACTCAGATCAATTAGTATAAAAATTGGCAAATGATCTCATAGCTATCAAAGAAAATTTGGCCCAGAATACTCACAAGGATATTCCAAGGAGGAATTTTTAGCCTTCAAATTGGTTACCTCCTCTCCAACCGAAACTAGTAATTGAAGGGCCACCTCTGAGATTTTCAGTCAATGCAACATGTGAAGTTCAAGAACCAGAAGACAAAGAGGATGTTGAAGGATATGAAGAAATTGAAGAAGAGGTAGATAAAACACTTGAGGAATCCAATGATTATCAAGTTAACTTCCTCAACACTAAGGGGGTTGATGATGAAACAAATGATTATGATGAAGAAGTAACAGATATGAATAGTGTGTCATATGGTGTCATGACTCGAGAACAAATGAGTAAGAAAAAGGAAGTGGCCTAGCCCACAAGAAAATCCAAGGAGGTTCCAGTTACCATCCCAGTTGTTCCAAAAAGAGGAGCTCCTATTCCTACCACTTCTGCTCAAAAGGTAACGAATTCTAATACTCCTTCTACCTCTTTGTATTTATCTACTAATAAAAAAAAATTGAATGTCAAAACTGATAGACCTAAATTCTCTTCCCCTTCTATTTCAGACACCCCATCTATCTCAAGATCCTTTGAAATAATTGACCACCTTAAGAAAAATAAAATTCAAATTTTATAGGCTGAGTTCTATCAGACCCATCTTGATGCCTTTTCTCAGGTTGTCAAGTTTTTCAAATCCAAATCCAGTCCTACGTCTAACACTTCAAAAGGCCTTTTACCTACTCCCACCTTTACACCTCAGCAGAACCTAATGGCCATAACCCCTTCCGTAACTAAGAAAATCAAGCCGTTCTATATCACTCTACCTATAATAGGACATAGGCTCAGTAATTGTGTTATTGATTCAAGACCATCAGATAACGTTATTCCTACTAAGGTTTCTCGTGCTTTAGGTCTAACCTTGACAGGCACATTTGGCTCTTGTTATTCATGGAAAGTAAGGAGATGTCATTGGTGGGAAGAATAAAAGATGCACACATGGATTTTGTAGTTTTTTCAGAGAAGAGATTCAAGGCTACTATTTTAGTGGTAGCTATTCCCCCATCCTATGGCATGTTGCTAAGTAGGAGATTTTTTAAAGAAGTGGGTGGTGAAATTCAAATGGATTGGTCACACGCTCTCATTCTAGTGAATGGGAATATGAAGAAATTATTAACTAAAAGACAGACTGAGTATATTGTGTAGAAAAATGATGATCCTAAGACCCAAATACTCTATGAGGACATTGGTCATGGGAACTATGTGATCGTGTCAGATAAGGAGATGAGAATATCCAAAGGTGTGGTAAATGACCCTAATGGTGTTTGGACCATTGAATTTGATGGTAGTTATTCTTCAACTAGTTTTGGAGTAGAAGTGATCATGTTTTCTCCTGAGAAGAAGTTTGTTCCCTTCTACTACAAGCTTCAATTTGAATACACCAATAATACAGTAGAATATGAAGCTCTTCTTTTGAGATGTCAATGGCCAAGGAGATGGGGGTTAAGAATATCTGCACACAAGGGGATGTTGAACTCATCCTTAAGCAAGTTAGAGATATTTTCCAAGTTAAGAACAAAAAACTAAAACACTATAGAAATTTGGTACGGGATTCTATTGAATTCTTGGATGCCATTTCCATAGAAGTTGTTCCCCAAGAAAGGAATACTAGAGAAGATGCTTTAGCTGTCTCAGGATCCTTATTGATCCCTCATCCTAATTTTTCCTAGGAAAATTTCACGATTGAATTGATACATAGACAAAGTGTACCAGATAATGCCAACAATTGGGAAGTATTTAATGATGATCAACATTTTATTTCCTTTCTCAAACTCTAGGATAATTTCAGTTAGTTGTATTTTGAAGGAAGTGAAGCTACTCCTCGTGAGACAGTAGCATCTACCATGACTGAAAAAGGAATAGAGGAAGAATTTTCTAAGGATGGTTATATTAATTTGAAAGGTAACAAGATACCCAAAGGATTAGTAAGTCCTACAATATTTATTTGACAAACATGATCAGGTATATCAAGTCAAAGATATCACATGAGGTTCATCAGTCTGCATAGAATATGAAAATGTTAATATTGGAAGCAAAGAGGAACCCAAGATTGTTAACATTGGAAAATGTTGCACAAAAGAAGATAGAATTAAAATGATGAACTTATTAAAAATTTCTGTTGATGTTCTTTCCTATTCATATGAAGATTTGAAATCGTTCAAGCCAAGGGAGATGTAGCATTGCATTCCTATGAAACCAAGCGTAAAGCCTTTTTAGCAGAAGCAAAAGGCAATATAACCCCAAGATTTCAGACACCATTTTTACCAAGAGATTCAAAAGCTCTTAAAGGAAAAAATAATTTTTCCAATTCATCACTCAGCTTGGGTGGCCAATATTGTACTAGTAAGGAAAAATAATGGTGAGATTCAAATTTGTGTGGATTTTATAAATCTTGAACCAAGATTCCCTCAAAGATAACTATCCACTTCCCATGATGAATCAAATATTACAAGTTGTTACTAGCTCTGAAATGTTATCTATTTTAGATGGATTTTTGGGGTACAATCAGATTGAGGTTGATGTTCCTAGATCAACATAAGACAACCTTCACAACCCTATGGGGAACTTTTTTCTTACAAAAGGATGCCATTCAGTCTGATTAATGTTGGTGCCACTTTTCAATGGGAAATGGATTTACATTTTGGGTCCTTGAAAGGAAAATGTATTCTTATGTATTTGGATTATTTAACTATCTTTTCAAAAATAAGGGAAGATCATTTCCAACACCTTGAAACTATCCTTCAGAAGTGTAAAGAACATGGAGAGTCCCTCAATCCAAAGAAGTCTATTTTTGGGGTCACTGAAGGCAAGTTTCTTTTGCACATTGTTTCTAAAGAGGGAACCAAGATAGATCAAGACATAGTGCGAGATATTCAAAAAATTCCTCTCCCCACAAGTAAAAAAGGTGTGCATTCATTCTTTGGGAAGATAAATTTTCTAAGGAGATTTATTCCTGATTTTGTAGAGATGACTATGAGCATAGCTCAGATGATGAAAGGAAAAAAGTCCTTTGGTTGGAATCTAGAGGGGAAGGAAGATTTTGAAAATATCAAAAAGGTAATTTCATGGACTCCCATTCTTTCTTGCCCTGACTTTGAAAAGGATTTCTTGATCTATTGATATGTTACTAAGAATACTTTGGTTGCTATTCTAACATAGAAGAATCCTGAGGGGTGCGAGCTACCCATTTCCTTCATGAGCTATGTCCTTAAAGATCATGAACTAAAATACACTCAGATTGAGAAACATGCCTTTCTTGTGGTTAAGGAAGTTAAACAGTTTCATTTCTATATCCTCATCTCTCACTCTATATTCTTCGTCCCAGATACAACGGTTAAGTCTATCCTCACCCAACAAGAGTTTGGAACAAAAAGAGGAAATTAGGTGGAAAAGGTGCAAGAGTATGATTTGGACATCAGGCCAACTAAGCTAGTTCAGGGAAAGGGTCTCTGTGAATTGATTGTTGCAAGTGTTGAAGATAACCGTTCTCAAGAAAATGCATATATGCCAACTGTTCTCTTCATTAGTTCAATAGATGAATGGTATGCTGACATTGTCTCATTTTCTTACTTATGGAGAATGTCCGTCTCACCTAAATGCTAAAGAAAAGAGAGGTATTAAACTGAGATATGCACAGTATATGTTCTTTGGGACAATTCTGTGTTCAAAAGAGGGATTGATGGAAGGTTTCTCAGATGTGTGGACAGAGAGCATTAAAAGGAGGTTACTTAGAGCATTTCATGATCAAGCTTGTGGAGGAAACTTCTCATCCATTATGACTACTCGTAAAATTATTCATGTAGGCTAATACTAATGAAAACCCTATTTTGAGATGAAACTAAATGGGTTAGTAAGTGTGAAGCTTGCCAAAATTTTGTGGGAAGACCTAAGATACCCACTCTACCACTCAAACTAGTGTTGATAGAAGAAATTTTTCAACAATGGGGGTTAGACTTTGTGGGTACTCTTAATCCTCATTCGAGTGTTGGACACACCCATGTATTAATTGCCATTGATTATTTCACCAAATGGGTGGAGGCAAATTCTAGTAAAAAGTACAACTTCTGAGGTAATATGTAATTTCATCAGGAAAACATTCTCATTAGATTTGGAGTACCAAGTAAAATTGTTACTGATAATGTCATCCAACTTCTATCTTCTTATGAAATGATGGATTTTTGTTATGGGTATGGAATTTCTCTTGCACATTCCTTTTGACTACTACCCCCAAGGAAATGGACAAGAAGAATCAACAAACAAGAATTTGGTGACCATCATTTGGAATTTTGTCAATCGAGTCACAGAGAAACTGACATAAGAAGTTGTATGATGATCTTTGGGAAGATAAAATTACTCCTAAGAGGGAAATTGGAATGTCTCCTTTTCAGATGGTGTATGGAACTGAATCCCAGTTTCTAGTGACTATGGAATTGCCAACCTTGCAACTAATGAAGGCCATTGAGGATTCAAATTTTGCTAGTGCTCTAGAGAAGAGAATCATGTACCTACAGAAGTTGTATGAGGATAGATTGCAAGTGGTAGATAGGATTGCTACACATTAGCAAAAAGTAAAGAAATTGTTTGATAAAAAGGCCATACCAAGAGACTTCCAGGTTGGAGACATTGTTTTACTCTGGGACAAGAGGTGGGAGCCTCGGGGAAGTCATGGAAAGTTTGATTCTCTATGGTTGGGTCCTTTCAAAATCAGACACTTTGTTGGAGAAAATTATTTCTATTTGGACTATATGGATGGAACCTCTCTTCCATTGCCATATAGTGGGTAGTACTTAAATTTGTTTTAGTCCTAGGTTACTAGGTGGTCCTTTGTACAGTCTTGTATAGTTCTTGTTTTTGGTCTTTGTGTGTGGTGTTGTGGGGTATCTCTTTTGTATTGTTCCATTGTTGTGACTCTATTTTTCCCTAATGGATAAGGCACTGATCTATTTTGGAAACCCTGAGATTCTAAAGTTCATACTATGTCTTGTTATCATGCTACTCAATCAAGTCATGTCCCCAGAAAGAGCCAGTTGTTGTCACCTCTCCATGAGTTGTAAGTTTTCTTCTCTATTCTTGAGATTTTTATGGGTTTGGTGACTCTAAATACCCTTGTAGAAGTATCTTATGAAAAAAATCTAGTTCTAAACAGTTAGTCATTTTTTGAAATTTTGAGTTTTGAGGATTTTCAGTCTTTTGTGGGTATTTCAGATTTTTCTGCTCCTCATGTCCCAATTTCATCCAGGTCGTCTGTTCCCCAATTTTCTAGTTTTTTCGATTGACCTTTCTTTTTCCTTTGTAGTTGTCTATTTTAACTTTGTGCATCTTCGGCTGTCCCTAATGTCCCAAGTGCGGCCTATGTCAAAAACTTCTAGATTATCCAATTTTCATATGTTACGGTTGTTTTGACTTTTTCTGTCCTACGTGTCCCAAGTGCCACTTAACCATTATTTCCTTGTAAACCCGCATTTTCTAATTTATATTCCTCACAAGTATTTTTTATTTGTGTGTCCCAACTATCTTGATGTCCTTTGGGATAGTTGTGCTGAATTTTTCTACTTTTTTTGTAAATCCTTTTTTTCAGCTTTGCGCGTCCTAGTTGTCCCAATGTCCCATGGGACAGTTGTGCTCTTTTGTTTTTCCTTAACTGATTTTCATTGTTTCAAGGTTGGTATAAGTATTAATTGCCTCATTTATTTTACCCCATAAACTTACTTGGGTTTAAATTCTTATAAATAGTTGGGTTATCAATCATTTTCACCACCTCACTTGTAAATTACTATTAATTGTTAGTGTTGTCTCTCCTCTACCATTTCTAGCTTTGGTCGAGTCATGTTCCATTGTTTTCAAATCTATAGGTGAAAAAAAAAGTTGTGAAATGTTAAGGTTTTGATCAAGGAACTATGGAATATTTTCTCACCAATAATATTCTGCTCTGATCACAAGATGAAGATCAGTTTTAAAGGTCATGAACACTTGTCTTCCTTTAAGATGGTTATACCAAACATTAGAAATATTCAAGTGCAACACATGGACTTGGAAGAATTTTGGGCACGAGTCAATTGTGTAAACCCTACTCCTATGGCTCATTTGATTAAAGATAGTGGGATTGCAGAGGCAAGGGGTTTTCCCATTTTAGTCAAGTGTTCCGATACAATTCTTGCTTGTAGCTCTTGTTTTGATCTTGATAAAAAATAAATTGTTGATATTCAAAATTAGGTGGTGGCATTACTTGATGAAGATTGCATTTGTACTTCCCTTAGAATTCCCATGATAAAAAATTCAAAATACTCTCACCAAAGATTTGGCCCAAACTCTTTTTGATCAAGACAATGAAAAATACAAAAGTAGAGTTTCCAAGTCTTGGTTTAAGAACCCTAGGAAAGGAGCCTCAAGGCTACTTAAGAAAATGTTAAGAGTTTATTTCCATGAAGAATTGTTAAACATCATCACTCTGTTGGCCAGGATTACAGGAATGCACACAATGAATGAATTTTACTATTGGATGTGCCCTACATAAATATCATATGTGAGGGTAAGCAGAATTTAAATTGGGAAGTAATTATTTGTGATAGCCTAATTGAGCAATTATCAAATGTTCAGAGAACCCAAACCTTCTACATGACCTCTTATCTAATGTACTCCATTGCAGATTATAGAGAATGGTTGGGTTTCTCCCCTGTGGATGACAAGAAGGATTCCCCCATTTATATGTATCGCCCACAGTTGACCCTGAAGATAAGTAATCATCACTTTAGGAGGGTAAATGATTCATTCACTATGTATATTTTCAAGCTGCTAGAAGGAGATACTACTAAAATATTTTTCAGATGAGGCAAAATAATTTATTAGTGTCTATGGTAGCTTCTTCAACCAATTTAGGAAATTTTCATTATATAAGATGGGCTATATTTGAGGGGCAGCCCTTGAAACTTCCCATGTATTGTAGTGATAAGATGGATTTGGTAGAAATCTCCAAAAAATTAGCCAATTTTCATAGAACTTGTAGGGACAAGAATATTGTAGGTATTCAATTCCCAATCACATTGGGTAATTTCACTTTCAATACTTCCCTAGATGCTTAGAATGTTGATTGAAAAATTTCTCCTCTCACTCTTCATTACTATAAAACCAATACTTGCTTTAACATTAAGGATTTAATTTCCTCCAATTTCAGAATGGGTTATCAAAATCTTCCTAATATTGAAGACTATAGGGTATATTCTTTTGATGATTATGAAGCCAAGAGGAGGTACTATGGGAGGTTACCTCTACAACAAATATTTTATTCTGGTATATTTGATTTCCCTAAAGGATTGGAGGATGATGATGAAGAGCTTTAGTATCTTGAGTATGAAAGATCAATCAAACATACTCCTATTGAAACCATTGATTGGTTTTTCAAGGAGAGAGATGATTTGAAGGAGCTAAATAATCCTATCCTAGTTTGAACTAGAATATGGTTTGGCAGGAAAATGAATGGATTCAAGACAAGGAAATCTAGGTCTACTTCCCAAGATACCCCTACTCCTTACAAGGAAGTACATGTGTTAGCTCCTGAGACAGTTGAGAAATCTATCTGTTCTTCTCTAGAATCCTCAAATCTAGTGTATACCAAAAAAGGAAAAATCAAGAAAGAAGATACGACATATGACGTTATTCAAAAAAGTGAACCTTATCCTAAACAAGATGAAACAAGGGAAAAAATTGTGGATTTGGATGATAACGATGAAAATCAAGAAAAAAGAGAAAGAAAATCCTAAAGAGAATACACCTAAAGCAAGCAGTATGATGGAAGATTAGTCAAAAGAAATGATTTTAGAATGTGTAGAAATATCTGCCAAGGAAGCTCCTAACTCCACTCAAACTGATACCTCTATGTTAGACGTGGCTTTTGTGCAAACTTTTAGTGCTATGAGTGCCTCTACACTTGGGCCCATTATTCCTTCCACTTCTAGTTCCTCATTTACCTAGGTACAACCATTATTGGAAAGCAAGAAGAGAAAGGCTATTTCAAGTTTTTTTGTTCCCAAGTTTTATGTAGTGGTAGCTCTTCTAGCTACTACTCCCCCCTCTAGCTAAAAATGCTAAAGTCACATCAAGGTTGGTCTTAAACTCTCAAGGTCAGCAGTTCATGGAAATTTCCAAACCCAAGTTTGATAAAGATGAAAAGGACCTATCATTGGGTGATCTGGAGTTAACAAGAATTCCCCTTGGAGAATCAACCACAGAAAGTGAAGTACATAATCTGAGGGAGACTGTGTCTAGGGTGATTGAAATATTTGAGAAGGGGAAGAAAACACAAGAGCAATTGGAGGAGAAGAACCAAATTCTATCTAGTTTCATCAAATCCTTATTGGTAGAAGATAAGGTTCTTGATCCCACTCCCCTAGCTTCCATCCCACCTCCTACTATCTTGGCCATTGATGAAGTTCAATACATTAAAGACATCCATAAGCATGTTACTTATGGTAAAGCAATGGAAGCTATGATTGATGATTTAATAATCACATGCCTAAATTTTATTGGAGAGGCATTCAAGGCATATGAGAAAATTTCCAAGATTCAACTGAAGTTCTCAACAACACTCAATGGTTTTGATAGAAAGTTGAAATTATTGAGTCAGTGCATTCAAGATCTCGAATTGATGAGTGAGATAGATGTGTAGGTCCTTTTTTCTAATAAGGTTTTTGATGATGTTAAATAGAATCTGTCCAAACAATGTGTCTTTAGCATTGAATGGAAAATCAAATATCTTGAAGAAGCCATTAGAGAACTCAGGAATATGTTGTAGAAAGGAGAATATTTTAAAGCTTTTGTCATAAATGCCTTCTTGGATATTAATTACCAAATATTCAGTGAGAACTCAAGTGATAAATTCAGTATTTAGGAGATCAAATCCTAGTTCAAGAATTTTTTGAAAGAAAATCTATTCAAGGAGGACACCATCTCTAAGGATAAAATGAAATAAATTTTTACACTACAGGCTACCATCACATATGCTAAAAAAGAGTTCTTGGAGAATACAAAGTTTGAGAAGCAAATGGAGAATTATTTGGGAAGTTGGACTCATGTCACTACAAATACAACAATTCCTCGAGGAATGTACATAGCTACATCATTGAAGGGATTCAGAAATCAAATACTAAAGGAAAAGGGACTAAAATTTCTTCCACTAGTGTCTCAACTTCCTAATTCTTATTTTCCTTTCTTATTGTACAACATCTAGTTAAGGTGTCTTTATCCCTTTAAAATCATGTATTATGTAAGCAAGGGATAAATTGATTTATAATATTTAATTAGATATTAACTTTTGGGATTTAGAGAAAGGAAAGTGAAAAGGATTTTTTTAACTGTTTCTTGATGTTATTTAAAGCACTCTTCTCATCAGTGTAAAAGATGGACATTTTTTAATATCCAAATGTTAAAATATAACATTGAAATAATCAATACAAAATAAATTTCACCCTCTCTCATGCTTCTTCTCTTTCTATTCTTTGTCTGATTCTTATAAGGAAAGATATATTTGAAGCAAGAACTTTGTGTCTTTCATTTGATGAGTTTATTTGGAACTTTGGGTCTACTACATGAATTTCTTGTGTTTCATATGCATAGTCTAAATGTTGTTATTTTATCAAGCATAAGTAAGATATCTCTCTATTATCTATATGTCTAAAAATGTTCTCCTATCTTCTGTTTCTAAATATCAATATTTACTTTTCCTAATATCTTGTGTATTAAAAACCTTTTATAAATGCATCCAGAGATATCAATATCCTTACCAAAATATTGAACAAATGTTTATATTGTAAATATGGTTATTTTCTTTCAATAAGGGAACCTCTCCCACAAAGAGGAGGGATTGTTGTCCCCTGATATTTAGTACTTGAATAAAATATTGTATAAATTTTTTGAGGAAAATAAGAAAATAATTTGTATGTGATGAAAAGTGGGAGAGTTTGGATTTAATATTAACCCCTTTCAATATGTTACAACCCGTGAAAAAAACATCCTTTTCTTCATGATATCATAATTGATTTCTAGGTATTTTCACTAAGTAATCATGTGGAATTGTGGTAGTTATCCATTTATCACTTAGATATTTAAATGGCTTGATTAGAAATTAAAATTTCATTTTCTATATGGAAATACATGACGCTTATATAAATCCACTCCATATATTTTGAGGATGATAATAGTTATCATTAAATATATTATAAATTCATCCTTGTTTTAAAGGATCAAAGCGATTATCATGTCTCTAAAAACATGACCTATATTTATTCATCGACCTTTAATGATCATATGTCCATGTTGGGTTACTATGGATATATTTAGCAATGAAACCTTCTTCTAGTAAACAATTATTTGGCATATGTTACTCTCCTTTAGCATCATCATCTTGAGCTATTTTGGGTCTTGAGAACTATTCCTTAGTAATTTATATCTTGAAATAAAACCTTTCATGGCTCTTAAGGATGTTTTCCTCAAAGGATACTTCAATGCATGAACTAGTCAAATGTAACATATAGGGAATGATATCAATTCATATCTATTTATGAGTCAAATAGTTTTTATCATGGTATTATTCTACAATGAACTTCACCATATAGAATAATTAGTTCTTATGGGAATCACTTGGTGTAATGCCCTAAAACATACGGATTTGGACATGAAAGGACTGTATTTTATGGTAAAAGGTGAGAGGGGAGAGTTATGGAAGTGGCTGAGTGGTTGGTGGAGTGGTGGCATAATGGCGGTTGGTGCCAGAATTTTTATTTGGGTTGTTATACACAATACCCCTTGTACCTATCTACATATATTTAACCAATGAAACATTTTTTAATGAAATTGACATGTGTAAATCTAACTCCATATATTTTGCATCACTCCTCCAAGGCTACATTGATATTGAGTTTAGTTTGGATGGCATTGGCATTATACGGTTTTGTCACAACATGGATGGAAATAGAGGCACAATGCAGCTGGAATGTATGGCAAATAAAATTAAAGGGGTATAGAGACTTGATCACCATAGAAGCTCATTAAAATAACAAATTCAACTCGACAACCATTTCCCAAAATACTCTCATCTTGCATAAAAATAGGGGTTTTTTTATTTGGTGTGCAAGCTTGTATGGGGCTTGTAAAGTACGAGATTTGTTTTTTAAGGAATGTCATGATTGCAGGATATGCAAAAATTGTGGAAGCATGCAGACCACATGACATGTGACCTATTTGAAAAAATATCGAAGCATTTTTTGTGTGTGGGATATTAGATAAGGTACATCATATGTTTGATAGAACACCACAAATAATGTGATCTCCCAAGTGTGCGAAGATAAGAGCTTTGGGATAGGTTTTGGTCATCCAAAAATCATAATGGAAGTGGTGTTTTAGAAAGTGTAGTTACATGTGCCCTTATAAACATGGATGAAAGATGAGGACATGTATAACAGAAATTCAATGGTGCTCATCACCCCTATTCATTTAGAGAAATCAACAAAGCGTGAGAATAGACCCCTCTTGTTTGTGTCCCATAGAATTTCGTGCACTATTATGCAGGCATTGACTCTATTATTTGGAGAAGGTTATTTGTAAATTTTGAGAGGAATGGTGCCTTAGGAAGAATAATGGAATTTATCCCTCTTTTGCTTCAAAATGAGCATATAACTCATTTACATAGAAAAACGGTTTCTGGTTATGTGCAAATCCTATGGAAAGAGTTTTGATTAGGAGATATAAGGTTTATTCTTTGAAGTGGAGGGTGAGGCATAATGTGTAATTTGTTAGAATTTAAGAACACTAAGAATAATTATCTTAGATGTAGGGTGGAATGGGTATACTAAGTGTATATAATAAAAAATGTGGACATCCTCATGAAGCATTTTTTTTGTTTCACCAAATATAACCAATAAGTGTGCACATGGTGGGTTCACCATCACTAGAATAATCTCATCCTTTGTTGAAATTTTAGCTTTGAAATAGGGCATGGACATCACCAAAGCATAATGGAGAATGGACGGGTTTTTTGTTAGATGTTGTAGTGAAAATTCCTAAATGAATGTGGATGATTACAAAAGGCACATGGAATGTTTGATAGAATGTGTTGAAGTAATTTGGTCTCATGGAACATGATGAATCAGGGTAATTAGTGTTCTTGACTAGTATTTAAGGAATGCCTCATCCAGATGGTTTACCATGGTTGCACGAAATTTATCAAACATTTTTTTATTATTTTTGTGAGTCTGTCATTATTGGCCATGCCCAACTATCTTAAGGAAACTCAAAACTTTCCATCGACGTGTTGTGAGTGTATTTATTTTTCTCTAAGGAGTATATGTGCATGGAGTCACTTTGGCTATATCAACGCTCATGAACCTCTTGAAAAAATACTCTTATTTTGTGTGATCTTGTTGGGTTTGAATGTGGACCTCTTGGATCCCTCGCTTACCCCATCATCATTTTCTCATAGGAATGGTTTTATCACCCTTGAATTGCATTTTTTTTATTGATAGTTATCCTTTATTTTTCTATGGATTTTTAATTTATAATAAAACTATGGCTGAGTTTATGTATTGATTTAAATTATCATAGTTTCAATTGTCAAGAAAAAGAGGGCCTTTTCCTACGCAACTTAATTGAGTGTTTTGACCATCAACCATACCCACAAATAAGACATATTACATTTGTAAAACTAGTGTGTGGGTGTGTGTGTGTGTGTGTGTGTGTGTGTGTGTGTGTGTGTATACTATTTATCTATGCTCACTTGAATTAGAAATAATGTTTTAAGGTTTTAAGTAAAATACCCTTCTTGTTACCCTATAATGTTAATAAAACATGATTTTGAGTGACTCGCAAAATGCCTCGCCAAACCTTAGAATGAAAAGTAAAGTTTTGGTTGTGTTCCCTATCATGTAAAGTATTGCATCAAACCTTTGAACACCCTTGAATGACCATTTTTTTGGAAAAAAATGCTAAGAGGGGAGGGTGAATAAATTCTCACTAAAACTTTGAAAACAATTTTATGCCTCTACAAATCATTCAATTGTGATTAACCTTTACCATGAAGAAAAAATGACATTCAAGAATAAGGAAATAAAAAGGAATAACACATGAAGAAAATGGTTTACGTGGGAAACCCTTAAAATGGAGAAAAAACCACTGAAATGAATGCAATACTATGGACAATTTTCCCATGAGAGATTACAAAGATATTAATTTGTTGAGAACCTACTCAACTTAAAGCACCAAATCCAAAAATTTAGTCAAGCACCTACTTGACAACTTTTTTAAGCTTCAACTTTCATGGAAGCACCAACTCAATACTTATTTAAGCATTCACTTTGTCTTTACATTTTTATTGATCACATTCATATAACCTGGTTGCTTAAGACAAAAAATTTGTGATCTCATATTCATCTCCTATATGTTCATTCTCTTTCTTCACACACCTTGATTCAGCTATTTTCTCATATATTAATTTTTCTACAAGAAGTTTCTTAAGAACTATTTTTCATACACATTAAATCACGCATACATACTTGTATGATAAAATCTTACTCCTATCACACTTCATCTTCCAACACTTCACCTTTTTACCTCTTCAACTCATATACAAGATTCTAGATGACATCACCTAGAGTTGTTAAAAATTCATCATTACATATGTAAGTGTGTTAGTTACAGGTACTTTCCTTTCTTGATATATCATGACACATATAAAACCTATGAGGAAAAAGAAAAAAATTCTGAAATTATTGCACTTCTTATGCCTTTGAAAATATTCCATTTTCAAACTGACATCTTCCAACTCCTTTTGTAACGGTTTTATTCATTTTTGTTTTCTCCTCAACTAAGACCTTTTTTTTTTCTAGCCATAATATACCATGAAACATGTGTTAGGAAAATATGGATGTGTTCTTAAGGTATTATAATTTCCATCTATATCCTTGACAAGATTTGTAACTCTCCATTTTATCATCAAGAATCCATTAGTAGTAATATGCTCTATTAGTTCTATAAACTTCAAAATACAATTTTCAACTTTGGTGCATGAGAATCTAGGCTCATGTCATTCAATGAAATCAAGAGGGAAGTATTTTAAATATGTTCAAGATAGTTCCATGTGCTTGAAGTGCTAAAATTTAGGGAATACGACATCCATTTAATCTCTTCTTCTTAGCTGGATGTGCACAATTATGGTAGATTAAGAACATAGTCACAAGAATGTTTAACCAACACTGATGTATGAACTTTCAGAGCCTTTTTATGCTTGGAGAGTGTTTTATGTGACCTCTATTTCAACTTAAAATATATGGAGTAACCTTACCATCTTCATTAATATGATGAAAAAATGATAAGGAAATGGTCCAAATGGGTTTCTATACACAGGAAACTAGTCTTCAGAAAATGATAAAGTTCATTCATTCAATCATCTCCTCATGGCTCTCATGGCAGATTTATGTAAATTTCTAATGCTTATGCAGCTCATCAAGCACATAACATGTATATTTTTAGGGCATATACCTTAAATATGCTTACATCTCTAAGATTTCTCACACTAGGTTTTTGGTCACAAAACCAGTCTTGGCCTAGTTAGCTTCCATCACTCCAAAATTTACTTTCATGCCTAACCATTGCATGGGACACTTCACTAGATACCAAAAATCCATCTTAAAACACTCACTTATAAGGGTTATGTGGATAAAGTCACAATTTCATTATTGTTTCTCAGACCTACTTTGAAAGACCTAATGGGACAGTCTAGACCTTTAGGACTTTAACCCAAAATCACTTCACCTGATCAAATATTAAGCTTAAACATGTCATGTTGGAATTTTATCAACTATCCATTCTCACATTGAACTTCAAACACATGAATTCATATCAAAATCCGTTGAAAGCAACAAGGATGGTTTTTGCCTCTTAGGTCACTAGCGGTAGGTCATTTTGGGTGACAAGTTTCTCTAAAACTTTACATAGAACCTACCTCAAACTTCTCATGGAAACTTAGGGCACATCCCAATATTACTCCCACATTTTTCCTTCACCATGAAACCTACAACACATATCTATACATGAAAAACTTAACAAAATAAAGGATTTTATATAGCTTCTCATGACACCTAGAGTATGCCATAACCACCAAAATGAGCTATAGATAGTAATCTATAAGCTTGAATCATCAATTTTGCATGCCCATGCAATTTGGATACTAAAACCTTCACATTTTTCATACCATTCTAAAATTTTGGTTTTGGGAAGGTTTAAACCAACTTTACTTATTACAAGTAGTTCATAATGTATAGGGCACCATTTTACCTCATTCTAATTGCAAAATTTTCTTGACTCCATTCCCCAACATTGATGAATGGATCATGTCCCCATGCATAGATTTATCATGTGAGTGAGCACTTCAAACTTGATCCTCGAGCTGAAAAATGGCCATTTTGAGAGCTCGGTAGAACGAAAAAGTATTTTTCTTACTTATCCTTTTGAATTTTGACTTGAAATTTTGTCCTCAACACTATATTAACTTCCTTCACATGTATCAAGTCTCAATTAAGTTTGCACCTATCTAAAACTCATGATCCACCTTGAATTTCCCATGCTCACTTGGCTTGTCCTTAAGAATATGCCTTCAAAAGGCCTTGAACATCCCTCTACCAAATAAAAATTGACCTATATCACCTTCCACATTCTCTTTGAAATGTCACAACACAATACTCATGTTTGTACTGACCTTCTATATCTTTCATTGCTTCATACCCCAAGCCATGCTTACACTAGGTCTTATAATTAGGCCTAGTTTAGCTTGTTTTAACCCATGATTCATATGATCTATCCTATTATTCACCATGAAGACACTTACACACATTTGAGACACCTCTTAGAACATGTGGGATACCTTTGGAGTTTACATCTAGTACCTATATGTTTGCCTTTTCACCAAGGACTTGTGTATGCACCATGACTCCTTAAAGCATCACACCTTGCCACTTCATATACACCACATGAGGCCAAAGAAGGGAACTACCAATCAATATTCATGCCCTTGGATTATTTACACCTAAAAAACACTCTTTTCCATCAATGATAACATCAACGAGACTAGGTCAAACCGCGCACTTTTTAACACCCCTATAGGAGCCCTGTTAACCCTTTTCATATTTTTAGAAGCTACTGAAACACAAAAGTTTTGTTTGGTTTGTGCTTTTTGTTTTGGTCCTGATTGAAGAAATGACTATGTGCCTTTGTAAATATCTAGTATTTATACAATAAAATTTATTGCGACGCTTATTTATGAGAAAAACCTCCCGCTAGTTAGTTTTTTAGGGGATTTTGTAGGCCTCCAGTCGTTGGTTGTCTAGGTCAATCTAGTCTAATTATGACCGGTGGCTTCAAAAAACTAGTCACCATTTGTCACCCATTCACCAATTCTAAGTTCCGTCAACTCTTGTGAATTCTTAGTATATAGGAGAGCATGTAGGCATTTCCATGTTGTGTGTTTTCCCATTGGAATTTAGTTTTTGAATACATTTTCTTATCCCTCAAGCTAAAATTTCATGTTTTCACAACCCAATAGGAAAATGTGAATGAAGGCCATAGGACCCTCATCAAGTCAATTAACTAATGGGAAACATGTAGACCCTTATAAATGATTATATAGAACTCTCTTTTGTGCCTTGTTTTGAGAAATTTGACTATTGGAAAAATGGATTTATTTCTCTCTCTCTCTACTTAGGAATGAAATGAAATGAACTGAATGTACCTCTAACTCTCTCCTATTTCATGCTAAGAATTATAATCAAGAGAATGGGAAACTATGAAATCATGAGTTATGTTATTTTTTAGGTAGATGTCATAGTTCGTGTTGACTATGCAGTGGATGTAGGTACCAAAATAAGGAAAAGTGGAGTGTACAAGTGTTTGTATAGTAGCATGTGATCTCAAAATAATGTAGTTGTATGTGATATATCACTGATAATGTATAAATGGAAATGTAAATTATTGTTTTCTGAGATGATTGCAAAATTGTAGCATATTGGGAAAATGTATAATTTGTATAGTTAGTTGCACTTTTAAATGTTTGACTAGATTCCTACAAGTTGTACTTTATATGTTGGTAGAGTAAAATAGGTTTATTTGTTATGTTGAAATTGATGTCAAAATAAATCCTATATATAGTATTTGTAATCAATATAGGTATATGAAATTGGAAACTTGCTACATAGAACTATTAGGACAGTCATAGTTTAAATGTTGCTTGTGTCACTAAAATTAATGGTGATAAAGTGAGAATGGATAAATTTATTCAATGTTTAGGTGAGGTGTTGACCTAGGGAACTCTCTTAGTCTCCTAGGAATAATAACAATTTCATTTGGGCGGAAATTATCAATCATCTTTGTTAACCATTTAACTTACCAGGAAGAAGGATATATGTCGGACTAATGTTTTTAAATAAATCCTTGTATAGTGAAGTTTTGCTAAAGCTGAAAATCCAAAAAATTTCAATTTTTGGAATTCAGAGTTTTTCTCTTTCGAAGTTTATAAAACTCAATTTCGGAATTTGCATTTGAATTTTTTGAAGTCCAAAACTCCAAAAGTCTAAATTTTCAGGTTTTCGAAAATTCGGGACTTTTTGGCCCATTTTGTTTAAATCACTCTCGAACTTCCAAAGTCCAAATTCCTAAAAGTCCAAAAATTTGGACTTTAGTGTTTTAGGTTTTCAGAGTTCTTCGAGTCATTTTAGGATTTTTACTTTATTTTTCCCAAAGTATGAATTTCTGAAAGTCAGAAGTTTCGGATTTTAGGATTTTTGGGTTTCAGACTTTTAGTTGCCAATTCGTCTTTTTGCTTCAATTTTTTCCGAAGTCCGAAATCTCAAATTTTTGGAATTTAGAGATTTTGGGTTTTGGAACTTTAGAGGTTCTATGCATGATTAATTCTCACCTTCCTCCGTACAAATAGGATTTTTACCATTAATATTGGGATTTCTATATAAATGTGGATTTTTACTTTTCATTTTTACCTAACACATTCGCTTTGACATTTCACTCTTGTACTTTGTGGCGTCCTTTTTAAGGTATGTTTTTTGGTTTTATTTTATTTTGGTTTAGGTATTTTTCCTCCTCCTACCCTTTTGGGTTTTCCTTTTTTTTTTCCTTTGTGTTTTTTGTTTTTGTCTTTCTTTTTCACCATGTTTCATTGTGTAAGATTTCTCCAGGTTTTCAGGTATGATCAGGGGATGTTTTTAGGTCCCTCATACTTCCTCCTATTTCTCAAAATCCAACTTGGATTTTTGACACTTATTTTTTTAGTTCCTCCAGACACCATTGGGGATTTCTTTTCAGAAAATTCATTTTGGAGAATTCTTTTAAAATATCACAAGGTGGGAAACTATTTCGGAGAAACTTTTCGGCAAAAATCTTTGGAGTTTTCCAATTTCAGAGAATTGATGCTTCAGAGAACCGCTAATTTTGGGTTTTCATATTTATTAACTTCGGGAAACCATTTCAGAGATTTATTTCATAGTTTTTCACTTTGGGAAACCTTTTCAAAGATTTTTGTTTCAGGTTTTCAGGGAATTCATATTTCGGAAAACATTTTTAGAGAATTCAGGATTTTAGGATTTTAGAGAATCGGAATTTCAGGTTTTTGGGAATCAGACTTCAGAATTTTTTTTGAATTTTTCTTTCGGTAATTATTTTCATATTTTTTTGGTTCAGGATTTCATGTTTTCCTTGCGTTGGGGTTTTTATAACTCTTGCAACCTTCACAGATTTTAATGTCTGCCTCAACTTTGAAGGGAAAAGAGAAGATGAAGTACACATTTCTTGGGGTTGCTCCCCAATCCTTCTTGACCTCTGACTTAGGAAATATCGGGGACACCGATCTACAACAAATTTATCTTCTCGAGTTATGGGAAATATTAAAAGCCCCAAACAAAAAGTGATGGATGCAGGCCATCTTCCACAGTGGTCTTGCCCTTGCCACCGGTTTCCCTGCATCCGTGCAATGCCTAGAGTTTGTCCTAGCTGCAACACCCCACTATGATGAGGACTCTATGTCGATAAGAGATAGCAATGATAAGGTGGTGATCTGTCTGGACCTGGACTTCTTTGAAGACTTGTTTAAACTTCCATACATTCAAGATTACACCACTATCTCACCCAAAATAGTAGTCAAGCACTGGGATAAAAAAGAGGAAGTATGCTCAAAGGTCATCATGAAATCCTACTTGAATAGTAATTTTGTCAAAATGCCCAAGACTATACATCGATCAGATTTCATTCAGGAAGTCAACGATCTTATTTTGCTCTTGAGCAGAGTTTCAGGTCTTCCTTCTACAAAGGAGTTATAAGAATGGATGTTCTTATACATAGCAACTATAAAGAAGAATGATAAGTTTATCTGATGGGTTGAACATATTAGTAGCAACATTCGTTATTAGTTGGGCAAGGTGTTAGAAACAAAGAATTTCTACATGACATCTTTTCTAGTATATGTAGTTGTTATTATGGGGGACTTTTCAGCACATCCCAAATATACGAGTTTTACCCCCAACTTACTCTGGACGAGGGAAGAAAGCACTTCTGAAGAATTAACGATGATTTCTTCAGTGTTTTCCTCTATCACTTTGACAAGGAGCTATATAATCGGTAGATTTTCAATGAGGCTTTCCAAGAGGTGTAAGAATGGGGAGCAATCTACCTTCAATTTCCCACATTCACCTACCTTTGGATTCTGGGTTTCATAGGTGCCATAAGCAAGTTACCAAGGTGCCCCACTAACAAATGGGTTCTTCTTAAATTGGTTTGGTAGTTTTTAGATTACCATAAAATCCAAAATAAGCATCACAAGGCAGGAATGTATTTCCCTGTTACCATTGGCAGGTATTCTTGTCCAACTATCCACAAGGCAAATAATGTAGATGTAGAATGGCTGAAGTAACCCTACGGACCTTTCATCCATGAACTAATTTTGACTATTAGGGTAAGTTCAGGGAGACAGGTAAGTCCAGCGCTCATCTGCCTCAGTTAGAAGACATATGGATTCATTATCGGGATGAGTACATCATGTGGAAAATAGATTATGAGAGATTAATTCTGGATGAAGTGCAGAAATTTGGATTACCTGATGTGCCAAAAGACTTACAGGACAATGATGAGGTCCTAGATGCATCATACAGGGATAATAATGTTGCCAATCAACCACTACCATGGGTTGATTGGTATGTGGAAGAGTGCAGCAATACTAAAGAAAGGGCGGTCCCCATTATAAGAAGAACTTTCAGTTGGTTGGCCACCTTGGGAATCTCACCCAAGGGGGAAAATCAACCTACATATATAGGGTCTACATCAGCAGTATACCAACCAACACCTACAAAAGGCAAGAGGTCAACTCAAAGGGTTCCCACAATTCCAAAGAAGATTTCATTTGTGGTTGGTGGCTCATCTCTTTCTAGGTCTTTTGCTCCCAAGGTTACAACATGTACAGAGCCAGTTACTGAGGTTGTTGAAGTAAGTGAATCTCCTAGTGTTATTTAGGATCCATCCCATATTCCCCTTCCTACATTATCACTTCCAATATGAGTTCCTTCCACTTCTATCATCATTTCTTCCTTCGCATCCCCTTCTATGGCTCAGGTATTTTTGTCACTTCCAGTTTTGTCAATTGGGGAAAATATTGGGTCACGCATTTCCTCCTCACTTCCTTTGACACTTCCACTTTCTTCAATTTCAACCCCTAGCATTGCTTTATCAATTCCTATGGCTGTCCTCACTCCCACACCTTCCATCATTGCCACCTCTTCTCAGATATCAGCTGGCATTTCTAGTACTCTTACTCTAACTTATGCTTTAGGTATCAGATCTGCTACTCCATCTTCCTCGGATCTAGGCATACCAAAGTGGCTGTTTAGATAGACTCCCAAGAAAAAGAAAAAGGTTCCTCTGGGAGATGTGATAGATATTAGTATATTGGATTCTATTCCCAAAAGGCAAGCCAAGAGGCTAAGAACCATATCAAGTCTGACGGTTAATCCATCAGGAGAACATGTGATAGAAGTGGCTACCCCTGTTAAGGGGAAAACAAAAGAAACCATCACAGCAGTAGACTACAAGATCTCAAAGTTCTCAATGGGGAAGGCTACTCATGAAGGAGCCAAGTAGAATGTACACACTACTCTTGGGGCGCTTTTAGAGAAATACGACAAAGACAAGGCCACCAAGGATGAGCTTAAGGCCAAAGTTGAGAAGCTCACTGCACTGTTACATAGAGTAACTCAGCCCACTCCATCCAAAGATATCTCACCTACTACGGCCATGATAGTTTCATCTATAATCGATGATATCTCTTATCATGAGCTTGAGAAGCTAGGCCAAAAAGGGAGAACAATGAATGGATAGATTGAAAGGATCTTACAAGAGGCCAATCCTTTGATCAAGGAAGCTATTGAGTTTTATACTGATTTACAGGTTGTAAAAGCCACCATTTCTAAGATGGACAAATCTTTCTCTGAAGATAATAATAACTTAAATTTAACTTTGGTGACATGGAATAACATTAGAGAAGAAGATTCTGATTTAGTTCTGAAAGGAGGGGTAATTGATGATACATCTTAATTGTTTGAATATCAAAAAGCTATGGAATTCCGATGTCAAGTGCTACAAGATTTAATCAAAAAATTGGAAGAGAAGAAAGTAGAGATTACAAATATACTTAATGATATCTCGAAGGAGTTTGACAACGCTAACTAAAAGTTCTTCAACAAAAATATAAATGCTCTTCTCGAGGACTAGATTAAGGAAAATTTTAGATATTTGGTGAAACAGGATGACAATGTTGCAAAGAATTTCAATAGTGACTCCATTGATTGATTGATTCTATGTCAGAATTTCATAGGCAGACTAAGGAAAGTTATAAATAAGCTTCGAAGGTTTCCAACCAGGATCAAAAAATAAATCGAGATGGTGGACGTAGTAAATCACTATGCGTGTGGACCTGGAGACGAAGAAACTCAAGGTGTTGTCAAGCATTTCTTTGAATATAGACACCGAATTGCCATATGGGAGGAAGGAAAACAATAAAAATGAAGAGAAAGGAGAGGAAGGTGAACCTGGCCAAAGCTGAGTGGCCATGAAAGGACATGTTCAAGCTTTGAAATCTGTCAAATTTGTAGGGTTGACTTGGTCAATGTTTTACAAAAAAATTGCTATTTTTATGGGAGCTTGTTCCCTTTTATTAATGACATTACTATTTTTAGTTAAATGTTAGTTAAAGGCCCAACTATAATGGCACAGCTTAGGAACTTATAAATAGTGGACTACTCTCCATTATTTGAGATAGATATGTTTTGAGAAATTTGGGAGGAAGGTTGCTTTTCAAGCTTGGAAAAGTGCTTTTAGAGTTTTTTTTAAACCTTTTAATTATATTTAGAACTGTTCCTTGCATTTGAAAATTTGTTTTATGGAGTTGAATGATTAATCATTACATGCCTTGTGAATGTGATTCCTTAGCATTATTTGATTAATTTACCTTTATTTTAGATTATCTGTTTCATATTGTGAAAAGAATAGTGTAATTACTTCTCATCAGTTGTGAGAAACTATTTTCCTCCTGTTGATCAAGAGTCGCATTATTATTATTATCACATAGGTGAATACTGAACATGTTCTTGTGATTATCTTTTTGATAAATTATCTTTGTATCAAATCAATGCTGATTTATCTACTGTGTATGTTTAAATTTTAGAAAAGGAACATGTTCTTATAGTCTTTGGTATTTTGTACCCTTTCCCGGTTGCAATAGGTGAAGGTGGCCAATGATGCATGCATTCTATCCACATTAACCCTCCATGAAGTTGAACGCCCCTTTTCTTGGTGCATCACCACTTCTAGCATAGGTTTTGTTTCCTTGCATTCTGTCTCCCTAATCCCATGAAATGTTAGCATAGGATAGTTAGCCATCTTTCTTACATCATAAGTAGTATTGTGCTTAGTTTAGGAACAAGAATCTGACCTTCTCCGGAGTTTTACCTTGAGCCCAAGTCCCACAGCTTGAGAGGTGATCCCATGTGTCCCAATCAACTCAAATGTCACGATTCATTTCAAGCCATTCAGGGGGTGCAGTGATTTGGAGACAATAGGTTTTGGCATGCCAAGTGGGACAGAGAGTTGGTACCTCTCTTCACATTTTAATTGACACAAGTTACCTGGTGACTCCATCTCTCTGGATTTCAAAGTTTAGTAAATCAACTCATGTGAAGGATTCACACAAGATATTCTTCAATACGTGATAATTATTGTCATACAGAGCTTTATTTGTCTCCCCCAAGAAGAAAGGGAAGAAACCTTACAGTACCATCAGCTGCAGCTCTACCTCGTAGAGGACATTAAACTCCTCCTGAAGGACATTGCCTCCTACCTAGATACAACCAATTTTGAATGGCATAACAGCCAATACTTGTCCTCTATTCAATGCTAGTATTCCTTTGCGGTTAGCACAAAGAGATGCAATACGACCAACCACTTTGAAAAGTCTACTATTTTACACTGGGAGACTAATGTGTCACCTCAGGAGCACATAGTAGATGTGGCTAGTATCTGCACAGTACATAGTATTACAGAAGATAACGTGGCAGTTTGACTCCTTACTACTTCATTCAAGGGAAGAGCACTTCAATGGTTCTAGAGTTTAGCTGCTAGATATGTTACCAATTGGAATGATTTAGGCACAAAGTTGTGTAAATAGTTCGAAGAAAAAAGTGATAATCTTTCACTTGTGGAGGAATTTCATACTATCAAGTGATCTCCCCAAGAGTATATGAGTGACTTCAACCTCCACTTTGAGAAGACTTGGAAATGGATCCCAACACTTGTAAGGACATCCCTATAAAGCATATTTCTATATTACTTATGGGCATTGAATAGTGATATTGTTGTCATGATTCAATCAATGGGGGGAATTGTGATCCTTGATGCTTATAAAGTAGTTGTACGAGCTGAAATTTTCCTAATTCAAGAAGGTTAAATTTCTCCTAGACCTCCCATTTATGTTCTTGTAGAGTTTACAAGCCAACAGCTGGTCATTGCCCCAATTATGACAACTTCTACTCTAGTAGCCACGCATGTGTCTAATGATTTGGATGAAGTAAAGCCACTACTACAAACCTTTAGGAATGAACTTGTAGCCATGAAGAGCTAGTAGTCCCAATATGCTCACCCCTTTCAACCCCAATATCAGGAAAACCATCCTCCATTTCAGGGAAACAATCAGCCTTGGAGCTAAGCCATAACCCAAGTTGTAAATGTAAAACCTTTAAACTTTCAGAATCCCTCAGCTGCCAACTCATCTAGAGCCATAGTCCCGGTCCAAAAAAACCTCATCCAAGACTATAAATGGTGTTATCCTTGTTCTCAAACCCATAATCAGAATCTTTTCCCAAATGGAGTTTTGAGTCAATCTCTCATGGTTCAAAACATATCCACTCCACTGGAATCATCCACTAGACCATCCACTTCAGAAAGTCAAGATCAAGCTCCTGATGAAACCACTTTATTAAATTAGCAAGAAGAATACTTTTGTGGTTTGAATACTGATTCCTCCACCGTAGTGTCTAACATACATTCCAAGAAAATGGAAATAGATTCAGGGTCTTCTAATACTGATCAAGCATCCACTTCTCAGACCCTAATATAGATACCAGATGATATAGGCACAAGAAAGAAATTGCCAGAAATATGCATTAATCAGAACACAAAGAAACATGAGATGTCAGGTATCATGATACCCAATAAGCAGTACCCAAAGGAAGACCCTAATGTCCCAAAGAGCATTAGCAAAGTGGGAGAAATTCCATTCAGCATAGTGGAACAAATGAAGAATACCAATTTAAGTGTCACAATGTGGGATGCAGCTTCGATTCCTTCTCAAAGGAACTTGCTATGAGAAGCCTTGAACAAATTTGGTAATACTAGTAAACCATCACACTAGGAAGCAGCAGTAACAACCAGCTTATGCCAACCCAAGATGAAAATGTAGGCTAAGACCAATAAGCCTCCACCATTTTATATCTCACTGATTATTAGTGACCATTTGGTGCACAATTGTATTATTGATCCTGGAGCTAGTAGTTCCGTGATGCCTAAGCAGATCGCAGATGTACTACAGATTCCACATGCTCTAATTTTGAGAGGAGTTTTTCAACTTGATGGTACTGTAGTCCAAAATATAGGGGTCATTAATGGCCTCCAGCTCACTATCCATGCATGTCCTAGGTTGACTTTCACAGAGAATATATCCGTCATTGATCTCCCTCCCCTCTTCACCATCTTCATATCATAGGATTTCACTACAAAAATGGGAGGGTATTTGTCATCAGAATGGTTGCATATGATTTTGAGAACTCGTTATGGAACAAAGATAACTATAAAAGTAAAACCGATTTCTCCTACCCATGTGGAACCATACACCTCACAACCCATAGAGGGTAACTATGTCATTTGTGACCTAGAGGAAGAGATCATGTATCATGAAACAGATACTCTTATAGAGGAGGTGCCTGATACAGTGCTTGATGAGGTAAGTATAGAACATCAATATGACCCATACGATGATTTATTGGCTAATGAAGAATTTGGTCTGTTGTTTTTGGATGAGACTTGATTGGGAACTTATTATATACATGAAGAAGGTACAACCATACCTCAGTTGATTAAGGCACCCAATGATTCCGAAGGACTGTGGCAGCTCTTCTTCGATGGTTCAAGGAGTAAAAATGGATCTACTGTAGGAGTCATGTTAATTTTTCTAGGAGGAGATAAATATTTCTCATCTTTTCGATTATAGTTCAGATGTACTAATAATCTCGTTGAATATGAAGCCCTTATACAAGGGTTGTAGTTAGCCCAAAAAAGAGGAATCAAATCCCTGATCACTTTTGGTGATAGAGAATTGGTGGCTCGTTAGTTAACAACCCACAGTACATCAAAGAATGATCTCTTAAGGTCATACAAGAATCATGTTTGGGACATAATAGAGGAGTTTGAAGCTTTCGGAATTCGTGTAGTTTCTAGAAGTAAAAATCAATATTCTAACAGGATTGCCACTGTTGGATCTCAATATGATATACCTATGGATATCATGAAGGAAGGGAAACAAATAGTCAAAATGGTTGTACGTCTCATAGTATAAGATAATATAAGCAGTTGGCAAGTTTTTGATAGTGATGAGTAGATTGTTCTATTTCTACAACAAGAAGTAGAATTCACCTCCAACACCAAGGTAAATTGCAAGAATCCTATGGTGACCAGGTCATTTAGTTGAGAGGAAAAAAATTTTTTTTTGAAAAGGTTTGGTCACGCTTGAATCTATCTTCAATTTGGATGACTAGAACAAACGACAAGCAAAAATATGGTGGTAAAAGAAGAAGATTTTAAGGAAGTTGAGGTGGCCAACAAGAAATGTTTAAAGATTGGTAAGGTATGCACTGCTCAGGAAAAGGAAGATTTCATTGAGTTATGTCATTTTTTCATGGAGCTACAAAGACCTACATTGTTTTGATCTAGGCCTAGCTCAACACACAATCGAACTAGATCCAAACTCTATGTCAGTTCATTAAAAGAAGAGGACAATCAATCCCAAGATTAAGCCACTAATGAGGAAAGAGTTAACCAATATTATTGAAGTCTGCATAATTTTTCCCATCAAGCATTCATCATGGGTAGCTAATCTAGTGCCCGTAAGGAAAAAGAATGGGGAGATCCAGCTCTGCATAGATTTCAGGTATCTGAACCGTGCCTCGTTAAAGGATCACTATCCTCTTCCGTCAATGGAAAAAATCCTCCAAAATGTGGTAGGAGCTCAAAGGTTTTCTCTGCTTGATGGCTATTCAGGGTATAATTAGATTCTGGTCCAAGAATCTGATTAATTCAAAATGGATTTCACTACTAAGTGGGGCACGTATGCATACAACAAAATGCCATTTGGATTGTCCAATGCAGGGGATAATTTTCAAAGAGCCATGGACATGGAATTTAAAGGACTCATCAATGATATGATATTGGTTTACCTTGATGATATTACTATCTATTCTAAACATGTCGAAGATCATATTGCACATCTAAGGAAAGTTTTCTGAAGGTGTAGAGAGTTTGGGTTCTCACTAAACCCCCAAAATGCATTTTTTTTAGTTCAAGAAGGCAATCTATTAGGGTATATTGTTTGAGTTGAAGGACTCTCAATCAACCCAACCTAGATTCAGTCAATTTTGTCTCTATCCCTCCCAAGTCACAAGAAGGGTCTCCAGAGTTTCCTGGGAACTATAAATTTTTTTCAGAGATTCATTCCCCAATTTGTAGCGTTAGCCAAGCCATTGATGGCCATGCTTAAAAATAACATTCCTTTCTCATGGACGAAGGAAGGGAGAGAAATCTTCGAGGCTATCAAAACTGCTATTTCCCAAGCTCCTACACTGGTAAATCCCTAGTTTGATAAGGATTTTATTCTCTATGATTTCGTAGGGCATGAGAGTATTTCAGGTATCCTCACTCAACAGAATGATGATATGATGGAGCAACCAATTGCCTTCTTCAGTCAGTCTCTCAAGGAATATGAGCTCAAATATTCTTTTGTCGAAAAACAGGTCTTTGCAGTCATTCGAGCTCTGAAAAAGTTCAGGCATATGTTGTCCAACAACAAGGTACACTTGATGGTCTCTCATCCTGGCGTTAAAGAGTTCTTGTTGAATAAGGAGATGAATGAGAAACATGCTGGGTGGATCATGAAAGTAATGGAGTATGATGTACACATTAAAGTCACTAAACTTGTCAGAGGCAAGGGGTTATGCCAGCAGTTGGCCACAGACATAGAAATCAAGAATGGTAAAGATGTTGCACTCTTCAATATTGAGGAAGGAAATGATCAGATTGATTGGTTAACTAAAATGGAAAATTTCCTTCTCTCGGGAATATATCCCCCAAATATGGATAAGATTCAACGATGTACTTTCCGTCTCCGGTCCATTCCATATGTTGTGGTAGATGGCATTGTTTTCCAAAAATATTTGAACGACGTTCTTTTACGCTGCATCAAACTAGAACAAGTGAACAAGATATTGGAGGAGTTCCACAATGGGCTGTCAGGAGGCCACTACTCGGCACGAACAACTGCTACCAAGATCATGTGGAACAATTATTACTGGCGGACTTGTTCAAGGATGCCCATTTTTGGGTAAGAAAATGTAAGGAGTGTGCTCTTTTTGTAGGCAAACAAAAGATGACAACTCTCCCGTTGCATCTCGATTAGGTGGATCAACCCTTTGTTCAATGGGGGTTGGATTTTATTGGTATGATCAATCCTCCATCCAGTGAAGGACATAAATGGGTCCTTACTGCGACAGATTATTTCACCCGCTAGACAGAAGTAGTGGCCTTGAAGGAGAGCAATGAAAATTTTTTCCTTGAATTCTTAGAGAGTATCATGACAAGGTTCGATGTTCCATTACTGTTATCTATGACAATGCAATGGCATTCCTTGAGATGAAAATATGTGAATGGACCATTAAGAACTGGGTCTATCTCAAGACTTCATCTAATTACTATCCACAAGGAAATGGGTTGGCCGAATCCAGCAATAAGAACCTGATAAGGATCATCAAGCGCATGATGGAAGCTAACAAAAGGACCTGGCATACGCAGCTTAAGGTTGCTCTGTGGGCAGATCGAATAACACCTAAAAAGGCCATTGGGGTTTCACCTTTCATGCTTCTATATGGAAGGGAAGCAAAGTTGCCGCTTTCATTAGAAATGCCTCCCCTAAATTTGGCTTATTGGCTAGAAGTTATGGAGGATGAGGCCTTAACAGTGAGGTTTTCAGAACTCATGGAGCTAGAGGAGATTTGAAATACTGCCATGAATACGTTGACTGAGCATCAGGATTAGGTTAAGAAATCCTTTGACAAAAAATCCTCTGATAGGTTGTTCAGGGAAGGGGATTTGGTTCTAAAATGGGATGAAGATCGCGCCAAACCAGGCAAGCACACCAAGTTCGAGCCTCTCTGGAGTGGGCCCTATGTTATTACAAGCTGCAAAGAGGTAAATTCATTTTTCCTATCAAAACTCAATGGAGAAGAATTACCCATTCATGTGAATGGGATACACCTCAAAGCTTGCTTTTGAGGAGGTTCCACCATGTACAATTTTTATGTTTTCCTCCAAGTGCTCTACACATTGTTTTGTTTGTCTTTTCTTTTGCTTGCATCTTTTCTGTTTTGGTTTTGGTTTTTTAGACTCCTTTGCCAAATGTTTTACTTAAGGCTACTGGTCTAAAAGCTTAGCAGGAAAGCTTTCCCTGGAGATCACCAAAAATTTTAACCATTTAACTTACCCGGAAGAAGGCTATATGTCAGACTAATGTTTTTAAAAAAATCCTTGTACAATGAAATTTTGCTAAAGCCGGGAATCCAGAAATTTTCAATTTTTGGACTTCAGATTTTTTCTTTTCGGAGTTTTTAAAACTTAGTTTCAGAATTTGCATTTGAATTTTCTGAAGTCTAAAACTCCGAAAGTCTGAATTTTCAAGTTTTTAGAAATTCAAGACTTTTTGGCCCATTTTGTTTAAATCCCTCTTGGACTTCTAAAGTCTAAATTTTTGAAAGTCTGAAAATTTGGACTTTCAAGTTTCAGCTTTTTGGAGTTCTCCAAGTCATTTTAAGATTTTTACTTGATTTTTCCCCAAGTCCAAATTTCTGAAAGTTAGAATTTTTAGATTTTCAGCTTTTCAGGTTTCAGACTTTTAGTTGCCAATTCATCTTTTTGCTTCAATTTTTTCCGAAGTCCGAAATCCTAAATTTTTGAAATTTCGGGCTTTCAGGTTTCAGAACTTCAGAGGTTCTATGCATGATTAATTCTCACCTACCTCTGTACAGATCATATTTTTACCATTAATATCAGGATTTCTATATAAACGTAGATTTTTACTTTTCATTTTTACCTAACACATTCACTCTGACATTTTACTCTTGTACTTTGCGGCATCCTTTTCAAGGTATATTTTTTGGTTTTATTTTCTTTTGGTTTAGGTCTTTTTCCTCCTCCTTCTCCCCTTTTGGGTTTTCCTTTTTGTTTTTCCTCTGTGTTTTCTATTTTTGTCTTTCTTTTTCACCATGTTTCGTTGTGTAAGTTTTCTCCAGGTTTTCAAGTATGATCAGGGGATGTTTTTAGGTCCCTCATACTTCCTCCTGTTTCTTAAAATCCAACTTGGCTTTTTGCCACTTATTTTTGCAGTTCCTCCAGAGACCATTTGGGATTTCTTTTCAGAAAATTCATTTCGGAGAATTCTTTCAAAAGATCACAAGGTGGGAAACTATTTCAGAGAAAATTTTCGACAAAAATCTTCAGAGTTTTCCAATTTCAGAATTTCAGAGAATTACTGCTTTTGCTGCTTTTAGGTTTTGAGATTTCTTAATTTTGGGAAACTATTTCAGAGATTTAGTTTGAAGGTTTTCACTTCGGGAAACCTTTTTGGAGATTTTTCTTTTGGGTTTTCGGAGAATTCAGATTTTGGAAAACATTTTCAGAGAATTCAGGATTTCAGGTTTTCGGAGAATCAGAATTTCAGGTTTTCAGAACTCAGACTTCGGAAATTTTTTTGAAGTTTTCTTTCGGTAATTATTTTCGGATTTTTTCAGTTCAGGATTTCAGGTTTTCCTTGCGTTCGGGTTTTCAGAATTCCTACAACATTTACAATTTTTAATGTCTACCTCCACTTCAAAGGGAAAAGAGAATATGAAGTACACATTTCTTGGGGTTACTCCCCAATCCTGCTTGACCTCTTGAATTAGGAAATATCGGGGACACCGATCTTGGGACAAATTGATCTTCCCGAAATCTAGGAAAGATTAAAGGCCCCCAAAAAAAGCATTGGATGCAAGACATCTTTAACAGTGGTCTTGCCCTTGCTGCCATTTTCCCCACATCCGTACAATTCCCAGATTTCGTCCTAGCTACATCAACCCACTATGATGAGGACTCTATGTTGATAAGAGATAGCGATGATAAGGTGGTGATCCATCTGGACTCAGACTTCTTTGAAGACTTGTTTAAAATTCAATACATTCAAGATTATGCCACTATCTCACCTGAAATAGCAGTCAAGCACTGGGATAAAAAAAGAGGAAGTATGCTCGAAGGTAATGATTAAATCCTACCTGACTAAGAATTTTTCCAAGTTGCCCAAGACTATACATCGATCAGATTTCATTCAGGAAGTCAATGATCTTATTGTGCTCTTGAGCAAAGTTTCAGGTCTTCCTTCTGCAAAGGAATTCCAAGAATGGATGTTCTTATACATAGCAACTATCAAGAAGAATGATGAGTTTATCCGATGGGGTGAACATATTAGTAGCAACATTCGCTATCAGTTGGGCAAGGTGTCAGAAACTAAGACTTTCTACATGACATCTTTTCTAGTATATGCAGCTACTGCTATGGGGGATTTTGTAGGATTGAATACTAGGGGACTTTTCACATCACATCCCAAATATACGAGTTTTATCCCCAACTTACTCTGAATGAGGGGAGCAAGCACTTCTGAAGAATCAGGGACGCTTTCTTCACTGTTTTCCTCTACCGCTTCAACAAGGAGCTAAATAATTGGAAAATTTTCTGATGAGGCTTTCCAATAAGTGTGAGAATGGGGAGCAATCTACCTTCAATTTCCCACATTCACCTACCTTCAGATTCCAGGTTTCATAGGCACCCCAAGCAAGTTGCCAAGGTGCCCCACTGACAAATGGGTTCTTCTAGAATTGGTTTGGTAGTTTTTGGATTACCATAAAATCCAAAATAAGCGCCACAAGGAGGGAATGCATTTCCTTGTTACCATTGGTAGGTATTCTTGCCCAACTATCCACAAGGCAAAGAATGTAGATGCAGAAATGGCTGAAGTAACCTTGTGGACCTTCCATCCGCAAACTAATTTTGACTATTGGGGTAAGTTCGGGGAGACAGGTAAGTCCAGTGCTCATGTGCCCTAATTGGAAGACATATGGATTCATTGTTGGGATGATTAAATTATGCAGAAAATAGATTACGAGAGATTAACTCTGGATGAAGTGCAACAATTTGTATTGGCCGATGTGCCAAAAGACTTGTAGGACAATGATGAGGTCATAGATGCATCATACAGGGATAATAATGTTTCCAATCAACCACTATCATGGGTTGATTGGTATATGGAAGAGTACAGTAATACTAAAGAAAGGGAGGACCCCATTCTAAGAAGAACTTTCAGTTGGTTGGCCACCTTGGGAATCTCACCCAAGGGGGAAAATTAACCTACAAATATAGGGTCTACATCAGCAGTAAACCAACCAACACCTACAAAAGGCAAGAGGTCGACTCAAAGGGTTCCCACAGTTCCAAAGAATATTTCATTTGTGGTTGGTGGCTCATCTCTTTCTAGGTCTGTTGCTCCCAAGGTTACAACATCTACAGTTCCAATTACTGAGGTTGTTGAAGTAAGTGAATCTCCTAGTGTCATTCAAGATCCATCCCATCTTCCCCTTCCTCCATTATCACTTCCAATATCAGTTCCTTCCACTTATATCATCATTTCTTCCTTCCCATCCCCTTCTATGGCTCAGGTATTTTTGTCACTTCTAGTTTTGTCAGCTGGGGAAAATATTGGGTCACCCATTTCCTCCTCACTTCCTTTGACACTTCCACTTTCTTCAATTTCGACCCTAGCATTACTTTGTCAATTCATCATGGCTGTCCTCACTCCCACACCTTCCATCATTTCCACCTCTGCTCAAATATCAGTTGGCATTTCTAGTACTCTTACTCTAACTGATGCTTCAGGTTTTGGATTTGCTACTCCATCTTCCTCGGCTCTAGCCATATCGGAGTGGTTGTTCAGATAGAATCCTAAGCAAAAGAAAAAGGTTCCTATAGGGGATGTGATAGATCTCATTATATTGGATTCCATGCCCAAAAGGCAAGCCAAGAGACCGAGAACTGTCTCAAGTCTGACGGTTAATCCATCAGGAGAATGTGTGATAGAAGTGGCTACCCCTGTTGAGGGGAAAACTAAAGAAACCATCACAGCAGCAGACTACTGGATCTCAAAGTTCTCATTGGGGAAGGCTACTCATGAAGGAGCCAAGCAGGATGTACACACTGACTCTTAGGGCCCTTTTGGAGAAATACGACAAAGACAAGGCCACCAAGGATGAGCTTAAGGCCAAAGTCGAGAAGCTCACTGCACTGTTACGTAGAGTAACTCAGCCCACTCCATCCACTGACATCTCAACTACTATGGCCATGACAGTTTCATCTACAATCAATGATATCTCTTATCATGAGCTTGAGAAGCTAGGCCAGAAAGGGAGAACAGTGAATGGATGGATGGAAAGGATCTTGCAGGAGGCCAATCCTTTGATCAAGGAAGCTGTCGAGATTTATATTGATTTATAGGTTACAAAAGCCACCATTGCTAAGATGGATGAATATTTATCCGAAGATAATAATAACTTAAATTTAACTTTGGTGACATGGAATGACATTAGAGAAGAAGATTCCAATTTACTTCTACAGGAAGAGGTAATTGATGATGCCTCTAAATTGTTTGAATATCAAAAAGCTATGGAATTCTGGTGTTAGGTGCTATAAGATCTAATCAAAAAATTGGACGAGAAGAGAGTAGAGATTATAGATGCCCCTTAATGATATCTCAGAGGAGTTTGACAATGCTAACTGCAAGTTCTTCAAAGAAAATATCGATGCTCTTCCCGAGGACCAAATTAAGGAAAATTTCAGAGATTTGGTGAAGCGGGATGACGATGTTGCAAAGACTTTCAATAGTGACTCCATTGATCGATTGATTCTATGTCAGAATTTCATAGGGAGACTAAGGAAAGTTACAAATAAGCTTTGAAGGTTGCTAGCCAGGATCATGAAAGAAATCGAGACGGAGGACATAGTAAATCACTATGCGTGTGGACCTGGAGACGAAGAAACTCAGGGTGTTGTCAAGCGTTTCTTTTAATATAGACACCGAATGGCCATATGGGAGGAAGGACAACAAAAAAATGTAGAGAAAGGAGAGGAAGGAGAACCAGGCCAAAGTTGAGCGGCCATGAAAGGAAAGGTTCAAGCTTTGGAATCGGTCAAAGTTGCAGGGTTGACTTGGTCAACTTTTTGCAACAAATTTGCTATTTTTATGGGAGCATGTTCCCTTTTATTAATGACATTACTATTTTTAGTTAAATGTTAGTTAAAGGCCCAGTTGTAATGGCTCAGCCTAGGAACTTATAAATAGTGGAGTGCTCTCCATTATTTGAAGATAGATATGTTTTGAGAAATTTGGGAGGAAAGTTGCTTTTCAAGCTTGGAAAAGTGCTTTCAAATTTTTGTTGAAACCTTTTAATTATATTCAGAACTGTTCCTTGCATTTGAAAATTTGTTTTACTGTGTTGAATGATTAATCATTACATGCCTTGTGAATGTGATTCCTTAGCATTATTTGATTAATTTACCTTTATTTCAGATTATCTGTTTCATATTGTGAAAAGAATAGTGTAATTACTTCTCATCAGTTGTGAGAAACTATTTTCCTCATGTTGATCAAGAGTTGCATTATTATTATCACATAGGTGAATACTGAACATGTGCTTGTGATTATCCTTTTGATAAATTATCTGTGTATCAAATCAACGCTGATTTCTCTACTGTGTATGTTTAAAGTTTAGCAAAGGAACGTGTGCTTCTAGTCTGTGGTATTTTGTACCCTTTCTAGGTTGCAATAGGTGAAGGTGGCCAATGATGCATGCATTCTATCCACATTAACCCTTCCTGAAGTTGAACACCCCTTTTCTTGGTGCATCACCAATTCTAGCATATGTTTTGTTTCCTTGCATTCTCTCTCCATAATCCCATGAAATGTTAGCATAGGACTAGTTAGCCATCTTTCTTACATCATAAGTAGTATTGTGCTTAGTTTAGGAACAGGAAGCCAGCCTTCTTCGGAGGTTAACCTCGAGCCCAAGTCCCACAACTTGAGAGGTGATCCCATGTGTCCCAATCACGCTGAATGTTTTGATTCATTTCAGGACATTCAGGGGGTGCAATGATTTGGAGACAACAATCTTATAGCATGAAAATAGAATAAAATTTTGGGAATACAATTTTTACATCAAAATGGATATGCAGTTTTATTGTAATATTGTAATTGTGATTTAAATGTATTAAAAATAATTTTAAAAATGTTAATTGTCATATTTCCCTTCTTAACACTTATAATGTTTGGATGGAACTTATCTTGCCTTAGGTACCTAAACGAGACGAGTATCTAACCCCTTTTTTCTCCCTCCACTCTTATTTGAGTCATGTTAAGTCTGAAAACTCATATCATGTTAAGAAAAGACTTGGACCTTTAACTATTTTTCTCCTTATGTACACGTGGGGAAAGCCTCGCAAGACCATTTGCATAACTTAGGTATGTTCATTTGAGGAAAGGGCCATATTATGTGTACCCTGCCACTTTGGGTGTGAGTACAATCATTTTCTCTAGGTATTTTGATTCTAGTCTCCTTTTGAGCAAGCTATCCTTTATGTTTTTGTTGTCCTTGGTACTCTAGTGAGTAGCAAAATCCTTATGAATATTATTGAGGTGTTTTTTATCTTCTAATAATCTCATTAAAGATATTCAAATAACACGAGTATAACCTATGTCATAAGATACCTATGTATGAAACCTTGAGTTTGAATCCTTTTTCTCTTCAAAAATTGAGGTGTTACCTTGGGAAAGAAGTGCCTTTAGTTGTGAAAAATTTGTGAGATAAGAATAATTGTTTTCTCTAGTCTTTCCTATTGATATGGTGTAGACCCCTTCTAGATGTTAATTAAAATTAGTAAAATGTGGACCTCTTGTGAGAATTAGGGGGAATTACACATTAATATATTTTTGACCAACAAGAAGGGTATTGGATAGAAGGTAATATGGTGTATAAAATTGTAATTGAATGTCTCATTGTAACATGCATCTAATGCTTAATTGCCCAAGAAAATCTAAACTTACTTAAATTTGAAATCATACTCCTTATGACCTTGATGAATAAGTATATGACAAGATAACAATAAGAATCTTAGTTTTTCTAAAAGGAATTCAATATGAAGTCAATGTAATGATGTAAGGGTTATATGAACTTGAGTAAATGGTAGGATATTTTGGAATGATTGTTAAATGTTGTGTATAGCTTGAATAATGCTAAAATGACTAAAATGACTAAGATAACTATCTTAACAAATAAAAATAAAATAATGCCACATTAGTGATCATTCAACTGATTAAATGGGAAACTCTTAATACTTAAGGCAAGAACACACTAACCATACCCATCATCCTGGTTTTAAAAAAATGTTAAGTGATTACAATTATAAAAAAGGGAAGTAGAGACTTTCTCCTTTTGAATCAATGCAAACCCTCCTCTGTGTATTGTGGATGATGCAAACTAAGTATTTAAGTTAATCAATTAGAATATATAGTTATTTGTAATAAATTAAAAACTAAAAGAGTGTGTCCTTAGTGTTCAAACAATACTATGAAAAGAACTCGGAATAGGTCCACTCTTGATCTAATAACCTCACTTTTACTTCCCGTAAATTTTTTCTCCTAGTAGTGAAGTATAATGTCAAAATAAGTAAACATGATTCTTAGAAATTAATTCTTAGAACAAGTATTGGTAGAATCATGGGTGTGTAAATGCTCATAATAGCCATCAAGTAATAAAAATTAATTATGATAGTGGAAACGAGAAAAAATATAATGGAACTAGTATAGGTGACATTTTTAAAAAAATTAAGAGAAATGCACCCTAATTTTAAGAGGAATGAAGGGTTACATGTTAAGTGTTCTTCAAATAATTAAGGTCAAATAACTAAACTAGGATTGTAATAAATATGTAACCATGAAAATTTTGTGTTGCGGAAAGTTCTTATCCATAATTGTATATTATAGTGGGATTTTTGGTGTACCTTGTCATTTGTGAAATTTTACTTTGATGTGCATCATGTGTTTTTCATGTTATATGTGGGTTCATGTTGGAGAAAATGTCTCATGTGATGTGTGTAATCCTAAGTGATCCCATGTGGTGTCATGTATCAAGTAATGTAAGTGAAAAAAATTCTATTATTTTGTTGTTGTATTTGTGAATCAAAATTGTGGGCGTGATACTTGGTCATTCTTTATTACCCCAGATATTTCCCACACTCTAATTTTCCTATCTAAATACCTCATCTGATTGGTTTTTTTGTGGATTACATTACTATTAAATAATTATTTTATCATAAATATGAGTCTTTTAGGTATCTTAAACACCACCTACCCTTAATATCCATGTTATTTTGACTTTTTAGGTCGCGCTCTCCTTCATATACTTGTCTTAATCAACTTTTTGATTACACCATCGTCCATTTTTATAACCATATTACTAAGCTATATCTAAATTTCCTTATTAAAATGGGGATCCTCTCAACATTTGATACCCATTATCCAATTGAGGGCTATGTCTCTCTACTTCATCTAGGATATTTGTTACATTGAACTAAATATTTATTCCCATTTTATCCACACTTCCTACTCTCCTAGAAATGGTCATTATGCTTGACATACCTGGTTTAAATATGAACATAAGAACATTTGTAGCCTAACCAAGAATATTATAAACCATAAGCCCTCTATGTTTAAGAAAAGGTAAATGATCTATAGAATACTTATGTGAAGGAAAAAGGAACTATATCCTAAACAAGAAAAAAATTGCATTACCAAATTCTACTTTCCCCTAAAAAAAATTTAGAGTACTATATACGCACCCAAAATTACATGTGCTACATTGTTGGAAAAAGGTTGTAAAAGTCCCCCATGATGATTCAGGTCCTTTTAAGAAGGTGTTTGAGCTCCTATTTCCATTCGTAGTGTATATTTGTCACCTAGACATCTTTACTTAGCCTTATCATGCTTTTTTCAGCTTCCTGCCTCTTTCTGCACAAATTTTGGCCTTCAGTGCCAGGACCGCCACCTTTCCTGGGAGGAGGTTTTGAAACCGCCACCCAAGATAGGGCGACGGTATTGAAACCGCTACCCTATGCAGGGTGGTGGTCCTGCCCACTTTTTCCAGAATTCTTCACGTGTGCTTTAAACATACGACGGTTCACTTAACTTTGCTTTTTTTGCATGCATTTGTGAGCCAGAATTGCCTAACATTAGCTTTGATTTTTTGGTTCTCCTTCCTCCTATTTTTAAATATATTTAATTGGTTGGAACTCCTCCTTCTTTGCCTTGTGCATGAAGTACACCTCCCATCCTCCATTCCTATATATTCCATGCTTGTAATCAAGAAAAGGGGGGCCTGATAGAATTTTTGTGTATCTTGTATGTGTTATTGCTGTCATAATCTTGCTAGGAATTGCATAGCCAAGCTCATGATCTCTTGTGCTCTCTCTCTTCTAATTGCATTGCGTCCAGATTGCCATCCAAGATACCATCACTCAAGTTCCATCCTCCAACTGTTTCTGTTCTTTACATTCCCAATCCCTTGGACTCACGTGAACACTCAGAGAAAGAAATGAAAGATACTGAGGGGCAAGATACTGATACTACTAAATTTTCTAATGTTCTTGCTCTGTCCAGGTTGGAGTTGTGTATTTGTTTTTTTTGTGTGTTGAATCAAATTGTCAATTTTAAGACCACTGGTTTGAATTTCAATTGCATATCAAATAGAGTAGAGAAACAATTCATTCCAAATTCTAGACAATTTCAAGTAGATCAAATCAATAGGAAGTTGTCTCTTCAACATTACCAAGGAAGCTGTGGGGAACAATAGCTCTCTTCAGGGTTATGATTTGTTCTTCACTTCTGAGGTAGGGTTAGAAAGATCTTTGATTGAGTTAGAATAGGTTGTTAGATTTAGATTCACACATCTACACAAATAGTTAGCTACAAGTAACCTTCTACATTGTTTGTATTTAATTTGTTTATTAGATTAGATGCATTGTATTGAAAATTTAGAAAATAACAAAAAACATTTCCTTTCCATAGATTAGCTTTCTTTTATTGCCTTGTTCTGATATATTGAAAAAACCACCAAAAACATAGGTTAGATATCCTTTAGATAGATTAGTTTTTTTATTACTGAAATTCAAATAAGTTCATCTTGCATGACCATCAATGGTCCACAACAGGAAAAGGCTTACAGTTGTGATCCCTTGGTTCCACAACCCAATGGGCCAGAAGCTGAATAACTGACATTGACACAAGCTTGCATTTAACAATATTGCGCACACCTATGCAACATATTGCTGAGAAAATAGGACTGCTAAATACACTGAATATAGCATTGCTAATCAAGAATATGACTATTGGATTGCTCCTCAGAAATAGGGTTTGATTACGTACATGACCATATAAGGGCCTCAATCCTCAATGAGTCTTTGGTTGTGATCCTAAAAGGTCCGATAACCCAACAGATCCTGCCAGTCAGCTAGATATTGACTCTAGTTTACGCACATTGGTATTCATATATTCACCTCTTCCACCCAATATTATTACACAGACTTCTGTGGTTGAATATATCAGCCGATTAGGCTAAGACATTTTGGATAAGACCAGAAAAATCACCCATAGTTACGTGTAGCTCCACTACACCTCTTGTTCTCCACTTCCATGACCTTGTCTGGAAATCCATACGAGGTGCACCTGTAGGTTACTTTCCACATATTCAACAACCAACGAATAGAATCTCAGACAGAGACTAGACATTGATTGGAGTCTCTAAGTAGCTATCATAATCAGACCATACCATCACACCACCTTTAGGTTACGAGAGCATTCCTTGCCTTAGATTCGTAGATTCCAGACATTGCGCGTCGAGGACATAAGGTTGCCCAATTAGCTTGATCACCATCATCACACTCATAGTTCTCATTTAAATTCCACACCAGCTGTCTCGGCACGATCTCGAGGAGGTCGGGTGTAAAGAAGGTCACGTGTTTATTTTCTATCCTATAGTTACCTGTTATCTTTTGCGTGAGATCTTACGTGAACTGAGGGAATGGGATAACATTGCTCCCTCATTTCTTCTAAGCCAATCCTGACTTAACCGACCCTTCATATCTTACACTCTTTCTATGAATGCGTGGGGTGCAGCATACACAACTAGAACTATGAGAACTACTCTTTAGTTTCAATGAAATTTATTATTAATGGATGCTAGTTTACCACAAATGGTAGGATAAGGTTCACTTTCAACAAGGGCGGACAACAATAATCCGCTCAGAGGAACATTCTACAAAGTTTCAATGAATGTCAATATAACTGATTCCTCTATATATTGATGTGAACTTGATCAGTGTCAGTTTTGAGGACCTAGGTCCCCATGAACAGGAACAAGTTCCAACAACATGACTTTCACTAATTAAGCCAATTTCATCTCCTTGGGTATTATTCACAAAAAGGCCATTAACATGCAATCCGAGGGAACTACCCCATGTAGAGGACATGAATATTTTTCACAAGATGCTAAAAGTTAGAATTTTTTACTGATCTTGTGACATATAACTAATATCTTTGATAGGTTGTACATAACTCAGGTGATGTCCTGAGGCACAACTAAGAACATTTTTGAACTCACCAACAATCTCAAGGTTTAGAATAATTTATTTATCCATTGAGGAAAAGGGGTAAAAGATACAGAATAAGACCAATAACTGGAAACCATAATCCTCAAAAACCTCCAAGACTATTTACAAAAGGTACCTAAGACAAAGCATCAAAAAGTCAACGGGAAGGAAAACAAGCCAAAATTGGTAGACAAAGTCATGTAGTAAGAGCTTACCCAAGAATATGCATAATTTACAGAGGAGAGAGCAAGGATGCACAAAGTCCTTCACACAAATCGAGAAAACATGATGAGAAAAGTAGGTGACTTTGTGAAATAGTGCACTGAAGATTACTATGAAGTACTCCACAACCCTGAAGATGTTCAATTTCTTATGAGGACCAGGCACTTTGTGGGAATATGACATGGCTTGAAAAGAATGGATAAAAATAATTGATCCACCCAGTAGGAAGTGATACTGTACTATGAAACTGTCTAGTTTCAAGTGAAGAGATGTGATGTCTGTTTGAAAATTCATGCTCTTTTGATTCCATATGAGGATAATCAGATCCCCCTATGAACAGCATGCATTCTAAATATTTGCAGGGGGGACTTGATTACCTAGCCGGGTCTGATGTATGAAACTGTAGCGGATGCTATATCCTTTAAAAATTCTATGGTTCCCATTTCAGTAACTGATGTATCCCCCATCATCCCCAACAAGGATCTTCAATGGTGGAACCATATGCAATGGGGACATATTGTGTATAATCTAAAGAAAATATCATACACTTCTGCATTGGGAGAATCAAAACATGCTTCCATAAGACCCTATTCTTGCATAATCTGAAGTTCAAGAGGAGTCGAGATGTGATCCTAATTCCCACATCAATGATTAGGAAATCCATTCATAACCTTCTTTCATGGGATGTAATTCCTATCTTAAAATCTTTCCCTGAAAACACTAGAAGTTATTTGTTTCGACTGGTACTATAGGATACCAGTAGTTTTCACTTACACTCACTTCAAAGCAGATCATGTATCCTTAGTTTATCATATTGAAGATGTTTATTTTCTTTCAGAATAACCATGGAATTCATTCATATTCCCAAGGATGTGAATAACACAATGATTGATACATCCCTCATTATTTTGAGATGGTGACAAGTCCTTATATTGATCTGCCATTTTCTACCTAATATGTGAGGGGTTGCAAACAACGCTCATGTGATTCTTGTATCATTCAATAAATGTTTTAGAGAGGACAAATTTGAGCTCCTTGATCTCTTCTTATTTAAATTCACCCACTTGTTTACCATTTAAATAATTTAAGAGGTCAACTAAAGGATGCTCTATTAACAATTGACCTAGTGGTCATTGACAGTGGTCTTGAAGGCCTTATGGAGAAAATGAGGAAGTTAGAAACTCCACTTTTTCTATGTTTTCATAGTGAGTAGCAACAACTAAAACAATACATCAAGGTGACTTATTTCCCTTAACAAGGGATTTCACTTCAAGTGTATGACAATATATTTTGATTGACAAGCTAAAATGAAGCCTCAATTTTCTTAATCTTCTTCATCATTTGAAGTAGTTTCAAATTGGCATTCAACAATAACAACAGGGGCAAATAAACAATAAATTATCACTAGTGAAGTTGATATATCATCCTAGAATTTAATTGTCCTAGCAGTAGATAGAATCGTCAACAACTTCTTCAACATAGACAAACACTGACCCCAATCTCTTCCTCATTACCTAGGGGGTATCCCAATAAATTTCAAAACTAAGGGCAAGGGTTCTTCTATAAGTTGTTTTGAATCTATCACAATGCCTAGCAACTTTAAAAAACTGTTCATTTATCGTTGCTAATCACAGGTAAGGATTAAACCAAAGGCCTAGAGATTATGACCCTGACTTATACTGTGGCATGGTTTCTATAGGGTACATAAATTTATCCAAAATGTAGATATATCTTGTTAAGTGTTTGAAACTCCATACCTCTATAGAATATTCTCAACAATTAGTTATGTTTTGGCAGTTATTTGGAACTTGGAAATGTTTGAAAGGGGAGATCTACATCTTCTTCCCCATCAAAATGTCACTATCACTTGTTGATATGGGCCAATATGTGTTTAGAACACACTGTTGGCTATGTTAAATGAGGAGGTGCCTTGATATGGGAAGTGAAAAGTTGTAGAATTTTTTCCTCGGTGGATTCATTAAAGGTATTGTTGGTAGGGAAAAATTTTAAGTGTTCGTGGGAAAACAAAACTTCAACAAACTCACAAGTGGACCACATTCCCTCAAATTTGATGGGGAGGTTCCCTTATTCAAACCAAAATTGATCCTACTTATTACAAATGTAGATATTAACTAAAAATGTAACATTGTGTGAAGAACCAAAGACTATTCTTCACAGCCAATCCTGATTTATCCAATTATGTCAAAAAATGTTCATGTTACAATAAGAAATCTAATAGGGGTTTATGATCCAATCAGTAATCTGACCAAGACCTTTTCACACATTTATTTCTGTCAGGTTTGGTAAATTCCCCTGAACTCATAAGACCGTAATCATGGTATTATAAGCACTACGATCTGTGGCCATTTGAAAACATGATTGCGGTCCTCTGCTATAGGCAAAAATAATAGTCGCATAGACCCCTCGATGTTAGTCCCCCAGGGCATTTCTCCAAACCGTGCATATTGGGTTTCCATTGTTGACACTCACGCTTTGCATCACCCACGGATCCTAAGATAGGTTGTACAATTGATCTGACTTCTCGATTCTACGAGTTTGGATTTACACAATGCCTTTGAGATAAAGAGGTAAGCTATCATTTTTGAACAATTAGTCTATGCATAGTTCCCTTCTCTTTTTTCAAAAGTTAGGGTATGGGTTTTTCAATATTTTGTTTGGCATGTATAACACATTTATTTGTTTTGTCAGTTGGTCGACAAGATGCTAATCCTCTAATTGGAACCAAAGTGTTACCAGTCTACTCTCAGGCTCAAAACACCTCCTCAAACCCCTCTTTTGATACGTATAGACCAGGTAACCAACTATCCTATGGCTCCTTGGCCATCCCCACAAAATCACTAGCGAACCCAAGGTGATCCCCTCATTACAAAAATACGAGAAAATAAAATTTCTGCATTAAGGGAAATTCATTATGTGGCACAAGGTGATGTAAAACAAAATCATATCCACAAATGGCAAACTTACAAGACTTTAAAGGCAAGGGGTCACACTCTCAAACATTAAGATTCCCACAAAGTGACTTTGAAACAAACCTGTAAGCATAGTACCAGATGAAAAATCTACTTCTTAGAGCTGAGTTATAAGTCATTGGTTTGATTGAAGACAAATTATCAGTGATGCAAGTTGATGAAAGACAAAAAATTGTAAAAGACTACATTTGTGAACTATTTATGGACCCCAGAAGCAATGCCCCACTCGCGACTAATTGCAACAAGGATTTTCTTATTCTCATCCCCTTGGATGTCACGGGTACGGGACCAGACCTTAAGAAAATCGTTTCGGGACCAGCATGGTGGATGGTTTACATGATTGAGGTCCACCATGTAAAGGGGGAAGGTAGAAAGGATGACTCAATGTCTATCTTTTCAAGTAGTTGATGGTTTCTCTATTTTTATGGAGCCAAGTGTCGTTTTGGAACTAGGTTTTATGGTCAAAGGAGGTGGCTTACTGCACAGACTAGGACTAGGATTCTACCTGTATTGCTTTCTGGTTTAATCTAGGATGACCCACACCCCAAATAATGGGGGTTGAATATGAGGCTCTCCTATTAGTTCTCCCTCCTACAATGAAGGAGGTTGTGGAGATTGAAACATTGCATGCGTTGAGGTCTCTCACTAACACTCTAGCCCAGTATAGTAGCCAGATTACATCTAACGATGTGGTGGAGGTGCCTGTTCTAGCACACCACACCATTATGGGTCATGTGGTGTCGTATGCACTGTGGGTCGATTTCATCCTTTGTTGGGTCATAGGATCTCTTTTTTATAGATGAGACTGATGGTAGATGTTTTTGGTAACTTGCTGCAAATTCACACTGGTCTTTCCATAGATAAATGTCACATGGAAGATAATATACTGTAAAAAGTTTATTTCATTTGAACCCTTGATTCGTAATAGCACTACATTACACACACACATGTTGATGATGCACACACTAGAATTTGTAAGATAACACCCTAGTCGCGTTAAAACATAATACTCAGCCTTGACTGAAATAGCTCACCCGAAGCCGTGCAAAGGTACCAGATTCCTCTTTAGACATTGTTGTAACATGATGACACATGATGAAGAAAGAACTTTCAAAGACTCATGACTAATCCATCATTCTAGAGTGAATGCTACCCATTTATCTATGAAAGAACAAGCTTAAACAGTAATCATGATTGAAACACTAACATGTACTACTCAATTACATAGAATAACACTTAGATTCAGGAACCAATATCATTCATCTATTAATGGGCATATAGGCTAAGGTATCCTTATAGTACTATCAATTCATCTTAAGATGTATATGAATCTGATACACATATTCAGAATCATACATACATATCTATATATCTTTTCCTCACACATACAGATCACTCTTACTATTCACCTAATCATCATATAAATAGGGTGAGGTCTTTCCCTTCACCGCTTAACTACTCCAGAAATAGGTTACATGCTATTATTAGCCATATGACATTTACAATTATAGCCACACATGCAAGTATGCTATCTATAGTCCTTTTATAGTTAACTTTAGTGTCCATTATATTCTTAGCCTTTCTCCATGCATAGACACTTTGAGCTACTCTTCTAAATATGAATAGTGCATGGCACACACATCTCTACATCGTTGATGTGTTCTACATGCCATCTTCCAAAAATAGATCCTCATACCAAAAATCGGCTAAGTCCTAAAATTTGAATTTTCCTTCCACACATGGGTCCTTCCTATCCTTCCATGCCTTCGATCCTGGCCTTCTATCCCACACGAACTCTTTATGTGATCTTTGCCAAGTATTATTTGATCAACATTATCCCACACTAATCTCATTTTTGTCCCAACAATGGTTATCTTCAAAATTCAAAAGAAAGAATAAGAATGAAGAATGTGGAAGAATAAAGAATTCATACGAGGTTATTTAAGTAACCTCCTCAGTATCAGTTTTTAGTATCAGCTCTGGATACTCCTCTTTTATTACAGCCTCCAAATCATGCCATTTAATGAGTGCTTGTTCCGCTTTCTCTGGGATGTCCACAGCTATGGATTCCAACTCATCTTACACAATTTCCACTTTCTTGTTCTATAGAACCAACACAACACTAGACATGGATGTCATCCTTCCTTCCAAAAGGTCCATTTTATGTGTAATCATCTTTCCAAGCTCTTCCAGCCAAGTTTTGTGTAGCTCTTGTATGACTGTCAGGGCCTCGTGCTTTTTTTTAACCATGGACAACCTTTCTGTATGGCCCAAGGTCTCATCTTTCATGGCCTTATGTACCCCATTGTTCTCTTCGAATGTATTAATCTTGATGAGCTCCTCTGGAGCTATGCATATATTTAAAGCTTGATCTACTTTCTTCAAGACTTCTTGTAATGCATGCAACAGTGCTTCATACAATGTGATTTTCCTCATCACAGATGCTTTTTCCCATTTTGCATCCTTCTCTGATTATTCTAGCGCTTGCACATGCAAATTTTCATCTTCGAGCACCAAGTTCACTAACTTCCCAAAATAGTGTATCGCTAAAGGAAATGTTTGTGGTACCTTGGGTTCTAAGTGTGGCCTTGTTTTGATCACATTGTCCCCAATCTCCTTTATGATGTTTATGAGTACTTCATTCTTCTTCTGTGTAAATTCCCTTTCTTGCATTAAGCACATTATCTCCACGTTCTTCATCTTCAGCTCCATGGATGTGGCAGATTTATCCATGTTCCTTCTAGCCACCTCCACTGAAACTTTTACTAGTGCATTCCTGACTTGCTCATCTGACATGACAGTAGGCTTTACTGTCATGTGTCTAGCCTGGGGTGCCTTCTTTAATCACCTTGTAATGCATGACTCTTCAGATACATTGAAATCAAGCTCATCCATGTGGGTGTGCATCGACTAGGATAGTGTTTTCGTGTTTGCACTGTCACCATATCTTCATCCATCAACTCCCAGCCAAATAGATCCTTCTGCGCTATTTTGATCTGGAAGTGGATGCGGAAAATATTTCCTGTGTCCTCTACATACCCCATGGCTGGTGGAATGTGCTCTCCACTCACCCTTCTATACCTTTACTTCTTAGGAACTCTAGCCTCTAAATTTAGAGCTTGCGTCTCCATATCCTGTGTATCTTCTGCAGCTGTTTCCTTTGGTATTCTCTCTTCTCCATACTTCTCCTTTGATGCCTCACCCTTTTCTTTTGTGTGCTCTGGGGGTGTAGGAGATATAGGTGCACTCTCTTTAGATTCTTCTGCCTCCTCACTCAGCTTCAACTTTCTCCTTCTCTACACGGTCACTTCCTTCTGAGGGGAGAGTTAGGGTGATCTACGCACAGAGGTTGGGGTAATACCTTGGGTCCTTGTTCTCTTGAATACCCTTTTAAACATGTGCTCCCCTTGGACCGCATTCAAGTCCTCTACATCCCCCTCTTGTGGATGGGGTGGTGTAATGATGTGCTCAACTTCTCTCTCACTTGTAGGATGTTTCCTACCCCTATGCTCCAAGCCTCCACTATCTTCGCAATCTTCCTCCTCATCCTGTACTTTTATTTTCTCTAAGGGCTTAGGTGCTAGGATATTCTCCATTGTATGCTTCCCTTTTTGTGGTGCTAGAAGTGCAAACTCACCTTCCACATATTTGTCGTTCTCTATCTTTGGCTTCAACTAGAGATACACCAACATTGCCCTCAAATCTGCTATAGCTAAGCTTATTGGCTTGATGTTCAACACTTCAGAAATAATTCTCTCTGTATAGGCACTCCTGCTAGGGTATACATACTTCTTCCGTAATGTATGGTAGTCATAGTCTACCTTGTCTACATTGAATTTTAATATGCGCGTGTCGGTAAATATATGAATAGATTCCTGAAAATACCTTGCAGTGAAGGCATAAGGTAACTTGGACCAAGGGCTCCAAGTTCCATCCTTTATTAGAAAACGTCCAATGCAAAAATGTTGGTATACAACAAACTAAATTTGTTTTCCTACCACTGCTGGTAGGTCCTTTGGTATCTGCCACTCTTCCCTAAATGCCACATAGAGCTTGTCATACCACTTCTCTTCCCTTTGTTTCACCTCATTTGTCATAGAACCCTTGCATATATATTTGTTGAATCTTTCAGCTAGGGACTTGTTCTCCATGGGGTATTCCCATATTTTCCCCTTTGCTCCATCTGGTACTTCGATTTCCATGAAGACTAGTGATAGGAGAATAGTCCCAAAGCTGATCTTCCCTCTTGTGCATGCTTCTTCAACTATTTTCTCTATAATATAGCCAGAAATGTTACATAATTTCCCTTCTAACATCTTTTGTGCCACATGCAACCACATGGTGTTTACCTGTGACCACCACTCTTGATCATTCAACTTGGTAACTAGGTGTGTTGAAGCTTGTACACTGGACAATTCTTAAATTTTTCGATGTCCATTCCACGTGGACCCTTCAGGTATCCCAACTCTTGTTTGGTCTTTAAAATTGTAGCCTTATCTATGAGGTCACTCTTTATATCATGTCATGTGGCCTTTAGACCTGTCACTAATGAAACGAGCACAAACGAAATTCTAACCCTGCATCCTAAAAAGTAGAAGTAGTCTTCGTGAACCATTCTCATGAGCCACTGGTACAAGGGCTCATACTTCTCAAAATATGGCAGCTCATACAACTGATATACCCTAATTTTCTTTAAGATCTTTTCACCCACATCATCATATACCGACATGTCATTTGTCATGCGTTTGTTGGTTCTAACCATGAGTAAGGAGTTGAGATCCTTCTTGTTCTCTGACATCTTGTGATTATATTCACTCACTTTACTTTTTCTAATGGGTGAATCCCATTCTTGGCCAACAATAACTCCTTTTGGGTACTGCATCTCCAAAAAATGACTTTCGGGTGCCATCTCTTCTTCCTCAACAACCACCTTCTTATTTTATTTTGTTGTTTCTGTAGATGCCTTCTTTGGTGCCATTTCTACCTTGAAAATGTCTCCTCTTCACCCTTGTAACTCTACGAATCAAACCCTAGCTCGATCTAACTATACCCTAGGTAGAAACCTTATAACCTAACTCTTTTGTGTCTCCCTGCTTTGCTCAAACCCTTCACCACTAGGGACGCAAGCTTCTTAAAGCATAGATTTGGTTGCCACACTTGATTTCACACCCTTTGCACCTTAAATTGATCACTTGGCTCTTTGTACTTGGCTCTTCTCTCAAATATTCTTAGTGGTAATGGTAAAAATGAATCCACATCCCTTGCTTATATAAATTTTTCAAATTTTGATGCATTTATTACTCCTCACCTACCAAATACTCCTTCATTCATTGACCAAATCCATTCATTCCACACGATACATCTTTGCGCCCACCTATAACCTTCTAGCATGCCTTCCTGCCTTATGGTCACAGACTTCTCTTCATCGCATGCTCCTGCACCTAAGTACCTCATCACTGTACCTTCTCCTGGTAGCTATCATGGCCTCCATTTACCTCATGTTATATTGTTCCTTCATCCATCTCCATCCTTGGTCACCTTTTGAGATGCAATCCTCTTTAAAGAACACCTGTAGCAACTTATTTCTTTCACCTTTCAAGTCCCTCAGTCCTTTTTCTTGGATAATGACAACCACCCCATAGTAAAGGTATGTGCACTCCTCTACACATAAACATTCTTCATACAGTAACTAGCTTCATGCGCGCAAGCATGCTTATTACACAAACAACAACTAAATTGACAAAGCATAATGACAATAAGGGAAATACATTTAAGGAAATACTGAATTGAAAAGCTAGAATAAATGGCATCACTACCTTGTTACAAACACCAAGAAGACTTATTTATAGTAGGGCTTCAGCCTACTCCCGTTAAAGTAACTAGGTAGCCGTGTTCCATCAAGTGCTTCTAATTGGCATGCACCTGATTTAAGTATAAAATTTATAACATACAGACCCAACCAGTGTACTTTGAGTTTGCTTGGATGGTGCAAGAACTTTGAGTCATAAATAAGAACCATTTGTCCAATATCAAACTTCTTATCTCTTATGTTTTTTTCATGTCATGCTTTGTGCCTAGAATTTTCCTGCTTCTAACTCCATCGTGTTATGGATCGGTGCTCATCCAATTGAATCATATTTTCAATCAATTCTTATAAGCATGTTCATTATCTATACCTCCAGTGTGTGCAATGCGCAAAGAAGGTAACATAAATTCTATAAGAAGAACAACTTCCACACCAAACACCAATTGAAACGGTGTGGCTTTGTTCAATCTCTTGTAAGTTTTTCTATATGCCCAAAGCACAGTTGACACCTTGTCATCCCAATCCTTTCTTCCAACATCACATATTTTTGTCAAAGTGTGGCCCAAAATTTTGTTGAAAGCCTCAGCAGTTCCATTTTCCTGAGGATGATAAGGTGTAGTTCTATGGTGTGTAACCAAAAACTCATCTAATAGGATCGTGATTGTCTCATTCAAAAGGTGTGTACCTCTATCACTTGTCAAGCTTAAAGGACATACATATCATGTAAGAACATTCTCCCATAGGAACCTAGCTATTGTAGCTACCATATAGTCCTTGGTAGGTGTTGCTTCTGCCCACCATGTGAGATAATATGTGCGAGTAATAATATATTGTGATCTAGTCTTGTGCGTGGCTAGTGAAATAGGTCCTACAAATTCAATAGCCCATTTCTCAAATGGTTCAGCACTAGTAATTGGTCTCAAAGGCATCTCATCTCTTTTCCCATGATTTCCTAGGTGTTGGCAATGATCACATGCCTTGTAATAGTATTTACAGTCTTTATATAGTGTATCCCACCATAATCCAGCAATTACGATCTTCCGGGCAGTCACATCACCTGCATAATGCTCCTATAATACCACCATGAGATTCTTCCATGATATCCTTTCACTCATGCTCTAACACACAATAGCGTAATACTTCATCTCTACCTAACTTGTAAAGGTCACCACTGATCAACATAAACGGTGTCGCATGTATAGCAAGCTACTTCTTCTCTAATGATTCCATTCCTTCTGGTGCCATACCTATTCGTAGAAAGACATCAATGTCTTCTAATTCTATGGGCACGCATTGTAACCTATATAACTGTGCATCCAGAAATGTTTCTTCAATTGTCTGTGCCTCCTCTCCTATATTGATTCTAGATAAATGGTCTGGTCTAGAGTTACTTTTCCCTAGCTTTACCACAACTGTGAAGTCAAATTATTGAAATAGGAGCACCCATCTACATATGCACCCCTATAAAACTGACTATTTACCAATTACTTGAATGCCATCTGATTTGTATAAAACACAAATGGTGTTGCTAATAGGTACTGTCGAAACTTGTACAATGCATAAATCATTGACAAAGCTTCGCGCTCTGTAGTTGTATAATTCCATTCAACAGGAGTCAACTTCCTACTAGTAAAATAGATTGGATGATCAAGAATACCTTCACCAGGCTGAGCTAATATAATGCCAATGGCCATACCAAAAGCATCCACATGCACATGAAATGGCTTATCCTGTGATGGAAAGCGTAGAATGGACGCGGTAGTAAGTCTCTCTTTTAATATCTCAAATGCGCACTACTGTGGTTCTCCCCAAAATAATGTACCTTTCCGCTTCAATAATTCTTCCAAGGGTACTATAATTCTAGCATACCCTTTTATAAAAAAAATTTAATACCCTGTATGACCTAAGAATCCATGCACCTCACTTTGACTTGTAGCCACTTCCAAGCCTAAAATGACTACAACCTTGGTTGGATCAACTAACAAACCATCCTTGTAGATGATATGTCCTAACAGTATCCCAAATGGTGTAGCAAATATGCACTTCTTGATATTCAAAGAGATACTCAATTGTCTACATCATTCAAACATTAAGCATAGATTATCAAAATGGTCTTTCACAAGCCCATATACTGTCTAATTATCTAGGTAGAATTGTAAGAAGTTGTGAATAAAATATTTGAAATCCTGAACACCTATTCATGAGAATACTGCAGGTGTATTCTTTAACCCAATAGGCATCACAGTATAGGAAAAACTGCCCCATTCAGTTGTAAATGTTGTCTTTTATTGATACTCCCGAGTGATCCTAACCTGGTGATACCTAGAAAATCCATCTATGAAAGAATATATTTCGCTCCCTGAAACTCCTTATAGTATTTCCTCAGTGAATGACATAGGGAAAGGATCTATAACACATGCATCATTCAGCTCCTTGTAGTCCACATATATCCTAATCAGTCCATCCTTCTTGATACTGATCACCATTGGGCTAACCCATTATGACTCATCAAGGGGCTTGATAATTCTAGATTTCAACATTTTATCAATTTCTTCCTTTACCTTTTCACACAAATTAGGATTCATTCTGTAATGTATCTTTCTAACTAGTCATGCATCATCCTTAAGTTTGATCTTCATTTCCCCAAGTGCTTTATGTATGCCTTTAAGTTCATGATATCCTCTAGGGAATAAGTCTTGATAATATCTTAGTAACTCAATGATATTTGCTACCTCCGAGTCTGACCAGTAGTCCCCAATTATGGCCTCCTTAGGCTCAGCATCCAAACCTATATTCACCTTCTTTGTCTTCGTGGGTTTATGGTAGGCACGTGTATCCTTTTCTACACTATCCAAGACCTCACACACCCCATGTGAATGCTCAATATCAAAGTTTTCAACTTCCTCATCATCCACGATGTAAACCATCTTTACTTTTTCTCTCTTAAGAAAAGCGCGCTCAAGTAGTTCGGAGTCCATTTCTTCTTCCTTTTCAAAACATGCACCGAAATCTTCCTCACCATATAATTCTTGAATATGCTCTTCTGATTTTGCACTATCTCCCATAGTTAAGCGCTTGATAAATTTTAATGCCTCTTCTACAAGAGGTTGAGTCAAAAAGTAGTCAAATGTTTGGATCATACCTATAGCCAACTCTTGCCAATTCTTAGTTTCTCTATGTAGTTCTGTATATACATACCAAGTGCGTGCGCATCCTTGGAGTGTGGAATACAATTTATGCATCCAGAGTGACGGTGGTAATGCTTCATGTCCCACTGTCCAGAGCCTCTCACACTACTGAATATGATGTTGAATAGGTTGATTACCATGAAAAGTACAGATTTGTGTAGGTGCATTGTTCCTTATAAACCTGGTAGATAAATCTATTGCAATATCTTCCCAGTGTATAAGGTTATCTTTGTGGACTACCCACCAACGCGTTGTTATCCCACACATTGTATATACTAGCATATCTCTCCTTGCAACTGGCTCTACCCACTACATTTCCATAGCCTTCAGAAAGGAAAAAATATCTTTTGTCCCTGTATACCAAGATATTGTGCTACCAATCCGTTGAATTGAGCGAGATCTATTCATGCGTGCAACTACACTTTTCACCTCGTGCCCTACCAGTTCATATGTACCATGAGCCCAATTGTCACAGGAAATACTTGTAGTATCACTAATAGAATGAGAATCTTTCAACTGTAGAATGTCTTTTTTTGATGGCTCACTTACCTTTGGGTCGTGAATAGTGCGTACATAGACTCTGCTCAAATCATACTCACTTAGAAGTTCAACATAGGGTATAGACTTCCCATCTTTCAAGGGTATCACAACCCTTTCCTCCTTGTTTTCAAAGCTGATGTATCCCTTATTGAATCTCAAGTCAGCATTATTTGTATAACACCATGGGCGTCCAAGCAAGGTTGGAAAATTGTTTGTTTCTACAAGTGCTAACACCTCAAAGTCCCCAGTAAACTTGGCCCCTTGTATAGTTATAGATGCATCCTTCAACACTCCTATGGGAGTGGCCTTAGTTCGGTTTGCATAAACAACACATTAGATGATGGCTGCAATGGAGGCCTCCCCATTTATACCCAAGCATCTAATGTTATCACATTTACTTCCGCGCCCGTATCAATCAATATATTGCTTAATACCCAACCATCAATAAAAACATTCAGAGTAATTTATTTTTCATAATCAATGCTTTCAAGGGGAAGATTTACATGCAAAATCTTTCATCTGGTCTAAAGACTTGTGTGTGGAGTGTTCCTTTTCAACCAACTTCCCAATAGTGGAATATTGTTCTCTTGGCGCAACATCTTGCACACCTCCCGTAGATCATTGATACCAGTTTGGACTATCTATGATACTTTTTGTTTCTCCTTTAGGTACTTTATCTCACCCTAAATATTCCTTAGCACTTCCATGGTATCCTGGTAAACTTCCTTTTGATGACAAGGATCTGGGTACCTTGCATGTAAAACCTCCTTCTTGGTAATTGTAGGCTTCTGGTGCAATTCCTCTCACATGCATGCTATGATGTTTATTGTCAATGCCTCAGGTCATTCTGTTATCTTGGGAATCCATTGGTCTTCTACCACACGCTAGATTCTAACCATCATGGCACTTTTGTTTTCTTTCTTATGATGTTTACTCAGATGCTCATATAAGTCTGGGCACTCTTTATATCTATGGTTCTTCCCACTAAAAGAACATGCATTATTCTAAGGACATTCATGCCTATAGTGATAAGGGGATCTACACATATAACATGTTCCATAAGGGAACTCTCCTCCTCCTCCACCACAGTCGCGTCCTCCATATCCACCATGATATCCATGTCCCCTTCCATGACCCCCTTCAAAATGCCCCTCATTCTTATCATAGAATGTTTGAGTATGATCCCAATCCTGGTGCTCATTCCTACGCTTAGAATTATCTGTTGTACCTATCTGTCATACTCTAATGTCTATGGCATCCTGGATCTGACCAATCAACCGATAATCCTCAGTATCATGGGTCATGGACCTACAAATCTTGTAAAAGTAGGATACATTCTTCCTTAATGCATGTTGTAACAAAGGACAGTGGTTAGCATCATTATTAAAATGGAAAATTTCACAATCTAGTAATAATTAACGTACAAATCTGTGAGGACAAATATCCTTGGTGTGACCTTCTTATTCACAATCTGTACACCAAATTCTTGAGCGCGTTTCATGGGTTGAATTTGCTGACAGCATTTCTAACTGGTTAGCCATAGCTGTGATCTGTACTTCTAGGAATGGACTGACTCCAGTGTCAATACTCCCAACTACCTCAATGCGTAAGGCTTCTTCCAATGCTTCACGTGGATCTGTGTCTGTCTCATGTGAGAGTGCCCTCCTAAAATGTGTAATCAATCTTCCAAAAAACCATTGTGCATGCTAGCTAGCATGGATATCATAATACAACTTAGATAAAAGTGTCTTAAATGAGCATCATACTCACATACACTCTCAATAGTTCCTTGGTTGATATATTTGAGTGCACTTATACTCTTCTACTCAAACTCAGGAATATGGAACTCTTTTAAGAAAGCATCCCTTAGTGCTACATAATCCACGCAAGTTTGATTAGGGTCAAATTTCCTATACCAGGTATGCGTGCCCCCCAATAATGTAGTAGCGAATTGACCTTCCTTTCACTCAACAACTGTAATCCCTTTAGTGTGCAACAAGATTTCACACATATGCACATGTTCGGGAGCATCCTCTATACCTCTATATTCTGGGATACAAAGGGACATCTCCATGTAGATATTTTGTGGTTGCTGCAGACCTTGACCACCTCACCTGGAACCTCCTGTGTTCCCTCTACCTATAGAACCACCAGATCCACTAGAACTAGAACCACCTATACCTCTTGATCTACTCCCCTATGTTCTGACAGTAGTACTATACAGAATCCCTATAGTCTGTGAAGAAGTTCCACTTCTAGAGGTGAGTCTAGTATTCTCTGCAATTAAATTCTAGGTAGATGATGTGCCTAAGAATGCTCTTCCATATAACATTGAAGTTTTCAATCCTACCATTGATGTACTTGATCCCTGACTTACTCATTCTCTCCTACTTCCCAAGTTAGCTTGTTGGTTACTTGTCATACTAGATACTAAAAAACCAAGCGCAAAATCTAGGTCACCAGGTGAATTAAGATGTGCACCTATGGCCCAAGTAGTCTCTATTGATGTAATTCCATGTGAAGATGAGATGGGATCTCTATCATACTTTCCAAGATGGGAAAGTTCCTGCTGCTCTGGCTCTACATCTTCTACATGAGCCATAAATCCTTCATGAGCCAGCTCTCTCCTCAAATGGAATGGAACATTGCTTCTCTATTTCCCTCTTGCGCACCTCATTATACTTAGGCTATCCTTCCTCTCTCTTCTTTTCTGCCGCTAGGTCTACCATCTTAATACCAAACCTGTTCCTACCTTCGCGCGTGGTGAAGTTTAGCTAGCCATCGATTTACTCTCCAGGTTCAAAGTTACCATTAAGATCTTGATCGCCAATGGACTACCATGCAAATATGTTCTTCTTGGATGCCTCAAAAACTAAAATTCAGTGACCTCTGGGCAAGAGTACGTTGAAATTGAGTATTCCATAATATAACTATTTAGAACACCATGAAACCACGTATCCACTGCGCAAGTCCAAATTAGATCAGCATCATAAAGAGCCTAAAATTCTTCCTGTGTCTAGAAAAGTGCATGATACCTCCAATTCCACTGAGATACATAATCAATAAGACACTCGTATAGTTCTACTAGAAAGATAGCAAAAAATCTCTCATATAAACTATCATACAGGTTTTGTTCTACCCAAGTAAGTGCGCTAAACTCATATCCACTGCTGAACTGACGTGCATACTTTTCCTCCAGATCGTGTATCCATTCCTTAATACTTGCTAGAGTTAGTTGGTACGTATTCATCATGAACCATCCTGAAAATAACTGAAAAAGAGGTCCCGGTAACGGAACTAATGATGCAACCTAAAATTTACAAGATAACACCCTAGTCACATAGGCACATCACTCAGCCTAGACTAAGTGCTCACCTAAAGTGCGCAAAGGTACCAGATTCCTCTTTAGGGTTGCTATAACATGATGACACATGATGAAGAAAGAACCATAAAGACTCATGACTAATCCATCATTCTATAGTGCATGCTACCCACAGATCTATGAAAGAAAAAGCTTAAATAGTAATCACAATTGAAACACTAACATGCACTACTTAATTACATAGAATAACACTTAGATTCAGCCAATATCCTCCATCTATTAATAAGTATAGAAGCTCCTAATAGTACTATCAATTCATCTTAAGGCACATATGAATCTGATACACATATTCAGAATCATACATACATATCTATATATCTTTTCCTCACACATACGAATCTCTCTTACTATGCACCTAATAATCATATATATAAGGTGGGGTCTTGCCCTTCACCACTTAACTACTCTAGAAATAGGTCTCTTAATATTATTATCCATACACCATTTAAAATTATAGCCACACATGCAAGTGTGCTATCTATAGTCCTCTTATAGTTAACTAAAGTGTCCATTCTATTCTTAGCTTGTCTCCATGCATAGATGCTTTGAGCCACTATTCTAAATATGGATAGTGCATGACACGCACATCTCTACATCGTTGATGTGTTCCGTACGCCATCTTCCAAAAATATATCCTCATACCCAAAATTGGCTGTCCTAAAATTTGAATTTTCCTTCTGTGTGCGGGTCCTTCCTATCCTTCTGTGCCTTTGATCCTAGCCTTATATACCACACGGACTCCTTGTGTGATCTTTTCCAAGTGTTCTTTGATCATAGAATGGGTATCCTCAATATTAGGGTGTTGGGTGATTCAAAACTAGTCACAAATCAGATATCCAAAGTATATGAGACTAGAGCTAGGCGTCTACAACTTTACAAAACAATAGTGCTAGGTCTAACAAAAGGGTTTGATTTCATCTCAATTGAAGCATTTCTATGCAAATGGAAACTTCTCAGAGATTATATAGCAACTTCTGCTTCACACTTCACCCCAAGTAGTGACCTAGAAGATACCAACTTCATGGTTACAGTTTGCGCTGAACCCTTGATTCGTAAAGCAACAATTATGCCAATGTTGACATACGTTAAAACCGAGAATCATCCCAATTGTTCAGAGCATGTTAATAGTAATGAATTGACTTTAAGTTATTTAAACACTTTGGCAGAACTTCATCTTACCTATTATGAGATATACCTTTCCTTAATTTCACGTTCCTCTTCTTATTTTGTGAATCCCATGATCAAATCCTCCCTAAGAAGGGGTCTTGAGATTTATGAGGTAGAAGAAGAAGTGGATTTAGAGTTACCTCTGGCCCTACCTGAGTTTGAAGATTGCAATGCCTCCTTAATCAAGGGAACAATTGATATACATATTGGAATAGAGGAAGAACCAAATATTTTGAAACTGGGATCTTCCTTAACTCCAAAGGAGGTGGAAATACATACCCTAATCCTTAAGGAACATAAAAATCATTTCACATTTAGGTACAAGGAAATGACGGGAATTGCACCACATATCGCAGTGCACAATCTCGTCACCAAATCGGATGCAAATTTGATCAAGAAAAATTCAAGACCCATGAAGCCAAAAGTGGCCCTCATGGTGAAAGAAAAAGTAATGAAACTTCTCCAGGTAGGATTCATCAAGTTAGTTGATTATTCACAATGGGTATCTAATATCATCCCTGTTCTCAAAAAGAATGAAAAGATTTGTATTTACATACAATTCCAGGACATTAACAAAGCTTACCTGAAATATGATTTCCCATTACCATCCATCAATGTTATTGTTGATGCAATATCTGGATTTGAATTGTTGTCTCTCATGGATGGGTTTTCGGGGTACAATCAAATCAAAATCTATGAGGAGGATCAAGCCAAAACTATATTTATAACTCCTTGGGGAACCTATTGTTATGTTGTCATGTCATTTGGTCTTAAGAATGTTGGCGCCACATAACAACAAGCAATGACATATATATTCCATGACCTTATTTATAAGATTGTTGGCTACTAAGTAGATGACCTGTTGGCCAAGGCCACAAAGTACTGTGATCACCCAGAGGTGCTTCATATCATCCTTTCACGCTTAATCGAATACGTCACATTGAATCCAGAGAAATGTGTATTCATCGTAATAGGAGGTAAGCTTCTGGGTTACATTATATCTTCATGAGGGATTGATTTCGACCCAAAAAAAAATTGGGTTGTGCTAGAAATGGTTCTACCATCAAATGAGTTTGGTATCAAATCTTTTCTTGGGAAACTCAATGCAATCTAAAGGTTCATCCTTGACTTGACCTTTTTTATTCATCCAATCAACAATTTGTTGAAAAAGGATTATAGCATTGATTGGACGGAAGAGTGCAACGAGGCCTTCAAGGTATTTAAATGATTCTTGTTGTCCCATCCCATGCTAATGCCACCTAGATTAGATCACCCTTTGATATTGTATTCATGAGCTACGGATGTTTTTATGGTGGCTCAAGAGGATGACAATAAATGATAACATACAGTTTATTACATTAGTCAAATGTTGGTTGACTATGAGACACATTACACACAGGTAGAAAAAGAATGCCTTGCCATAGTATTTTCAACAAAGTGTTTAAGGCATTATATCCTAAATTAAGAAACAAGGGCTATTATTAAGACAAATCACTTGCGTACATTCCTCATGTAAGGATCCTTGTCTAAAAAGGTCAGGCATTTCATAACTTTAATGGGTGAGTTTGAACTAACATTTGTAAATCAGAAATCTGTTAAGGGAAAAATCATTGCGGACTGGTTGGCTGAAAATCCATTGGATGGAGGTGATTTGGTAGATTTAGACTTTCCTGATGAGTGTGTGTACTTTGTCAAAACCCCTATCTATGTATGTCCTTGGTATACCGACATTTTCAATTTCATCATGGACCACACATACCCAGAAGGGGAAACATCGCAACAAAGAAGGTGGTTATGCATCATTGCCACTAAGTATGTTATTTTGGAACAAGTGTTCTACTGCAAATCCTTTAACAGAGGGTTATTAAGATATGTTAATGCCAAAGAATTTGAAAAGATTATTTATGAGTCACATAGTGGAGTATGTGGAGGTTACTTTGGCGTTCATGCCACTACTCAGAAGATACATCAGATGGTATATTTTTGGCCCATTCTAGAACATGGCGTGGTAGAGTTTGTACACAAATGCCACAAATGCCAAGAGTTCTCCCACGAGATCCGCATACTGGCATAATATTTACAATCGATCGCAACCCCATGGCCCTTTTCCAAGTGGGTCCTGGATATGATACAAAAATTCTCTCCCTCATCAACAGAAGGCCACAAATTCATAATCACGGCCACAGAATGCTTCACCAAGTGGGTAGAATCCATGCCTCTTACCACTGTACCCAGTTTTGTGCTCGCTAAGTTCCATCTTAAACCAGATCATTTGTAGGTATGGTGTCCCACAGGTCATTATCTCGGATAATGGGACATATTTCATAAACAATGATGAATTATGTGAAAAATTAAAGATAATTCATCATACAATTTCTCTTTATTATCCTCAGGCCAATGGAGAAGATGAGGCTATGAATAAAACATTATATTCCATCCTCCTTAAAACCATTAAGGAGAAAAAACGAGATTGACACCTAAATCTTTTTTTGTCCTTGTGGTCCTATCGAATGTCAGTTAGAATGTCAATGGGGGAAAACCCCTTTTCTTTAGTGTTTGGTGTTGAGGCGGTTCCACCGCTTGAAGTCCAAATACCTAGTCTATGTATTTCACTACATGGGATCTTGGGAGAGGAGGGTTATCGAGAAGCACGACTCTCCCAATTAGAAAGTCTTGATGAGGCTAGACTTAACACTGAACAATAGTATAGGGTTTACACTAACCGGATGGCTCGACAATACAATAATAAGGTGTACGAATGTGAAATATATGAACGAGATTTAGTGTTAAGACTCGATAGCCGGATAGGGAAAAAACCAATGATGGAAGTAAATTCATACCTAGGTGGTTAGGTCCATATAGAGTGGTAGAGGACTACAAAAATAGGGAATTTCACTTGTGTACACTAGAGGGTGAGGAGTTTAGTGAATCTGTAAACTTTTTTCACTTAAATAGGTACTATGCATGATCCACCAACATTTTCATATGTGCATTACTACATCTACATTGCATTTTCATCTGTCAGTTCATTTTGTAAAATTTTTGAGCAAGGGATTTATTCTTATAGAAACTCCTAAAGACTTCTGTAAAACATTGGAAAAAAATTCAAATCATATCTCTTCAAATCTTCATAGTATCATCAATTATTTCTGAATCATTCGTCAGTTCAAGAAAAATAAGACAAAGTTTTGATCGTGATCATACCAAGGCTTTCATACCCGGTTCATCTTATAGTCTCTTTCTAGATTAGGTGTATTTGCCTATAGTCTATTATAGAAGATTCATGGTGTCACATATATCCTATAAAAATATCTTTTGAAATAAGAAAACATTAAACATTTTTCCTAGATGAGTAATTCAAATGCAAATCCACAGAAAATTTTATTTTACACATTTCTTTTCCCGACCAACCTTCGGTGTTGAGCTTGCATCTCTTACTGGTGATGTAGGGTTAGGAAAGGAGAGAAATTCCCTTAATCACATTTTCCTTGTCTGTGGTGATGAGCCCATGCTTTCTCCTGGTAGCATGGGGCAAGGAGTAGGGGGTCTCGTTGACAAACTGAAAGTTACTCATAATTCGTTAAAATATTGTGAAATCATAGGACAAAATCAAAGTGTGTTAGATGTGTGAAATTCCAAAAGAGTTTAAAACCCCAAATCCATATTTTGTCAGCCAAGTAGCCATCTATGGATCTAAGTCTAGATAAACTGGAAAGTAAATCACATTATAAGCTATGAAGTAACTTGAGTAGGGTGAGGTTGTAGTGTCCCAATTTGGTCTTGTCAGACCATTGTCTGTCCCTCATCATTACCATTCAATAAATATTCATAACTCATGCCCTTCCTGTATCTTGGTGTTGAGCCCTTGCATCCTACTGGTTGCATGGGGTCAGGAGTGGGGCAAGTACATATTCTTATCATATCATTTTATTAGCATGTTTTTCCAAGACAATATGAAGTATCAAAGGTTTCTTAAAGAAGTTAAAATTAAAATATCATATTGTGTTTGCATTATCATGTATTAGCATTATGAAATAAAAAATAAATCATTCTGTTATCATTTCACATCCACTACATACATTCTGAAAAGCATAGAAAAGTGGAAATTCTAAATATCTAGAGTATACATGAGAGATAAACTAAAAAAAATTCAACTCAGATCTAATGGGATATCAAACCAAAAATAAGAGTCTGTATATATCATGGTGAATCAAGTTTGTATACAATGTCACCATGCACTAGGCATGGTCAAAACACTCACAATGAGCCTGAAACATACAAAAATCATATAAATGACTGAAAAAATGTCATCAAAGTAATAATAATGGCCCAATGGCCTATTAGTCCCTGTGAGATCCCTTAGATGGCACTCGACCATGTTTGGGGATCCTACTGTAGCTACGATGACATTGGGTGTGAACGAAGTGATGTGAGTGCTCATGGTGACATCCACTACCTATGGCCTCATTGTGAGAATAGATCTATCTCATCAAGCACTCGGTAATCTCATACCTAGCCACCTGGGTATAGAGGGAATTCAATATCTCCGCTACCTTCCACATAGGGGAAAACACGTCAGTGTGTCTGCCTGCAGCTAATGGCAGGCCCAAGTTGACAGTCAGCTCAGCTTAGGTCTTCCCTGAGAGGATCCGTAGAGTATCCATGCACATCCGATGGATGATCTCTAGCCACTCTTATGCCGTCACTACAAGAAGAAAGAAAGAAGTGATAAGTTAGGAAAAAAAAGAAAGAAAGAAAGAAATAGATCCAAGTCAACATTCCTAACTAACACAATGCAGAAATTTGATGCATGATCATCACTCTGTAAATACTCAGGAATTTGGATCAGTAATTATTAGTTTTCATTACTGTTGTGAAGGCTACATTTGGGTGATCTCTAAAGCTAGAAGTGAATCATAGTCCATTTGACAGATTCTTCATAGGATTTACCACTAAGTGGTATTTGGAAGTTTCAACTCTGAGACTAAGGTCACATCTCTCATCATGTTTGAATTATCTTATGTGTGCTGTTAGTAGGTCTAAGAGTATCAGTGCCACTCAGGGTTTATTAATGATCCTAAAAAATGGGTTTCATAAAACATATTCCCATCACCTAACTACATGGTCCTACTGTGACCTCTCTAACTAACTCCTCCTCCGTAATCACCCCTGGTTAGTCCTAACTCATAATTCAGAGTCCAGTTGAATTAGAACATCCTAACTACCTCTTTTCTCACTTAAAATGTAAGTTTTTGAATATGAAGTGAGGGGCACTAGTAGGGAAATTATTTGCCCAGTAAGGAGGAGTGTTTTTATACCATCCATCGAGAGCTACAATAGGCATCCAATATTGTATTATGAAGACATAAAATACCAGGAATCCCCTCTGAGTCACAATTTGTAATATCGATTAATAGTTCTGTGTTCTGGAGTTGAAGGAATAAAGCACTAGGATTATGTATTTGAATCATGGAAGATGAATAATGCTTGGGGGATTCCCGATTACATGGGTGTAAAAAAAATTGTACAGTCTCAGGGTGGACAAGAAAAAATCTTGAGGGTATTGGAATGAGAAAGAAGACAATCGAAATGTAAAGTATAAAATCCCCGTGGATCCTGAGGCATATCTGAGAATAATTATTTGAATGATATAAATATTTAGAGAGTGATTGAATGGAAATATTTGTGAAGGTCTTAAGCTAATGAAGATTAGTTTTTCATAGATATAAAGGGTAGAAGTATAGTAATTAATCCTTCATGGGAATCTTGAAAAAATCTAAATCGGTAATTCATTTTAATAGTCTTTTTAATGTTTCCTGAGGAATTATAACCTATTTATAAAGTAAATCTAAATTGTAAGGAGGAACCAAGGTCTATAGAAAAAATTTTGAGTCAACAAAAAAGTTTATAAAGTCTAATATAAGTGTAATAAATAAGAAAACCTCTCTCAAATTTGGGATATCCTGTTTCACGGTTTAAGGACAAAGAAATTTGTGTAATGCTAAAAATAATCCACAATTTTTTTTTAGAATTTTAGGATTAGGTAATGTCAGGTTTATTCAAGGAGTGGATGAATTATAAAGTAAGGAGAATCTTTACAATCCAAAATATATGAAACACAATCATGATCAATGGAATACCCAATTTTAAGGGTTTTATTAAAGGAAATTTGGTTGTGAATGAGATTAGTAACTTTTAGGTTTTCAAATAAACTCACATGATGAATTATTGAAGGTTTTAAGAGGTGAGTGAGTGCTTTGAAGGAATAACCTAGGTGATAATGAAGGTGGAAAACTCAAGAACAAGGTCCAAAGGTCGTGGCAATAAAGATTAGAAAATTGAAATTATATGAAATGTGTTCTTACCTAAAAGTTCAATGTATGAGATAGGTCATAGAGGAGGTAATGAGAATCCCTCACTAACTCCATCTGATGTACTAATTCTTGAGGATTCAGTAGAACATGAGATTTAAGAAAAACCTCTAGTCAAGATATACCATTTAATAAGTGTCACTGCTACAATCATCAGCGAGAAACTTGAGAAGATCAAGTGAACATTTAACTTAGAAGACATGTCTTGGTCATGTTGAATACGAACAATTACCCAGTGTAAGTGGCGGTGATTTATAGGACTGCCGCCCTGCTACTGGATAAGATGGTCCTGGATTGATTTTCCAAACACATCTTAGACCCTAAAAAGGCTCAAGATAAGACATAGGGTTAAAAGACCATTTGTTTGTTTAGAATAAGAAAGGAATACCCTAAATGGGCGAAATTTGTAGAGACATTGCATTTATCGATGATAGATATGTTTGAAAATGAATCCCCCTAGGTGTAAGTGCTTGAAACAAGGTTTGTATACAGTGATTCAAGGTGGATAAAAATGTGTAAACATGTTGGAAAATAACAAAACCCTAAGAATTGTACTGTGAAATTTCCCGTACGTGAAGGCTATCACTAATCCGCAATGGTTGTTTTGGCTATACTCTCATCAGAAACGGCCACCGTGAATCTAGAGCTCCAAATTCACCAAATCGAATAGCACAAATGAATTGAAAAATGAGTTATTTCCACATATATATATGTGTATGTATATATATGTTTTTTTAACCTCGTTTTAAGTGTCTTTGTTCATAGGGATGAAGCGTTGGCGCATGTATATTTCTATATCCCCACACAAATGGTAAGCCCTCTTGTCATTTTGATCTAGTGTTTATTATTTGATATTTTACCTATCTACATGTGAGTCTTCTTTTTCCTCTTGTAGGTAGCGAGAGTTTGGGTGGCAAGATTTCGACACATGGGTGTGTCAAGTATAGCTTCTAACTCCCCATTTCAAGAACACCATACTTAGAATCTACGTTTTATGCCTTTTCATGGCCAAGATGCTTCTCCGAGGGGGAAATATGTATGCACCCAAAATTACATGTGCTACATTGTTAGAAAAAGGTTATAAAAGTCCCTAGTGATGATTCAGGTCCTTTCAAGAAGGTGTTTGAGCTCCTATTTCCATTAGGCAGTGTATATTTGTTGCCTATACGTCGTTACTTATCCTTCCCATGCTTTTTCCATCTTCCTACCTCTTTCTATGCAATTTTTGGCCTTTAGTGCCAAGACCACCACCTTGCCTAGATGGCAGTTCTGAAACCGCCGCCCAAGACATGGTGGCAGTTCTGAAACTGCTGCCCTGTATAGGGCGGCGGGTACTGTCTGCTTTTTCTAGAATTCTTCATGCATGTTTTAAAATGTGACAGTTCACTTGACTTTGATTTTTGCATGCATCTATGAGCTCAAAATGTCTAAAATTAGCTTTGATTATTTGGTTCTCCTTCCTCCTTCTATTTTAAATAGATTTAATTGGTTGGAACAATTCCTCCTTTCCTTGTGCATGAAAGAACCTCCCATCCTCCATTCCTATATATTCCATGCTTTTATTCAAGAAAAAGGGCCTAATAATTTTGTGTATCTTGCATTGTGTTACTACTACGATCTTGTTAGGAATTACATAGCCAAGCTCTGATCTCTTGTGCTATCTCTCTTCTACCTGTATTACATCCAAACTTCCATCAAGCTATTATTGCTCAAGTGCCATCCTCCTACTACTATTCTTGCATTCCCAATCTCTTGGACTCACATGAACACTTAGAGAAAGAAAGGAACATACTAAGGGGACAGATACAAACACAACTAGATTTGCCAAAGCTCTTGCTTGTCCATATTGGAATTGTGTGTTTGTTTTCCTTGTGTGTTGAATTGTCAGTTTCAAACCACTAGTTTAAAATCATTCATATCAAATAGAGTAGAAAATCATTCATATCAAATAGATTATAAAATCATTCATTTCAATAAGTTTTCCTTTTAACATTACTAGGGAATTTGTGAGGAACAATAGCCTTTTCAGGGTCATGATTTGTTCTTCGGCTGTGAGGTAGGGCTTGGAGTATTTTTTATCAGATTAGGTTGTTTGATTTAGATTAGATTCATACATTTACACAAGTAACCAGATACACTTGGTTGACTACTTATCTTTAGTTTATTTATTAGATTAGAACACATTGCTTAAAGGTTAGAAAAGAACAAAAATATTTCCTTAGATAGATTAGTTTTCTTTTATTGCTTTGATCCAAAATATTGTGAAAACCCCAAAAACATAGATTAGATCTCTTTCAATAATTATTTTTCTTATTAAAAGTGATTTTATTTCATTTTGTATGACCATCAACGGTGCGCAGTAGGAAAAGGCATACAGTTGTGATCCATTGGTCCCACAACCAAACGGGCCATAATTGATAACTGACATTGATACCAACTTATGTTTGGTAGTCTTACGTAGATCTACAATTGTTGCTGAGAAAATAGAACAACTCAATACAATAAATATAGCTTCTAATCAAGCCTACAACTATTGGACTACTCATGGAAAGAGGGTTTGATTACGTGCATGACCATCCAAGGGCCACAACCTCCACGAGTCTTTAGTTGTGATCCTTAAGTCCCAAAACCCAATGAGCATGCCAATAAGTTAGACATTGACACTAGTTTTCACACATTAGTATTCATATCTTCACCACTTCCACTAGATATTATCGCACAACTTTCCCTACTAAACATAGAAGCTGATTAGGATAAGACTTTTTGGACCAGACTGGAAAATCACTCGTAAATACCCGTGGCTTCATCAGGCCTCTCATTCTTACTTCCATGACCTTGTTTGGAAATTTATAAGAGGCACCTCTAGGTCATTTTCCACATGTTCAACAACTAACGAATGGAATCTCATCCAAGCTCGACCTTTATTGGAGTCTACGAGTGACTGTTATCTCAAACCAAACCATCACACCACTTCAAGTTAGGAGAGAATTATTTTCTTTAGACTTGCATATCCCAATATTGTGCATTGAAGATATAAGATTGCATAATTAGCTTGATCCCTATCACCACACTCACATTCACAATCATTCTACACCGGTTGTCTTTGCACAACCTCGGGAGGTCAGGTGCGAAGAAGGTCACGTGTTGATTTTATGTCAACATCCTCCTTCCAAAAAAATCAATATGCAAAATATCTATCCTCCTTACCTCATTTTTAAATTAATCTTCTAGCTTATACAATGCTCTAAAATAACTAGTATTGAGCTTGATCCTAAACCTTTTTAGTTTCAATTCTACACTAATATTCTAATTCCATGTGTCATCCTCAGGTTCAATCTTGTAACATCTTTGACAAAACTATTACTGTGATTACTTTCCCTCTTGATAATACAAACGTTGACATGTGATTTGTCTTAGGAAGGTGTACTCTTATGACTTTTGGAAATCATGTTTGCAATAGATAATTCATTACTCTAAAAAGGTTCACTTTGTTGTAATTTCTACGTACTTAAAAATGAGACCATTCATCTCTTTTTTCAACTTATATTCATTTGCAAAAAAGGTTATGAACTTGTATTGTTATTGTCTTAACCCATTATGTGTTGACACCAAGACCTTGAATCAATTCCATTGATCCAAGGTATGCTACAGTTCTCCTTACATGTTCATCTTGTCGACTTGGCATTCTGAAATGGAAGGTGAAGTGGGACTGAGTCTTGTTTTGTTTATAAATTTGAAGGACCCTGCTTCATGTGTCCTTGTTTTACATCATGTTATAATTAATAGGCCCGAGTCTTCTTAAGAATGTTGAACAACGTAAGAGAACCTAGGACATATTACTAAACTATTAAGGTAAATACCTTAACCTAAGTTGGAATGTTCTATACTATTTAGATTTTAACCTAAGGTAATTAAGACCTACATAGAAACTAAGGTTGATTTCTAAACTAATGATAATCTAACCTAAACTATTACTAACCTAAGGGGTACCTATGGACTACTTGGCAAGTGGTAAGGATGATGGCGTCAGTTTTCAAGGCATTAATGAGAATTGATTTTTGGTTTTAATGTCCTTTGAACTGCTAGTTTTGGTGGAGGCATGGGGAGTTAGGGGATTCCTAGTTGGCATCACCACTAAATGGAAATTACATGCATATTTTGAATTAAGAGGCTCACCAAACTTGGATGGAGGTGGCATGGAGAATTAGGAGGCAACAATGACAGTCCTTCACATTAATTGGTCTCAGTTATGGAAAAGAAACCACCTAGGAGAGATGCAAGGTGGATTTTGGAAAGGTTGTTTGATCTTTAGTTCTTTTCAATTTTTTCTCTGCATGGGGTTTTTGGTTCTTCGAACCAATACTTCTATTATTGATCTATAAGTATTCTTGGCATTCTTGAGCTATTTTTTTGGATCCTGTGGAAGTATAAGAAGAAGTAGAAAGGTTGGAGTTGTTGACATCACTTAGAAAAAGAAGAGAGTGTGGAGGCTTAGATTGAAATCTTCTACAAATCGATAAGAAGCTCTATCAGGCATGATAGGATCTACCCATTAAGTTATTCTACTTTTTCCTAAATTTATTCATTAAAGGAACTCTACTCTTAGGGAACAAGTGGGCTTTTATGTGATGTTTATCTTGCATTCAAGCTTGTATTTTTCACAGTATACACCTGTTTGGATTCACTGTTTGATAAAAATATGAGCTGGGTTTGTTTCCTTTGTTGGGTGAAGGTATGAAATATGTTTTACTTCTATTGAGCTTGAGATGCTATCGAATATTGTTATGTATGTTTGAACTATGCTAAAATGGATAGTCGGATTCAATGTTTTGGGATTCATTCTTGTTGGAAAACAATAGTAAACATCTTTTACTTTTGCTGAGCTTGAGATATTTTGAATCTGATAAATTCTGTTGGAATGTTATGAAGATAAATAGTATAAGTCACTGTTATAGAAGTATTATGTTTTGGGTTTCATTCTTTGTTGCTTGAAATTTGATAAAATCATGTTTAAATTCTGCTTGAACTTAAATGAAGTCAATTTTTGTTTCTTGCACCTGTAAGTTGTGAGAATATTTGTTAATGACTTATCTGATTTTGGTTCTGAACGAATCTCCTTGATATAATCTATCTGATAGTAGGGTTGATAGTTATCCTACTGTCGTGATCCATGGAAAGGATTATCAAATTTTTATGCATCTTTTCTGAAGTGATATTTCGTACTATAGGAGTTACCTTATCAGTTCATCTTGTTGGATTTACTGGTTCTTTTCATTTAAATTTGATGTTTAGATGATACTGTAGGAATGAGGTATCTAGGTTGAACTATGGATTTGGTCAGTCTTGTCTATCTTGAGGAAATGGATTGGAATGTTTTCATTTTTGCTATTCTCTTTTTGAGCTCGACTTCAAGCACCTGACTAGGGATCATCTCACTTTTTGTTATTTTTCCTTGCAGTCAAATCTGGGTTGGGTTCTTTCCTTCTAAAACCAGTAGACTGTTCCATTGATTCTTGTAAAGCAGGTGGACTTGGGTTGGCTTGAATGTATATTATGAATGTTACATCATGGATTCATTTTTCTTCATTTACCATCGAGGGATGGGTAAGCTTTATGTGTGTTAACACTAGAAAAGAAATTATCGTTGTATAAGAGTAATTTATTTCAATGCTACTCTCTCTCTCTCTCTCTTTGCTTGGGAAAATTAGAGAAACTTATAGGTTGATGTTGTTAAAGTTTAGAAAGAATTTAATGTTTAGTTGTTGTTTTTCTTCTGTTACTTCAGGAACTATTTTTAACGGAAGGCATTTAATTAACCAATTATAGTTTGTAGCTTCTGTGCTACAATTGTTATTCTCATTTTTAGGATGGGAAAACTTTATTTTCGGTTTCTGACTTTCTTGTTGCAATTATATATATCGATTTAGTATCAAATAGTTATTTTTGTTTTCAATGGTTGTTAGAGTTGAATGTTCTCTTGTTCAGATATGTCTCATTTCTTTTAAACCAGATATGTATTCCTATTTTTATGAAGGAATAAGGAGATTTTATCTCAACTTTACTTGTTGTCATCCCTTCTCTCTATTCTAAGTTAAGGTATTCAATACTATTTTCTTCAAACTCTAAAGGAAGATATAATTTATCTCTCTCTCTATCTCTTTTCGTTCATTCTCTCATCTGTATTACTCATTTTTAAGGAGATGACTATTCGTTTATATTAGTTTTGAAGGAATTACAGAGTGGGTAGTTAGAGGATAAATCTTTACCTTCTTCTCCTCGACTAATGCTTTGATAGGGATCTAATTTTTGTGATGTGTGACCAATCCAGGTGCATGTAAATTATATATATATATATATATATATATCCTTTATCAAAACTGTTGATGCTAATCCTAAAACTTAGGCTAGATTTTGGCCTTGAATTTGGATTTAGTTTCTTAGATAATAAAATCTTACTTAAGGTGTTTTTGGTTCATCCTAAAGTTCTTCATAAAGTTAAATGAGCTTGGCATTAGATATTCTAGGATGGGGTAAATTAATGCTGAGTATTTTGGATCATTGTTTCTTTAAAATAATCCTATTTCTATGAATTATTAGAGTTAATATCTTTTCCTTTTTGGTTAGATAGAATGAATCAAGAGATGAACCATCAATACATGTATTTGAAATGTAGTAAAATATCTAGATGAAATATTATTTATAGGAAATAATTATTTTATGAAATCATTAGTTGAACATTGATTTGATTACTCCATGATCTTTTCTTAATGTTAATATGGTTTATCACTTTGTTTCTTCCTCTCATAATTGTTATTTCTTTATGATGTATCTTTCTGTAATGCTTTAACTATTTCATAAAAAGTAGAGTTATTTTTATGAAATAGTTATTTTAAAGCACATCGATTTAATGCTTAGTTCTTATCATGCTCAGTTCAATGAATTGACATGTGCTAGCAATTTTTATAGATGGACTTTGTAAGTGATAAAAGGAGACAAGATCTTTTATGATGTTACTTTTTTTTACCTAAAGAATAGATATTTTATGAGGAAAAATGATTCATTATTGAAATTTATTTGTAAGAGAAAAGTTGTATTTTTAATTGAGCTTATTGATGTTGTTTGAATCTAAAGATGTCTGAAATGTTGAGCTTGTAAAGTATGTATTCCACTTAGATGAATGGAAAAGATTGTGGGATTATATTTACTTGATGTTTCATTCTCTTTGTATATTCTGGTAACAAAATTGTAATCTTATCTTAATTATCTCTTATACATATATGTAATGAACCCTTTCATTTTGACTTAAAATGAACTATGTGGTAAGGGAATTAGATACAGTATCCCTTTATTGTAATGCAACTTATCAAGTTGGCATTCATGGATGATCATTTAACTAAATCACTATGGTTTATTAAAATGATGATAATGGAAATAAAAATTCAATATGATATCTTTCATAATGTAAGAGGTTGCAATGAATCGTAATTCTTTATAAGAAAAAGGAAGACAACTATTCCAAAATGATAATCAGGATTGTTTCAGAATCCTTTGGAATTAAGCCTAATGTCATCTGGGAAAGAGAAAGATGTACTTCCTCTTGACCAATACCTTCATTGGGATAAAAAAAATGAAAGGAAAACATGAATATATAGTAGTAGACTTCATCTCAAAGAAGTCTAATATAAACAAATCTGATTCGGAACTTAAACAAGCTAAGTAATGGTTAAGTAAAATAAGTGAACCATAATGTCAGTATGTTGATTTTGTTTTAAAGACTTGAATCTTAAAGTAGGAAGTTAATGATTAAAAAAAATATTGATGTTTCTATAAAGTGATTACAACTCATTTATGGCTAGCAACCTTGATGGTTAATGGAAATAGGGATTCAACAAGGTTACTGTGATTAGACCTAAATTATAGGAAATAATTAAGCAATTAATTTCTTTCTTGGATATGTACATCTAGATGGGATGACTCTGATGGATGTTGGAACACGCTAACTATAGTACAGTACCTACGTGAAGACTTGGGTCTTCACGAGGATATTGTGTTGGAATTGACATGTTGTAAAACCCTTCAGAGTTGAATCATCTAGACTTACATAACTCAGAATTGTACTTAGGTACACCCTAGGTTAGGTTAGAAGCATGATTTAGTGTTGGGTATATCTTGATGACTTAGGATTACTAGACACACACGAACAAATTAGGTCAATTGAGTATGCCTATATATCCTTAGTCCTCACAAGTAGTCCTCTACACTAAACAATGTTGCTATTCATGGTTAGGGTAAAACCTTCAACAAGTGGACTGAAAAGAGTTAGTAAAGACCATTTTAGATAACATATGAAGTGGGGTAAAGGATGTATTCTATTTGATGAGTATGTCATCTATGAATAGTAATACGAACAGTATGTTGGAAATATTTGGAGAAAGTATCATAAGTTGTTGGTTGCATTGTCCTATGCCACCTAGTTTAAGAAGCAAGATTTTAGATGAATATTGGTAACAAATATTCAGATAGGAATCTTAAACAGAACACTTAATACCTAAAAAATGGTAAGAGAACCAAGTATACATAGTATACAATTCAATGAGTTAACATAAGAGATCAATATGATACTGAGTCATGAAATGAGATATCTATGTTTCACTGAGTCATTACAGTTGCATATGGGTATCTGTTATGATATTGATTGGCACGGAATGTGTGTTATAAATTATGAATATATAGAATAGAGAACATCAAACAAGAAAAAATCCCCTTGTGTCTAAATTCTTAAAATGGGAATGTTACAAATATAGTGACTAAACCCATGGTGTTAGGAACCTTATAGATAAATATTTTAAACATAGCCAAAATGTTTTCACAGTACATACAAAGACTTGTATAACTTACATGGTGACCCATTGATTTAAACCATTTTTGACCTATGATATAATCCATCCCATAGACAAGAGTGGAGATATGAATTATCATAACTAATACACTATTATGGCTGGAAAAACATTAGATAACAACTTTGTTAGAAATATAGATATTAATATACTTAAATGGGAAGATACCAAGAGGATAAGATACAAAGAGAAACCATGTTTTTGAAGGGACCACTATAGTGGTGATCATAACATAACTTTGTCCTTTTTCATTGAGGAAGGTATGGTAAATAAGTGTGGTGTATATTTTTTCTTTGAATACTTCTACAAGAAATTTGATATATTTCTATAACAATTCATAATTTAAAGGATTAGGATTTGGGTCACCCTTTGTAGTTTCATTATAGTGATAGTCTATAAGACCAATTTTGAAAAGGTATAACTAAGGAATGTTTATAAACATGATGTAATCTATACTATAGCTGTTTGAAAAGGTTTCATACTATTTTCTACACTTATTTTTATTTACATTGATGAGATAGAGGAAATAATTTCATATACATTGAGTGTGACATATGGTTCTTAACACTTTGGAGTATCAATTGAAATTCTCATATTTACATGTGACATCGTTATAGTCTCTCGTAAAATAACACATAATCATAAAATACTTGATATTGTAGCCTCTATTTGTGATACTCATGGTTTACAAGATAATTTGGGTAAAAAAAATTCAAATATTTTAACATTTGTATCAGTAAATCAAGTGATGTGATTCTTACATACTAATGGGAGATAATTGAGAAAACCTCTTCATATATATATTTTGGGATCTTATTAGTTTAACCACACTTTATATCCACTTCTTCGATAGATTCTATGATGAATAATCATTTTTTGCTATCATTACCCTCAAACTTATTTTTTTGCTCCAATTTAAGGACATTTATATGAAGATCCACATATTTCAATCAATGTTCACACTTACCATCCTTTATAGTTGTGACACTTGGGGACTATACCTTCACATTGATGACTAAAAAATAAATAAAGAGAATGATTGTCACAATGTTATTCTTTACACCCTAAAAATATAATAATAGGAACTAGGAAGTAAAATATATGACAAGTTGTATATTCTATTTAATTAAAAAACATTAATATGTTAACTAGATTAAATATTTTAATAAGTTTATGGTGATATAATGATATAATTATTTCTTCAAACATGAAAAGGGATTAAGTATTAGTTGTCTATAGAGGTATAAAAGTGTTGTAGGTGTGTATACTAGTTATAATTACTAGTCTAAACCTATAAGTGATTTATTCCTATGGTTGTGCATAAAAACTTATCATGTATGGTATAGTGCATATCCTTATAGGACATAGTACAATATCATCCTTATTTTTGAAGTTTCAAATATACAAATAGTGAATCTCTATAACTTATCCTCCATGTTTAAGTGATCTAGAAAATGTTGTATTTTCTTTTCACTACGGACCACACACCTTCAAAATCACCTATAATGACTGGTAATAATAAAAAAACCATAGATTCCTACACAAAACTCCATCAAATAATTACATAATAAAAAGGATAAATCCATGAGTGGGTGTTGTTGGAATGATCTTCATAGTTAACTAATGTTGATCCAATCTAAGTCTTTCACTACATCCCCTTGAGATTGAAAAAGACTACCCCTATCACCCTCAAGAAAATGGAACTGCTGAGGCATTTAAAAAAATACTTAGTCACACATTGATTAATATCTATGATGTTGGTAGACAAGATTGAGATGACAAAGTATCATTCATTCTTTGGGCATACAGGACAACCTACAAGAAGTTAAATAAGGCCACACCATTTCAATTAGTGTTTTGCGTAGAGGTTGTCCTACAAGTTGAATTCATGTTATCTTCTCTAGAAGAAAGGTGTTTGGTGTTTGGTGTTTGGCACTAATGAGCAAGCACTGGAAGAAAGGATTGAAAAATTAATGCAGTTCGATGAAAGATGGTCACTCGCTAGGTGGAGCCAGAAGACTGAAAAAGAAAAACAAAAGGTATGACATGATCATTACATCAAGAACAAGAAGTTTAAGGTTGGGAAGATGGTTTTTCTACATGATTCCAAGTTTAAGATCCATCTTGGGAAGCTAAAATTCCATTGGTTGGGACCTTACATCATCTCATACATCCTTGATTCAAGTGCATGCCAGTTGCAAGTGTTCGATGAGACGAGATTACTAGGACACTTCAATGGGAGTAGGCTAAAGCGCTACTATAAATAAGTCTTCTTGGTGTTTGTAACTAAGGAAATTTTTTCCAGTTAGAATAGCCCACTTCAATGGGAGTAGGCTAAAGCCCTTTCTCTTTGTTTTTTCCTTTCTGTTGTTTTGTTTTATGTTGTGTTCATCGGTAACCACATTACATTTGGGAGGTTGTGTATGCGGAGAGGACCGTGTATCAGTTTATTGTGGGATGGAGTGAAAGGAATTATAGGCATGTAATACAAGTGTATGTTGGTAGTAGAAGTTGTGGTGAATGGCCTCGTTAAAGGACTAAATGCATGTAAGGTTAATAGGCATGTAGAGAAGAGATGGACATGAATGGTTGGTGTCAAGAAAGCCTTGAAAAAACCACATACAAGAAAAAGGAAAATTACAGGAACAACATGAAGTAGGAGAGGGCAAAAATAGGGAAAAGGACAAAAGAAGTTCCTTCAACACTATGAACATGCATGTAAGAGTCTTCATTCGGGTTGGATTTTTTCACACCAAAGCTTGTAAAGGGGTTTTTGTGCATGATGTGGCACGTGGGAAAAAGCACTTAAGACAGGCTTAGTGGAAAAATATGCATTTAAGTTAAAAGTATGGTGGTAGGTGGGAGAGAATTTAATGCTAGGAAAAGAGAAAAACTATAAATAAGAGGTCGAGAACTTCATTATTTGTATTGAGATTATGAAGGGAAGAAATATCTTGTAAACTAGGGCATCCAAAGCAAGATCTTTGTGACGAAGGAAGCATTTGAGAGATCTGAAGTGCATAGCTAGGGTAAATTCAAAAACTAGTAGGAAAGGAGTACACATGAATGGAGAAGTTAAGTAAGCAAGTGCCATCATGTGGAAGAGTTTTTCTAGGTAGGGTTTGGAGACTAGGGCACAAAGTTAGAAGGATTTTTCTTTGAAGATTGAGCTTGGGGCTGGATAGAGTGGTAAAGCAGAACAAGAGGGATAAGTTCTAAGTAATAAAACCAGTCAGAAATATGGCACCCAAAAAACTAACCATCTCACCAAAGAAGAAGAAACAAAAGTGTAATGGAAAACAAACAACCATCACGAGTACAAATGAAGAATGGTACACAGAGATGCAGTACCTAGATGAGGTGTTGCTGGGAAAAAAATGGGAATCACACCTAAGGAAGATGAAGGTGAGTAATTATAACCATCACATAACTAAAAAAGAGAAGGATATGGCCTTGGAGTTGGTGTGCCAAACCAACAAGAGAATGCTAGAAGGCATGCCCATTTACAATGACAAGGTAAAGGTTAAAATTGAGATGATAGGGTTGTTGTAACTTTAAATTTCCATACTTTGAAAATCCTTAGTGCTTCTACCAATGGCTCGTGTAATGCATGCATGAAGATCATTTCTATTTCATAGGGCACCAGATGCACATAACTCCCTAGTTAATTTCACAGTTCATAGGCCTTACCTGTGAGGGAGAGTTTTTAGATGATGACTTGAGTGAAAAAGAGGCCATCAAGGAGACAGTAGTTGTGTACACCTATAAGAAAGGGTTACGATAATTTGACATCTCTGAGATCCCAGACACCATGATGAAGATGAGCGCACACCTGGTTACGAAGCTTAATGATCAGAAGAGATGGATGCAGGTGAAATAGGCATGGCTTATTGTATGCCAAAAAATAGCTGAGGGGACCATCTACAATTTTTCCTCTTTCATCACGGATGAAATCATAAGTAGCACACAGAAGGGAAAGAAAATACTATTTGGCAACATCCTCCTCACTATTGTCTTCTTAGAAATCAGAGTATCTGATAGACCGAATAAGTCTCTTTGGGAATATCTAGGGGAAGATCCATTTCCCACTAAAAGGTTTAAAAAATATACTTGTGACAACATGACTACCACTCACAAGGTGCATCTAGAGAAGTGGTGCAAGTGCAACGCGGGATGAATTTAAGGTAGAGTGGAGAATTCCAAAGCAACTATTGGCACTCTTGGATGAAGAAGCAGAGTTTTCAGTATACCAACACTTATGCATTAGAAAATTCAAATTTTTAGATGAAACTATGAGCCCCTAGTGTAAACTCCCCTTCTCCTTCACCATGTAATATTTTCAATCAGGGGTGAATAGGTTTGAAGAGGCCAAGAGACTAAGGTTCGACCTTAGTGAAGTAGATCAAGACCACAAAGAGCTATGCAGATGGCTCATCTACACCAAGAAGCATGCATACGTGGAGAAGTATGTCTCCCACAAGGTCCAAATCACAAATTCCTTGAATTTATGAGTTACAGAAAGGACTGCAGCAAGGGTGTATCTACGCATAAGGATAAATTTTGAAAAGGGCACATACCTCGAATGTGATGTCTCCATTCCTGAAGAACCTATGGGAAGAAGGAATCTCACACCAACAAAGAGAGAAAGAGAAGAGGTGCAAGGGGAAAAGGCACCAAGTTTCATAAGTGTACCAACAATAGGCACTTTAGAGACAGGTGGTAAGCCTAACACTTACATGTGTAGGAAGAATTCCCTAGTTAGAGAAAATACACCACAACAGGAAAAACATATCACAAAGGAGAAGTCACCAGATAAGGAAGAAGAGAGAGCAGCATCTCCCATACTGGAGTCCCTAGTTAGGAAGAAATAGAAGGTGATGGAGAAAGCTGATTCAGAGGATATGGAGAGCTTAGAGGCCTACAGAGGTGAAATGGATGATGATGAACCTAAGGGAGCTCAAGGTCCAATAGTTTATGAGGTGCATGATTTAGAGGAAGAGGGAGAGGAAGAGAAGAATGACTACTTCAGAGGAAGGGTAGGTAGGAGGAGGAAGGTGCTCAAGACAAAGGAGGGAGAGAGGAAGCAAGGCCTCACAAAGGAGAATATAAATGAGGTCACAAAAAGGAAGTGATAAAGATAATTGAAACCTTGGTAGAACAAGATTTGGATCAAAGCGCGGAGATAGTGCTGAAGGATTATGTAGAAGAAAGTGTCAGAAAAGATCACAACATCATAGTAGGAGGCCTCAGTTTGACAGTGAGCTTCCCAAAGGGCACGCACACAGGAGGAAGGTGCATAGAGATTTAAAGGAAGAATATGGATTATGTTGATGCTCCAAATAAGGTGTTGCATGCGTGATTCGAGAGCACTATTCTGATGAAGCAACTCCTAGCTATGGCATCGTTTGATGTGGAAGGTGCATACCCTCAGATAAGGAAAATGCTTTTGTGGAAATTTGAGTCCCAATTCGATGAGCCTGTATTTGAAGTGAGCCAAGGAGAATTTATGCAAGTGCCAAAATCAAAAGGGACCAACCCCTTGGTGAAAACTCAGCAAATATCTGACAAACTAATTTACAACATGTTGAACAAAGTCTTGATTGAGGTTGAAGCCATACTCTTCAGGAGGAATGATAAAGTGAAGTTTCTAGAGGCAGAGTTGGAGAAGAAGGAAGAAGAGCTCTTAGAAAGGAATAAGGAGTTAAAACATGAGGAACAAGTCAATGCTCAGCTAAGGTGTGAATTAAAGGAAGAGAAGGCAAGGGTACGTGAAGTCTCCAAGAAGGTGGAGATGATCATAAGAGCCATTATCTTAAAGCATCCAGACTTGACACCATCCACACAGAAATATGAATCAAGCCTGCAATGCCTAGAAGACTAAACTCGCATTCTCACCATGGAGAGGAAACCACTGGCATTAGAGTCCATGGAAGAAGTGTTGGTGCACCAGGAAAAGGATGAGAAGATGAAGGTTGTGGCCCTTTTTGACCAGTACAAGAAACTCCTCATGGATGTGAAAGTTTTCACCCAAGTCGTTGAGGCCACTTATGACAACTGCACTGATAGAGATATAGTGGTGAGCATTCTGTTCACCACCCATAAAGCAGATCTCAAGGATTTCTAGGAGAAGAAAAAGGGGAATAGGGTGGAACGTGACAAAATTTTAGCTGAGGTTGAGAAGAAATCAGAGGCTATTGAGACCTTACGGGGCTCAATCAAAAACTGGCTGAAAGAGTTTTATCCTTAGATCACTCAAAGGATGGACACGCTTGAGGATTTGGGAAAAAGGTTGCAGAGAATTGTGGAGACAATGAATACCCAAGGAGAAGGGCTAATATTTGAGGAGGTGAGCACCCTAGTCGGATACCTTTTTCAATAAGCACAGAACGAAGTTGATACCTAGAATAAGTTAGAGGTTGACTTCAAAAATATTTCCCTCTCCTCTTGCATAAATAATCACAGTCCCCCATTCTTTCATTCTTCCCCAAAACATTACTTTATTCTTTTGCCAAAATATTCAAGTAAATTCATTTTGTATTCTTTATGAAGGTGTTCCTGAGGGTGGAGAATAGGCGTAGTGTCGGGTGATGTTAAGCCCTTAAAGTATTGACTAAGTACAAAAAGGTGTGTGGGTGCACAAGGAGAAAACACATAGGAAAGGGTTTTAGGAGGGTTTTGGTAGAACCTATGGTGCGCATGCAAGGTAGAGCAAAGGTTTTGGGAATTAGACATATTTGGCATATTAGAAAAAACATGAGAAAAGCATGACCTGACTATGCATGCAGAGTGGATAAGGTGTCATCCTGGAAATAGAGTGGCCTAGGAAGGAATATACCTTGCGATGGAAGATTCTAGAAGGCCATCATTGCAAAGTGTGGAGAGCTTGAGTCTAAAGAAGCATACTCCCATGGAGGACCACCTTGGACACTTAACAATGGATCTGCATCTCCTACAAAAGATTGAAGGTGTTGAGAAAGGATATAAATACAAGTGCTCAATAAAGGAAAAGAGGAGAGATTAGAGAAAGAAGATGAGAGGAGAAGCTCTACAAAAATACATACAGAGCTTTATGGGTTGGACTAGGAGATCTATAGGAAGAATGATGTATCAACGGATGGGTACATGTTTTTCTTTTGCATTATAAGGGATGTAAGTCTAGTCTTACTAAATGGTTCTAATCTCCACCATTCTTTTGGTGTGTAATAACCCTGATAGATGTAATGTGATTACTGGACATGTTCAAATATGAATATATGTGGTTCGTGGCTCATAAATATCTCTTTTTTATGTTCATTATGTTTCATATGAATGAGTATAATCGTTATGCATCCTCTTTCCCTCATGGTTCAAATCTATCTTTTGTCAATGTGCTTCTTGTTTGAATGATTACATTAGTGTAGCATTTACTCAAAGTTCTCATTTGAATAAGGAGTTTCCTTTGTCTTTCTATTACACATCTATGCTACATTCTTGCATAAATCACATAAAAGAGGGGCTTGGCGCCCACACGTGCCTTGGGTGAGCACCCATCACCCACTAGGTGATAGGCCAGCGCGCATGGGGTTATCTTTATTTATTAAGGGGTATAAAAATTGACTACATAACTAGTGTGGGGTCATTGGATAAAACTTCAATTTATTGCAAAACCTCTATAAGGGAGTTTCTATGAGATTCTGAAGTTTGGACGAGATCATACAAAGACATCTTTAGAGGGGACTAATGTAATTGTTTTATCATTATGCGATGGGTGACCCCATCATAGATTGGGAATGTGGGTCCTCAAATGGTGATTTTGGGTGCAGGTGCAGATGATATATTGGATACAAGGTTGTTTTATGGGCTAGTTACTTTTTCTTTTCCTTTGTCTTTTTGGGGGCGGGTGGCAACTTGAACCATGTTAATCTGAGGGGAGGTGGTAAATGGAGAAGGCGTAGGATGAGTAGTGTAATGATGTGATGGGAAAAAAACTTATGAAGTGCGTATGGTACACTTCCATTTAGGTGGTAATTTGGCCAACTCTCTGATATGGATCATGTTGATCTCAAATTTTGGAGGTGGAAAAAAGGGTTTTGCAGGTGGAGATTCAGGTCGTAGAAGAGGCAAAGGACGATGATATGTGATGACAGGTGAAGGTGGAATATGGTCTTCATCAAGAAGGTCATCATCATCAAAATTTTGTTGAGGAGGAAATATTTGGTTAAGAACATTCTTTAGAGCCTTACAATTTTCTACATCATGTCCTTGCACATGAGATAGGAAAAAATATTGGTTTAATTAAACCCTTTTGGCTTGGTTTGAGAGGATCGCAAGGTCGAAGTGGTGGTAATGTGACGAAGAAAGTCTTTAAGAGATTGGTTAAAATTTTGGCGTAGAACCCTACTAATGGATCATAATGTGAACTAAGTGTGGGTTTGTGTAAAGGTGTGGATGATCATGAGGGAAGAGGATTTATAGTAGGGGGAATGGGTTGGCCCATTGGTTTGGTAAGTGGTATTGTCTAAGCTTTTGATGGCATCTTCTTAGGTAAAGGTGTGGTAGAAGAGGTAGCAATGGAAGGTTTTGTTGGTTTAACTACCTTATTGGAGGGTAGTGGGTTCTTATCTTTGGGTTGCACCTTCTTGGGTAGAGGTGAAACAAGAGTATGGGATGCAGAAGGATAAACAGATGGTGGAATAGGATAGGTTACCCATAGGGACAACTGAGTTTTGGTGGAAGTGACCTTGGTAAAGTTTGGGTGGATGGTATGGGTTGAATTCGTATACACAAAGTTGGGGTTGTAGTAATTGGTTGAGGTATAGGTGGTAAGAAGTGCATGGGTGAGGGTGAGGGTGTTTGGTTTTTGGGTGAATGAGGTGTAATGAAGGCTCATGATGTAGAAGTACATTGTTTAGATTTTGAATGGCCTTGGGTAGGAGACTATTTGATCAGGGTTGATGGACGGGGTCCTAAGATGGAAAGAAAGGGGGAAGGTGACAAAGGTGTGGTAGGAAAGACTAGCGTATGTGATCTAAAATTTTGGGGCTTCCTTTTAGGAAAAGGGATAATGTTGGTGTGGGTTCGGGAAGATGTAGCTAAGTCCAATTTGACAAGTGGGTGAGTAAGACGTGATGTCATCATAACACCCAAGGTAGTGATGGGTCTAGATATAGGTGAGGAGAAAGGTGTGGGTAGGTTTTGAGGTCTTGGAGTGGTTTTAGTTGGGGGTAGAGTTTTGTATGTAGGTAGGGATGATGAAGAAGAATCCATTTCAATAGGCATGGTCAATGTCAATCTAGTTTTTGGAAATACCTTTGGGTAGATCATGGAAGTATCCTTAAGAAACATTTGGATTTAGGTCGAAAAGGGGAGCCAGAGACATCTCTAGACCATGGAATTATCAATGCAATCTAAGTGATCAGCTGGCCATGAAAATGAGACTATTGAAGAAGAATATGGAGTTGATTTGGTGGTAATCCCTGTAAAATATGTCTTCAAGGCAGGGAATTGGCTAGCCTTAGACTTTGTAGGTAAAAGAGCCAAGATCATGTTAATTGGGTCTTGGGATGCTGAGGGAGAACTACCCCAAATGGAAGTGTCATGTTTGACGAGTCTCCCATGGGTAGGAGAGAGAGTAGGTGAGGTGAGGTAGACTTCCCCCTTGGTGGAGGAGAAGATGATGATGATTCTCTTGTGGATGGGAGAATTGAAAGCGCTGGGAGTTTGGTAGGTTGTGATGTAGACGATGAAATGACATCGGTAGAAAGTATGGGTTCCTCCATGGGTGAAGGAAGAGATGAAGGGGATTCCTCTATGGGTAAAGGAGTGGAAGAGGTATGATCCTCTATGGGTAGAGGAGATTGTGCCAAAATTTCCTCAATAGATGAAATAGGAGGGATTTGAAGAACGACTAGTATGATATCGAAAACTGTGTGGAATTCATGGACATTGTTGTCACTAGCTGAAGTTTCACTATTTTGATTAGATGATGGTTTATGGTTAGGGAATGAATTTTTAAATATGTGCAAATTTTTATTTGTTGGCACGTGTAGGTTGTCCATGACAAGGTCTCCATTATCTATCATCTCTTGGACAATGTTCTTAAACGTGATGCAGTTACTATCACTATGGCCTTTAACATGATGGTAATTACAATAGTTGTGTTCTTTATACCATGCAGGAATAAGAAGGGAAGGATCAAAAACTATATGACATTTTATGGGAGGAAGTGTAATGGATCCAACTTTAAGAAGGTTTTCCAAGACTGAAGAATAGGGCTCTCCAATTAAAGTGTACTTCTATTACTCCTGCCAGAGCTGAAAGGACTAGACAGGGGAAAGATTAGAAGAAGGTTGGGCTTGATTAGAAGGATGAGATGGACCCACCTTGAGGACTACCACGTTGGAAGATCCTTTGGCCTTTGAATAGTTATTTTGAGGTTTCGAAGATAAATAATCATCGTTTGATTTGAACGAGGTGTTCTTGTTTCGTAATTGGATTTTCTTTTCTTCAATGGAAAGAATTTCAAGATTTTGTGCCATGGTGAATGCTTCGTCAAAGGTTTGGAAGGTTTGTACTTACATAGTTGGTGAGATGTGTCTGGCACAAGCTCTAGTGAGAAAATCAATAAGTTCAGTCTGAGGTAGCTATAACGTTAATTGGTTTATAAGACTCTACAAGCGGGAAAAGAAATTTGTGATAGATTTGTCTTCATATTTTCCTGTCAAATATAGGTCGGTCATGGTGACCTTCTTGACTAAATTGATTGAGAAGTTGTCTAAGAATGCCTGAGGCATTTTTTTGAAAGAATCTATGGAATGTCTAGGTAAACTAATGTACCAATCTAAGGTGGGTCCTATCAGCGACATAGGAAATGTTTGTCAGAGCAGAGCATCGTCATGGGAAATTAGGTAGTACCCATGCTTTAATGACTGCAATGGCTTTTATGGGTCCTCTTTATTATTAAAATGGTTGAATTTAGGAATTTCCTAATGTATAGGATATGGGTGAATAGGAATGGATGGATGAATAGGCTCATTACAGATTTCGTCATAGGTCAGGGCGTTATGGAAGCTGGAAACTGATGCTTCTAATGTTTGCATCTTTTCCATCATCATCCTAATGAGGTCGTTGGTTGGTTGTGAGGAGTGGGTGCCTCATGTAGTAAAAGGAGGTTGATAATGGGTGTATGATGTGGATGGCATCCCAGTACATGAGGGTCCTGAATATGAAAAATGTAAATGGAGAATAGATACCGATGGAATGTACCCTGAATAAGTGATAGACAATATTGGGGGCTGTTAATGATGCATGTAAATAGGTGGGGTGGTCGCAATGACTCTCGTGGTAATGGGTGGTAGATACTGAGGGATAGAAAGAACCAAATTTTGGAAAGAGGTGTGGGTTACTGACACTAGAGGTGGTTGTGATGCAACTTATACATATAAGAAAAAGTGGGTAGATGGGGTTATGCTCAAGGTAGTAGGTGAAGGAACGATTGACACCATGGGTGTAATAGACATCAATGGGGAACAAATTATAGTAGAGGTGGAACCTAAATAAACACCACAGGGGGTGATGTAGATGAGGGAAGCACCAACTTAGTGGTAGCTAGCACGGAAGTAGGTGCGAGGGTAAGAGGGGTAGATATGAACATGTTGTATATTAACTATCTTGAGGAGTCCTGGGTAGACGAGTGGAAAATATAGTATTGTTGGGCTGCGGGATTCTTATAAAGGAGTATTGTGAAGTCCTTATCTCTGGTAGTAATAGGGATAAGTTGAGTTGGATCCATAGGTGATATGATGGATGGCAGTGATGGACTAGGTTGGAGTGGTTGATGGATGTCATGAAATATAAGGGCATTAGTTTGGCTACAAGTCAACACCATATGAATTAGTGATGACGTGGTAAAACTATATTCTATAAATGACATAGAAAATAGTAGAAGAAGAGAAGGAAAAATTTTGGGGGATGAATCTAGTTAGTGTTCTCATTAAAAAAAATCAAACATAGAAACCGAAGATGGTCAGTATGACCAATGACGATTACAAGGGAACCGATGTTGGTTATGATAATCGATACTGGTCACTATGGAAAGTACCAGTTTCAAAAAATGAAACAAAATTGATGAATATGAACTAGGGATACTAGACCTGACAGAGATATCTAAATGTTGGGAGATATGATGGTGTCCAAAGGACCCAAAAATAGAAAAGAATAGGTGATGAAATTTGTTTGAGGTAAAATAACCAAAAGAGATAGAATCTGACACCAGTTAGGTCAACTAATGACATTCAAATGTAAACTGATGATGGTCATTAGACCAACACCAATTACTATGAAATGATAAGAAATGAAGAAAAAATGGATTCTTTGTGAATTAAATTAGATAAAGGGTTAACCCAGAAATTTGAGAATGACCAGATAAGGTCTTGACACACTCAGAAATAACCAGAATACTCTAGCTATGATGGGGAGTGTGAAAGGAAGGAGAAAAAATGGAGAATCGTAACTCACACCTCAAAACGCAAGTCAAGAACAAAGATAAGAAAAACATGTAATCCTAAAAGTGAATTTATGTTTGTTTTAGCTTATGCTATTAAGAATGACTTGTGAATTTAGAAGAGAGTTTTTTTGTTGGGAAGGCATTCTATGAAGAAGGAAATCTAAAGGTGAGGTTTTAGGTTATGTTGTTGTGGGGGGGTCCTTTCTCTGAGTTATGACTGGACAGAGAAACCAGTTGGATGCCTACTATCAATTCTCTTATCGTGTGATCATTGATAGCTTCTTCCAGGTGGGATGTTGTTTAAGAATATGTTTATATTCAAATTTGTGTGGTTTGGAAAAGAGAGAGAAGAGAGAAATGTGTTTTCTATGGTTCAATTATGTCAACCATTAGCTAGGCATTACTTTCAGCATATAGGTTGCCCTCATTTTTAAATGTGAGCTTATAATGCAACATATAAGGATGAAATGCAACAAGATTATAAACCCAAATCCACAAATTATATTCGATGAGAGAAATAGTGAATAGGAAAGAGTATGTATTTCACTAAAGCAATACAAAAATAAAAAGAAGTGTTCTTTTTAATCCAAACTATGAGTTTCACTGAGACAAGTAGGAGAAGAATGTTTCCAAGGGAGAATATTTAATGTGAAATATCTTTCAAAAAGAAATAAACACAAAATGATTCCCTAAGAATAAATAATGCAAAGAACCTAAATGGGTCCCACTGGGCATGCCAAAATGTTTCGTCGAATTGTGTGCGTACATAAGAGAAAAAAATATAAGGTAAGGGTGAGGAGAAATACCTATTAGTGAAGGTGAAAGGTAGAGTGCGTGCGTTCTGATTTCTCGATCTAATGCTGATTGTAAGAACTTCCTTTTTGCTAGGAGGAAATACCTGCAAATATAAACAAAACCACACAAGGAATATTAAACAATATATTTCAGTGGACTGCCTAGCGTTTGCTAGATCCAGGAAGTGTAGTACTTCCTAGTGTTTCACTACTTTCTTTATGGATTTGATGAAATAGACAAGGTGATGGGCCAAGTAGGAATACTTCTTGTGATGGTTGGTTTAAGGGTCGTGCGTTTGTTTTGACTTCTTGATCCAATGCTGACTATGAGAGATTCCTTTTGGCTAGGAGGAACTACCTAAAATACACAACAAGACCACAAAAGAGAGTTAAAAAATATGTCAGTGGGTTTCCTAGCGTATACTATATCAAGGAAGTGTGGTACTTCGTTAGTGGTACTCAGGCCACTGTTTAATAAAATTTAATGTAAGAAATGTTGTAAATAAATAATGTCCTACTGTAGTTGATATGATTTAGGTATCTCATCCAAATACAATAAGAAAATCTAATATAATAGGCTAGGTTATGATTAGATCATGAAGTAGGGTAGGTAGTCAAGGTGCTAGAACATGCCAGGGTTAGATTCTTGGTAGCTTGGGTTTCTTGGATGTAGGTTTTTAATTTTATGTTATTTGTAAGATTACCAAATATAGGGACTGACATCAGTGATGTATGACCAACGATGGTTAAGAGGGAATCGGCGACAGTTAAGGAAGGATGGAAGAAATTCAATAAATTGGGTTTTGAGAACTTTTTGAGGTAAGATAGTGAGTGTGAGGAAAATGGCTAGGTTTTTAATGGTGTTGGGGTACTTAGAGGTATTCAAGAATCAAGTATAGGTGATTAAATGGTTATGCATGATGGAATTGTTAGATTCACAAGAAGATAACAAGGGTGGGATGAAAAATGTAAATAGATGCTGATAAATAGAGGTGAAGAAACTTTGTAATCTGAGTAAGTATGAAATGATGGAGGTTAGAGATACACTTACTGGTGTTTGCAGATTTGATGGCTAGATGATGGTGATGGTTGATCTATGGGATGGTGCTCAATTCTATGGACGTGCTCCCCAGAATACTACCGTGAATGCAAATACCTTTGGATACGTCTTGGTGTTAGCTATGGCTATCTAGATGTGCGAAAGGGCTCTGGTTCTTTCTTGCATATAGATCTCCTTCATTCTAAAAATTGAGAATGTGTTCAAATTCTCCAACAAGGTTACCAAAGTGAATATATAGTAACTGACGATATTTTAGGATGGTCGACGTCGATTTTGGGTTGATCGACGTCAGTTAAGGTGGGTATCCTAGGTTGCCCAAAATAGCAAATCTTGACTATCTTTTTCCAGCTCTGCCCGTTGGTGTTGGGTCTAAAATAGTGTTTTGCATTTAGATAAGTGGGAATGTGGTTAGAGGAAGAATAGGCATGTGATTTTAGGGTTGAAATAATTCTTAGTTAATTAAGGTAGGTAGGACTAAGTCTTAGTTAGTTATGGTGAGTGGATACTAAATCCTAGTAAAAGGGAAACATGCCAATAATAGGTTTATGATGAGGTGTCTAGGTGAGGTGAAAATTAGTTTAATTAAGGTAATTAAATAATGAATATTATGAGCATGGGTATTAATTTAATTATGGGTAATTAAACTAATATATATTTGGGTAAAGGGGGAATTTGACCTAAATTTGGTGTCTATATTTTGCCCATTTTGTCACGTAGCTTGTATTGATAAGTGATGCTGAAAAAAATAGGAAGTGTTTGCCCCATGTGTGGGTGGAGGTCATCCCCGTCAAACAAGGCACTGATGAGGTGTAATATGGACTTGGTGAGTGGTTTGATAATTGTGTAGTTAGCATGAGTGAAGGTAAGTGGGGGAAGGGTAGTGTTTAACTATGGTAATAAGTAATAGGCATGGGTAATGAAAATCAAATGCATGCACATGTATAGATTGAAAAGAGATAACAGGTTAAAGAGCTTGAAAACTCAACATTTTCTAAGGTTAATAGGTTTATCCAAATAAGGGTGAAGTGTTCAAGTATCCAAGGTATAGGATATGGTCCAGAACATAACGTAGGTTAGGTGCAGGAATGTTTAGGTATGTTCTGGTACACTAAAGGTTTGGTTGTCATAAATGGAATGAAAATAGGCAAGGTATGATTTTTAGGCTAAAAAAGCATAGGTAACAACATCGCAAGATATAGTGAGCACATAAATTCAATGGTCACACCAAGTAGGTCAGTTCAGGTAAATAGGTTGTGGCACAGGTAAGGCCAAGGTATAGGTAAAATAACAAATACCAAGATGCTACGAAGGAAATGTAGGGGTAATTTGGGCTTGTAGGTATGGTTCCATAGGTGTCTAGGATGATGAAAGGTGTGTGGGAACTAATGGTTGCAAGTAAAAGGGAAGCCTAGCAAGGGAAAATAGTTATAAGGGTTGACTAATGTCGGTTATATGGTGACTGACGTCGGTTGTCTTAGGCACAAATATGACTGACATCGGTCAGGTCGGGTGGGTTTATAAAATAAAAATTCTATATTTAACATAATCATTTTTGTGTTGTGACTTTGGAGAAAATGACATATCCATTTGACCTTTTCACACCTTTTCAAGAGAGAAGGACAAGGCATTGTACTAGGCTGAGGTGGAGAGTACGAGTTGGTGACAAGAGCTAGTAAATGGGTCCATGAGAGTGGTGTGTTTGATTGTGATTGGTTGGAGCTAAGGGGTGGATTGGGGCATGGTAAAGGTAAGAGAGGGCTTTGTTGGGCCACATTACAGGCACAGGTTATGGCTTTACAGGCCCAGATTGCACAGGGACAAGCACCCGCATAGGGTGGGGTTAGAGATGGGGGTAGGTAGCCACCCTACAGACACATGTAGTAGGTTGTAGGGTTATTTGACATCTACACATGCTTATATTTTGGTTTTACAAGCTCAAGTCATAGCACATGTATTGACATAGACTCAGGGAAAGGGTCCCATAGTATAGGTACAGGGTCCAAGACCAATGACACTGCCACAGATAGTACCGATGGCTAGGTTCAGGGATACCCTGAATGAGGCATGGTATTATCAGGACCATCTAACCACCGCATGGATAGATTTCCCCTCATATGTAGAGTACATAGCACAGTGATTAGCGAGTGAGAGGACTAGCTCTCACACTAACAACTTAGAGAGAACAAGGGGATGATGAGCCCAGAGATAGGGTCAGGGAGAGGTGACAAGATCATAGAGGCCAGGCCCAGCCGCAGGTCAAGAAGAGGCTGCACCGAGACCCATACAAGGCAGAGAGATGCCAATAGGGTGCCGCACTGGAGTGAAGGAGGAGGAGACAGATGAGACTGGCATAAACATCAAGTGGGGTGACGATTAGTCACCATATATGTTTATATAATACATTTTTTAATATGTTTTATATATAATGGCCTACGTGCTAAAGATAATGAGGATGTACATGAGAATTTTTGAGTCTTTGGATTATGCTACTGGCATGTGTGCTGAAGATATTGAGACTATATATGAGAGACATTTTTATTAATTTTTCATCGTTGTAGGGATATATATGGACACACAGACTTGGATGAGTGATATATATAGATGATGGTTATATTGATGGTATGAGGTTGTATTTATGTGTGTAATTTCCTGTGTTATTGTTTATGTGATAGAAACTAGGTGGATTAGGCATGATTGAGTCAAGGTCATAGGCATGATGGAGTTAGGTCATAGGCATGGTTTGAGTGAGGTTAGTGTAAGTATGGTTGAGTCTAGGTTATATGCATGGTTGAGTCAAGTTTTATGGTTTTGATTAAGTTCCAAGTTATTGGTAACATGGGAGGAAAATGGTGAAGTATTTGCATGTTATGGCTTAAATTTCCAAATATTTTCTATGGTGGAAATATAAAAATGATAAATGAGTGATTTGATGATGTGGTAAAAATGGTAGGTAGTTATGTTTGTTAATTGGTGCTTGTTTGGTTTAATTTCCAATTGTTGATATAAAATGGAAAATAACTAAGGTAGAATGTGAATAGGAAAATGAAAGGGGAAATTGGTTAGGGTAAAGGGTGGCCGAGCTAACCTCCAAGGGCCCCATGCCCTCAGATTTTTTCCTACATATCCGCGGTGAAAAGGGGCCTCATGCCGATATACTTCTCCCATAAGCTAGGGAAGAATGTGATGAGGTAGAGGAATGGGTTGGTAGGTTTTAGGCATGATTGAGTCTAGGTCATAGGCATGGTTGAGTCTTAGGTGACAGGCATGGTTGAGTCTTAGGTGATAGTGAAAATATTTTAAAATGTAGGTGTCGATGGTCTAGTCCTATATAGGATAATCAATAAGTAATGAGGAAGGTAAATGGTAAGAGGTGGTAAAAGATCTACCTAATTAATAAGAACCTTAATGAGTCTATCATACCAAAGATTGGATTATGAACGTGAGACCCTAAAAGGCATTGCATAATGGACTATTCTACGGGTGAAGAAAGTCACATGATCACGAAATGTCACAGTTGTGATAAGTCCCTTGAGCAAAGAGAAAATTAGGGTGAAAAGGAAATGAGGTGAAAGTGGGTGGTTTAGCGTAACTTAGTGTACAATGGTATGTTTACATGGCAAGAAACCCATGATAAAAAATAGGAAAGTCCATGACGATTTTTTTTTATCATTTTTTTTTGGTTTTGTTTTTGATAGACTGATCAATGCGGGAAGTCTATATGGGATGAGTATATTATCTCCTTGAGGTCTTCGTGAAGTTGATCGATGCGAGAAAGCTTCTGAACATTTTATTGTATTTTTGCAATGACTTTATATAGTTGTCCTTTGAGGGAGCAGTCTATTTATAGCGGCGAGATAATATATATCTTTTTGGAGGGAGTCATCTGTTTGCTAGAAGTTTGACTCAAGGAGTTGAATCCGATATTGTCTTGGACATTTAAGTCATGGACAATACTATAGAGGAAGATTAGGTTCTTGTTTAGAAGACAAAACCATAGTACACAGAGGTTAACTATGAAAGAGATGGTTTCAAGTGACGAAATGACCATGGGATTCCATCTTTGAAAAAGATGAAAAGTATCCATGAGAATCATGCTATGAGTAGAGCCATGATACTCATATTGAAGATAAGGATGAAAGGTGATGGGTAATCACATGATTCTTGTTTAGTCATTGATCCTCAAAATGGGTAACATGGAAGATGAACATGGTGCTCAAGGGATGTGTGGTCAATAGATAAAAGGTGATATAAGATTTGATTTCAACAATAAAATGGTCTAAGATGCAAAGGCATTGAGGGGCTCAGGTTCGGGTTTACCTTTGAGTGAAGACAAATGATAAGCACCTGATCCATAGGCATGAGTAACGATATAGGGTCCCAGCCAATTAGGAGAAAATTTTCCCCGTTTACTTTTCTCTTCTTTGGTTACATGTTGATTTTCCCTCAGGATGAGGTCACCGACCTAAAAGGTTTATTCATGGACATGTTTATCGTAATCACATTTAATACATTTTTGATAGATTTGGAGATGATCAAGAGAATTGAGATGATATTCATCTAATAACTCAAGTTGTGCTAAATGGTCCTGGGTGAAAGTCATCATCGTTGAACATGTCTTGTAGTGAGATGTGGAGAGATGGAATTTGGACTTCGAGAGGCAAGACAACCTCCGTACCGTAGACCAGAGAAAAAGGTGTGGCAACAGTCGAAGTGTGAATCTAGTACGGTAAGCCCACAAGGTGAAAGGAATGTGTGTATGCCAATCCTTCCCAGTATCGTCAACTACTTTCATAAGAATTTTGTTCAAGGTTTTATTGGTTGATTATGCTTGGCCATTTGTTTGTGGGTAATAAGGTGATGAGAAACTGAGTTGAATGCCAAAAACATCACATAGCTTTTTGTAGGGTTTTGTTTTTGAATTGCTTTACATTATCAGTGATGAGGCGGTGAGGAACACCAAAGTGAAAAAGGATGATGTGATGGTTGATGAATTCACATATTTTCTCAGCTTTTGTAGAAATGAGGGGAATGACTTCTACCCATTTAGTGTAGTATTTAGTAGTGGTTATAATCCATTGATTACATTGTGAAGAATGTGGATTGATCTCTCCAAAAAGATCCAAACCCCATTGAGAGAAAGGCCAAAGGTCTCGTGTGACCTGTAAGGAATGGCTAGGTGTGTGATGAAGATTGGCATATTGCTGGCATTTCACACAAATTTTGACATAGTCAAAACTATTATGGTTTAGGGTTGGCCAATAATAGCCAAGGAAAAGAATGTGTTTAGCAACACCTAAGCCATTAAAAAGACCTCCACAAATTCCTTCATGAACTTCCTTGATAGTGTGAGGAATTTCAGAACTAGTAAGGCATCGTAATAGAATACCGTTGAAGCTACGTTTATAAAGAAGACCACCCATGATGACATACTGAGAGACACCTTTAATAAAGGCATGTTTTCCATTACGAGTGAGATCGGGAGGAAAAATGCAAGTGGAAAGGTAGTCTGAAAACTATTTATACCAAAGGTCACATAGGTCAGGTGCAACAATTCTGACAAAGTTGACTGCACGAGGTAAATAAGAGGGTGATTACAACCTTTGTATTATGAAATAGATTTTGGAGTCGGTAGGTGAAACAGGTATCTGAGAAGCCAGATAGACCATGGTATCCATAAATTTATTGGTAGAACGTGAGGTGGTTTGAATGTCATAACAATCAAAGGTAGTCAAAAGCGTGTCAACATGACATTTGTATTTTTGTAGTATTTCATTATGACACTAGTATATACCATTGAATTGGTTTACAACTAGTTGGGAATCACCAAATATATTAATTGATTTAACATCTAGGGAGATGGCGGTTTGAAGGCCTAATACGAGTGCTTCATATTCGGTGATGTTGTTAGTACACTCAAAATCTAGTTTGAAAGATAAGGACATAGGTTCACCCTCAAAGAGGAATGAGGATAACACCAGCACCACCCCCATGCTAACATTTGGAACCATCAAAGAATAAGGTCATCTGGTAAGTGGTATCATCCAAAGAGGGTAGAAATGGATTCATCCAGAAAGCCGAAGTTAGAGGGTTGATTTCTGGAGATGGGTACATGTTCTAGTTAGTCAGTGATGGCTTGGCCTTTGACATAATTTTGATGGATGAATTTGAGGTCAAGGTCTGCAAGAAGCATGAGCTAGCATGTAAAATGTTGATGATGGTAGGGTTTTGCATACATATAATGTAGAGGTTTAGTGTTAGTGACAACAATTTTTTTTTGGCTGAGTAGGTAATGACGTAGTTTAGTGGCGACAAAAAATAAGGCTAAGAAATCTTTTTCAACATGGGTGTACCTAGTCTCATAGTCCATAAGTGTATGGATTATGTAATAAACCATTTTCTCCCTATGTTGCTCATCACGATGAGCGAGCATGACACCTAAGGAATGGTCAGTAGCAGAAATGTATAGGTAAAAGGGTTGGTCATCCTTAGGAGGAATGAGCACCGGTGGTTGAAGAAGGTATTGTTTTAAGGTGTCAAAGGATTTGTGGCATTCATCATCCCATTTGAATGAGACTGTCCTTTTTGAGGAGATGATGAAATGGTTGACAGCGGTCTAAAAGTTATGAGATGAAATGACAAATAGATTGCAACTTACCTTGCAAACTTCGAAGTTGACGGAGGTTAGTAGGAAAAGGCATTTCGATAATAGCCTTTACTTTAGCAGGATCAACTTCTATGCCATGCAAATAAATGATGAAACCAAGGAGTTTTCTTGAAATTACCATAAAGAAACACTTCTTGGGTTGAAGGAAAACACAATACTTGATGAGGCAGTCAAAGATGACCTAAGGGCTGCAGGTTTTCAACCTGATGTTTGGATTTGGCAAGAAGGTCATCCATGTAATCTTCCAATATGGGATGCATGATGTCATGGAAGATATAAGTCATGGCCCGCTGATATGTAACACCAAGGTTTTTAAGGCCAAAAGGCATGACTCGATAGAAGAAGGTCCCCCAAGGAGTGATGAAGGCATTTTTTTATTGCTCTTTTGGAGCAAGTAGTATTTGATTATAACCCAAGAAATCATCCATGAGTGATAATATCTCATGGTTGATAGTGAGATCAAATAGTTGGTCACTACTTGGTATAGGAAAATCATCTTTGGGGAAAGCGAGGTTGAGGTCATGGAAATCCATGGAAATTTGTAGTCCCCTTATTGCTTTTTTGATAGGAAAACTGTTATAAATCCACTATGGATAGTCAATGGGTAGGATGAAGGAAACTAAGAGAAGGTGTTGAAGTTCTTCTTTAATCAGAAGAGCAATGCGAGGATGCCTTTTTCACAGCTTTCATTATATGGGTTTGGCATCATGAATGGTTATGATATTGTGGACCACAATGTTTGGGTCAATACCGGGCATATCAGCATAGGACCAATCAAAATCGTTGCTATGGTCTTGGAGGAAAGAAATAAAAGCTTCATGCTCAGAAACATCTAAAGATTAGCCTATCTTTAGAATGTATGGGTCGTCCTGAGTATTAATGTTGATTTTGATATTCAATGCATTCAACATGGTTTGTGTCTAAGAGGGTAATGACCAGTGAATATAAGAATCTTCCACACCTTGATAGGTGAGGATAGACTCAGTGTTTTGACATTGAACGATGTTAATAAAATGTGTATCGTCATCGATCATGCCAGGATATAGGAAGGGAAGAGAAGGGGGGACCTCACCCTCGCATTGATAAGTCAAAGGTCCCATGGTAATTGTGTTTACGAAAATTTTTTTTAGGAGGAATAGATTCAGGATCTATAGACTTTGTGGGTGAAGGTGGTGACGTTGGTGAATGGGATGGAGAAGGTTTTTCTTCCTCAATGAGGTCAACGTGGGCCTTCTTGTAATGGGTGTGTAAAATCCAATGCCACTATGGTCATTGTGCTTACATGTGGTACAAGAAATGATAGTATGGCAGCCTTGTTCATAAAAAATGAAGCCAAATCCTTTCCATGCTCAGTGATGAAGGAAAGTGTGGGAAAAGAGGCGGTTAGTAAGGGATTCAAGGTTAGATGAAAATGGTCATGTTTGGGATGGAGGTTCAGGTGAATAGGTGCAAATTTCAAGTCCCCCATACATTAGGTTAGTGTGAAGCTTGGGAGGACCATAAGGAAAAACCTCGCCTATGTGGTAGTCATAACGAGGGTGTTGGTGAAAGTTTCCATACACTTGCGGACTGAGGAATGTGTCGATATTGTATAGGAGTTATTCTCCCAGAATGAGGCATTGAAAAACACCTTCTAAGGGATCATTAGTAGATATGTGGGTAACAGGGATAGACGATTCATTAGATGATTGGGCAGATGGGGTATTAGTTAGTTGGAAAGTAAATGGGTCAGTTGTAGAGGCTACGATAGTGGTAGGAATAGAAGAGTATGTGGGAGATTTGGCAGAAACATTGGTGGATGGCCTCATGGGTGAAGGAGAAGTGGGGATGGTGGCAGTTTCCTTGACCAGTATAAGTACATCATTGGGTTGGTACAACATGATACAAGTTTTGAATGGCGATGGGTCAGTGGGGATGGTATAGTTATGTCCTTCATGTTCAAATTTTACACAGCGGTGTAAATTTGAAGGGACACAACCCATGACACAAATCCAAGGTCTATTGAGAAATAGGTTATACTAGAACTCCCCTTCTAAGACATAGAATAGTTTCGGGACAGTGCGAGGGCCTACGCGAATGTGAAGGATAATGGTGCCAAGGGTGGAGGTGATGGCATCGTTGAAGGAGCACAACATAACTGGGTTATTATGCATACAATTAGAAGGGATGCACATTTGATTGTATGCATGGGAGGAGATGATGTTAATGCTAGCACCACCATCGATCATGATGCATCATACGTGTATTTTATCGATATAGATGGAAATGATAAGGGCGGGATCAGGGTCATCTGACTAGAGAAGTGCAATCTCTTCATAAAAGAAGCTGAGAGCGGTGACTTGAGGAGTGGGTATGGGGGTAGAAGAAGGATATTATTTGGTAAGCGAGGCCACTAGTGTGGGGTCATTTGGTAAAACTTCAACAGATTGCAAAACCTCTAGAAGGGCTTGTTTATGAGATTCAGAAGTTTAGATGAGACCGTACAAAGACATATTTAGAGTGGAATGATGTAATTGTTTTATCCTTGTGTGATGGGTGACTCCGTCAGAGATAGGGTATGTAGGTCCTCTAATGGAAATTTTGGGTACATGGTATAGATGGTATATTGGGCACTGGGTTGGTTGATGGGTCATTTTCCTTTTCTTTTCCTTTTTCTTTCTGAGCACAAGTGGCAACTTGAACCATGTTAAACAAAGGGGAGGTGGTAAATGGAGAAGGTGTAGGATGAGTAGTATAATGTCATGATGGGAAAAAACCTAATGATGGGGAAAATCCTTGTGAAGTGAGTTGTGCACACTGGCATTTAGGTGGTTATTTGGTCAACTCTCTAATACAGACCATGTTGATCTCAAATTTTGGGGGTGGAGATACTAATCGCTGAATGGGTAAAGGACCATGATGTGTGGTGATGGGTGAAGTTGGAACATGGTCTTCATCAATAAGGTCATCATCGTTGAAATTTTCTTCAGGAAAAACTTGGAGAAGGACGGTCTTTAGAGCCTTACAATTTTCTACATCATGTCCTGGTACGTGATGATAGGTATAGATCTTGGTTTCAACAAACCCTTTTAGTTTGGGTTTAAAAGGATCGTAAGGTCAAAGAAATGGTAATGTGATGATGAAAGTCTCTAAGAGATTGGTTTTAATGTTGGCGTAGGACCCTGCTAATGGATCACAATGGGAAGTGAGTGTAGGTTTGGGTAAAGGTGTGGATGATTATGATGGTAAGGGCTTTATAGGAGGGGGAATGGATTGGTCCACTGGTTTGATAAGTGGTATGGTCTTATGTTTTGCTGGCATCTGCTTGGGTAAAGGTGCAGTAGAAGAGCTATCGATGGAAAGTTTTGTTGGTTTAACTACCTTATTGGAGGGTAGTGGATTTTTATCTTTGGGTTGCACCTTCTTGGGTAAAGGTGACACAAGAGTATGGGATGTAGAAGGGAAACCAGATGGTGTAATAGGATGGGTTACCCATGGGGACAACCGAATTTTGGTGGAAGTCGTTGGTAAAGATTGGGTGGATGGTATGGGTTGAATTTGTATACACAAAGTTGGGGTTATAGTAATTGGTTGAGGTATAGGTGGTAAGAAGTGCATGGGTGAGGGAGAGGGTGTTTGGCTTTTGGGTGAATGAGTTGTAATGAAGGCTCATGATGTAGCAGTAGGTTGTTTAGATTTTGACTGGCCTTGGGTAGGAGACTGTTTGATCATGGTTGATGGATGGGGCCCTAGGATGGAAAGAAAGGGGGAAGGTGATAATGGTGTGGTAGGTAAGAATAGTGTATGTGGCCTAGAGGGTTGGGTTTTTCTTGTAAGTGGAGGGATAATGTTGTTACGGGCTTGGTAAGATGTGGCTAAGTCCAATTTTACATGTGGGTGAGTAAGGCTTGATGTCGGAATGATACCCAAAGTAGTGAACGATCTAGATACAGGTGAGGAGATAGGTGTGGGTAGATTTTTAGGTTTGGAAATGGTTTTAGTTCTAGGTAGAGGTTTAGATGTAGGTAGGGATGATAAAGAAGAATTTGTTTTAATTAGCATGATCAGTGTTGATTTGGCTGTGGAAAATACTTTTGGGTAGATCGTGGAAGTATCCTCAGGAAATATTTACTTTTGGGTCAAAAAGGAAAGCCAAATACGTCTCTAGAGCATGGAATTATCAATGTAATCCAAGCAATCAGCCAGCCATGAAAACAGGACTACTGAAGAAGAAGATGAAGTTGGTTTGGTGGTAATCCCTGAAAAATATGTCTGTGAGACAGGGAATTGGCTAGCCTTAGATTTTGTGGACAATAGAGTCAAGATCATATCAATGGGGTCCTGGGATGTTGGGGGAGAACTGCCCCCAACAGGTAGTGGCATGTCTAAAGAATCTCCCGTGGGTAGGAGAGATGGTAAATGTGGTAAGGTAGACTTCTCCCTTAGTCAACGAGAAGGCAATGAAAATTCTCCTCTAGATGGGAGAATTAAAAGTGTTGAATTTTTGGTAAGTTGTGAGGTAGATGGTGAAATGGCATCAATACAAAGTGTGGAATCCTCCATGAGAGCAAGAGGAGATGAGGTGGACTCCTCTATGGGTGAAGGTATAGAAGGGGTATGCTCCTATGTGGGTAGAGGGGATCATGCTAGAATTTCCTCAATAGACGAAATAGGTGGGATTTGAGGGACAGTCGGTATGATATAAAAAATTACGTGGACTTCACGGAAATTGTTGTCGCTAAATGTAGGTTTAATATTTTGATTAGATGATGGTTTATGTTTAGGAAACAAATTTTTAAATATGTGAAATTTTTGATTTGTTGGAGTGTTCGGGTTGTCCATGATGAGGTCTCTATTATCTATCATCTCTTGGATAATTTTCTTAGAATTTATGCAATTACCATCACTATGGCCTTTAACACGATGATAATTACAGTAGTCATGTTCTTTATACCATGCAGGAATAGGATGGGATGGATCAAAACCTGTATGAGGTTTTATGGGAGTAATTTTAATGGCTCCATCTATAAGAAGCTTTTCCAAGATCAAAGAATAGGGATCTCTAATTGAAGTGTGCTTCCACTACTCCTTCCAAAGCTGGAAGGCCTCAACAAGGGAAAGATTGGAAGAAGGTTGGGCTTGATTAGAAGGATGAGGTGGACCCACCTTGAGGACCACCACGTTGGCATATCCTTTGGTATTTGAATAGTTATTTTGAGTTTTTGAAGATGAAGAAAATTCATTTGATTTGAATGGGGCATTCTTGTTTCGTAATTGGATTTTCTTTTGTTCAATGGCATAAATTTCCAGCTTTTGTGCCATGGTGAACGCTTCATCGAAGGTTCAGAATCTTTGTACCTACAAATTTGGTGAGATGTTTCTGGCACAAGCTCTGGTGAACAACTAAATAACTTCAATTTGAGGTAGATGGAATGTTAATTGGTTGATAAGACTCCATCAGCAGGAAACGAAATATGCGATAGATTCATCTTCATACTGTCTGATTGCATAGAGATTGGTCATTGTGACTTTCTTGATAAAATTGATTGAAAATGGTCTAAGAAAGCTTTGGCTACTTGATTAAAGAAATAAATGGAATGTATAGGTAGTCCACTATACCAATTCAATGCTCATCCTATCTAAGACATTAGGAAGGTTTTTAGGAGCAAAGTGTCATCATGGGTGATTAGGTAGCACCCATGTTTGAATGGCCACAAGTGTTGTTGCAGTTCTTCTTTAATGTTGAAGCGATTGAATTTATGCACTTCCCAATACATAGGGCAGGGACGAATGGGAATAGATGGATGGATAGGTTCATTACAGATTTCATCATAAGTTAAAGAATTACGAGAGCCAGAAACAAATGCTTCTAGGGTCTGCATCTTTTCCATCATCATATTAATGAGGTCTTTGGTAGGTTGTGATGAGTGGGTGCCCCTATAGAAAAAGGAGGTTGATGCTGAATGTATGAGGTGGGTGGTATGCTAGTGTATGGTGGTGCTGAGTATGAGAACTACGTAGGAGAAATAGATGTAGGTGGCACATAACTTAAATAAGTGATAGACAATGTTGAGGGTTGTTGGTAGTATGTGTAAGTGGGTGGGGTAGTCATAGCAACTATTATGGTGATTAGTGGTAAGGATTACGGGATAGAAAGGATGAGGTTCTGGAAAGGGGTGTAAGTTTCTGACACCGCAGGTGATTTTGATGCAATAGGTATATGTGAGGTAGTAGGTACAGATGGGGCTATACTTAAGAATGATTTCGAAGGGAAAAATGATGTCGCAAGTGCGACAGATGACATAGACTTTACAGTTATAGTAGTTGTGGGACCTAGTTGAGATAGTACAGGTGGTAAACTGGATGAAGGTAGCACTAAGCTGGTGTTAGCTGATGCTGAGGTGGGGGAGAGAGTAGGAGGGATAGCTACGAGCATGTCATATACTAACTGACCTAAGGAATCCCGAGTAGAATAACGAGCAAGGTTCTACTGGAGGGCAGCGGGATTCTAGTAAAGAAGTCTTGTGAACTTCTCATTATCAGTATTAATGGTGATAGGATGAGTTGGATCCATGGGTGATAAGAAAGAAGGGGATTATACGCTAGGTGGAAGAGGATGAAGGCCAGTGTGAAGCATAAGAGCGTTGGCTTGATTGTGCATCAATACCATGTGAGTTAGCGTATACTAGATGAACTATACTCTTCAAGTGACACAAAGAACAATAGGGATGGAAAATAATTGATTATGAGGGGTGAACTAATAGGTGCTTTGATTAGAAATCAAAATAGAAGGACTGACGTTGGTCAGACCAGCCGATGATGGTTACTGGGTGACCGATGATGGTCACAGTAACTAATGATGTTACTGGAGGGAAGCAACAATTTGAGCAAGTGAGACAAAAACTAAGGAAACTCAACTGTGGAAGCTTTATTTATTCAATAATATCATGATGCAGAGGATATGGTGATGTCTAGAGATTTTAAACAAATAAGAAGATGAGATGAGTTCTCTTTGGGTAAATTGACCAAAAGCATAGGGAACTGACACCGGTTAAATAAACCAATGACGGTCAGATGTAAACTGACGATAGTCTGTTCATTGATGCTAGTTACTGTGAAATCTGTAGAATGAAGAAAAATTTCTTTCTGTGAATTAAAGTTGAATGGGACACCAACCCAAAAGTCTAAATATGGTAAAAATATGAGTCCTGACAGAATCAGAAATAGTCATAATACACCGATTATGATGATGAGTATGAAAGGAATAAGGAAGTGAAGAAATGTGACCTCACAACTCAAAATTCAAGTCAAGAACAAAGCTAATAAAAACATGTAATCCTATAAGTGAATTTAGTGTGTTTAGCTTATGTTATTTAAAAGATTGACTTGTGAATTTAGAACAGATTTTTTGGTTGGGAAGGCTTCCTACGAAGAAGGAAATTCTAAAGGTGAGGTTTCAGGTTATGTTTTTGCAGGGGTAGGCCTTTATCTGATAAGTGACTGGACATAGATAACTAGCTGGGTACCCACTGTCAATCATCTGATCATGTGATCATTGACAGCTTCTTCTGGGTGGGATGTTGTTTAAGAAGATGTGTGTATTCCAATTTGTGTAGTTTGGAAAAGAGAGAGAAGAGAGAATGTGCTTTATATGATTTAGTGGTGTTAACCATTAGTTGGGCATGAATTCCAGTGTATAGGTTTCCCTCAATTTTAATGTGAGATATAATGCAACGAATCAGAATGCCATGTAAGTGTTTTAAAACCAAATAAAAATGTGATTTTGGATGTAGCAAGTGATGAGGCCATAAATTGGCCATAAAGTACCATTATTTTGTCCTTCTAAGTTACCTTTGAAAGTGGATTTAAATGTAATCTAGGAACTTATATTTTTCTTAAGATAGAATATAGGATATATATATCTTATTCATTCTTTAGAAATCTTTTGTTATCTATTTTTTTGACTAATCCTATTGATTATTTGGGAAAAGATGCAAAGTCTTGTGTATGCAGGCCATAAAGGAAAGATAATCCTAGTATTGGGAAAATTTGAAATGATCATGGATGGTATATCAAAACTCAAATCTAATTTCATATTCAGATTCCTCTCGAAAAATTATGCAAGTTCAAAAGTAGAATCATCTCAATCCGAGATCGTATGCAAAAGTTATAGCTATTTTAAGTTAGCTCTAAAACTTGTAGGCTTAGTTCCGGAACTCGCATATTTAGTTCCAGAACTCACAAGCTTAGTTCTAGAACTCGCAGGCTTAGTTCCAAAACTTGCGGATTTTGACAATTTTTGAGGAATTGTGAAAGATCAGAGAATCCAGTAGAAAATATGAGAGAGGTTTTTGTTCATAGAAATGTGATTAAAAAAAAAATCATTAAGATTTTTTATAGGTATTAGCAATAAAGAGAGATCTAACTTTTAGTGAGCTATAATCCAAGGAAAAGTGTATCAGACAAGTGCTAAAAGTTCCATAAACAGAAACAAAAAAGTAAAATAGAAAATATGAGAGATTTTTTTTTTCATAGCAATTTTTTTAACAAAAATGTCATTCATATTTGATACATGTTTTACCAATGAATAGAGATCTAACTTTTAGTGAGCTGCAGTTTGAGGAAAACTGTATCAGAAGAGCGCTAAAAGTTCCATAAACAAAACAAAAAAATAAAACAGAAAAATATGAGAGAAGTTTTGTTCATAGCAATGTGTTTAAAAAAAACATCATTCATATTTTCTACAGGTTTTACCAATAAAGATAAATCTAACTTTTAGTGAATTGCAGTCTAAGGAAAAAGCGTATCAAACAAGCATCAAAAGTTCCATGGTCAAAAACAACAAAGTCAAATGGAAAATCTGAGAAAGGTATTTGGTCAAAATCATATTTTGAGGAAAATAATCCTTCCAATAATGTAGAGGAATAAAACTATTATGATTCTTGTTGCCGAAAGGCAAGGAGAAAATTTGAGAGAAAATTTTCCCAAAATAAGCGAGATAAGACTTTGACTTCAATAATATCTCTCTCTCCATATTTTGTGGAGATGGAGATCTTAGTTGTTAGGATTGGAATAAATATAAGATCATATTGTATTTCCTAAAATAAGGAGTTAGTTGTATGCATGAATTATAAATGCAACCTTCCACACTGAGATATGTAATTCTTTTCTCCCAAGAAATAAATATATGTTCTTTCTTTCCAATCTCTTGAAGTAAAGTTATTCTGCAAGTTCTGAATTAAAAATATGAATTAAGTCTTCTTCCAAGGAATGAGCTGGCCACTCATTCCAACAAATATGGATCAATGTGTTAATGTTTGTTTCTTTATTACTACAATTTTCCTTTTGTTGTAAACTTCTGATGTCATGTTATGTGATCCTTCTTCAGTACAAGTTTTGTTGTGAACCTGTAGGTGTCTTTTTATCTTTCAATTATTTTTAATTCAGCAATTTCATTTATGCAAGTTTCATTTCTTTCATGGAACCTTTATTTATGCAAGTGTGATTTCCTTTATGCAAGTGTACTTTTAAATTTTCGCATGTGTGCTTTCAATTTATGAAAGTTTGGATTGTGTTTAAGTGAGTTGATTTCCAAGATATTCTTCTCTTAATGCATACATCCTTCGAAAACCAACCCAGATTGAAATTATTAATGGCGAGGATTGACGATCCTCATCAGCAAGTGATGAAAAAGAAGAGGGATGTTCTGTCACTAATGTAATGATAATGAAATAAAGACGTATTCTTTTTAAAGCACCAAAAATATGATTACTTTTAGACAATAGAAAGATAGGGAATATTCTAGAGAAGAAAATTAACGTGGAAGCTTTTAAAAAGGGGAAAAACACACAAATTTCACCTAGGAATGAATAAAATGAAAGAGAACCCCTGATGGGTCCCATCGGGTGTGTAAAAATGTTTCACCGCTTTCTTTATGGATTTTACAAAATAGATAAGGTGATGGGCCAAGGAGGAATACCTATTTTGATGGTCACGTGTTCTGACTTATTGATCCAATGTTGAATATGAGAGATTCCTTTTGGCTAGGGGGAAATACCTGAAATACACAACAAGACCACAAAAGAGAGTTAAATAATATATTTCAGTGGGTTGCCTAGTGTATGCTAGATCCAGGAAGTGTGGTACTTTCGTGGTGGCAGTCAACTCACTGTTTAATACAAATTAATTTAAGAAATGTCATAAATAAATAATGTCCTACTGTAGTTGATATGATTTAGGTATCTCATCCAAATACAATAAGAAAATATTATATAATAGGGTAGGTTATGATCAAATCTGGAAGTAGGGTAGGTAGTCAAGGTGCTGGAACAGGTTAGGTTCAGATTCTAGGTAGTTTAGGTTTCTTGGATGTAGGTTTTTAAGTTTCTATTATTAGCAGGATTACCAAATACAGAGACTGATGTTGGTGAGGTATGACCGAGGACGGTTAAGAGGGAAATGACAATGGTTAAGAAGGGATGGTAGAAATTCAATAAAATGGGTTTTGATAACTTTTTCAGGTAAGACAGTGAGTGTGAGGAAAATGGCTAGGTTTGCAACTATGTTGGGGGTACTAATAGGTATTTAGGAATCAAGTATAGGTGATTAAATTGTTGTGGGTGATATAATGGTTGGATTCACATGAAGGTAACTAGGGTGGGATGAAAAATACAAATAGATGTTAATAAACAAAGGTGAAGAAACTTTGTAATCTGAATAAGTATGAAATGATGCAGGTTAGAGATACACTTACTAGTGTTTTTAGATTTGATGGCTAGATCATGGTGATGGTTATCTGTGGAATGGTTCTTAGTGTTGCGGATGTTCTCCCTAGAATGCTACTGTGAATGCGAATACCTTCAGATCTGTCTTGGTGCTGGCTATGGCTATCTAGATGTACGAAAGGGCTCTGGTTCTTGCTTGCATGAAGATCTCCTTCATTCCAAAACTCGAGAATGTGGCCAACCTCTCCAACAAGGTTACCAAAGTGAATATATGGTAATAGAAAATGGTTTAGTATGACCGGTGTCGGTTTTGGGTTGACCGGCGTCGGTTAAGGTAGGATACCCCAGGTTTCCCGAAATAGCAAATCCTGGCTATCTTTTTCAAGCACTGCCTATTGGTGCCAAGTCTAAAATGGTGTTTGATGATTAGATAAGCAAGAATTTGGTTAGAGGAAGAATAGGCATGTGATTTTAGGGTTGAACTAATTCTTAGTTAATTAATGTAGGTAGGACTAAGTCTTAGTTAGTTATGGTGAGTGGATACTGAATCCTAGTAAAAGGGAAACATGCCAAGAATAGGTTTGTGATGAGGTGTCTAGGTGAGGTGATGGGGTGAGGTGAAAATTAGTTTAATTAAGGTAATTAAATAAATAATATTGTGAGCATGGGTATTAATTTTATTGTGGGTAATTAAATTAATATATATGTGGGTAAAGGGGAATGTGACCTAAATTTAGTGTCTACACCTAGATGGCTGTCATGAGAGGAACTAAGAGATGGGTTCATCATTCTCAGTTATCTTCTTATATTTGAAATTTTGAAAAAAATTCCATTTGAATCTCTTATTTAGCATTTTGAGTTCCTGATACAATTTGGGTAAAGAAATTAAAAATCATATTGTTATCTTTGGAGATTTTTTACAGTAGTTTACGCAATTTATTGGGAACATTGACAGTGTTCAGTATTCCATACTTGCATTTCATAGTAATTGTTGTTTTGTGAATGTGTCTATTTTTGGCATGTATATGTTGGATGCATTTTAAGACCCACATTTTAGGTACTTTTTGTAAATTTGATCACAATGTGAACCGTTGTATACCATAGTTTTAAATCATATGTTTTGTAAGACCATGTGGGAAATAAATGTGATTTCTAAATATGGTTACAATGTTATAATGAAAAATGATCACATTGACAAACATATTTGCATTTGTAGTGATATAGCAGTTTCACGCGGTCAGAGAACATTAGCCTAGTTGTTGGCATTTTTGTGTTTATTTATTACCGATATATTTTGGGTGAGATTGTATTTGTGAAAATTGGCCATGTCATAAGGGATTTGTTGGACAGTTTCCTTTTTGGAATTTGATTGTCTATTTTTAAGTTGATCAATTTTGTGATGGAAATTTTAGTCACTTTAGTTTGATAATTCTACAAGGATTCAGTTAGATAATTGAGTATCATGGGTTTTTTTTGTCTTTTCAAACTAATCTATGCTTTTTCAGATTCACAGGGAATCAATCGGACTATAGTCCCTTGTTGGCATGTAGACTTTCCATTTTTAAATTTATTATTTTGGTGATATTATTTTCAATATATTGGATTAATTTTTTTTTATAATGTTATTTATATGGGTCTTGTGTTTTTTTTGAGATGTAGGAAGATTATTGGTAATTTTAGTGGGTGAAAACAACTTTTTTTGAAAAAAAAATCCTTATTAATAGGGAGGTGTGATCTGGAGGTCAATTTAGTAGAAAAAATTTCCATAGATATCCCAAAATAATTCCAGTGCAGTATAATACTCTGAGATATTTCTATCACCTATTTGAACATGAAAAATAGACTCCATTTGAGTAAGATACCTTTTGCGGAAGCTCCCTGTTGGAGGAAAAAAAAAAGAGCAACAAACCAATCAAACTGCGAGATGTTACAGTAAAAAAATAATGAAAAATGGTAAAAGAGTGTTTTTGTTATCATTACTAGTCTTCAGCACTCACGTTCAGATAAGTGGGCCCCCACATTTTCTAGCTAGGGACCCTCAGCTAGGGTTGACACACTCTTTTTGCGGAGGGGAACCTTTTCCTCCATAACTTAACATTACCATAGTCACAATTTTCTATTTAAATTCCACATATTGGATTTGCATGGAGCATTTGGGACTAATATTCCCAATGTTTTGTAAAATATTTAACATGTATTTTATTTATTATGCACCGACCTGCCAAGTTTGGGTGCCAAATTAGTCACCTATACCCTATATAGAGCTATCTCGCCACATCTCAAACAAATCTCCACCAAATGAGAAGCCAACTCAACACTGACTTACACACAACTAGCCAACTCCTCCCCATCAACCAAGCCAACTAAAAAACCTTGGTATGTTTGCAATGCCACATCCCACAAGGAAAATTCCAAAAATGGGTGATAGGAGGATGCGTTGCCCAAGCCACGAGTGATACGGGTAATCAAGGCTTATTAAAGCCTTTATCAAACTTCTACCCTACCAATGTGGGATTTAAATACTAAATAAAGTAAAACATGGGCATTAGTGGTTGGGGAGGCTTGAATCCCAACCAATTTTCTTCAAAAAATAACCTTATCCATTAGACCAAGTGGTGTAATCAAAACTATAAATATGCAAACTGGGTTTTGTATAAGGTTAAGCAGAAGATTGTGTTTTTATCATAACAGAGTAGTTTTAGAAAACCAAATTTTTGAGTTTTGACATAAACTTAGTTTTGACATAAAATTCGTCCATATTTTCAATATGAACTTAGTTCATATATTACTTTACATTTTGATTTTTTTTAATGTCGATTTAATATGTGAATGTTTCTTGTTGACAATGAACAAAGGGAAGAGATTATGTAAGTGGTTCATGAAGGTGGAGAAAGAACACTGAGCATGAACAATATTCTAAAGGTCTGAGGGCAGAAATTTATAGGTTTTGGATATATTAATGTTTATTTTAAATTTTATTGTACTTACAATTGGTAAATTTTTAATAGATCAGTTCGAATGAAGTCGAAGACGTAGGTAATTTCTGAATTCTGTAAACAATTTTGGTGTCATCTTATCTGATTTTTCTTGCATTCTAATTTATGATATATTTCCATATTTAAGTCATATTTTAATTCACACAATTAAATTTATAATTATTCACGACGTTTATGAGAAATATATAAAATTAAATCTAGATGGTTTTGATCGAATTGTGAAATAAGTTTGATTTTTTGAAATTGTAAAATCAGTTCTAGATCAGTTTATGGCATTTAAAAATTCAGATTTTAATCATTTTTATATTTCTTTAGAGTCACAAAAGTTGAAACATGAACTGATCATATTATAAACATTCACATCAATATGGGATCTATTGTCATTTACAGATCAACTCAAAATAAATAATGTATACCCATGTCAAATTATTCTTATAATGTACATTGGATCACATAGAAGGATTTTGTGATGGCCAACATTAGGATCTTATTCCTAAAAACAATGGTACACGTAGTGGATACCATACCATGCAAATAAAACAACATCGAACAAGAAATAATAAAAATATCAGTCATGGGTTAGAGTAAAAAATTAATGGTACACAAAATTATATGTAGACTACCAATTGTATATAAAAGAGTCATATCAAGGCATAGTGCCACAAACATGGGATCACAAGAAAATTGCAATGAAGGTAAATAAGACGAATAGAAATAATAAAGTCCATGCATACAAGAAATGAAACATACAATAGAGTAATAAAGACACAAACATGGGACACAAAATTGTTGTAATACAAGCATAGGAGGTGCATAGAGCATAAAATATGCAAGTATATGAACAAGTGTACTAGAAAATCACAATGATACCAAGAAAAAAGAAAAAAAACATGAAAATCCATAGTGTAAAAAGATAATAGAAAAGATGGTGCATATGCCACATACAGAGAAGAAATAAATCACATAATAAATATACCAACAAAGTAACCTATCCATCAAGTAAGTGAAACACAGTAAATAATAGCCAAAGGGAACATAGAGAAAGATAAGTTAGCAATGCAAAATACAATTATGTTAGTCTTATTATTCCAAATTATATTATATGCAGATAATTGAGTGTAATGAGGAAATGAAAGTAATTGTAATGAAAAAAATAAGTATATTCTAAGATATTTCCCCAAACAATCAAAGTTATTATTAAAGAACCAAGATGACACCTATTATCACGTATCAATTTATGCATGTCCTACATAAAGCTTAACATACCTTATGAATGCATGTTTGTAGAGAGTGTATGGAAAAATATGCTACCTATAAAACTAGTATGAAATATAATATATGTTAAGTAACAAGATATCCAATGAAGTCATGCGTCGATCATTCTTTTTTATTTTTTGAAAATATTTGAATGCTTTTGTATTATGTGATTCTATATAAGATTTTGTAATTTTTAAATTAAATATGTACATAATGGATGTAGTTCAAGATCTACAAAATTAGGTCCTATTAGGAGGGGGGATAGAGTTATAAATTAAAGAAGGCTCAAACCTCAAATTTATCACATGTTTAGTAAGAGATTGGCAGTCTTTTGAAAACCAAGGTTTAATAATCTATACAGGGTCCATAGTATGTGCAATAAGAAACCTAGGGGTAGAGACACAATATCACACTAAAGAAATGATTTGAACATGATACTAAGCTATACTTATAGCATTTGGAAAATGTTAGAGAAGTAAAAATAGGATGGTTACCCCTATTAAAAAGGGCGTTGATTATTAATATATGGGTTATAACAATAATGGGTATGCGATCACTCAATTCCATGACAAGGAAGTATATTTCTCTGTGTTAGATCATTAATTTTTTAGACAATAGATTGTCATCTCACTAGAAGATTAGTCATAGTAAATGGTTACATATAATATTTATCACTTTTTATTTCTTGATTCTTGGTAGCTAGACATTGATAATAATTAATACTTCTAATAAAAGAGAATTCTCTTTACATGTGCATTTGTCAGTGTTGTTTCCATATTAATTAACCCTTTTTTATAAATAGTGTCTTGTGTGTCTTTCTGTTGGATTTCTTTGCCTTTATGTTTATCCTTTGGGAGAGGATGTTGTGTCCTTGACCTTAAAATGATCTATTTAGTATGTATCAAGGTCATAAAGATAATCCAAGAATCATCATCATTGATCGGATTTAAATTTAAAAGTTTCAAAAACCCATCTAACATATCAAATTTATCATCTTCACTATCATATAAATCTATATTTGATCCATTTTGTTAATCAAGATCAATTAGTAAAATGGGAATGTCCTCATAATTAATTTATATATTTCCCCCTACTTGTTTTTATATATGATTTAGTTTATTTATGGCCATGTGTAAGTTCTATTTCATAAGGATATGTAGCTCAAATCTCCTTATTCAATTTTATTTTGTGAAATGCATATTGTTTCTTTTTATATTGACAAAATAGTATTATGTGGATATTGCAAAAATACATACTTCTCTTAATGAATTTTTATTTTCATAACCTCTTTATTAATATATCTATCTTCTATGATAGAAAAAATTATATTATACGATCTCGTTATGTTTATATTATATATGTGTTTTAGGTGTAGGTACCCATTTAGATTTACATAATCAAGGTGACCAAATACAAGAGGCTCCATTATGAGATACATTGCTTATAAGAGGTTGATAAAGCAATAAATCTTGAGAAGAACCCTCATGGAAGATTGCAACCTCCATAAACTCTGTGAAAATGAGAGGGTGATCTATCAAAATATTGTGTATCAAAGAAAATAATACCCTCATGCTTTTAGAGTTATTGTATCTTTGATTATAAAGAATAAAAATCACTGTCATGATGCCCATTGACTCTAAGGTAATTACAAAATGATTTTCCTTTTATTCCATCAACCCTATGAAGGGGATACTTTATTTTATTTATTTTCATTAAATTATTTAAAGATGATGTCCTACTAAGAATCCAAATATATATTAAAAATTGATTACTAAATAAATATTTTCAAAATACTTTTAAAATGTTAAAAATTTAGGTACGTTGTTGATGCACTCCACCTTAATATATTTCAGATATTAAAAATATGTGTTTTCTAATTTTATAAATGTTTGGGCATGTTCTGATTGTGAGACATATTTTTTGGTTAAGCAAAAAGGAAAAAAGTAAGACATAGTTATATACTTTGACAATTTAAATAATATGGTAAAAAATATTAATTATTTATCGAGTAGATCATATAGAATACCATGTACTGTATAATTCTTGGAAAACCAAAGAGGTTTTTTATTATGTGTTTGCATTAGTAAATGAGATTGATTTCTTGTACTTGAATTAACATATTTATCATGTATATTGTTTGTATCACACTTTTTCCCTTTTGTTGGCATGTTGTGTTCTAGGTGTTGTCATTGATGTAAAACCCCATTAATGACCAATCGGATGATGGTGAAGTTTCAGAGGATGCTTATTAGGTGGATGATATAGTGTTTGAGGTATGTTCATGGTTGTATAAGTTGATTCAGTGAGATTGGATTTTTCTAGCAAGCCTTATCAAGTGACCTAGCTAGCCTAGGTGATGGTGCATGGTGGTATAAGTTGTTTTATGACTTTAAGAGAATGGTAGCAGCATGGAGAGAATGTTTTGGGGGTGTTTAGGAACTCACATGATTTTCAAGGTATAGATACATGTTGAACACCAAGATTAAGGTGTTCATCTAGACAAGGTCTAGGTGATTAGAGGCATGCGGTTGATTTATGGAGCTAATTGAGCTCTTCAAAGCATGTTAATATGTCATATATGTTGTTTCAAGTATGTTAGGACCTTGTGAAGATGTTTCATGTTGAGTTATAATGTTAGTTAAGTTGATCCTAGCCTAAACCATGTAAAACCCCAAGGACTAGTCATGAAAATGAGATGGGATGAGAATATGGAGAACTATTTGAGTTATGATAATTATTGGAGATGATTCAAAGAGGTGTCCTATAGGTGTAGGAAAAATATGGAGTCATTCTGAAGATTATTTTGCAAGATAAGTTGTTATTGGTAAAACAGGGTCAAGAAGAAGGTCATTTCCAACTAAAAATACACCTTCTAATGCTCACCCTTAATTGTGTGCTTTGCATGGGACCTTGTGGATTTCAGGGATGTTCTCAGATTGAGTCTAGAAGGTTTTAAAAAAATAATGAGGTAAATGGCTTTTGTGTGCTTAAAACCCTAGCCCAAAAGAGGTAGGAGAGATATTTCCCAAAAGTGTCCAAAATTGATTTTTAGTGCTATTATGATGATTGGATGGTTTAAATGAATCATTTATATTTCTAGAGAGGTATGGTAGAGTATGTGGTGATGAGTGAACCCAACTCAAACAGGTATGTTTCTGAAAATTTTATTTTGGGACAAGGTTTCCAAAATAGTTGCAAAATAAATGGACGTTGTTTTTAGTATGGGATTTTTTTATTATCGTCCATGGTGTTTTTAGGTCATGGTGATGCTTCTAAATAGAAAAATTTACCCTATGTGTGAAGACTAGTAAAAGGGCAGTTTTTAGGAAGTTCCAGGGAGTTTACAGAGATCGTATGGGTTGAAGGCCCTCCACTTGAGTTTGGAAGGAGTTAAAATATGTTATGGAAATAGGATTCAGTGAGAGTTCCAATGTATAGGTTTTTTCTCATGATTATGAGGTTTGATGGGTTATTCAAGTCAATTTGTGAGGAAGAAGATCGTTGGTTTTCCAGGACAAGATTGCTTGAGCTAAAAGAATGAAGTCAATGAGGAATGATATGTATTAGATTATGATTTATATCAGTTAAAAAGTGAAAAGGGTTGAGTTTTTTTCCTAGTGAAGGAATTTTAAGGTATTGGAAGTGGTAGAAAGGGTGCACAGTAGTTGAATTTGTGAATCTTCTTTCTAGACAACTTAGTTTGGTAAAGAGGAAAGTACTTGTGGTTTGAACACATGGATGTTTCATGAGCTCTAACATGCATGGATGTGATTTAAAGGTCTTTTTGATTAAATATATTATTTAGATTCCAGATGCCCAAAGGTGAAGACAGTGTGCTGGAAGTAGTTGTTTAGTGGAGGATATGAGGCTTTTGAGTTGTGTTATGAATTATTTGATTCGTCAAAGATAATTAATGACCATGGATGATTTTTTTATGCCATAATACAAATTTTTGATGAATTTAATATCTTGAATAATCATTATGTTTGTGTTAGTTTATTTTAATCATTCTAGTGATGGGGTTTTGAGCTTGTTTTGTGCAAGTTGAGTGGTTTTTGGCATGGATGGCATATATGGGAAATATGTGAATGTTTTAATGATTCAATTGGGATTTTTTAATGTTTCATTGTTCTAACCAAAGGAGAGAAAATTAATTGTTGTGTGTTCGAATCAAGATAAGGATATAAAAGTGATGATTTGGGTGTAAATTTTAACTAGTGTGATAGAGGGAAAAACTGCAACCTATGTGAGTATGTGTTATAGGTACCAAGGAATGTTTTGAGAGATGATAGAGTTTATGAAAGGTTGAATAATTATTCGAAGAGTGTTTTCAAGAGGTTTAAGCAAAGATAAGTTGAGAAAGTGAAGGAAATAGTGAATTCAAGAAGCTAGGGTTTGAAGGTGTATGTGTTGAATAGGTGATCTCAATCAGTTGTGGAAGCAACAAAGATATTAGATATATTCTTCAAAGACGGTTGAGTGGATTTTTGATCATCTTTTGGGGTTGTATCCTCATTTTCGATTTGGTTCTTCACTAAACTAGGGGTTGGTGCTCCTTATGAAGTTGGTGCTTCACTAAATACTTTTGATTTGAGTAATATAATCAGAAGCTTATGTGGGTTTTATTCCCCTTAAGGGTTTCCTACTTATATATTTTGTTTTGGTGTTGTCTCTCTTATCCATGGTTAATTAAACACATGTTATATGATGTTGTGCACACATTAATGGATGGTTAATTGGTTTATGGTTTAAGTAAGCAATATAAAATTGAATTAAGTTTGTAAGGAATGATTCACCCTCCCCCTCTCAGTCTATTTTACTTCCAGCAATTGGTATCAGACTAGGTCTTTTTGGAGAAGTTTTATCACTTGAATGGAGATCCTTTGAAACACAAAAATGGTGATTTAGTAGAGTGGTTCTCTACTAGAAATGTGCCTTTTTTATTGGAGTGAATTATGTTTTATTGAGTTTGTAGACACAAAATCACGTACTTAATAATATTATTATACTGTCAAGTATGTTATTTTATATATGGTTCTTATGTATGAAAAGTAATCACTAATGACCCATCCCATAGTCCATCCATTTTTCATGTTGGTATTTTCTACTAATAGTCTTGCACACTTGGAATTCATACACAAAATTCTGGTTAGGTCTCATGGATATCTATTAGCTATCACTCATTCATCGTCATTTGTCTTTTGACACTAACGTCCAGGGCTGGAAAGTAACTTCAGGTGCTGATGTCCATCTTGGGTGCCCTTTTCCTATTTAATTTTAATCCTTTTTTTTACATTTGGTGTTGTTATTTCCTATTTTTCCTCTCATCGCCTGAGGCACTAGTCGACATGTTAGGTAATTAGTGTTGAAATTCGAACAAGAGATACCTATATAAACACAACATACATACCATTATATGCACTATTATTATCAAGGGATATTTATCTACATAGAGAAAGGGATTGTATTTGGGCCATAAATTTACATACAAACTCCATAAGAAGAGGAGTTCATTCTATTACATCAACACATTTGAATTTTTATCTAGCTATTTCCTACTATCTTGGCATCATTTGCATAAGGGATACTTAGGAGCACTACTGCACACAAAAGCACACAGAACTACATTAGGTCATAAATGTAGTGCAGCACTCAGTTGTATGTCCACCATTATGGCGGAAGAGGATAGTTTGACCCCTCATTTTGTATCTTTCTTTTTTGAGGATTTGATGTCTATTTTAAGGTTTTACAAGTGATTCCTTAATTGCAGGTTTTCAAATACCTCGGTGATCCAAGGGTGACATACATGCGATAAAATGTGAATAAGTGCAAAAACCTAACAACCATATTGGAATCAAGTTCTAATCTTCATATCGGGGCACCCACGAGCGCCCTCATCCCTCTCCAGGCACCCCTAGTCTAGCTAGTTCCGCATATGCTGCATTTATTTATGGTTTTTTGTGACATTCTGTTATTCTATTTCATCATACCTCTCAGTCTAAGGTCATTATGAGGTAAGCAGGATCAAGGTTAGCACCTTATCCTTTTCATCTCCTTTTATTTATAAAATCAAATAAATTGTTTAGCATTCATGTTTTTGCTTATCATTTATATCATAGTTGTACATTTAGATTCATATAAAATAATCAGATTTTATTGAATCATTTTCGTGAACCCATAGATTAGAACTATTTTCTCTAGTTTCTACTACCAAACCCTAATGGCTAAGGATAGCTCATCTTGGCTATTCATGCCTCATGTGAGTTTTAATCCTATTTATGATGAGGCAACCATGGTCTATTTTTCTGCCCTATATCGTGATGTTACTCTTTCGTATGATACTCAACAACAACTCTTAGCTAATGACTATTGTGTACCTACTAGATTTGATAATTCTACTATTGGAATTGTTTCTGATTCAATGATCTTTACTCGTTGAACACCTTTTTTATATAGTTAGTTTTACCCCTCCTATAATTTCTAATGAGAACTTAGATGATGATATTATTAATTTCATACTAGGTCTTGATCATAAAAAACATGTGCATAATGATTCTTATACTAGTCACAATGATACTCTACTTACATCTCATTCCTCTCCTCTTTTTAAAAAAGCTAGTGATCCTACTACTTCATTCTATGTTGATGTTACAATTAATGATATTATTCTATCTGAATATTTTCTTTATATTGATGACACACTTGATATTCATGATTCCACTTCTTTTCATACTGCTAAGTGTGAATTCCCTACTCCACTATCATCATCTTTTGAGGTTATATCTAATAGCATGAATGAATCATCTCCTATAGTATTTCATATCCTCCTATCACTTCATCCCCTTATGTTAATTCGTCTCTTCCTATCACTTCATCTCCTTCTTTTGGTTTGTCTCCTCCCATCACTTCATCTCCATCTATTAGTCCATCTTCACCTACCATCTCATCTCCATATCCTACAAATATTTATGATGCTAGTCCTATGACTTATAAGGATGATCCATTTCCTTTTCCATCTATTACTTCTTCAGCACCACTATGTAGTGTGCCCTTAGTATCAGATTCCCCTATCTCTCCTCTTGATATTTCTATGATTACTCATAATGTAAAATTACAACCACTTAACACATTAATACCATCCTCCACTATTCCTTCACAGGATATCATGTCCCTTATGCATGTTGTTATTCACTTACAATCTCAGGTCCAATATATCACATTAGAGAGAAAGGTCTATTACACTTCCATTAATAATAATTCATTGCATGAAAATCTTATTCCCAAAATGATTCACAGCTCAGCATTTCCTAAGGATTTTTTTATGCCTAAATTTTAATGTTTTGATGCTACTAAAAACCCATACTTGCATCTCAAGCACTATTGTCTGGATATGTCTTCATATTCCAATGATAAATTATTACTTAAATAATTTTTCCATAGTCACATAGATGACACTCTCTAATGGTACACACATCTACCCTTTGGATCTATTAGTACCTATTGTGAGATGGAAGAATTTTTTTTCATTGATTCATAGTCAGAAATGGCCCTCAAGTCATAAATGATATTTTACCTAGCTTACATCAGATAATAACCAAACCTATCATTGATTACATTTTACGATTCAATTCTTGCATGCACCAACTAGAATTTTAATCTATTGAATTAGAGAATAAGCTTATCTTCTATTGCTTTTTGATTCCTCCCTTAAAACAATGATTGCAATATGAAACATGTGAATCATTCACGCTTTTATGCTATAAGCTCATTGATTTACAATAATATGTCATAGATACACATGTTATAGACACTCCTATTACTACTACTGCTACATTGTCTAATTATTCTCCATTCCCATCTATTGAGTGTCCTACATAATCTCCATATCCTCCACCTCAAAAGAAATTTTAGACTACCCCATTATCGACATGTCCTCCATCTCCTACTCCACGTCAAGATACACCTCATAATTCTACACCTATTTCGTGAGGACCATTAAATTTTTCACATCACACTAGACCCAATGATGTGCTACGTGCCTTTTTCCACAAGAATTTAATCCGCTTACCTTCTAATCAAAACCATCCACCACATTACTTGCAACATCAATGTGATAGACCTTACTATAACTATCACTGTATCACTGGCCATACAGACAATGAATGTTATTCCCTTCATGATCGCTTGCAAAAATTAGAAGATAAGGGAATCATTTCCTTTTTCTCTCACTCACATGAGTGGTCTATATCTCCACTCCCTCATAAAATATTTTTTACTTTGGTTGAGTTATCTCCTTCAGCTAGTTCTAAGGTCATTTTCCATCCACCACCATAGGTCATCACTCATGCATGCTATTCATCTCATCTGCCATTTCATGATACCAATGCACATTTTCTTCCTCAGCCCTTCGCATTTACACTTCCCACCACCACTTCACCCATCATTGGTGTCGTTCCACATGAAATTAAATTCATCTCATACACTCATGTTGTTTTCATCCCACATGATTCTACCACTTCACGCTGACTTGGTATTTGTTAGGTGATTTCTATCACTTTACCCCCCGATGACACACTCCTATTCTTACGATTATTACATGACATTTGAGGTATATGTTACAAAAAGAACCTCTCTTCACGTGTTTTCTGGATTGATATAACACACATTAATGACCCATTTCCTAATCACACACCTTTCCTTTATTTTTCATTCCAGGCTACTGAGGGGTCTTAAATAAATGAACCCCATCATCCATACGCTAGGAAAAATTGCTACTCTTCCCCCTCTTCATCATACTAAAATTAACTTCACTACACTATTACAACCATCTCATAATTTTCCACATTATTCAATTTTACTTTATCCTCCATTACAATATTACTCGTCTGGCCCTGGAGGTACTAGTTGCTCTATTGTGGGCCATGGTCTTTCTCCAGCCATCCTCGGTGCCCTAATAGCTCTAACTCATATATATGGATCTGGGGGCATGTTTTGGACCATGCAAAACTATTGTGAAACCCGTTCAACCCAAAATACCTCGATCAACCCTAGAAAATAATCTTCTAACCATATAGTAAGATGTACACATCATAGCTCCACCACATCCTCTGTCTAACCTCTATAGTCTCGATATGGCCTCTACTCCCATGCAATCTACCATATCTCTATAGTTATCTGTGTTCATCCTCCTACCTCGTACACCAACCCACCTACTTATAAATATATCTGGTCTCGCCCACTCTTCGTGTGGCCCACCAACTAGCCTTATTATTTCAATATACTCATAGGCCCATACATGTAACAATGTCATAGCTCCAATGCCACCCCTATGCTCCTACTGTGTAGATTTGTATAGATCCATATATATGTGGGCCTATACACATTGTTCCCATACATACCTAGTGTTTTCCCACTCTATCAGGAGACATATATCATGCATCTTATATAAGATACCTACACCACCACCCTCCATGGCAATAAAATTCCATAATCATAGAACCCCTAATCTTAGAATAGAATATATTCTAATATGAGCCTCATTAGGAACTCAAGTGCCCAAAAAGTATTGTCATGAGGCCCTCATCTGTTTCTACATATATCATTCATTACCATAATATGTACCCTCTCACCCATAATAGGTAATCTTTGTATGTGATACACGTCCTCTAGTGTGAGTTTCATCTCCCTTGTAGGTAACCAAAATGTGCAAGTATCTGTACACCACCTCTCACATAAAGATGTAATTATAAGGATATTTTAGGGCACATCCTCCATCCTTGTTATGTGATGCAGGCCAGCATGGTCCAAAACATTCCACTCATCATATGAAAAAATCAATCCGAGAAAAGTAATCAAATGGAATCCACCAAGAAACTCTCTTGAATGGATATCCCTCTACACACCACAAAGCAATAACAAAAAAAACATTAGCACATCATACATATATAAAAATACATCAACACACATAAAATTTCACATTTACATCACCCTAGCCTTGACTCACGCTCTCTAGACATGAGCACCCACAAACAAGAGTAGGGAACCTTGAACTAAGACACTAATGACCGTGTCTGGGTGCCCCTATCCTAAAGGCTATTAGTGCCTTCACCCTCTGGGTCCAAAACACTGAGAAATTCAATGACACATATTTCACAAAAATTCATTAAAAACAACTAATATCACCATATCTTCCAAAATAAATTATGCTTACCAACTCTGTCATCATGTGTAACGTCATAGTCATATCCACCATCTTGAATCAACTCTTTCATGATTCTCTAACTTTTGGAATCCTTACACACTCAGACCTCACTATCACACTCACAAAAGAAAAATGAGTTACTTATTCACTTTTTACACTACTATTTATAGCAACTTTATAATTATTCACTTTATTGTGGTCATTCACCATGTTCATTCTCTGAACTAATTCACATCGCATGGTTTCAGTTATATCTCGAGCATGCTTACTCTAATTTTCATCTTATTTATAGAATTATATTCAGAATTCTACCTACTACCGTATTGTACATATGTCACACACATTCTATTCCTATTCACCATCATTTACACTCAATATAAACAACATTTTGCGATATATATCCCATATTCATCATTAGATAATTTCACATTTACTTTTGGATCAAAATTCATTCTCATCATCAATCCCCCTTTCGCCAAAAGGTGGGAATAAAATTGGGTTCATCCTATAATTCACCTTACTCCATTATTCAAAAAAAATTGCTAACACACCATTATACACCGTACAACATGTCACATCACTTTTTATCGATTCCCCCTAATGACCTAACCTAGGGGCAACAAGCGTAAAATATCTCCATGACTAATCAACCAATAAAAAAATCACATATATTCAACTTGCGATAATGTAAATTTCACCAACACATTATCAAATTGACACAACACAATGTATGTATCCTGTCAGATGACCTAACTTAGGAGGTATATCATGATGTTCCTAGATGGCCTAACATGGGAAATTACTTTACATTTTGTGACTGCTTCTAGATGACCTAACATGGAAGCAATACATTTCAACAATACAAATTTCAATCATATCAACCAATCGACATGAACATAGAACATTTATCCTTCCAAATGACCTAACTTGGGAGTTACATCACCATTTTTTCCAGATAACCTAACATGGGAAGTTATTCTACATTTTGTGATTTATTCTAGATGACCTAATGTGGAACCCACCACACACACATTACAGTGACACCCTTAGAGTGGGGGCAATACGATGTCATTTCCTTTCCTATACTAATCATATATGGGTTATCAAATTTGATCAAAAATTGGATCCAAAATCAACAAAAATTGATTTGTCTTTTTCTCCAGTGGCTAGGTATATTGAGGATGTGGTTAAAGTTGGAGAGACACAGGACTACTCTCCCTATACCATTCCTCTTGCGGTAGGACACCCAAATCCTTAGTTTTTCACATATACACATGCACAATTGGGTTAGGAATTGATCACTCCCTTCCCCATCACATCTCCATTAGCAAAACAATATTCCAATCTCTAATCATTCACTATCGACATCATCTATTTCACTTAGTGCTTCTCATGATGGTAATATGTACCTCTTCATACTGCATGGATTAACACGTTGATCCATGGTTCACCATGCTATATGTTCTCACTCGGCATGTACTTCTACTACACTCTTTACATAATTATGTGACATGGGCTTCTCCAAAATTGTAAGGTATACATCTCTATCTACGTTATTTTACTGATCTTTTTCTCACCAACATAAAGTGGGGCCAAATGTAGACACAAAATCACTCACTCACTACTATTATTATATCGCCAAGTATGTATTTTTAAATGCACATCTTGCATAATAAAATTACTCACTAATGGCCCATTCCATAGTCCATCCATTTTTCTTATTGGTCTTTACTTTTGATTTTTTTTCACACTTGTCACTCATACACACAATTATGGTCAGGTCTTAGGGATCCCTATCTATCAGTTATCACTCATTTATCATCATTTATCTTTGGTCACTAGCGCCCAGGGATGGAAAGTAACACTAGGTGTTACTATCCATCATGGGAGCCCTTTTTCTCTTTAAGTTTGATCCTATTTTTGAGATTTGGGGTCGGAAATTTTGATTTTCCATCTCATCTCCCGAGGTACTAGTTGGCATCTCGAGTCATTAGTGTTGTACTTCGAACAAGATATCCGTATATAAACACAACATACATACCATTATATGGGAAGACTATTATTATCAAGGGTTTCCTATCTACGTAGAGCAGGGGACTACATCTGAGCCATTATTCTACATACACACTGCATTAGAAGGGGAGTTCTTTCTATTCCATCCGCACTTTTATATTTTTATCTAACTATTTCCCACTATCTTGATGTCATTAGTGTGAGGGTGACCCAGGATCGCTATTGCACAAAAAATCACATAGAACTACATTGGGTCTAAGATATAGTGTAGTGCTCGATTATAATTCCACCATTATGGTGGTTGAGGATAGTCTGACCCCTCATTTTGCATCTTTAATTTTTTAGGATTTTATGTTTATTTGATGGTTTTGTACATTATTTCTTCATTGCAGGTTTTCAAATACCTGGGAGATCCAAGTGCAGCATACACGTGATAAAAGGTGAACAAGTGAAAAACCCTAGCGGCCATATCGAAATCAAGTTCTAACCTTTTTTGTAGACCAGGGCACCCAAAAACAAGACCAAGGAGCCCATGGATGCCCACATCCCTCTCTAGGTTCCCCAGTCCAGCTAGTTCTACCTCTGTTGAATTTTTTGGTTCATTGAGATGGTATATAACTCTTTTTCATCATACCTCTTAGCCCTAGGTCATTGCAAGGTAAGAAAGATCAAGGTTGGTACCTTATCCTTCTCATTTCCTTTTATTGATAAAATCAAAGAAAGTGTTTAACATTCATATTTTATTACATATCATTTATATCATAGTTGTACATTTAGATTCATATAAAATAATCTTATTTTATTGAATCTGATTTTTAGGATGAAGACTCATATCTTATCACTAGTGTTTGATATTTGGCAAGTGTTATAATAAGGTTATATTGTGCTTACTACACCTCCAACTAGTAATGTAGATAAGAAAGCATGTAATGACAATTCAAAGGTGTTGAATGTTATCTTGTGTGGTTTAGGATAATCTAAATTGGTAAGTTTAATGCATTGAAATTCAAAAAAATAAGCATGGGATAAACTTCAGGTCCTGTATGAAGGATACAAAAAGGTAAATATAGCTAAGCTTCATACTTTTAGAAACTATTTTCAAGGTCTTAAGATGAGTGATGATGAGTCTATTGCTTAGGGTTGAAAAAACTGTCAACACCATGAAATGTTTAAGAGAAGATGTGAAAGAAGAAGTTATAATCCAAAAGGTATTGAGATCCCTAACTCTTAGGATTGATTCCAAAGTATCTACTATTGAAGAGGCCAAGGATTTGACTCCTTTGAATATGGTTGAATTACATTGGAATTTTACTACCTATGAAATAAGATTTGTTGACTCCAAACCAGGTAAGAAAGAGATTGCTTTCAATTCTAAAATGAAGATGTAAGAAATTCAAGGAGGTTCATAATGCTGCTGAAATTGAATATGAATAACTCTTTGCAATGATTTCTAAGAGATTAAATGTTGGATCAGGTAAGTAAAAAGGTAAAATTCCATTTAAGTGTTTCAATTGTGGTGAAGTAGGTCACTTTATTGTTAAGTGTCCTCATAGGCATGAAAGGGAAGGTGATGAAGAACATAAGGATGATCATGATAAGAAGAAGTATAAGTTTAGTAAAGGTAAGAATAACTTCAAGAGATTTGACTATACAAAGAAGAGAAAAGGAATATTTCACTCAAAGGAATAAGATTATTTATATAATGCTAGTAGTGGTGTTTCAGATTATGAGTTTCAATCTGATCAAGAAAATGATGGAAATGAGGTATTGTTCATGACTAAATATTTCATGAGATCTACTAGTAGTAGTTCTTCATTATTATGTGATTTCATACCAGGTTACAATAGATATTCAAAGGAAGAATATTTTTGATGTAGATGATCTAGAATGTATTCAAAATGAGTTAAGGCATGCTGAAAAGAAGAACATGAAGTTGAGTTTTTAGGTCAAAAATTATGAAAATAAGATTCATAATCTAGAAGAAAAGTATAAATTTGAATCAAGTAAGCTAAATGAGTCAATTAGATTGTTAGAAGAAAAGGTAAAGTACCTTATTTAAATTTTGTAAGACAAAGAAAGTATGTGCTCAAAATTTGAATAAGATATATATTTTTAAAGGGCATAGCTATTAGAGGCTAATAATAATGCAAAATCCTTTTAGAAGTTTGAGAGAAGAACCAAGGATCTAGATGATCTTCTTGGAAAATAGATAACAATAGGTGGCAAAGTTGCATTGGGGTTTAATAATGACCTCAAGGGAGAAGAAAAGATGCAATAAGATTGTGTTCCAAGAAATAAGGATGAAGAATCAAGTCTCAAGGAAGGAAGGAAGGATATTATCATCAAAGAAAATTTTAAGACAAAGTAAATTAGTACCCTAATGCCTTAAGGTATGAAATATATTTCAATGGTTATTATTTTACTTGTAATGTAATTTGTCATAGGAAAAAGGAGTGTAGAAGGTCTACTAGAGATGATCATCCATGGAGAGATAGTATGATCGAGCAAGCTAAGAGTGTGGTATGCTATAATTGCAATGAGAAAGGGCATGTTGCTAGATATTGTTTGTATGATCCACCTAGTCAATTTGAATACTACAAAGGAAAGAGTTTAGTATTTTGTTATAATTGTAATGGAGTTGGTCATGTCTCTAGAAAATATTACCATGTCTGCTAAAGGAAATATAAAATATTTAAATGTTCTAAGGTGTAAGAAATAAGACTCCAGAGGTATAAGATGCATGTTAATAGAGAAAGAAAGATATATGAGCCTAGAAAGATCAACAATGGTCCACAAAGACATGATGTGAATGATAGAAAGAGTGATTCTCAAGGTACCTATCATAAGTAACGAGATAGAGGTAATTTTCAAATGTCCAATAAGGCTTGGGACATATTCAAGTATTTCTTCTAGAAAAATCATGGTGTCATATGCCTTTACTAGGATTTTTAGAGGTTTATTGGGTCATATGAAGCATTGGAGTAAGGGGGAGATGTCTAAGTTGATGTGCATCTCCTCCAAGGTGTCAAGGTATATTGTCTCAAACTTCTAAGAATGTTTTGAGGTCCCTCTTGGCTTGTCAAATTGTAAAATTGGTATTGTATCTATCAAAAGTCTGAGTTTGTATAGTTATGTTCTCAAGTTTGTGTGTGTGTATCTTAACACTATGTCGTGATGTTTGTTTATTTATTTTTGATTAGTGGTAAAAAGAGGGTTAAGGGGGCCCTACCCCATACATCAAGAAAGCTCAATGAGAGTAGATAAAGACAATTACAATAACATCAAAAAACCATAGTATAAAATTTCATAGTAATAAGAGCACTTAGGAGCCCATATCGTGATACTAACAGCAACAAAAAACCATAGTGAAACTAACAACATCTAAGGAACTAACATCCATAGATAGAGATAGTGAAAAAATAGATCAACCTACACCAAAGTCATTTGTAGGCTTTTTCAAGCCCCTCTAGCACCTTAGCCCATTCTTTTGCAAGAGCATCAATATTAATAGCCAAAGATCCTAGGTCTAAACCATCCAGGGTCACCTTTTGTTTCCTTCCTTGACTATCCACAACACAATAAGAATTGGCAAGCTACCCCAAAGTTTGAAGGTGTAGCAGGGTCAACTTAACAGTCACGATGCTCCTTTCCATATAGCTATGGAGGATAGATTTTACCTTATCCATGTCCTTGGTTAAGGCCCCAAAGTTGGCCTTTAGGATCTCGATCTTGCCACCCTACCCATTGCTAACAGCTTCCTACACCTAGTCCTTCATCTTGTGCCAATCATTAAAAAGAAACTAGACCGAGCTCTTAGTGAGCCACATGCCCCCCTTGAGCTCATCGATATCATCCACCATCCTGGCCAAGTGATTGTCCCCTTTGATCAGGCTGACATGACCCATAGCCTCATAGTGTTGTTCCAATTGAGCATTTATAGGAGTCATGCAACCCTATTTGCTAGACTTGCCCTTAGTTTTTCGCTCAGTTCTTAAGGTATGCTTAGATTTAAGATCCTTTAGGTTTTGGGCCATGACCACCTTCACCTCATCCTCTTTCATGTCATCATCTAGAGAATCTTCATAATTGCTCAAATCCTCCTCCTCTGAATCAAACCCGGAACTGTCCGCATAAGCTTCTAAATCTAGCTTGGGGGCACTAGTTTTGTCAATGTCTAGGGCCGCCCTTTTGACAAGGGAAAGGATAAATCCCTGGTGGAGAGGGATAGAGATCCTACGCATTTTATACTGCGAAACAGAGGCACACAAAGAACGATACAAGAAATAGGGAAAACTAAAATCCTACCCCCGTCTAAAATGGTTTATCATTGGGAGGTGGTAAGTGTAAATACATTTGTGGCAGCCTTCTAGGGTTAAGAATTGAATTAAGGTGAGAGCCACCTCATCATATGGATTAGGTAAATACATTCTAAGGTAGCCAAAAAAATGGGAGGTGAGATTCTCATTACCTTTAAGAAACATATTCAGTTCTTCAGAGGCTTCCTTCTTCGGTTTGTAGACCTCCCTCCCCACCATTGGAATGCCCATAACTTTAGCCACCAAAGCCATAGTTATCTATAGACTGATCCCCTTCATCTTAACAACAACACCCTTTTTTGTCACTTTCCATGTGCTAGCAAAGTCTTTGTTGAGATTCTTATAGTGCCCTTCAAAGATTTATCAAACAAGGAAATAGCTTTGGGAGTGTTGGTTGGATATTTTGTCAAACCAAAATATGAGGTTCAACCACAGTACATGGGATTAAATCCCTCCTCAAAGACAGATGAGGCTGCCTGTTTATTGCTAATCTAAAACACAGTAAATAATATATACAATATTCACACTAATCTAACCATTGGGGGTTGGGATGAAATCCTGAAATCCACATTCACACGATTCAAGGATATTGCTTTCGTAAGTGAAATAGGTTAGAAACTGTTACAGTGAAAGAAGCACGATAGAAAAGAAATGGGAGAAACATATTTTCTTTTGAGTAAACACAGAGCACAAAATAATCATACGAGTTTTAGATCACAGATATAGCGTCCCAGATAATTAGAAACACTGAGATTCTATGCAAAGAATAGCTTTAAGATCATGAACATAAGAACACTGTCTTAAATAAGATATATTTCACAACACAAAGTCTGCAAAACAATATCAACTTCTATTCTTCAAAATGATTGAAAGAAAACACAAAGTTTTTCTCCTTTCCAATAGCCTCTTAATGCTTCAAAAATTCTCGACCCTTTAGAATGCATAAGCATCCCTTATTTATAACAAAATAAGCTAGAGATAAAATAGGACAGATCCTGAAAAGTAGCATGCTAACTAGAGTTCATCTTTGCATGATTCTCACGCAGGAGATCAAGTCAAAGTATGAATTAAAAATAATGACAAAACGGAAATAAAAGATATGTCATTCTAAAAATAGAAATGTCATGGGAGGTTGGAACTTAATCTGAGTCATCATCTTTTGATTCTTCTTCTTTCTCTTCCTCCAGCTGAGACTGTTTGTTCCGGAACTCTTGGAACTTCCGAATAATGCCTTGCATTTCATTTTCCTCAGGTGCAGTGGAATGATCATTCCACATTTCGCAGGTCTCATGGATATCACTGGCACTGCCGGGAAGCTTTTTCAACCTTTTGCTGAGCTTTCTTAAGGCCTCCAACGTATGTTCAATCCTCACAAACTGACCAATGACTTCAAGGTCGAATCCATCTACAGGTTCATGCCGAACAGTATCTTGAACTTGTTTGAAGAGATCATCTGCTGATAGGGCACTTGAGTTCCCAACTGACACCTTTGGACAAATCTTAAGCAATTCTTCTTCCAGATCACTTTTCCCATCGATCAATTTATCTCTTGATTCTCTCAACTTGCTGCAGGCTTCGTTGAGGATCTTTACTCTGAACTTGATGGCCTTGATCAGTTAAAAGTGTTTATCTGTATGTGGAAGAATGCCTTCTTCTACCAAGAGATGTGCTGGTATTTGCTTTAGCACTTGGAGAGCTTCACAAGTCAAATCAAGCTGTCCAAGTTCTTCAGTGAATTCCTCATCCATCTTCTCTCCTTCCTTCTGAATCTCTACCAAGGACTGATGAACTTTCACCACGTCTTGAATTACTTCCTTCCCTTGTTGGAGCAACTTTTGGATCCATTCGTCAACCACTCTTCCTTTTTTGGCAATCTTCTCAATCATAGGCACCGATGAGAAATCAAATCCGGCAGAAGCAGAAGCAGAAGAAGGTGGTATGGATTCAAGGGGTTTTGAGAGTTTGATCAAAACCTCTGTCAACTGCTCCACTTTTTCCTTAAGCTCATTTCTGTTGTCCTTTGTTTCTTTCAACTTTTGGCACAGGACGTATATGGAATCCTTTGCATCTTGTTGCACCCCTTTTGCTGTTACTTTCCCTAGAGACACCCTAGTTACCTGGTAATCAGCAGTTGTTACATCATCTCTTGTTTTGTCAGCTGAGGGAGTGGCAATCTCTGCGAACTTATCTCCTGAAGCATCCACCAAAACCCTTGAAACTGTTTTGGGTTTCTTGGCTGATCTTGCAGTAGAAGCCTTGAGTGAGCTGAAATCAAAGGCTGGTAGGGGTACAATCACTTTCCTCTTCCTCAGAGTTTGCTTGAGTAGCCATTGTGGAGTATCAGAGGAAATAGCCAATGTTGTAGTAACTGGTATTCTACTCTCAAGGGGAGCAGATTCTACTATTGGAGGGGGAACAGTAGTCAACGTGGTAGTAGGTGCAATGAATAGAGGCACAGGTTGTGGGGGAGTGTTGGTGATCACTTGGGTTCCAGCAGAGAGGGGTGAGAGCCCGGAGAAAATATTGGCCATACTTGAAGAAGTGGATGGGGAATGAGTAGGCTGGAGTAGTTGTTGAGGGGGAGGCACAGATTCAGTTTCCAAAGCCTGAGATGCAAGAGACAAAGTTTCTTCAATTTGATAATCAGCAAATGATGAAGTCAAGAGATAGCTTCCTCCTTCTTTCAAATTAATTTCTCCTATTTCTGGTGGTGTTGGTGATTCTGGCACAACCACCGTTTCAGCTGGAGAGATAATTGAAGAGATTGGTCTTTCTTTCCTCTTCTTGGGAATCTTGATTTTTATAGACCCCCCAGTAGATTCCTTATCCTTCTTCTTTTTGGAGGGCCCCGCCTCAGAAGCAGCCAATTTTGGAAACTTGTCATCCTTAAAATTCATCCCCCAAGAGGAGAGCCATTTCTTTGTACGAGCCAGAATTAGGGCTGACCTATCGGTGATAGAGGATTTTTCACTGGCTGACCAATCAATAGGCGGGAAAATGTATCGATCTTCATTAAGCCCATCATAGGACATATCTAACACACTTTCATTGTCAGTTGTGCCATCTGGCAAATCAGAAAGCTCTAGCGTCTGAATCTCATTAATAGTTAACCTACTATTATCTTTTCTGTGAACTGCAACTTCGTTACACAAATCCACCCAGATATCTTCAATGTCAGGCCTATGCAGATGTAGGGCTCCATAGGTTCTAAGTACTCCTCGGATGTCAAAACCATCCCGAGACTTCATATGCTTCTTTAATTTCTCCTGGAGTTCACATTCAACATTTTTGGCCTTTTCCACTGTTGAGTAAGTATATCTCCCAATAGAAATTGGGAAGGATACTGCTGCCTTATGCTTGCTCTGTTGAAATTTGTGAAAATCCAATAGCTGTCTGACCAATTCTATTAGTATCAATCTATCCCCTGGATAGCGAGGCAGACGGAAAGGCTCTCCTGAGTACATGACCGTTCGAAGGTAGGTAAACTTCTTGAACTGTAAGAAGATACATCCCCATTTAGATACCTCAGTCCAAGCTTCGTCTGATACCCTTGTCTTTCTTAGCCCTGGGTTCAGCTGGCAGATGTTCTCGTAGAAAAAGGCTTCATTTACCCTCCTAAAATGATCCTTGGACCCCTTCTTTGTTATTTGAGGATAATACTTATAGACTGGGTTTGTCGTTCTGCTTCTTTTAGTATCCAGTCCGGGATAGCTCCTCATTCCAGCTGCTGCATAGGCCACATATGAGAACATATAAAACTTTCCGGTCGATAGGACCGTCGTCATCTGGGAATCAATTTCATCACTGATAAGGGTCCCCCAGTCAATCCCTTGCTTGTTCTTCTTGATGGTGACCATAAATTGGTACATCCATCCATGAAATAAATTTGATTCCGGCAAGCCAAAAACCCGGCTCAGTAGGGTGATAATATCGTTGATTTCTTGTATGAAATCTGATCTAGGGATAGTTCTTGGAAATCTAGATATTACTGGTTTTGCCTTGACCAAGAACTTCTTATTGACATCCCTAATGCAATTTTCCTGGTTATTGTCCCAGGCCTTCTGAGCCGACTTGATGTCTAGGGCCCCATACTCTTCAAAATTTGGTAGTTTCAGGAGATCATCGAAATAAGCCCCATCTAGTTTGATAACTACTTCACCAGCCTGATTCCTTACGGAACAAGAAGCTGATTCGTAACTGGATGCACACGCGAAAACAAACTTTGGACATTGGGCAGACATGGGAAAGCCTGCTGCTAGGGGCAAGCCACTGCTAGCTAAAGCCATCATCCATGGGGTTTGAGAAGAACTCTTCACCCTATTCCAAAAGTCGTCCATATCAATGTTGCCAAGCTCAGTATCCCTGATATCATAATTACAATCGATATATGACGAGGATTCTGGTTTCTTAAATTTGTATTTCATCCTGCTAGATTTTTCGGCCTTCTCCTGTGATGGACCAGGGTCCGACATGAAGAATGTGGAGGGAGAAAGGCTCGGAACTCAGGTGATGCTGTTCAAACTGGAAATCCCGATTGAATGAATGCGCCGGAAGAAGAGAGGAACCCGACACGTGAAGAAGATGTCGGAAAACTTTGAGAACCCGACAGGTCTGATATGTCAGAATCTTGGTGAAACCCGACACTTGCTTTCAATGGCGAAAACAGGCGGAAACCCAGCACCCACTGTTAATGGCGGAACTTCGAGGAAACCCGGCGCCCACTGTCAATGGCGGAACTTCGAGGAAACCTGGCGCCCACTTTCGATGACGGAACTTAGGAGATGCCCAGCACTTAGTGTTGAGGTCAGAATGTTGAGAAACCCCGTCACTTCGAGCTTCCTTTGTATTTCGGACTTTTGAATCTGCAACACAACCTTCAAAATCCGGGAAACAAAAATAGAGTCTTTCTTGAATTTTCACATATACAACTTCCTTTCTTTTTTCTTATTCATATTCCATACATCATGCATGTAATTAGAATTTGGAAGAAACAACATCAATTGATAATCCCAAAAAGAGAATAAACCCTAAAAACCCAAAACCCTTTCCAAAACAACACAGAAAGAAGAAGGAAGAAAAAACCCTCAACAAATGGCAAGAAATTGGAAAGAAAATACACGCAATCGATTCATAAAAATCAAGAATAAAGAAGGAAAGAAAAATACCTTCAATTCGAGACGGGTAAAATCGAAAACAAACGATCCAGTCTGGTAATGCGAGTTTGCGGGTTTTGGGAGCGGAAGAGCATGCGAAAAAACCATGAATTAAAAATATGAACGGTAAGAATGACGTGGAAATCCGCATATTTATAACAAAATCAGTAATAAATACACTTCAGCTTGGCACGTGCCAACTCACCGACCACTCGGCATGAATGCCATGTCAGCATGTTGGAGGAGTCCGAAAACCCGACACGAGGAGATTTAGTGCATTTCGGGTTTCGGGTTTCGGAAAACATAGAGCACAAAACATGAGGTGCTTCAGGAATGCTCCGATGCATTGAAGCTTCTGAAAACCCGAATACAAAGGAAATGAGAGGAATTCGGGAATCGGAGAACATAGCGCATAAAACATGTTTTGGAACATGAATGTTCCAATGCTTTGGGGTTCCGAAAACCCGAATACAAAGGATTTTTTTAACACAAGGCGGGTCTCGGGTTTCGGGAGTCACGCGACACAAAGCATGTTTTAACTCAAGTATGTTCCGATGCGTTGAATTTCTGAAAACCCGATTTCAAAGGATTTTCTCAATACAAGGCGGGTTTCAGGTTTCGGAGGACATAAGACATAAAGCATGTTAAAACCTATGTCAAGCTGTTAGTAACACTCGAAAACCCGATTTTCTCTAAAAGAGGTCAAAATGCAAAATCACTTCGAAAATTTTGTAGGGGTTATCCGATCGTTTTGTCGTGAACTCAAAACGGGGATAACAGCTGGCTCCAGTTGGGGACTTTCTTTGTAATATCAAAGGAAGAGAGCTCAGAATCTCTGGTCTTATTCATTAGGCTACGGGGTCAAGGAGAAAACCAAAACAAAACAAAACAAAACGAAGAAAGAAAGAAAACCGAAAGCAAACACACAACAAAAGCAAAATATGTACAATGCAAGAGAGCATCTTGCACTAATGGTGGAACAGCTTTAGATGTTGTCCACTGAAAGGAAAAGGGAGTAACCCTCCATCCAGATATGATAGAAGGAAACTATTTTCACCATTCAACTCGTGGATCTTGAAAGGTCCTTTCCATAAAGAATCAAACTTTCCATGCATTCCTTTCTGTTCTCTTCTTTTATCCCAAAGCAACACCAGGTCTCCAATCTGGAAGTCACGTTGCTTTGATTTTTTATCAAAAATCTTCTTCACCCTGCTCTGATGATCTGCTATACGATCAACCACCTTGATTCGCTCTTCTTCTAGCCTGGTTAGGTACATAACCCTCTTTTCGATAGAATTCTGAAAAGCTACATCTTCAACCGCTTTCGCTAATTGCAAGGCTGGCAATTCTACTGAGATAGGAATTTCAGCATCAATCCCATATAGCAACTGAAAAGGGGACATCCCTATGGCTCGCTTTGGAGTGATCCGATCAGCCCACAACGCATCATACAATGCTTTGTGCCAATTCCTCTGATTTTCGTCTACTAATTTCCTGATTATAGTAACCAGATTCTTATTGCTGGACTCAGCTTGCCCATTGCCCTGGGGATAATAGTCAGATGAGTGAGCCAAAGTAATGCCGAATCCATAGCAGAATTCTGTCAACTCATGTGACGAGAAGTTAGATGCATTATCCGCTACAATCTTATGAGGAATACCGAATCTGACGATTATGTTTTCTTTCAGGAACTTGCAAACAGCTTCAGAAGTTGCTTGCTTGATTGGTACAGCCTCTACCCACTTGGTAAAATAATCTATAGCAGTTAGCACATAGTTGTGTCCAGCACTGGAAGCAGGATTCAATGTTCCGATAAAATCAATCCCCCATTGGCGAAAAGGTTCTTCAATCACCACAGGCTTCAGAGGAAGAGCTGCTAACTTGGGACGACCAACAAAATGTTGACAAGCTTCACATTTAGACACCCATTCTGCTGAGTCCCGGAAAAGAGTAGGCCAATAATACCTAGCCCGTAAGATCTTATACGCTGTTACAGAGGACGAAAAATGTCCTCCGCATGCTAGGCTATGAAAGGATTCTAATAACTTTTCCTGTTGCGATTTATCAACACAACGCAAGAAGACACCATCAATACCTTTCTTGTATATTGCATTATTCCACAAAAGGTATTTCGCAGATCTCAACTTGACGGTCCTCTTCTCTTTTTGATTTAAATGTGGAGGGCATTCACCATAAGTTAAGAAGAAAGCAATGTCCGTGTACCATTCATCGGTCGTACTCACAAAAAGCACCATAGGCAGCTCGGAAGAAGTATCTTGATTCTTCTCACACTCTGCTTCAGCATGATTCTCTGCAATCAATTGACACAGGCCTCTTCCTCGTACCAACTTGGTAGGTTTGATGTCCAAGTAATACTCCTGAACCTTAGCAATCCAAGTACCTCGTTGGCTTCCCAGCTCTTGTTGAGTTAGAATGGATTTAACAGCAGTATCAGGAACAAGAACACGAGTATGAGAATTCAGCACATAGTACCTGAAATGCTTCACCGCTCGCACCACCGCATAAGCATGTTTTTCAATCTGCGACATCTTCAATTCATGCTCTTTCAACGGACAGCTCATGAATGCGATAGGAGCTTCAATGCCTTCTCCATTTTCCTGCATCAGGATCGCTGACACTGTGTGGGCAGAAGCATAGTTATACATGATGAAATCTTTCTTGAAGTCTGGACATACTAAGGTAGGAGCGCAAGCAACTGCCCTTTTGATTTCTTCAAATGAAAGTTTCCCTTCTGCACTCCATCTGAATGGGACTTTTCTTTTCATCATTCCAAGGATATCCTTGGTTTTGTCAGCGAAATCAGGTACAAATCTTCTCAAGAAATTAACCTTTCCGAAGAAAGAATGAACTCCTGTTTTACTTGTGGGCAAGGTAAGGCTCTGAATAGCCTTTACCCTTTCTGGGTCAATTTTAGTTCCTTCTCTAGTCACAATATGACCCAGCAGCTTTCCTTCTGTTACCCCGAACATAGACTTCTTAGGATTCAATGAAATTCCGTGACGTCTGCATCTCTGAAGTACCTGTTCTAAATGATCATAATGATCACTCCGCTTTTTAGAAAAGACAGTCAAGTCATCCAAATACACGACTATGACCTTACCCATCAGATCTCTGAATGCTAGGTCCATAGCTCTCTGAAAAGTAGCTCCTGCATTGATCAAGCCGAATGGCATCCTCCTGTAAGCAAAGGTACCCCATGGGGTCGTGAAAGCTGTCTTGTGTTGATCCTCTGTTGCTACCTCGACTTGATTATATCCCGAAAACCCGTCGAGCATGGATAACATCTCTGATCCAGTAACAGTTTGCAATACCTGATCCATGATCGGCAAGGGATAATTATCCTTCAACGAGGACTGATTCAAGTTTCGGAAGTCAACACAAATCCGGATCTCGCCATTCTTCTTCCTGACAGGAACAATGTTAGCAATCCAGGTGGAGTGATGGATTGGGAAAATAATTCTAGCATCTAACATCTTCTGAATTTCTGCCAGGATGGTCCCTGAAATCTTCGGATTGTAATGCCTTTGCTTCTGTCTATAAGGCTTCACATCAGGCTTCAGAGGAATACTGTGCTGAACATCCTTGGGCTTGAAAGATTTCAAATCTGCATAGGACCAGGCCAACACATCGATGTATTTCTTCAAAAGCGAAGTGAATCTTTCCTTCTCTTCAGGAGAACAACATTTACCGATATTCACCATCCGAGGTTGATCAGATGAACCTAGATTGATTTGATCCACTTCAGAGGAAGAAGCTCCTTCAACCTGCCTTTTGTTTTGGATGAAGCGATCATGCTTGTCAAACAGACCCTCCAGAGAAACCAGACCTTTTGGTATCTTGTTGCCTTTCAGCTGGATAAATTCACCATCAACCTCTTGATATGGATCTAAAATAGTTTCACGAAAGGCTGATTCCGAACCTTCAAAATACAGTTCACTGAAATTGTCAGCCTTTTCCAGGAAAGCCAACACCTGTTGATCATCATTGAATACCTGCCAGTGAGTTGCATTATCTGGGACGCTAGGGCGGTACACAATCTCGATAGAGTATGTGTCTTGCTTGAACTGAGGATGAGGAAGAAGAAGAGATGCAGACACGGCCAAAGAATCAGCCTTGTCATTATAATCTCTTAAAACTGCCTTAATAGAGAATGCATCAAAGCATTCTATACTATCCCAAACTTTGTTCCTGTAATGCCTCAACCGATCGTTTTTCACCTGATATACACCCCTGACCTGATTAACAATCAGCTCTGCATCTCCCTGCACCTTGAGATTCCTGATTCCCTTCTGTCTGGCCAATTCTAATCCTAATAACAGGGCTTCATATTCGGCCGTGTTGTTAGTATTATCAAATTGTAACTTATAAGCTGATGGGAAAATCTCGGAGCTAGGAGATATGAGAACAACACCAGCGCCTGATCCAGAAGTTGAGCAGCTACCATCAAATTCGAGCATCCAAATTGCATTGGGATCTTCCTCTTCCACATCTACAATGGGTATCTCTGAAGCCATGAAATAATTCCCAAAGCTAGCATCTTCGAAAAGGATCTGAGCCTTAGGATCATCTGATTTGGTCACCAAATACTTTGCCTGCGGTTCAGGATGAAGAACCTGTTGAACCCCTTTGACTGGGATCTTAGCTTTGGTCCAATCCATACTAATTTCTCCTCCGACATCTTTACAAAATCCTCTACCCAAGAGAATACCATAAGCCGCAGGAATATCAGCAACCAGAATAGTCATTTTCACTCTCTTCTCAGGAAAAGCAACAAATGCGAACTGTGCGTCCTTGATTTGACCAATCAGAGGGACTTGTTTAGTTTCCATGGAATAGCACCGTCCATATGACTTAGTCAAAGTAAGCCCAAGGGCATGGGCCACTTTTGCGGGCATAACATTATCAGAGGCCCCTGAATCAATAATGCAATTGCTGAGTTTAAACCCATTTATAAGTAGAGACAAATAAAATGGTTCAATCTTTCCTGAGGAAGAAGCAGAAGTCAGATTATTCTGAGGTGTGGGTCGAGTAGGATTTGGAAGGAGACCTTTTGAAGGTGATGGAATAGCCGCTTTACTTCTGATAAACTTGGCTAGCTTTTCAAATTGTTCGGGATTCGACTGAAGGTATTCTGCTTCTGACATTTGAATTTTGGTTCTCTTTGCATGATCAATAATATCGAAAGCAGTGTAAGAAGGAATGATAGTAGGCTCAGTTCTAATTATATGAGCTTGTGCTGGGGCACTGACCTTAGGAGAAGGAGAATAAGGAGCAGCTGTCTTTTTAGTAACCTCTCTTTCAGTTTGCGCCGAAATAGGGGTACCCCTTTTGACTATGGATACAGGAGGTTCCTTATTCTTCTCCTTAGTATTTTCCAGAGGCTTTCTGGGAACCTGAGATTGGGACCGAGTGAACACAGCAAATGATTGACCATCTGGCTCACATTCATCTTCATCATATTCCAAATAACCAATGCTGGAGTCGCCAGCTGACTCATCATAAGACTCATCAGCATATCCTGAAGCTTCGAAATCCTCACGGGAATCTTGCTCTTCTGGTTCATCATCTTCTTCAATTATTTCCACTGCTGCATTGACGGCGGAGCTTCAATTGCTAATCTCGGTTGAGCAGGAGCTAACCGTGGCCTATCTCTGGCAGGTACACCATTGTTATTAAAATTCCGCCTAGGAATATCCCGGTACGGAACATTGCTCACCTGCTGAGACACTTGCTTCTTTAAAGCAATCAAATCATTAGCCATTTTTTGAAACATAGGGTCAGTATTACCTTGAGAAGAACCTTGATTTTTGATTTTGGGTATATCTTTCTTAATCCTTCCGGCTAAGATGAGATCATCCTCAATTTCAGTAGCCGTTGACTGAGCAGTAGCCAGATCTGGGATAACCGACCTTCGTAATAAAAAACTTATATCAGGAGGTTGAGCATTGATGAAGAAGCACTTTTGGTTTTCCAGAGTTGGTACAGCTATAACTGGAATTTTCCGGATCAGCTTATTGAACTTAGCCACGAATTCCCGCATAGGTTCATGCGATTCCTTCTTCATATGAGTAAGCTGAGCTAACAATGCATGAGAATCTTCGGCTGGTTTGAAACGTGCCTCAAACTTGGTCCGCATGGTAGCCCAATCTGGAATGCATGCATTCGGGAGGTGATAAAACCATTCAGCTGCTACTCCCTGCAATGTTTCAACGAAGAGCCGAACGGAGACATCTTCGTGGGCTACTCCGAGGACACCGCATGCAACAAAGAAAGACGCAATATGCTCATTAGGATGCTACTTCCCATCCCCATTGAACTTGGGAATGTTTTTACGTGATCCACGTGGTAACTCATGCAATGGAGGAGTCAAAGTAAGAGGACCAATGACTGCACCCCAAGGCACAGGTTGAACCGCCATCCTTCTGAAAAGAGTGCGTACAGGGATCCGGGTATCAGACAAGAGTAGTGCACGACAAGTTGCAGATGCTTCCCGTTCTTCAGGGATCCGATTTCTCCGAACAGGTGAAGAACTTCTGGCTCGGTTAGAGACAACGCTGTTGGGAGAAAGGCTGAAATTATGCTGTTGCAGTAACTCGAAGAGTGGATCAATTTCACCTTGAGCTCGGCGAGACCGAGTGAAGATCCTCCTGGCCAGCTTGAACTGAAAGGAGATCTTATTAAAAATAAGGCAAATATGGAGTCGCCAGACACCGAGAGGATAAGCTTTATACTATTGATCCGTATTTCCCCAGCGGAGTCGCCAAAAACTGTTGGTTGGATATTTTGTCAAACCAAAATATGAGGTTCAACCACAGTACATGGGATTAAATCCCTCCTCAAAGACAGGTGAGGCTGCCTGTTTATTGCTAATCTAAAACACAGTAAATAATATATACAATATTCACACTAATCTAACCATTGGGGGTTGGGATGAAATCCCGAAATCCACATTCACACGATTCAAGGATATTGCTTTCGTAAGTGAAATAGGTTAGAAACTGTTACAGTGAAAGAAGCACGGTAGAAAAGAAATGGGAGAAACGTATTTTCTTTCGAGTAAACACAGAGCACGAAATAATCATACGAGTTTTAGATCACAGATATAGCGTCCGAGATAATTAGAAACACTGAGATTCTATGCAAAGAATAGCTTTAAGATCATGAACATAAGAACACTGTCTTAAATAAGATATATTTCACAACACAAAGTCTGCAAAACAATATCAACTTCTATTCTTCAAAATGATTGAAAGAAAACACAAAGTTTTTCTCCTTTCCAATAGCCTCTTAATGCTTCAAAAATTCTCGACCCTTTAGAATGCACAAGCATCCCTTATTTATAACAAAAGAAGCTAGAGATAAAACAGGACAGATCCTGAAAAGTAGCATGCTAACTAGAGTTCAGCTTTGCATGATTCTCACGCAGGAGATCAAGTCAAAGTATGAATTAAAAATAATGACAAAACGGAAATAAAAGATATGTCATTCTAAAAATAGAAATGTCATGGGACGTTGGAACTTAATCCGAGTCATCATCTTTTGATTCTTCTTCTTTCTCTTCCTCCAGCTGAGACTGTTTGTTCCGGAACTCCTGGAACTTCCGAATAATGCCTTGCATTTCATTTTCCTCAGGTGCAGTGGAATGATCATTCCACATTTCGCAGGTCTCATGGATATCACTGGCACTGCCGGGAAGCTTTTTCAACCTTTTGCTGAGCTTTCTTAAGGCCTCCAACGTATGTTCAATCCTCACAAACTGACCAATGACTTCAAGGTCGAATCCATCTACAGGTTCATGCTGAACAGTCTCTTGAACTTGTTTGAAGAGATCATCTGCTGATAGGGCACTTGAGTTCCCAACTGACACCTTTGGACAAATCTTTAGCAATTCTTCTTCCAGATCACTTTTCCCATCGATCAATTTATCCCTTGATTCTCTCAACTTGCTGCAGGCTTCGTTGAGGATCTTTACTCTGAACTTGATGGCCTTGATCAGCTGAAAGTGTTTATCTGTATGTGGAAGAACGCCTTCTTCTACCAAGAGATGTGCTGGTATTTGCTTTAGCACTTGGAGAGCTTCACAAGTCAAATCAAGCTGTCCAAGTTCTTCAGTGAATTCCTCATCCATCTTCTCTCCTTCCTTCTGAATCTCTGCCAAGGACTGATGAACTTTCACCACGTCTTGAATTACTTCCTTCCCTTGTTGGAGCAACTTTTGGATCCATTCGTCAACCACTCTTCCTTTTTTGGCAATCTTCTCAATCGTAGGCACCGATGAGAAATCAAATCCGGCAGAAGCAGAAGCAGAAGAAGGTGGTATGGATTCAAGGGGTTTTGAGAGTTTGATCAAAACCTCTGTCAACTGCTCCACTTTTTCCTTAAGCTCATTTCTGCTGTCCTTTGTTTCTTTCAACTTTTGGCACAGGACGTCTATGGAATCCTTTGCATCTTGCTGCGCCCCTTTTGCTGTTACTTTCCCTAGAGACACCCTGGTTACCTGGTAATCAGCAGTTGTTACATCATCTCTAGTTTTGTCAGCTGAGGGAGTGGCAATCTCTGCGAACTTATCTCCTGAAGCATCCACCAAAACCCTTGAAACTGTTTTGGGTTTCTTGGCTGATCTCGCAGTAGAAGCCTTGAGTGAGCTGAAATCAAAGGCTGGTAGGGGTACAATCACTTTCCTCTTCCTCGGAGTTTGCTCGAGTAGCCATTGTGGAGTATCAGAGGAAATTGCCAATGTTGTAGTAACTGGTATTCTACTCTCAAGGGGAGCAGATTCTACTATTGGAGGGGGAACAGTAGTCAACGTGGTAGTAGGTGCAATGAATAGAGGCACAGGTTGTGGGGGAGTGTTGGTGATCACTTGGGTTCCAGCAGAGAGGGGTGAGAGCCCGGAGAAAATATTGGCCATACTTGAAGAAGTGGATGGGGAATGAGTAGGCTGGAGTGGTTGTTGAGGGGGAGGCACAGATTCAGTTTCCAAAGCCTGAGATGCAAGAGACAAAGTTTCTTCAATTTGATAATCAGCAAATGATGAAGTCAAGAGCTGGCTTCCTCCTTCTTCCAAATTAATTTCTCCTATTTCTGGTGGTGTTGGTGATTCTGGCACAACCACCGTTTCAGCTGGAGAGATAATTGAAGAGATTGGTCTTTCTTTCCTCTTCTTGGGAATCTTGATTTTTATAGACCCCCCAGTAGATTCCTTGTCCTTCTTCTTTTTGGAGGGCCCCGCCTCAGAAGCAGCCAATTTTGGAAACTTGTCATCCTTAAAATTCATCCCCCAAGAGGAGAGCCATTTCTTTGTACGAGCCAGAATTAGGGCTGACCTATCGGTGATAGAGGCTTTTTCGCTGGCCGACCAATCAATAGGCGGGAAAACGTATCGATCTTCATTAAGCCCATCATAGGACATATCCAACACACTTTCATTGTCAGTTGTGCCATCTGGAAAATCAGAAAGCTCTAGCGTCTGAATCTCATTAATAGTTAACCTACTATTATCTTTTCTGTGAACTGCAACTTCGTTACGCAGATCCACCCAGATATCCTCAATGTCGGGCCTATGCAGATGTAGGGCTCCATAGGTTCTAAGTACTCCTCGGATGTCAAAACCATCCCGAGACTTCATATGCTTCTTTAATTTCTCCTGGAGTTCACATTCAACATTTTTGGCCTTTGCCACTGTTGAGCAAGTATATCTCCCAATAGAAATTGGGAAGGATACTGCTGCCTTATGCTTGCTCTGTTGGAATTTGTGAAAATCCAATAGCTGTCTGACCAATTCTATTAGTATCAATCTATCCCCTGGATAGCGAGGCAGACGGAAAGGCTCTCCTGAGTACATGACCGTTCGAAGGTAGGTAAACTTCTTGAACTGTAAGAAGATACATCCCCATTTAGATACCTCAGTCCAAGCTTCGTCTGATACCCTTGTCTTTCTTAGCCCTGGGTTCAGCTGGCAGATGTTCTCGTAGAAAAAGGCGTCATTTACCCTCCTAAAATGATCCTTGGACCCCTTCTTTGTTATTTGAGGATAATACTTATAGACTGGGTTTGTCGTTCTGCTTCCTTTAGTATCCAGTCCGGGATAGCTCCTCATTCCAGCTGCTGCATAGGCCACATATGAGAACATATAAAACTTTCCGGTCGACAGGACCGTCGTCATCTGGGAATCAATTTCATCACTGATAAGGGTCCCCCAGTCAATCCCTTGCTTGTTCTTCTTGATGGTGACCATAAATTGGTACATCCATCCATGAAATAAATTTGATTCCGGCAAGCCAAAAACCCGGCTCAGTAGGGTGATAATATCGTTGATTTCTTGTATGAAATCACATCTAGGGATAGTTCTTGGAAATCTAGATATTACTGGTTTTTCCTTGACCAAGAACTTCTTATTGACATCCCTAATGCAATTTTCCTGGTTACTGTCCCAGGCCTTCTGAGCCGACTTGATGTCTAGGGCCCCATACTCTTCAAAATTTGGTAGTTTCAGGAGATCATCAAAATAAGCCCCATCTAGTTTGATAACTACTTCACCAGCCTGATTCCTTACGGAACGAGAAGCCGAGTCGTAACTGGATGCACATGCCAAAACAAACTCTGGACATTGGGCAGACATGGGAAAGCCTGCTGCAAGGGGCAAGCCACTGTTAGCTAAAGCCACCATCCATGGGGTTTGAGAAGAACTCTTCACCCTATTCCAAAAGTCGTCCATATCTATGTTGCCCATTTCAGTATCCCTGATATCATAATTACAGTCGATATATGACGGGGATTCTGGTTTCTTAAATTTGTATTTCATCCTGCTAGATTTTTCGGCCTTCTCCTGTGATGAACCAGGATCCGACATGAAGAATATTGGAAGGAGAAAGGCTCGGAACTCCGGAGATGCTGTGCACACTGAAAAACCTGATTGAATGAATGCGTCGGAAGAAGAGAAGAACCCGACATGCAGAAGAAGATATCAGAAAACTTTGAGAACCCGACAGGTCTGATATGTCGGAATCTTGGCGAAACCCGACACTTGCTTTCAATGGCGGAAACAGGAGAAAACCCGGCACCCACTGTTCGATGACGGAACTTAGGAGATGCCCGGCACTTAGTGTTGAGGTCAGAATGTTGAGAAACCCCGTCACTTCGAGCTTCCAATGTTCTTCGGACTTTTGAATCTGCAACACAACCTTCAAAATCCGGGAAACAAAAACAGAGTCTTTCCTTTGAATTTCTACATACACAACTTCCTTTCTTTTTTGTTATTCATATTCCATACATCATGCAAGTAATTGGAATTTGGAAGGAACAGCACCAATTGATAATCTCAAAAAGAAAATAAACCCTAAAAACCCAAAACCCTTTCCAAAACAACACAGAAAGAAGAAGGAAGAAAAAAACCCTCAACAACTGGCAAGAAATTGGAAAGAAAATACACGCAGTCGATCCAGAAAAATCAAGAATAAAGAAGGAACGAAAAATACCTTCAATTCGAGACAGGTAAAATCGAAAACAAACGATCCAGTCTGGTAACGCGAGTTTGCGGGTTTTGGGAGCGGAAGAGCATGCGAAAAATCCACGAATTAAAAATATGAACGGTAAGAATGACGTGGAAATCCGCGTATTTATAAGAAAATCAGTAATAAATACACTTCAGCTCGGCACGTGCCAACTCACCGACCACTCGGCATGAATGCCACGTCAGCATGTTGGAGGAGTCCAAAAACCCGACACGAGGAGATTTAGTGCATTTCGGGTTTCGGGCTTCGGAAAACATGGAGCACAAAACATGTTTTGAATCATGAATGTTCCGATGCATTGAACTTCCGAAAACCCGATTACAAAGGATTGAGCGGACTTCGGGAATCGGAGAACATGGCGCATAAAACATGTTTTGGAACATGAATGTTCCGATGCTTTAGAGTTCCGAAAACCCGAATACAAAGGATTGTCTTAACACAAGGCGGGTCTCGGGTTTCGGAAGTCATGCGACACAAAGCATGTTTTAACTCAAGTATGTTCCGACGAGTTGAATTTCTGAAAACCCGATTACAAAGGATTTTCTCATTGCAAGGCGGGTTTCGGGTTTCGGAGGTCATAAGACATAAAGCATGTTAAAACTTATGTCAAGCTGTTAGTAACACTCGAAAACCCGATTTTCTCTAAAAGAGGTCATAATGCAAAATCACTTCAAAAATTTTGTAGGGGTTATCCGATCGTTTCGTTGTGAACTCAAAATGGGGATAACAGGGAGTGACCCCAGTGAGGTCAGTAGGTTCAGTCTTGATGAGATCCCCACCCATTCCTCTAAACAACAAATGCCTCTTCACAAAAAAACTTAGAAACCAGAGAGCCGAGAGCTTACTCTCACACCACAAAATGATTCTACCATAGTAGTTGCCAGATAGAGTACTCCAAAAATACTTGCAAATCACAAACCTGATCTTCTCATAATTAATAAATAAATGTAAATTCATCATACAACAAAGGATCATGAAATGATAGACACCCCGTGAAGAGACCGTATATGTGAGCATTAGTGTCTTTTAATAAGTTTGCCTGCACCGTGGGATCGAGAATTTCCACCTTCCTCAAAAGTGTCAAATCATTCCCACTAACCCCCATATTAGCAAAGAAATCTTCCACAAAATTTTCTTCCCTATACACATGTTTGAAGGAGATAAAATTAAAATTATGGGCCATTTACTTAATACTCTTAATAGAGTTAAAATTGGCAATAGAAATGGGACCTTTCTTATTTATGTTGTTAATTATGTTCACGAAGTCACCTTCCACTTCCAGATTAACAAAGTTGTGTTGAAGAGCTATAGATAGAACCCAAAAGACCCCAGTAGCTTCAGTAACATTATTATTTTGAGTTCCCAAATTGTAGAAGTATCCAAGAATAAAACTTCCTTCAGAATCACAAAAGACCCCACCACAGCCAGCTCAACTAGGATTTCCCTTGAAAGTGCCATCAAAGTTTAATTTTAAATATTCCTTACTAGGTTTGACCCATCCATTTAGTCTAGGGTTCAAACTAGGGGGTCTGTCGACACTAAAATTTTCCTCCAAAATTTCCATTTCATTAATATATGTATTAGGAATAGGATGTTGTTAAGTGTAATTAGTAGTAGCGTCCGATAGAAGATAACGGCGCCGTCAGTACGGTGCCGCCAATAATGTGGAGTACGGTAACAGTCAAAGTACAATAGGAATGTTGTAAAAGTAAATATTTGTCGTAAGTGGTCCGGTAATGTTAAAATGTCAAAGTTTGGGTAATTAGAGAAGTAGGGTCTACATGATTAGGAATTAGAAATATTATATTGGTAATAAGGACAAGGAGTGAGGTTATAAATATTTTGTGTATTTTATTTGTAAAAAGTCTAAAAATGTGGAACCCATGTAAAATGATAAGGTTTATCTTATCTTAACAGATAAGCTTACATGTACAGATAAGAGTTAAGGTATGGAATATGATTCGTCAGAGTGGATTTCTTATCCTATCTTAGAGATAGGATGGATAAGCCTGGAAGTTCTATAAATAGAGAGGCCACCCCCCTCATTTAGCATAGAAAGAAGTAGTGAGAAATATTGTAGGAAGTGTGCGAAGGAAGCCATCAGTTAAAGGTGTGTTGAAGAAGCCATCGAGAGGTGTAATTGTAAAGTTTCTCCCATAGTCTTGTTGAAGAATCTCATGGGTGAGATTGTAACAGTTTCATGTTAATATTATAATTTATTTTGATATTTCAGATTTGTCGTCATTCTGTCTTATCATAGTCAATGGTATTCTTGTGTTATGTTGTTGTTTTATTTCCAGATTACGTCCACCAAACTAAAGGCTGTGCATTAGTAAATAATCATAGCACGAGGAGTTCCCGGTGAAGAATTATCATAGTGCCGGATTGCTGATGACAGGTCTAGGGTTCAAACTAGGGGGCCTAGGGGTAGAAGGTCCTAGACCCCCCTTCAAGGAGAAACACGATTCATGCTAAGAGAAAGACTTCTTTTGAGAGTTCAAGATAGAGAAGTTAGCAAGGATGGATCTCACACAATGGGCTCCAATTTTGACATGGGACTCTTTTTTTCCTTTAAATATTAATCTATTTCTTTCCTTCCATATTTCTCAAGCCAAAAGTATTATAGAGAAAATTCATAAGAACTTCATACCTTGGCTCTTAAAAGGACTAGTCCATTGGATCCACAACAATTTTATGGAGTCTGAGAAGACCCAGTTGACATCAAAGATGTTAAGGATGGTTTCCTTAATAGAAACAAGAAAGGGGTAGTTAAGGAACAGGTGTGAGGTGTCTTCATAATCAAATTCACACAAAACACGTCTATTAACCATGTGTAAATTTATCTTGTTCAAATTTCCAACAGTTAGAATCTTATCATGGATAACAAACCACCAAAACATATTAATCTTGGGGATTAATTCTTTGATCCATATGCTTCCCCAATTAAAATTATCACCTATCTCCTCCTCATGAAAGAAAGAGTGGTAGGCACTTTGACCAAGAAAATACCATTTTCTTCCTTATACCAGTATAAGCTATCTTCAACAGGATTCTTTCTATTAATAATAACTCCTCTTAATTTTTTGTTAATAGAAGAGATGTCTAAGTTGTTAAAATGATCCAAAGATATGGTTCATAAGAATGATTGTACAAAATATAAATGTGTTCATGTCCATCTCATAATTCTTGAATTTTATAGATGGTGTCCAAATATATATATCAAGATGTTAGTTTGAGTAAAATTATTGTCTTTGACATGTAAAGACTATCTTGTCTATGTGGGTGAAGTCTAGAAGGTTGTGTCATGGAAAATGTTACAAAATCAAAGTTGAGTTATTGTGATTCATGAAATGTATCTTTGGGTATAATTTTTTTTAAGTCATTTCATGGAGTATTGTCAAGTGATAAATGAGTCTTGGTTTGTATATGAGTCAAAGGATTTGTTCCACTGTCAAAGTTAAATTAGGTGTCATTGTGTCATGTTTCAAATAGATAAAATGAAGTTCAAGCTTCATAAAGGAAATATGAAACGGGACAAGTCATCAAATATGATGACTTAATTAGACCATCATCTCAATAAGGTTTGTGGTATTGTTCTTGAAGGTTAATGAGTGTAAACAAAGGAGGATTCAAGTAAGTAAGTAGGTTCGGGTTCATCTTTTTCTTTAAAGTGTGAAAGTTATAGGACTATGATGAGACATCAAGTTAGGGGAATCATGTTTAAATATCTAACAGGTACTTTGACTACTAAAAAAGGTCAATGAGCTAGTGTGATAGTGAAGAGATTCTTGACTAGGTTTATTAGTCCCATTTGGGATAATATGATGTATCAAAGACTTCAATAGGTCTAAAATGGTGCTACAATTATTAAGTGTTTTCCATGTCCATATATGATGTGTTGAGAGGATCTTATATTTTTCTAGGTGTTTTAGAAAGTATGATCTTCTCAAAGAAATCCAAAGGTGTGGCTAGTTGGTTGGGTCTTAGAAGAAGCTGCTTGATGACTGTGTACTAAAGGTTCAATGTGCATAGTGATATTTCATGTCTATTTATAGGTGTTAGAGTCAAAATTTCACAGGTATTTCTGATTTTAAGTCCTCTATGTTAAAATATGGGGGTATACTCATCTCAAGAATGCAATAATTAATTCTAAAGACTATCAAATGAGAAAGGTAAGTTCAAGGTTTCATGGGATTCTACAGATTTGTTTGAATAATAAATATGGAGATACATGATTGCAAGTGGTGTTCAAGGTAGGGGGAGTCATTCTACTCTCTCACACATGTTTTTGAGATTGTCTGGATGGTTTGAGAATCTAGAGAGGAAAAATGAAGACCATTTACAAGTTTTATGACTTGATAAAAAATTCATATGCTCAAGAAGGGTTCATTAGCTCAAAATGAGGATGAAAACACTAAAGAAAAGCTTCATGACATTGTCAAGATGGATGAGTCATTTTCATGACAAGGGAGAAACGTAAGTAACCAAGTCTTATGTTTTTCTACTTGAAAAGTACATCACATGTACAGGGGGCTGTGAGAAGCTAGGTCTTGGTATGAGTGAGCTTCTAGATGTCTTCAAATATTGCTTCATTTGCATTGAAGGATCAGTACATGGATTTTAGTCCTCAAGGTGATTTGAAGACAATATTTGGTAGAGATAAGTCAAATTTGATCCTTGACAAGTTGAGATAGCTCTAGAATGAAGGTAAGCTTGGTAATTTTTTGTCCTCTATAATTATTATTGGCATGATTGTGAATGTTATTCATCAGTTTTAAGACTTCTACAGTACTCTCCAAGATGAAGAAGGTCAAAACAAGGCATGAGGTGATGTAAATATGTTTTTGAGCCAAAACAATGAGGTTGTGTGATGCTTGCACTCAAGAGAGAGGTAAGAAATATATCTCTAGCAATTTATCATCATTGATTAACATGTTTAGGAGTTGTGTATGCTTTTCCTAGAAGCAATAGAGTCTTACAAGCCTTGAAAGACGTTAAAATAAGGTTTTTATGTCAAATGACTAAGTTTTTGAGCAAGAGTGATGTATTTGGTTGATTTATCTAGCCAAATGATGATCCTATGAAACTGAGAATTGTGAAGAATATGTAGGTACAAGTATGCTTTGTCATTAATGTAAAAAGGGGAAGAATTTTAGGAGGATTTCCATTAATGACAAAGGGGATATTGTTGACATGTTGTGTTCTAGGTGTTTTCATTGATTTAAAATCCCATTAATGACGAAGAGGATTATTTTAAAGGGTCGTAGGAGGCTCGGTAGGTGGATGATACAATGTTTTAGATATGTTCATGGTTGTATGAGTTGATTCAGTGAGATTCACTTGTTTTAGCAAGCCTTGTCAGGTGACCTAGCTATCCTAGGTGATGGTGCATGGTGGTATAATTTTTTTGGTGGCTTGAGGAGAATGAAATCAGCATTGAAATCATGTTTGGGGAGTTTTTAGGAACTCACATGAGTTTCAAGGTGTAGGTATAGGTTGAAGACTAATATTCATGTGATCATCTAGACCAAGTCTAGGTTCTTGGAGGCATGAGGTATAGTTTTGTAGCCAAGTGATCTCATGGAAGCATGTAGGGATATCATAAATGTTATTCCAAGTATGTTAGGACATTTTGTAGATGTTTCATGTTGAGTTATGATGTTAATTAAGTTGATCCTATCTTAAAGCATGTAAGACCCCAAGGGATAGTCACGCAAATGAGATGGGATGAGAAGGTGGAGAAATATTTGAGCTATGATAAATATTTGAGATGATGAAAATAGTTTTCCTAGAGGTTTTATAAAAAATTGGATTCATTTTGAATTGTATTTTTCAAGATAATTTGTTTTTGGTAAAATAGGGACAAGAAGACGGTCATTTCCAACTTGAATTGCACTTTATATGAATTATCCTCTCATTTCCTTTTAAAATAAACACAAATGGATGAAAGTTCTGAACTTTTAGGAATGTTCCTACTTCAAATATCATATAAAAATATCATGTTTGAATGGGGGTTTCTTTAGATAAACTCCAAAGGAGGAGATGTGGACATAGGGGGTTAGGAAAAAAAGAATCTAGAATTTGGGGAGGAGATCACCCCCCAAAGGTGGAAGTGATTTCAAAAAAAATTAGGGGAATATATTTTGTGTTCTTTGTTGTCTAATTGCCACATTTTCGCATCTCTTCTATTTCAGTCTTGCTACAAAACTCTTATTTTTATGTTGTATTTTTCATCATTTGCTCTTTTTTTTTTCATTTGTATTCTCTATTGCTCTTACTACAAAACCAAGATGATGATACCCCTTAATTTGGTTTTTCTAGGGTAGGGTCCCTATCAAAAAAACTTTATCCTTATCTAAAAAATGAACAAAAATTGTGATATTTGTGGTCATCTCCAGTGTCTGAAAAATTATATACACTTGAAATTGGAAATGAACTAGTTGGTTTTTGGAAATACAATTCAATGAAATACACTTCAAAATATGGTAAAGAGGCCAAGAGGTGTGAATTAGTGAGTAAAGAAATAAGTGAATATGATTTTATGACTATATTTAGAGTGAAGATAGTGTATGCCTATGAAAGGCATACACTTAAAACTCCATGATTAGATGATAATTTTAAGTTATACATGGAAACATTTAGTCTTGGTGTCATTATGTCAGTTGTTGATTTTTTAGAGAACTATATGTTACAAACACAAAATTAATTCCAATCATAGTACTAAAACTCAATTCAAGTTTCCATATTTTTGCACATATCATTCACTCATGATATGGAAAACACAGAGAAAGAAATAAGGATATTGAGGGGGTATCATTTCCATATTATGGTATAAAATAATAGAAACATCATGTTTGGTCAACCCATCATATGGTCAAATAATTTTACATCACAATTCAAGAATTCACAAATGTTATACTACTTGTGAAATATGCATAGGAAGTGTGGTGTTCAATATATTTGTAATTTCACTGAGTTTGGGCATGGAAAAGAGGAGCATTATGATACATGATCATGTGTTAAAAGATTCATATCAATAGAAGATTTGAAGTATAAATATGATGTAAAATTGACTAATGGAGCGTTCATTATGGAATGGTGTAACTCAAAAATGGGTCAAAGAAATGAAAATAATTCTACAATCCATATAATTTTTTGTTGGTAGAAGATTCTAACTTTGTAAACTACAAATATTGTCTTACAATAGTAGGATCTAGTGAGTTGCATTTTTTAAGAAGTTCAAATGCAGGTTCATGGAATTTTGATACAAGGTAGCTGGAAGGCTTTTGTTCTTCATGTATCCTTTTTTTGGGGATGAGTGTGAGTTAAAAGAGTGGGTAAATTAATGGTGATGTATAAATTTACATCCCCTTGAGATGTATCAACCTTGATAATCTCTAAAACTCATGATGAGAGAACAATCAATTGACTTTGATGATATACTAGATCTAGTGCAAAAAAGTATTATAGATGCAATTTTTACTTAAAATTAATACTTCATCTCATTATGTAACTTATTAATAAATCATTTATTAAAATTGATTTTTTTGTACAATGTGATGGAGTTCATGTTATGAAGTAGTTTCAAAAGAAAATAATAAAGAAGGAAGAAATTATTATTTTCCTCATTGTGTTGAGGTAAAAAATAAATTGATATCGTTGGTCATAGATGGAGAAGGCCTATAGTATCCTATAGAGTTTTTGGTTATTACTGGAACATGGATTAGAAGATACCCGATGAAATATTCCATTGTGTGGTTTTTTTAGGACTTCAACACTCATAGAAAGATTATTCATTATTCTCACCTTGTTGTTACATCAAATGTTCAATTGATCAAATATGGCAGTAGACTATGCAATAATAACTTGTGAAATTTTCTTGAGCCTTATCATGAAGAAATAATTGACACCTTAAAAATATATCATGTTGAAATGGTTTATTGGATTGAATTAGTACAATTGCATGAAAGTTTATAGTTAGTAAGTATATTGTTGAATTATTAAATTTTGTGTGTTCGGGTAATTTTTTCATTAATTGTAATTATTTATATCACAACTAATATTAGCAATGTAGGTTAATGGTGTCAAACAATATTCCATCTTCAGTTGGTTGGTGGCATTAGTAAAGAGTTTATATTCTTGAAATAAGGAGAAGCTTTAACATCTTCTACAAAATTATCCTTTGATTTCTTTATTTTAGGACCTTTGGTTTTAATCTCCCCCTGTCTCTTTGGCTCTCTCTTATTTCCTCTCTTGGTCTCTCTTCCCTCCTCTCTCTCACACTCTCTCTTCCATCATCTTTCTCACTCTCTAATCTATTCTTTATCTCTTTCACTCACTTTCTCTCCCCTCTCTATTTTTCTATCTCTCCCCTCATCTCTCATTCAATCTTCCCCCCTCCTCTCTCTATCTTTGTTATATTTTGTAGGGTTTTTTTAGTAAGGAGAATGCATAACACCTCTTTTAACAAACCACTTGCATATAGCATTGTGAGAATGATATTGATATTCCAGGAAATGGATAGAATTATCATTGACATTATATAATTATAATTTATGGAATTGAATCGTTATAATAGTTTCTAAATTGTATGTTAGTTGTATATATTTTAATAACCATGTTCAAATCACATAAAATTATTAATACTAGCAATACATGTCATTTGTACATACATGTGGAACCATATTTGTCTACTTAGATACCTAAACAGAGTGTTTGATCCACTATACAAGTTTAACGACAATTTTGTCTCGTATATTATATTAATTTCTGAAAGACATTCAATGGCATATAAATTTTGAAAAAAAGGAATTTCTAAACAAAGGAATATAAAATTATAATTATATACATTAGAAAAATACAAATGTACGCCTACATGCCATGAAAAATAAAAAAAATTGTCTATACAACAAAACTATGGGTATCATCTAACAATCAAGTTCTCTTGGCCTACCAAGAAGATGAACCAATCTCATAAGTGGAACATCCCTTCATATGATCAGACATCCTACAATTAAGGGATGATTTTAGGTCCGCCTATTAATATAAATAAAAATATACGCATTATCATACAACTAATGACATATAAAATGGCATTATTTATAAATAAATACTTACCACAATCTCCTAAAATAGTTTGAACGATTGTATGCCTCTCAACATTGACCTTGGGGGAAGCAACTTAAGGAGCATCAACCTAATTTGTAGGTGCATGAACTAGAATTATCACACCCTCTTGTGCCAACCATAAGTAATAAAAATAGAATACATAAAAATGACGTTTAGTTACACTAAGTGATGTTATTTAATACAAGAAATTCATTATGAAATTTACATTACTAGCTCATACATGTGTAAGAGGCACAACATACAATATTACCATAGAAAATCCAATATTTCTTGGTTGTATAATATCAGGAGGAGACTCTAACGGTGTCATGAAATAAAAACAAGAAAAAGGCTACCTAACCAAAATAAAGAAATTTACACACAGACATGTTACACGACAATACCTATATACATTAAATATAGTTCCTTATCTTCACAAATACTAAAACAAATAAAACTAAAACTCACATTAGTGAATTTCTTGACATACACCCTCATACCAACATCCTTGGATGTGGAAGATTCAAAATACTCATGTTTAACATCAAATTGTGATTTTTAGACAACATTTCTATGTGAAAAAATATTAACAGGTAAAATATTTACTAATTTATTACAAATTAATACTTGAAGGGGTTTTCATGCCCATAAACAAATGTGATAGAGGATGTGTTATTTGACCCTGATATTTTATAAAAATACATAAGTTCATTATATTTCATTCACAATTAGTTAATATTGTTACTTAGAATATTCAGTACAAAAAATATATATACTAAATTGTGTTTAACTTCAATGTGTAAAATTAATTTCTAGTCAATACCAATGGTCAACTCCAGTAGAATGTCTGCAATGATTATAGTATCCAACACATAACCATGGCGTGTTTCCTTTCATCGATCACCTTTCTCAACATATGGAGAATCATGACTAGGTCATGGATAATCCTAACTAGGGTGTGGAGCATTCTGATTAAGTTGTGTAGTATCCTCATCAACCAAATCGGTGCATATACTCCCAAAAGTATGATAAACTATGTTATATGATGTTTGATGCCTTGAAGAACAAGCCTCATCATCTTGAAGGAGACAAGAGCCATGCTAAACTAGATAATGTGTCAAAGAAATAATATATTAGAGTGTCTCAACCTCCATTGTCTCCTTTACAACTGAAGGGTCTGAAACATGATGAATAGATTGGAGAGCAAGAGGTATAAGAGGTCGGTTGTATAAATGGTTTTCCCCTACTCTATCCTATGTAAAGCCTTTTCCTCTTCCATGAAACTATTTAATATCAAAATATTTTGGTATTTCATTGACGATGAACTCACAATATACATTCCTTAAGAAATAATGTGGTACCTCAACATTGTTGCAAGGAAGTTAGTAATAAACCATCTACAATTTATCCAATTTTTTTATCTCCTCGTGGTTACCCCAATAGATTAAGATTCTTTTACAATTCAATAGTAAGGGTGCGTTGATTTTGGGGTCAGCGAACAAAACAAACTTTTATTTGGTGAATGTTTTCTTCACCGCATTGTATGACAAATTTTTTAGATAAAAATGGTGACAAATGGTTTTGTAATCCTCCCACATGTTAATGTGACCCATCACATTATCAATATTATATGTTAATGACTCCAATGAAAATGCAATAGTTTGGCAATGGGTACTCATGGAATTGAGGTTTCTTAGGATTTCTATTAAACCTTAAATTTGAACTTCGTTATTCTAAGTCTCCCCTAAAAGGTTTTCTTGGGTGTTAGGAATTAAAGAAGGTGTTAGAGATATGTTTTTTTCACCTTGGTCTCTAGGTGAAGGAAGTTGTTTAGGTGATGATATTGGACCCACTGAAAATTAAAAAAAATAAATGAATCCAAACGAATGCAAGAAAAATAATTTTAATCACTAATAATAACCTAAATTCAATCAAAACATATGTGATGGAGTATCTTTCATTTTCAAATCATTTTTTAATGTAAGGAATCAACTCCATGGAACTCCCTCACACTATTTCCTACTCAAGTTATTTTTTGAATCCCTTATTTAGTAAAAGGAGATGAAATGGCTTAGTTTTGGCCATGGATTTTTATTTTTTTTTTATATTAATAATGTGCTCACATTATTACTTTATCATGTTATGTCTTTGAAATTCCAATCCATAATGCACACATGCTATAATGCATTCATTTTACACCACGTTCGCATTATAACACAACTAAGTCATAACATGATTACTTTAAGTGGAAAAAGGGCAAAACGTTATTTTTTGTCACTTTTTAGTCCATAATTTCCATGCACATGCCCATTTTACAATGATATATTGATAGCTTAGTTATTTAGCATAAGCAAATGGGATTAAGACTTAGTTATATAAATAGGTACATTTTTTTTTTGAATATGTAGACTCATTGAAAATACTAATTTGAACCTAGAATTTCTTTATTCTTGATATTGTACTCTGGAATTATTTTTTTACAAAATCGTATATAAAATTTTGGCCCATAATATGGTCTAGTCATTCTTTGTGTAGTTTTAAAATTTCAAATGGTGGATCACTATAACTTCTCCTTCATATCACTTGTCAAGAAATGGTTTTCATTGGTTATATCTAGGGCTCAAACACCTTCATCATGACATGTAATGACCCACAGTAACTAGAAACACCTAACTTCCTACAACAAAATTTATCAAACAATTATATAAAAAATGAGAAATTTACATGTGGGTGAGGATAGAATGACCATGGCATCCAACTAATGCTAAATGAATCTGAGTTCTACACTACATGTTCTCAAGTGGGAGCAAGCCTTGTGTATTTTTTCTAGTGTTGGTGTAAGTAGCTTATGTAATTTAAGGCAACCCCTATATTTTCCTTATGGCTCTTGACACAAAGATACAAGGAATTAAAATAGACATAATAGAAATGTACCCAACACATTTGTAGTGTGATGTTGTGTGATTTAGATGCTAATATTGAATCCCTTTGTCCCTTAATACCTTTAATAAGGCTTGGAGTGACATATTTTTTCTAAGACATTGCTTTAACACCTTTGCATGATTGGTAATGGAGGAATCAAGACTCTTGAACCTAGTTTGAGTGAATTGTGCAGTGGTTTATTTAAAGGATGTGCAACTAATTTAGGAAGATTTAATATAGTCTTGATTAATTTAGTATCAATATTTGCAATGCATGCTTATAAGAATGTTAGGTATATGATTCCAAAGTTTAGATCTTTGTATTATGGCCAACTTACCTGAAAGATGAAATGATGCACAAAATATTTTCTAATTAAGAAAAGAGTCATTGGGAGAGAGGGTATGTGACCCTATAGGTTAAACCAAGATGTAGTAAAGCCTTGTCCTATTCTATGTGTGCCCATACAGGGACTTAGTGACAAAAGAGACATAGTTTGGGAAATATACTTAGGGATAGATTTCTATTTAAACAATTAATATTGCACGAATAAACCATAGAAAAATATGTGTACATTAGCAATTGATAAGAAATATAAGCATTTTCCTTAACATAGTAACAAAACCAAACTTGTCATTAGCAAAGGATAAGTTACCAAATTTAAGTGTCTATATTTATCCAAACAAATTCATGCCAAGAGATTAGTCCTCTCATGTCATCATCCTTATATAGTTTGGAAAAATAATGGTCATTCCTTAAGTGATCTTTCATGTGGTTACTATGATTAAGAGACTAAGGCAATTGTGTATCTAGACTAGATTGATCGCCTTATATGTCTATATCTTACTTCAAATAATCTATGGAGGGTTGTTTTGTGTTGCTATGCAAGAGTGTTATCATTTATTCACCTCATTGATGTTGATATTCAAACCTCACATAGTTTTCCCACGGTTTCTCCTCATTTCTCTAAGAGAGAGAGAAACAATAGTGTTCATACTAATATACAAAGATCATATCTCAAGTCTAGATGGAATAAACTTCAAGAGATGCTTACCTAACAAAGTCAACACTACTCATATTTATATATTCATTTCAATGATGATTTCATCCAACCTTAAAGGTACACAAAACTACAGTTACATAATATCCAAAGAGTTCCCCTTTCTTATTTAAGAGTTTTCTTCTATCAACTTTGCATTCAGATAGACCACCATATCCCTTGGTAGCATCTTAACTGTGATATTTTCTCTTTGGAGATTTTAACCGAGGACAATTTTGTGTTTAGGTGCTCTGATTTTTGTGAGAGAAGGGGACGATTCTTTTGGCTCTTCAAATAATCTCTTGGCTCTTTTGATACTTTCATGGCTTATGAAGATAAGAGATGTTTAGTCCTTTCCCTTTGAAATATTTTTGACCTTGGCCATCGGCACTAGGGTAATTACATCCTACTTCTAACTAGTTGAGAGCATCGGTATGAAGAGGCTCCATGACAATACTCCATATTTATATCTTAGACCAAGGGGGTGTTGTATACTCAATAACTTGCATAGGGTTACACCCATTACATATTTTTTCACCACTTTAAGTATTCGAAATGTTTGTTCAGAATAAGAAAAGATAAATTTTCAAGTTTGTGTATGAAATCTCTATTGAAATTGTTGTTCTTACTCCTTTTCTACTTTTTCTTTTCTTTTTTTGGGTATTATTTTGCATATATCCAGATACACCCCTTTTCTACATTACATCGTATTTTTTGAAGCTCCATAGATTAATCTTAAATTTTTATGAACATCAATATATAAATAAAAGTGACACTATTAGTTGTTAACGACAATGTAATACAACAAAGCTACACTTTTAATTATTAAATATGTAATTTCTATACACTTCTAAAAGTAATTGGGTGGGCACGTAGACAACGAGATGTGTTTCTATCCTGCAAAGCTAACATGACTTTATGTGGGGCATGTCGCATATCTGCAAAGTTCAGTACATGTGTGTGTCTCTCTTTCTTTCTATATATTCCTTTATTGAAAAAACAAAGCTATCATGACTGAATGGAAGTTTTTTATTTTCTTCTCCACAATTATTTCTTTAAGTGCTTCGATATTGTCTGATTTGCTGTCGTGTATTTAGATATTATGAAGAATAATAATCTAGCCCATGTACAGCTAAATTTCAAAAGAAAATACAAAGGAGATAATTTCACAATTTTGGAAGGGTAAGATTATAGAACACGTAAAATTCTGTCACAAGTTGACACAAACAATTGAAAGAGACTGCAAAACAACAATATTCTTGCTGTTATAACTTTATGTCGGCAGGGGTTCCATTAATAACTCATCACACTCAAACGAAAAGACTATCTTATTACACCAATCTATTCACCATTTCAAAATATCGAAACCCTTAATTCAAAACACATGAATTACCGGTGCCATGTCAGTTTCAAAAATACACACATACATACACATATATAATTTGTCTACCATTAAGATTATAAAAACCATAATAATAATATTATATAATAACATTTGTGAAACAGTAAAATCAGTTTACGACATTGGAAAGGTGCAATGTAAATTGTTTTTTATTATGCTTTAAATAAGTTCTCATATTTATAATCTTATTATGAATTCATTTTCTATTTAATTATGAATAATGAATAAGGTAAACAAAAGAAGTAATCTTCGAAGTGCAAATCATTGTACAAGTAATTATTTCTTGAAGGAAAGGATCCATGCATCTTTGATCCTTGTAAGCCATGTAGGTTTAGAGACAGCTACAAATTTTTTTGAAGAGGTAAAAATGTCAGTCTTATCTCAGAGTGAGGAGACCATCTAAATACAAAATGATATTGGTGTTAGGCTCTATGACAGAAATTCAATAAATATAAGACACCTAAGTAATATGGTGACATGTCTAGATGTGGAGGTGGTGTGAAAAAACCTTGAATTGTGTGAATGGAACTCTCAAACTATGTGATAATTGTACCCTATAATAGCCTAAATGTTGATGAGCATATCTTCAAAGTGGATATATGAATTGTCTAGCAGTACTAAATCTATGAGAAAAGAGGTTCTCCAGAATCTAATCATTTCAATTGAAGGTAGGTGAACTATTAAACTCATCTCTAATACCTATTTTTCTCTCCCTTCTAGATAGGCAGTGTGCATCAACAAAAACAATTACGTGGATGAGGATTTTCCATGTATATATCTACAATGGCTAGATACTACAAAAATTATCTATCATATCCTACTAGTTGTATAGAGTTCGAATACTTTATATCATGGGTATCTTAAGAAACCCAACTTAAGAGTTACCAATCTACCTGAGCACATGCGTACATCATACTTAACAATTGAAAAATCACAATAACAATGTTTGGGCATACCCACTTTAATTCCAATTTTTAAGTTCAGACTAAGAACAGAGTATCTTGTCTCTTGAGAAACAATATTTTTTACTTTAATTTTAGGATACCAATAGAAAGCATCCCTAATTTTACCACCTTCTTATCCTTACTCTTTTATAAAAAAATATAAATAATGTAAATGAATACATGTGACCGTACAAATGGGGAGTGAATTTGATGAGTCATGTTATGAAGTGTGTGTGCATATGCGCGTGCGTGCGTATGTGTGTGTATGCGTGCGCATGTATGCTTGCTAATTTGAATTTTTGGAGCAGTTACTTCAGCACTCATGTTGTGAGCTGAACCATGAGAAGATAGATGAACCATGGAAATCTAGATAACTTTTTTAAAGAAGAAGAGTAGTAGGATTTTCAACCACACATTTTAATATTATACTTTAGAATACATGGTTAGATTTTCGATCATTTTTATGATGGATGAATGCTCGTATTGACACACATTTAGTTAATGTTAGGATTAATGCTTATTTATTTTGACCAAAAACCACATGCACATGCCCATGTACACATGCACACATATACATACATATATACATACATGCATGTATACATACATGCATGTATACATACATACATACATACATACATACATACATACATAGACAAACATACATATACATATACAAGTTGGGAAACATGTTTTTAGAGTTAGAGTTATGATTTGACATTTTGGAGTGGCCATGTTTGGAGTCATGCCACAAGGTAGTTAGACAAAAACAAATTGCTAAGAAAAAAATTAGGACAATTGTCAACCACACATTTTAATATTATGTTTTGGAATATATGGTGAAATTTGTTTACCATATTTATGATGTATGTATGTTCAAATTGATACATTTAATTGATATTATGATTAATATGTTAAATTGATCAAACATGTTTAATTAAATTTATGTTTTATTTGAAAATTGTCAACATAATTCAATCTATTATTGTGTGTCATTTTATGTTTTTTTATAACCCTAACAATCAAACCTAGAGATGACACTTTAAGTTTATATCTAATATAAATCTTCAATAAAACACAATTCAAAACCTTAAACAATTTTCTTAAGAAACTACGCTATACCTTATATGGTATATTTAATTTTTTATGTTATCTTAATAACATAGAATAAAGTTAGGAAATTAAAACAATTTTTTTAAAATATTAAATATGTGAAAATAGTATTTAATAATATAAAGACTTTTTCCAACAAATTAATATTGTTGAATAAAAAATATATGGAAAACCCTGAAATAAAAAAATGCCATATTAATAACATAAATTTATTTACGAAATTAAAAAAATTAATGTAAAGATAAAAAAAATGTTTGAAAAAAAAGGTAATAATATAAAGTCTCTTATAAGATTAGAGTTGGATAAAAAAATATGATAAAATTTCCAATAAAAAAATATGACATAATTTATCTAAAAGCCTCTTTCTCTATATTTATTTGTACTTATCCTGCCAATGTTAGTTGTGCAAGTAAAATAAGCATTTCCAAAACATTTTACGATGTTCTAAGGAAACAATTCGGAGTTTTCACTACTATAAATTATAGGATAATGTAGAATTTGAGAAACACGTGGAAGTAAATTTGAAAAATTCAATACATAATTAGCAATGATATAGTAAATGTTATAACAAAGTCCAAGCGAACCTTTTACTATATGTTATTTTCAAGTATGCCACGCTAATAATTGGATTAAAATGGTTAATTAAATAATAAAAATGACTACTAAATAATGTGAAATATATATTTTTATTATTGATAAATGGTTTAAAGGGGACCATACCCGAGGTACAAAAGGGATCAACAACCAGAAAATACATAGAAAGAGCAATGGTTTTTTGACCGATGGGGACCACACCCCAGATATAAAAGCCTAAGGAAGCTAGATAATACACTAAAGACCAAGGCATGGACATACTTCCAACATGGAGCCAATAATGTGAAATATTATATAAGAATATTTCAATATTTTTAATCCAAATATATGATTTGATAGTGGTGTAATGCATTCTAGAAGTAGAATTGAAATTAATAAAAACAATCATAACTTGTTATTAGTAAGATTTTATAAAAAATAAAAATATTTAGAAGAGTTTTGTGCCTTAGGACTCTATACTCTTCAAACTATACTATTTATTGAATATAATATACTATTTACATATTATACTAGCAAAAGCATCTATAGGTGCTTGTGAAAGGCTGATAGGAACATGTGTACTGTTTAGAAAATTAAATTAATAATAACATTCATTTGGTCCACTGGTAAAATTGTTTGGCTCATGTATAGCCCACAAGGGATCAATTATTATTGAGTGTAACGCCCCTCAATTCCTCAATATGGAGATTCAAATGGTCAAGACCATGATCTTGCCTTGGATGATTTTGATAATGTGGATGCACCTTGCATGTAGCTATTTAGTTAAAGGTGATAAATGATTTAGATGTAAAGCCACTCAACTTTATAATATTACATGTTTATATGGAAATATGGATGTCAACATTCTATATAAATTAGTATCTAAGGTAATGTAAATTACTAACAAAATCAATAAATAAATAATACATATTGATATATACCATGAATGAATTTATATAATGTTGTGCATTGTAACTTGAAATTTCAAAAATTCAAAAAATATGGTAAAACTCAAAAAAACCAAAAACCAAATGGAGCAAGAACTGGTGTAGGACATAGGGGACCCTCAGATCGAGGTGTTGCAGGATGGGGACCCACGAAATCATCATGAGGAAGGTAAGTCCTTACAATTTCCCTCATGGGATGACAAGATTTTGGGTTGCAAAATGGAATTTTTCAATCAGCCTTTTGTTTCAAATATTATGACTATGGAAAAAGATGGACTTTTAAGTATTGCTATCCTAGATGACTTAGTGGAAAAAGATAAATCTAGGATGGAATATGAACTGGTTGGAAATTTTTATAGATCAAGACCAAATGTGGAGTGGTTTTGAGAATGGGCTAAAAGAAAGTGGAACCCTAAGGGATCATTGGAAATAGCGTCCTATGTGAATGGGTTTTTATCATCAACCTTTTAAATTCTATGGATTGTAAAAACATTTTGTTGGGAGGGCCATGGTTTATGGGTAGATCTAGTTTTTTGGTTCAAAAATGGAATCCAGGGTTTGATCCATATAAGGAGAGACCGTATGAGTTTCCGGTGTGGGTAAAACTTCCATGACTTTCGATGGAATTTTGGGAAGAAGAAATCTTAACTAGCATAGCAAATGCCATAGGGACTTTAGTGGTTATTGATCTGGTAACTAGGGCAAGAACTAGGTTGATGTAGGTTCAGTTTTGTGTTATTGTTCTTGTTAGAAATATGCTAAGAAAGGAAATATAACTTACAACAGAGTTTGGGGTCTGGATCCAGAAGATTTAATATGAAGCTTCTCCTTTATTCTTCCAAAAATGCAGTTGGATGGGACATGAGCAAAGACAATGTAAGGAGGTTAAGAAAGGTAAGAAAACTTGGGATAGAAAAGAAAAGGAATCAATGAGTAATGAATAAACTATTAAGTCATCTCCAAATAAATTGTCTTTAAATAAGTTTAATTTGTTAGAGGTAGAGGATTCAGTGGAAACTGAGACTTAAGAAAATGTGGATCTAAAAATGGATTTTCAAAAAGAACTGTTACAGGAGGATAAGGAAATTGTAGATCAGGATCATGAAGGAAAATGCATTTGGTATCAAATCCAAATTCAGAAGATCTTTATTAAGGAGGTCTCCGTTGTGTTACAACAAATAGGTTTGGAAGTTTTAGATCCGAAGATTATGGATCTATCAAAAAAGAGTGATTCTTTTTTAAAGAAATAGCAGGTGTTATTTCAGGTAGAAGAAGTCCCTTGCTCTTTCAATTTGGATAAGAATAATGAGGTGTTGGAAGAAAAGAAGATCAATACAAGAAGTGCTCAGAAACAAGAAATAATTAGAGAAGATTGTGGGAAGGCTTCTTAAAAAAAAGGTAACATGTCAATTAGGGATAAGAGGGACAAAACAGCGGCCAAAGAAATAGATTCATGTAAACAACACTCCATTGAGGAGAGCATTTCACCAAATAAAAAAAGATGAATCTCATCTCTTGGAACATCAGGGGTTTAAATAATCCCAATAAATAGAGTACTTTATCTTCTTTTAGGAAAAAGAATAAACCTGATATCCTTTTGATTCAAGCAATTAAGATGTCTAAAAAAAATGAGTGAGGTAAAGAATAAAGTTTGGTTTAGTTATGTTATGCAGAGTGTTTCCTTGGTAGGTGCTTCTCGGGGTTTGGTTACTTTTTGGAATCATAATGATAGAGAAGGGACTTTGTTATTTCAGTCTCTATATCATTTAGCTATTTGTTTCAAAGAGAAGGATAATGGGTCTTTGTGGGTTTGTTCTAATATATATGCTCTCAATTATGTGGTGGAGAGAAGAAAACTATGGACATATGTTGTTCATTTTCATATCCAGTTTAATGGTTTAAATTAGCTTATTGGAGGGGATTTTAATACTCCTTTTTGTATGGAAGATAAAAAAGGTTGTTTGAATGTCTATAGTGATAGTATGGGGAATTTTGTTGATTTTATTGCACACTATAATTTGGTGGATATGGAGTTGAAAGGATCCTCTTTTACTTTGTCGAATCAGAGAATGAGGAAAGATCTAATCCAAAAAAAATTGGATATATTTCTTATTAATTTATCTCAGTACTCACATCTTGATGGATCTTTGGTTACTTTACCAAGGATTGGATCTGATCATAGTCCCATTTTTCTTCAAACAGGTAATAGTATTGGAATTAGAGGAAGGCCTTTTAGGTTTTTTAAGATGTTGTTTCAACATCCTAATATTGAGGGTGAGATTAAGTCTAGCTGGAAATCTAATGTCAAAGGTAAGCCCATGTTTAGACTCATAGAAAATTTTTAAATGTTAAAGCCAAGATGAAAGTTTGGAATAAAGAAATGTTTGGTAATATTTTTTCTCAAAAAACATTGATTAGGAATAATATTAAGAAGGTTGAGGATGAAATTGATAACAAAGGTTTGAATAAAGATTTAAGAGACAAGAAGAAATTCCTTTTTTCATAATATCATAATTTAGAAGCCAAAGAGGAGGCCTATTGGAAATAGAATACTCGAGTTTTTTTGTTATAGGAGGGTGATAGGAATACAAAAAAAATCACCTTACTACTTCTATGCATAAGAACAGTAATACTATTTTGGAAATCGAAGACAGAAGAGGAGTTAGAATTAAGAATCAAGATGAAATATCTCAGGAATTTATCATTTTTTTTTTAAATTGTTAGCGGAAGGGAACCTGATTTTGGTAAGGAAAGTTATATTAAAAATATTTTTCAACCGGTTATTTCTCATTAGGAGAATTTTGAGTTGATTAAAATTCCTTATGCTGAGGAGATAAATACTGCTATTTTTTATTTGGAAGGGGAAAAATCCCCTGGTCCAGATGGGTTTCCAACTCTTTTTTTCCAAGTTTTTTGGGAAATAATTCATAAAGATGTTGAAGAATCTATTCAAAATTTCTTTATGCGTGGTAAGCTTTTGAAGGAGGTGAATAGTACTTTCACAACTCTTGTTCCTAAGGTTCCTAGTGCTAAAAAAGTTACAGATTTTAGACCAATAAGCCTTAGTAATACATTCTATAAGATAATAACTAAAATTATCACTTTATGAATCAAAATTTTTTTGGAATGTTTTATTTCTCCAAATCAAGGAGCTTTTGTGAAGGGTGGAGAGATTCAGGATAGTGTCATAACTATTCATGAAGTTGTTCATTCTGTGGATATCTCCAAAAGGGTAGTTATGATGCTTAAAATTGATATGAATAAAGCTTATGATAGGGTGTCACAAATATTTCTTAAAATAATTCTTGAAAAATTGGCTTTTCATAAGCCTTTTATTGATATTATAATGGAGTTTATTTCTAGTCCAAAATACTTAATTCTTGTCAATGGGAAATCTGAAGGATTTTTCTCATTAGGAAGGGGATTAAGACAAGGGGATCCACTTTCAACTTTTCTTGATATCATTGTGGCAGATACTTTAGGAAAACTTTGTGCTGACTATAAGCAGAATAAGTTCAATGGGTTAGTTGTTTCTAATGGTTTAGACCCTATAGCTTTACAACAATTTGTGGATGATACTTTTCTTTTGGGTAAGGTGACTCAAGATGAAGCTGTGATGTTTAAGGAGATTTTGTAGGATTTTGAGGAGGTTACAGGAAAACTCATTAATTTTAGGAAAAGATCTATTTTATTTTTTAATGTGGATGTTGAAATTCAAAACAGAATTCCTGAGGTTTTGGAATGCCCAATTCAGACTTTTCCTTGTTCATATCTTGGTATGATTTTGTTTAAGGGGATGATGCAGTTGGAAAGTTGGAATCCTTTGGTTGTGAGATTTCAAAAAAAAATTGCAACTTGGAAAGGAACTTTATTATTAGAGGCAGTTAAAATTCTATTATTCCAAAGTTGCCTCTAGTGTTTTTTTTAATATTGGTAAATAGTTTTTTGAAAGGGACTATACCCTTGTGTACAAAAGGAGGCCTAAAAGCCTGGATAAGAGAGAGGAGCAGAGAAGCTGTATCAAAGCACAAAAGTTACAGCAAAGAACACCGAAGCCTAGAAACAGCAACACAAACGAGACTTAACAGCAAAACAACGGCAACAAAACAGCAAGCCTACAGCCAAGAAGCAGTAGTAAAACTGGACTACTTCTTGGCCGCTTGATCAATACTCATCTTTACTTTTTTCCAAGCATGATACATACCCAGCGTGGTCATATGAGCAGCATCCGTCTTATCGAGCTCCTCTCTGGTTCTTTTACTCTCTTTCTCATTGCCCCAAAGAGTAATCGGGACACCGCTGAGTTGCGAAACACTTCTTGCATGACCTTCGATGAATTCCTCTATGGCCCTGAATGCTGCAATATTATACTCATGCCTAGTCTTCGTTTTCCCAAGGCGGGAGTCTAGGGAGGTCAGTTTTTTGTATATTTCATCAAGCTGGCTATTGCCAATGCTCCCTTCTCCCTCAATGCTTTTTTTGCCTTTTTGCTTAGCAAGATTTTTTACCTCATCCTTCAGCAATTTAAGCTCAGCCTCTAAGGCCTCCAATCTTCTAGAAGGGTTATCCGTTGGTGCCGCCTGGGGACTGGCACTACTAATGTTCAGCAGATCACGAGCAATGTCATCCAAAGGTTCATCCCCCTCAGCAGTAGACTCAAGGTTGAGTCTCCTAGAAGCCCTGGTGACACGTTTAGAAGTAGAGACAGTGTGGGTGGCAGGGGCAGCAGCAGGAGGAAAAGAAGGAGAAGCATGAGCAGCCTGCATGGGGGCATCAGCACCGGAGGCGGGGGGGCAGCAGCAGGGACAGCAGGGGAGACAGGACTGGCAGCAACGGAGCCCAACAAAGCCAGGCCGGGAGAGGAAGGGAGACCGGGGAATTTGATAAGGCAGTGCTTGTGAATAAGCAGAATAAGCCCTTGGTGAAGGGGAACCGCCCGGGTATGCTTCTGGAACTCCAAAATGGAGCGCTCAAGAGAGTTTAACAGATAGTGGGGGAAGCAAACCAACCTACTCCTACGAAAGTGATTCAAAAAAACAAGGTGCTTGGCAGGGACAGTAACAAACCTGCCTTCCAAGGATATGTAGCGAATCATCATGCGGGTGACTTCATCATACGGAGAAGGAATTGAATTAACAAGCAGACCCGCGGTGTTGAATATAAGCTTCTCCTCCTCCTCCACAAATCTTCTCTCTTCAGCCTCTTTGATAACCCTCTTGTTGAAGAAGCGGTATCCTTCCAAGCTGAGGCCAGTCGCTTCGGCTATGAGTTCGTCGTTAATAAGAATCTTCTGCCCTCCATAGTCGACCATCCTCTCATTCCACTCCTTGGCAAAGTGAACAGAGATGCTTTGATCATGCCCTTGCACTCTCTAGTGTTTGGTGGTGCAGTTGATGTCAATTTTTAAAGTTGCCTCTAGTGTTTGGTGGTGCAGTTGATGTCAATTTTTAAATTGCCAGCTAAAATAAGAAATATTATTACTCAGATTCAGCGTAGGTTTTTATGGTCGGGAACTCAATTAAAAGATAGAATTTATTTGGTGGCATGGGATAAAGTTACCCTTCCTAAGAATGTTGGTGGTATTGGTTTAAAAGATATAAAAAGCATGAATCTAGCCCTTTTGGCTAAAGTAGGATGGTGATTGGAGCATGAAGATGGTTTATGGGTTAGAATTCTAAAAGGTAAGTATCTACATTTTGACCAAGCCTCTTTTTTTCTAATTTTTCTCTTCCGGATGGGTCCTTCCTTTGGAATTATTTGTGTAAATGCAGGGATATTTTGTTGAAGGGTAGTAAGTGGATAATAGGGAATGGTACAAAATTTAGATTCTGTGAAGTTTGGTGGTTAGTTGATGCTTCTCTAATTAATCAAGATCAATGGAGAGATGTGGCTGCTGATTTTCATTTGTCCATGGGAATTTTGATTCGAGATTATTAGAGTAGATCTGATTGGGGATGGGATTGGAAACTCTTGGAATGGGAAGGTGAGGATGAAGAAATGAATGAAAGAATAAGAATATTAAATGCTAATGTAAAAGGATTACACATTCCTTTAGTTTATAAAGAGGATGAGTTAATATGATATTTGATAAAGGATGGTGTGTATTCGGTGAGAACTGGTTATGGTATAACAAGAAATGGTCCTCTTCCAAATCCATTTTGGAAAAATTTATGGGATAAGAATCTTATTCCAAAGGTTAATTTATTTCTTTGGCATGTTGTCCAAAATAGAATTTTAACTATTGATAACTTACAAGATAAAGGAATTATGATCCCGAATCGGTTTATTCTTTGCAAAGAAGTTAATGAATCTGTTCAACACCTTTTTCTTCAGTTCCCCTTTTCTTGAAGAGTTATTATTCATGTTATGTAAGTTTTCCAGATATCTTGGGTTTTTCCAGAGACTTTTGATGATTGTATGTACAATGGAAAAGTCCTTTTGAATCATTAAGCCTTTCAAAGGCTTGGAGTTTTTTGTTGCCCCACTTCTTATGGGGGATATGGCTTAAAAGAAATTAAAGAATTTTTACAGAAAAATAGAAAAGATCTACATGGGTGGGGAGTAGCATTTTAGGGGATTTCATAAATAATCTTTCTACAGTGAAGATTAAAGATCAAGGTGGTTATCCTAATCATGAGAATGGTATTATTCAAGGTTTAGGTATCACTAAGTGTGTTCAACAAATTTCTTTGTGGAAGGCTCTAGCTAGGAAAACTGTAAAATGGGTTAAACCTTCTGTAGGGTGGATGAAACTAAATTTTGATGGAGCAACAAAAGATAGTTCTGGGTTAGATTTTTTTGGTGGTATTATTATAGATGAGGTGGGTTCCCTTGTTTTAGCTTATGTTGAGCTAATTAGCAATAAATCTAATAACTATGTTGAGGCTTATGCAATTTTAATTGGTTTACAATGGGTGAAGTCTTTTCAAATAAATAATATTCAAGTGGAGGGGGGTTTTGTTATGCATTGTTAATGTGATGATGGATCTATCAAAGCATCATATTAACATTGATTCAATTGTTAGATATGTTAAGACTATGTTGGTAAAATTTGATAATATTCAATTTAATCATGTTTCCCATGAAACTAATATGTGTGTTGACACGTTAGAGAATATTGGGTTTTGGGTTCATAATAAAATGTGGTGGTAGAGTGAGGTGGATTTACCTCATAGTACTAAATTTTTTCTTAATGCATAAAAGTAGATTCAAGTGTGAGAAAAGGATATGAGTTATCCTTGATACAATTTTCTAGTATGTGAGATTTATTGCGGCTATCATTACAAGGTACGCATCAACATGGTTTATTAATTTAAAGGCTTGTTTCCTTTTTTTAGGTAGAATCATTGAGGACTGGTTCATATTTCATTTATGTGTCTTTGAGATGGGTGGTGCTAGGGTTAGGGCTGAGCAATCTTCGTCAGTGGGTTTGGAAAGAGATACTTTTCTTTGGGATATTTTAAAGGAAGGAGGAATTACTTATTTTATGCAGAGTTTAAGAGGGTTTGATGAAAATATTTCTAAGGAATTTGCAATGGTTTGGGATAATGGGGTTGTCACAATGTGGGGTGTAATATTTTTGGTTTCTGAGGATTTGATTGGAAGTGTTACTAAGATGGATTGCAGTGGTTGTAAGGTGTTTAAGGATAGGACTTGGCTCCAAGAGGAAGTCCATATTTTTCTTGAGAATGATGTGAAAATTAGTTTTATGGAGGATGGTATAGCCGGTAAATCTTTACCGGGGAGATGGGATAAAGTTTTTTTCTACATAATGAAGTATATTAAACTGGATGGAAAGTATCAGAAACTCCACTCTCAATGTTTAATGCTTCTTAACCTTTTTTAGAGGAAGGAGGATGAGTATTCATTTCTACTTGTTTAATTATTTGTAAATTTCTATTAAGAGTTTTAAGGAGGAAAAAATAGAAGTTCTTCTTCGCCAAGGGTTAATCCTTCTTCTTGTTAAAATGGGTAAGCTGAATCTGAAAACAAGGGGGATTGACATTAGGTTTGGGGAAGACTGGGAAGATCACATTTATTTAGTTGATAGGATTAGGCTTAATAAAATGAAAGAGAGAGCTACGAAGGAGGTGGATGCTATGACCGCGTTACAAAATATTGCTAGGAATGATGAAGAGTGTAATCCTAGTGTTGGGATGGTGGAAGGGAACACTATGTTTTATTTTCTTGCGAGTAAAATTGAAGCTTTGAAGGATTTGGTTTTCCAAGTTAAAGCTCAGAATAGAAATCTATTGTGGGGGCTTCAAAGGTCGAATGAAGAGATAAAGTTTTAGAAAACAAGGTTTATGTTCTCCAGGGGATGGTTGTTAAGGAAAAAGGAAAGAAGAGGTAGCTCAACATAATAAGTTCTGACGAGGAGGATTTCCAAGTGGATGGTGTTGGTTTGAGCTCGAGGACTAGGGGAAAATATTTTTAGTGCTCTGTTGCAGACTTTTTATTGACTGTATGTCATGATGGTTTTGTAGTTTCCTATTTTGGTGTTGGTTTTTTTGTTTCTTTTTGGTTGGGCTCTATTTGAGTCAATCTCTTTTTGATACGAGCCGTTTTTTCATTTTTTTATAGATACTTTTTTATTTGGAAGAACTTTATTGTAATATTTGTTTTGTAAATGGCCCTTGGAGCCTTTTTTCCAAAAAATATCTATAAAAAAAACTTGTAACCTTTCTCATGAAAATGGGACCTGTAAGATAAACATTTAAATGATGAGGGTACTATTATCGATGAATATATTTCATAAACCAAATATCTGACAAAATAATATATTCAAAAATTGGTAATAATAAACAATATCTTAGATGGAGTATATTTTACAAACTAAATTTCTATCAAAAGAACAAGTTTAAAAACTGAGTTTTTGCATTTTATCCTGGTGCAAATATTTTTCTAGACTTCCCTTTGACATGAACACCAACACCAAAGCTCTGAAATCTACAGTTAAGCAAGAGGATACGAGTTTGACCATATTGCAGTAACTACTTTTTCTTTGTAATTTGTATTCTTTAAAGAAATTCAGGTATGAATTTTGAGGATCCTGATCAAATACATTAACAGTGACCAGTGTGTTATTAGATAGAAGGCCTTGATAAACCGACTGAAAGCTACTTGTACCTAGTAGCTTCCTAGGACTAAATCCTTTCATGGCCCTATGTAGTTATTCATAGGAAATTTGCACAAAACTTTGTCTCAATGACCTGTTTGTGAATATTGGCCTTTTTGTTTTTCTATAAAAAGTATAAACTGCACCTAAAATCCAATACACTACCAAAAAGCTGGGGCTAGAAACAAACAAGAATTTTTTTGTTAAATTCATTTGAATGAGGTATTTTCATAGGGTTTGTGCAATTAGGTGAATTAAATCGAACCCACTATATTGTACATAATCCAAGACTTCCCAAAAATGATGATGTGCTTAGGTTTCTAAAATCCCCTTCATTTGAGATTGACCCATTGAAGCTTTTGTATGAGAAATTCAAATGGAAAAGCATGGGGATATTTGCAATATCCCTAGGTACTAGTCCAGATAGTTTATGGAATTAAAAATCTATGTCCTCAAGGATTTTCGATTGCGTTATTGACTGTGGAAGTACTTTGTACAACTTATTGTTGGCAAGTTTCAAGGATTTCAATCCTACGCAACTCCCAATATTTCCAAGAATGGCACTAAAGAGCCATCATGTTCTTGATAACAGTGAATGTGCACCACTGTGGTGTGATATTAATGTTTGCAGCACTGCAAAAGAAGAGAGGGTTTCTTTTGGAATTAGGATGGGTGATGGCCAAGAGGAAGTAAGAGATTTTTTGGGTAGAGGTGGAGGTAGGCTGTGAGAGGAGTGATAAAGGGCCTCTTCCCAATCTCACAACACTTCCCTACCCATCAAACCTGGTGTTGTTATGGTGGGAACATCCAAATGTGAGGTGAGGGAGCTTGGCATGTCCTCCGATCATGAACATCTTATAGGAAACTATACCACCCATAAAAGTGGTGTTTGTGTAGGAATAAGTGCATTCACATATAGCTGGGATACTACGGTGGTGTCCATCTTGAATGACGTGATATAGGGGATCGATGCAGGAAGCCCTTTTATAGGTGGAGTATTTTTTTGGATTGAAGAGCGACGACAGTTTGTGAGTGCACCACCTCATGTCTCACACTTGATCCATATAAGATCAATTCTCGGTGTTCCCACTGCCACCTTCATTAAGAATTCCCCATCTCCCCACTGAAACAGTGTTTGAATTATGACCGACATAGTGCCAACCATGTAATGATCGGATGTTGATGTTATATTTCCCACTTGGTTGTTTCTTCACTCCAGTGTGGTTTGAAATCACCGAGATCGTCATATTTACACCGCAAATCTACCCTCAATCCCACATCTCCACTTGATTTCATTTATTGTATATACAGTGATTTACATATCATTTTTATGCACATGATATTCAAAATGTACATGATTTTATATGTAAATCATGAAATTTATATATGGACATGGAAATACATATGCATGACATTGATCATACTTAGTGGAAACATTTCTAAATTTGGGCATGCCCATAAAGGAATATCTTAGTAGTATTGTTTTTTAGGCTATATATTATTATATGTTATTCCATTGATCTTATTTATTCACTCAAATATTTTATACATGGATTTATCATGTACATATCTTTAGAGTGTTTCTTTCCATGGATATCGTTTATTTCTATGTGATTACATATTGCAAATGACTATTACATTGACCCACAAAATGAAATATAATTGACATATACGCTTATACTAGTATTTTTATTTTTATTCAAATTACAATGTGTGATAGAATTGATTGTTTCATATTTTTTTTTTGTAGTTGTGTTAAAGGATCCTCTTGTCAATTTTCATGTCACATATTTCCTTTGTTTTTTTTTATTAGGATTTTTTCGAATGAATTATTTTAAATGATGTTTCTGACTATACCCTTGTTTACAAAAGAAGGCCTAGAAGCCAGAATAAGCAAGAGAACCAGAGAGAAAAGGATCAGAATCCAAATGTTACAATGAAGTTCAAAGTAGCCAAAAAACAGCTACCAAGACGAAACAAAACAACAAAATTACTGCAAAAAAGCAGTAAAGGGTCCGCAAAAAAATAGCAAAAAAACATACAAGGACAGCAGAAGCATCTACAACTACTTTTTAGTAGCTTTGTCAATGATGGTTTTGATATTCTTCCAGGATTTGAACATACCCAAAGTTGTCATGTGGGCAGCGTCATTATAATCCAGCTGCTCCACGGTCTTCTTACTTTCCTTATCATTACCCCAAAGAGTTGCCGGAACTCCGCTTAGGTTGGAGACACTTTTGACGTGTTGCTCAATGAACTCCTCAATCGCCCTAAAGATGGCAATGTTGTAATCATGTCGAGTTTTGGCCTTCCCTAAGCGGGAGTCTAAGGAGTGCAGCTTCTTGTAGATATCTTCAATTTGGCTGCTGTCAACATCCTCCTCCTCCTCCTTCTTCCTCTTTCCTTTCTGTTTTGCCAAGTTTTTAACTTCATCCTTCAACAATTTCATATCAGCCTCTAAGGCTTCCAGCCTTCTTGAAGGGCTTTCCAATTGCACTTCCCGGGGGCTGGCACTGCTGATATTCAGGAGGTCATGAGCAATTTCAAATTCATGAGAACCCTTCTCCACAGCAAGAGTCTCAAGGTTAAGCTTCCTAGAAGCCCTGGTAACCGGTCTCCGCGAGGAAGAGGCTAAGTGGGGGGTGGGAGCAATAGAAGGGGGAATGGGAGAAGATGCCTGAATGGCCGGTAGGGGGGTGACAGCAGCGGTGGCGGGGGCAGAGAAAGGAGAAACAGGGCTGGCAGCAGCAGAGCCCGGCAGAGGGGGAATCGAGCTAGGGGAGGATGGGAGACCGGGAAACTTGAGGAGACAACATTTGTGCAGCAAACAAAATGAGCCCTTGGTGCAAAGGAACCACCAGGAATGCTTTTGAAACTCGAGAATGGAGCGTTCAAGAGAGTTCAGCAAGTAATGGGGGAAACAAACCAAACGATCCCTACGAAAGTGATTAAGAAAAATAAGGTGTTTCGCAGGAACAGTGACAAACCTTCCCTCCAAGGAGATGAACCGTATCATCATGCGGGTTACTTCATCATAAGGTGGAGGGATCGAGCTAACAAGCAGGCCCGCTGTTATGTAGGTCAGCTTCTCCTCTCCCTCAACAAATCTCCTCTCTTCAGCATCTTTATCGACCCTTTTGTTGAAGAATCGGAAGCCCTCCAAGCCAAGGCCGGTCGCTTCAGCAATAAGTTCTTCATTGATTAAGACCTTCTGCCCCCCATATTCCACTGTCCTCTCCTTCCAATCCTTTGCAAAATGCACAGAGATGCTCTGATCATGCCCCTGAACCTTTTCCATGAAGTTTGTTATGCCACCCTTGCTAAGAATGTTCCACAGCTCAATATTCTCTTTCCAGTCTGGGTCCACACTAGGCTCAATTTGACAAGGAGGACCCCCCATCTTCTCTGCTCTGAACTGATTGCAACAAATTCCTAACTGATCTCTAAAGCCAGTCCACTTTTTGCTATAGTAATCCGCACAATATTGGAAATGAGAGCCGTTGCTTTTCCCACGATCGGCTGCGTGTCTGCTGATCTGAGCCTGCTGAAAAATGCATGTGAGAATAGCCCGCTCCCTGTCATCAATCACTTTATCACTGCCTTCGGTTTCCGTGGAGGTTTGAATCCACCTTTTAACAGTCTCAATGCAGCCCGCATGCACGATTTTCAAAACCGTGTATCTCCACTTGAAATTCCCCATATGATTCACACTATCTTGATTATTAGACGTGATTTGCATAAACCAATACTTTAAATCAACACGTGTGGGAGTATTTTTGAAGTTGATCCACACCCAAAAATCATAACTCATTTCTAGATATTGCTTGCGTATGGAGATCCGCCTGAATGTTGTTTTGAAGCTGTTTAGGGATGCTATTATTGTCCCAAACTGTAAGGTTAACATTAATGCCATAATTTTCCAGCACATCCGCCAATTTATTACCCTCCCTGTAGGTATGCATGATCCTGATGTTACTGAAAGTATGACTAATACTTATGGACTCTGCAATAAAATCCTTGATGCTCCAACTTGGAGATGAGCACTGTTTAAGAAGATTAATGATATTTAGGGAGTCTCCTTCAATAATGAGGTTCTGAATATTTTGTGTCTGGGAAATTCTCAGACCCCAAAGAGCAGATAGAGCTTCGGCAAAATGATTAGTTTGAATTCCCATTTTACCAGCATACGCAGCTATCAGATTGCCTTTATGATCCCGTATCGCTCCTCCCCCTGCCGCAATCCCAGGGTTTCCTTTAGAAGCCCCATCAAAGTTCAACTTATACCAATTTAGATCAGGAGGATGCCATTTAATCAAAGATCTATCAATGCTATTCCCGGGATTGTTCCAGCTATTAATTGATCCTATCTGCCAGTTGGATAGAATATATTCTTCATTTTCTGGATATCTCATGTTCTTGGGGGGTTTAAATCCAGCAATATTCTCTTTGATACCATTAGAAATTTTACCAATACTAATCTTGTAGTTTTGCTTTTTATTTCTGAAGATAATATCATTTCTATCCTTCCATATTCTCCAGATTAAATGAGGGATAACCAGCTTCCAGATCCTTTTGACAACACAATGCCTAAAGGGTGGGTTCCATTGAGTCCAAAGCTGATTGAGATCCTTCGGCAGCACCCAGAGAGCTTCAAATTTAGAAAGGGCAAAACTCCATATTCTAGTGGCATACTCACAATGTATGAACAGGTGGCTGATATCCTCAGAATATTTCTTACAAAGATGGCACCTATTAGGGATCATTAATCCTCTTCTCATCAGATTGTCATTGGTAAGAATCCTACCTCTGATAGCCAGCCAAAGGAAAAAATTTATTTTGGGAGTTAAATCAGACATCCAAATCCTGTTCCAATTGAACTCTGTTTGATTACTATGAAAGAAGTTATTGTATCCAGTTTTGACAGAGTAATTCCCATCATTGGAGTTATTCCATACCAGCTCATCCTTGGAATCCATCTGACTTAATGGAATAAGATCTAATTGATCTTGAAGGGAGGAAGTAATTTGTTTCAGATCATTTCTCTCCACAGTAAGTTTTTTCCACTTCTTTCTGGTACCATTTTCCTCAATATAGCCCTTGATTTTGATGCCATACTTGTTTATAAGACTGTCCTTGGCCATCCCAAAACTCTCCATGAGGTTGCCATTAAACCAATTATCCTCCCAGAAGTTTATGTCCCTACCATCCCCCACTTTCCATTTACTGCCCTGCCTGATGAAATTTCTGCTTTTAACCAAATTGTTCCAAAAAATGGAACCATTGGGGAGCTGTTCATCTTGTAGAAAGGAGTACATAGATTGATGTTTAAGATATTTAGCTTTAATTAAATCTATCCAGGGTTGTTTCTCAGTCAGCATTCTCCAGCCCATTTTAGCAATGAGGGCCTCATTCATTTTCTCAATATCTTTTATACCCAGACCTCCCATAAACTTCGGGGTGCAAACCTTATCCCAAGCCACTAAGTGAAATTTGAATTTCTCATCCATGCCTTGCCATAAAATTTTTTTTGGATCCTTTCAATCTTATCCCTGAAAGAAGAGGGGATCTTGTATAGCGACATGATATAAATTGGCAGATTTTGGAGAGTACTTTTGATGAGCAGGCACTTACCAGCACTAGAAAGAATTGCTCCTTTCCAACCAGCCATTTTTTTTTGGAATCTCTCCAATAAATCATCCCACACCTTGCAAGAGACTTTCCTAGTGCCGAGAGGAAGCCCCAGGTAAGTGGCTGGAAGCTCACTTATTTTACAGCCCAGAATTTTAGCTATTTTAAGCTGTCTTTCCTCAGGAGTGTTGAAGAAGAAGATGGTGCTTTTGTCATAATTGATCTCCTACCCAGAAGTAGATTCGTAGAGCCGCAGCAAGGCCTTGGTAGCCTTGGCTTCAATGACAGATGCCAGAAGAAGAAGGATAGTGTCATCCGCAAATTGCTGATGGGAGACAGCTTGACTGATGGAGGTGGGCTTAGAGCCACTTAAAAGCCCGTCATTCACCGCTTTACCAATTGTTCTACTGAGGCTGTCAGCCAAGAGAATGAATAGTAAGGGGGAGATAGGGTCTCCTTGTCTCAGACCCCTGCTGCTAGTAAAAAAGCCCACTGGTTCACCATTAACAACCACAGAAAATCTGGCCGTAGATATGCAAGCCTTAATAATTCTTCTAAATTTTTCTGGAAACCCAAATTTTGTTAAGACTTTGTCAAGGAAAACCCAAGAGACCTTGTCAAAAGCTTTATTCATATCAAGCTTGAGGACCATACTTGCCTTTTTATTATTTTCCATTGAATGTATGGTCTCGTGAACCATAATCACTCCGTCTTGTATAATCTTGCCTTTGATGAAGCCACTCTGCTGCCTTGAGATAAGTTCATTCAAAATGAGCTGGAGCCTAGTAGCAATAATTTTGGTAAAAATTCTATAGATGGCATTCACAAGGCTGATAGGTCTGAAGTCCTTGAAATCTTTAGCATCCATTTTTTTTGGGGCCAGCACAATGTGAGTGTTATTAAGCTCTTTTAAAAGATTTCCCGTTCTATAGAACTCATTCACCACTCTGAGAAGATCCGTCGAACAGATTTCCCAAAATTTCTGGAAAAAATTTATGGAAAATCCATCCGGCCCAGGAGCCTTGTCACCCTCTAAAGCAAAGACAGCTTTATGCAGCTCTTCAAGCGTAACCGCTTTGTGAATATTTCTAAATTTCTGTTCCTCAATTTTATTTTGGGGAATGGCCTCCAACATAAAAGAAATAGCTTCAGAGTTGTTGCTATTCCTCTCCTCAAGAAGTTTTTTATAAAAATCAAGCACTTCTTTCTTGATGCTATTGGGATCTTTTATGATATTTCCATTGTTTTTAGAAACTTCTAAGATCCTATTACAAGCTCTGTGCTTCAAAGTGGTCATATGAAAGAACTTCGTATTCCTGTCTCCCTCTTTAAGCCAAATAGCTCTAGATTTAAGTCTCCATAAAGATTCCTCTCTACTGCAGATCGTATGCAACTCTGAAAGAATCTTCTTTTCATTGACTTCGTCTTCATCCGATCTCCCCATAATATCCATTTTTAATTCCAACTCCTGAAGTTTTTGCTTTAACTTTTTTTTTTCTCAAAAACATTACCAAAAACGCTTTTGTTCCAGATTTTGACTTGCTTTTTAACATTTTTGAGCTTTTGGACCAATCTATATTGAGCAGTGCCTTCTCCATTCCATCCCCACCATTCTTTTATCTTGTCATATATATTGTCATGCTCCATCCACATCTTTTCAAATTTGAATGAGCTTCTGGTGGGTTTAGTCCAATTGAGAAGATTTAAAGCAATCGGATTGTGATCCGATCCAACTCTGGGCAAGGAGGAGAGGTGGAAGTCTTGACTGAGAATCCAGCTCACTGAAATTAGTGCCCTATCCAATCTTACCTGAATAAACTCTTTTCCCAACCTTCTATTATTCCAGGTGTACTTATTCCCATGAAGATCCACATCTAAGAGGTTATGTTCAGCTATAAAATCAGCAAAATCCTCCATACCATTAGAAAAGCTGGAGGTACCTCCATACTTTTCACCTGGGTTTAGTGGAGAGTTGAAGTCCCCCATAACAAGCCAGTTAGCAGAGCAATGCTTGTTTCTGAAAGTTTTAAGGTCAGCCCAAAGCTTCCTTCTTCCACTAACCGTATTAGGGGCATAAATGTTAGAAAGGATCCATTCACCATTATTATCAAAAGCAACAAATTTAATTGCAAGATGATTAATACTAGCATTAAGAACCATACCAGTACAGTGTCTTTTATCCCAAAGAGTAGCCAGCCCACCAGAAGCTCCCTGGGAGTCAACAGCCGCCATTTCAGAGATATCCCAGAAACTCTTTTTAATAGTTTCAAGGGTCATAGCTTTCATCTTAGTTTCTTGCAGAATCAAAATATTAGGATTGCTAGAGTCCCTTAACTCCTTGATGGTTCTCTGTTTGGAGTTTCCATTTAGGCCTCGGATGTTCCATGAAATAATCTTCATTTGGAATATTTGGTGGTTGGGACTGCCTGATGGTTCAACTGGCGCTGAACTCCATCTGCAATGTCCCTCTCCGTTCTCTTAGATCTAAGAGCCTTTTTAGAGGGTCTTCCTCTTTTTGTACTTCCTCCAAAGTCCACTATTCATTTAGCAGTAGATCTAGTTGTTCTGGATGTGGAGGTGTCCCAGTTATCTTTATTTTTTTTCTTATCACTGTAAAGTGATTCTGGGATCAATTCAAAACCTTTCATTCTTTTTTTCTTTTTTGAAATAACCTTTGTGAATCCCGAATCTGGATCCTCCTCATCCAAGATGGGCGTAACTTCTCCCTCTTCACATTCTTTCTGAGTCCTATCCGATGTATGTATATCAGTTGTTCTGATGCTGAAGCAAGCAGGTGAATCCGCTGATATATTGCTGAGACAAGGAAGTAGATCTTCTAAAGAATTACCATCTCCCCTAGGAGAGTTTTTCTGCACAGGTTCTTTAGGAGCAGTACATTCCTTGTTCGAAATTTCCTCAGTGATACACATCTGATTATCTATCTTGAATTCCATATTGCTTTGAGATTACTCAGTAGGGACTATATTAACCTTCACAGAGCCTTCTTGCTCGTTCACCACCATAAAAACCTTCACAGGATTTTCCAGGTTTTCATTGCTCGGAACTTCAGGTAAAGCTGCTGCTGAAACTTTAGGACGCCAGACCAGATGCTTCCTTATTTGAGTTCTAAAGCCCCTTTTTTTTCCCTTTCTATTTAATTCCAACTCCTTCTGACTAGGAGCTTTCTTTTCATTCCAGCTATCCGTGCTAGGAATCCTACTATCCTTATTCCGAACTGAGTCCTCCACAGGCTGTTCAGCTTCCATTGCAGGATTCTTCTTCTTGGAACATCCTTTATCAGAGTGCCCAATGCTATGACAGTTTTTACACCTCAAAGTTTCAACCTCAATTTTTTGGGTCCAAATCCCATATCTAGATTTCAAGATTATGTGTTCCGGAAACTCCTGATCCATTGTAGAAAAAATACAGAAATGAGCAAAGGCAAGTCTGGATCTGTTTCTCATGGGTCCATCCAGCCCGATAGGGGCACCTAAGGATTTTGCAATATTTAGCAGAATTTCATCATCCCAAAAATGTAATGGTAGTCCAGGTAACCTACACTAGATTGGGATGGTGTTTATATTCTCAGTATTAGGGTCAAATCCAGGATACCATTTTTTCAAAAAAAGCCCCATATTTCCCAACCACCAAGGTCCTCCCAGAAGCACCGATTCCAAATCCTCTTGCTGATTAAATTTTGCTAGAAAAAAGCCTTTTGGCATGATGGTAATACTCAGGGCTCCCTTAGGTTTCCACTTTCTTAAAGCCCATTTTCTAATGAAATCAATATTAGGTCTAGAGCCAAGAAACTTACCAACGAGGGAGAGATTCACTTTGCTTAAAGCTCTATCAACACAACCATCTAGGACCCTTAGGCAGGTGGCACCCTCATTGTCCTTTTCCCACGTGAGCTGTCCAACAATTTTTGGACCCACCTTGGTGCTAGGGATTTGTAGCAACTTATTCCAGGCCAAAGATGTGGATTTAGGCATTTCCACACTTTCATTTATAGTTGTCCTATTTTGGCCGGAGATCTACCTTTCCTCAGCACTCTTAGCTTTAGTGCGTAGACTTTTTACGGCCAGAACTGTAGAAATTGCACTGACAGTACCAATAATGCTTCTTTCGTTCGTACTCGTGCTTTCAATCGATCGATTCTGGCCACAAATCAGCCTCTCCTCAGCAATATTAAGCTTAGTTTGCAGACATTCTACAGCCAGAAACAACATAAGAAGACCAAATCATCTAGGTACCCTCTTTGAATATTAATTGCATCTTAAGGGGAGAGTTACTGCCCTAATTTTTTTGAGTCACAACCTTTCGATCCTTTTCAAAATTGGATTAAAATTTTCACAATGGATTAGAATTATATCTTCTATATTCTCTTTGGGGTTTTGGTTCTCTAATGATGGGTTGGGAAGATGTTCCCTTTTCCATAACACTCACAACCATACAACCCTAAGGATCTTGTTGCAATGATTTTTTATGGCTAGGAAGAATCCCTTCTTCCTTATTTGAGTCCAACTCAACATCTCAATCACTATCTGATCATTTCTCAACAACAAGGTGAATATGATTCGATTTCTTCCACTAAGAACTGTCTAGCTTTAACATTTGTTACTCTACCTAATACAATCTGAAGCAAGATGAAAAAGAGAGAAGAAATTACGACACCTGAATGGAAATCCTTTGTAGTCCAGTTTTGTGTCCAAATTCTACCTTCCACTTTGAGTTCAATAGTGGTTGGAAAATCAACAACAATATCCATATCAACATAATCAAGAAAAAGTGGTGTGCTTCAAAATCCTCTATCTTTGCATCAATGGACAAAACCTTTTCCTAAAGTCTTACCTATGGAGGGTAAACAACTTTACTTCCAAAATTGGAGGTGCTAGGAAGAATCCCTTCTTCCTTATTTGAGTCCAACTCAACATCTCAATCACTATCTGATCATTTCTCAACAACAAGGTGAATATGATTCGATTTCTTCCACTAAGAACTTCTAGCTTTAACATTTTTACTCTACCTAATACAATCTGAAGCAAGATGAAAAAGAGAGAAGAAATTACGACACCTGAATGGAAATCCTTTGTAGTCCAAGTTTTGTGTCCAAATTCTACCTTCCACTTTGAGTTCAATAGTGGTTGGAAAATCAACAACAATATCCATATCAACATAAATTCAAGAAAAAGTGGTGTGCTCAAAATCCTCTATCTTTGCATCAATGGACAAACCTTTTCCTAAAGTCTTACCTATGGAGGTTAAACAACTTTACTTCCAAAATTGGAGGGGTAGATAAGGCATACGAATCCACACCGGCTTCACTTGGAAAGTATCAGAAACTGGGTTGAACAATGGGAACCATGGTTTCATAAGTAGAAAATGGGATTGGAACTCCCAAACTTTTCTAAAGATCTAATCCCTATTTGAGGTTTTTTCAAAAACAATAATGAAAAAACAACATGAGGAAGGGTAAATATCCAACCTACCTTCCATGATTGCTCTCCAATGGTTTCACATCCAATCATGTAGGGAGGGAAACATGGACAAAAATTGTTGAATCTACATATCAGGCCTTTTTCATGTAAACAACTTTAGATTCCGTCACCTCTGCACCAAAACTAACAGAAGGGTTTGATTTTGCATAAGCCATAGGCTTATAAATTTTTTGATTAGGATCAATTCCCTTAGAGGCCATCTTTCCCCTATTTTTGTTGAAAACAAGAAGGGTAATGGGTCCCATATTCCTTTGCACAACCTACTTAAAAGAAATACTTATCTACTTAGTATGATTGAGCCTTAGATAAGTAATAATCCCACTCTCATCCCCCAAGATAGTGGCTTCGAGAGCATGGTTAGCAGGGTAATAAACCCCTTTCCCAACATTCACAGAAAATCTTCCCTTTGTAGAGTTTCCAAATCCTTCCCTAGATCTAACCACGCCACAAAATACATCCAAAATATATCCTTCCTTATGCCCCATTCCACTAGAGCCCATGCCACCAAGATCTATATGATCGAAGGTGATATTATCAATCTTTGAATCTCCCAGCGCTAGTTCCATATTGCCTTTCCCATGAGAAAGATAAGAGGGGTGCCCATCTACAGAATCACTATAGCAAATCCAATCAAATCCTTGGCCACTAAATAACATTTTGCCATGCCCTCTGCCAAATCCTACCTCGTTTCTATATCTATCTATCACATAGTGGTCTTCAGTGTCTAGGCCAAGCCATCTTTCTTTCTATGTCTAGTTCTCATTCCCTCCAGACACTCCATCTTCAATCCTTCTATTCCTTTTCGAGTACGCACCGTTAGAGGAACCAAAATTATTCCCATTAGGGTTAGGGAAATGGGTTGGGCCATCATATAGATCCATTGAAAATTATTAGTATGAATTTTTTGGATAGGTTAATTAATTATAACATGTGATGTTTGCATCTCTTTCTTTAGATATTATTGATTATTAGGGTTAATACCTAACTTAAAAGGGGGGCATACCATGGTTTTGTTTCAAATATTTAATCTATGTTACATAGAGAAATTCATTACTTGAATATTTTAGGACAATCTATAGAAGTTAGTTCGAGCATATGGATACATACTCACATGATATTGAGACACTTGATCACATATTAGAACATTCTATATGATATTAAGAGACACATTATCATATCGTTAGAAATATTATGTGTTCTTAATAAACACTTGATTGTGCATTTGGATATTATCTATGATTTTAAGGGACAACTGATCACATGAAGCATGGAGCGTATCCATCTTGAGGAAGTTATTTTCACACTTTAATGAGTTACATTCATAATGAATTAGATATTAATCACATAGTGAAGTGACTTCATCCTTGTAATAAATTTATTTTTCTAAGTTTGAGATCAAAGTGAACATTATTACACTATAAGCACACTTTGGGACAAATTTTTAATCTACATCAAAATATCCATTTTTACATATGGATCTAGTATGGGATCTAAAAAATTAGAGATCATTATTGTTACACCATTTACTTATTTGGAATTGAAAAGGAAAATGTTAGATACCTTTTTTCCATTATAAATGGGGTTATTTAGACACATAAGGTAGTTTTATTTGGAAATTTTCAATTCTAAAATTTTAGCTATACTTTCTTCAATTAAATTTGGGTAAAGTAAAATCTTCATTTCTTCATTTAAGTACTTACATATAATAGGGAGTATTCACCACAAGACACTTTATAATCAAGTTCAACAAAAGGAATATTGGTAAGCATGCCATTAGGTGTATTCATTCCTTAAATTATCAATTCTAATATTTTTATGATTCACATATTTTACTTTTTTATCATTATGAGACATTAGTCTGCCCATGTTTTTTTGTATATTCCTATATGAGACAAATGGAACATTATAGTAACACTATTATCATCCATAGTGGTTATCACAAGTGTACATATATTTTTTCATTTCAATATACATTTATCAAATGCTACACTAAAAGGGGGGATGTAGACATATAAAGATGTTAATTTGCACTTGGAAACATCAATTTTCAAAATATTTGGCACATTTACAAAAAATTTACACATATCTAACTCTCAATTACACTTTCCTTGTATTAGTATACCTATCAAATGTATTGGTTACCTTCAGCTTCTAGTAAGGAATATTCATGGCTTGCATAGTCTATATAAAAAACCTTATAAATCCTCAACATAAATTGTCAACCACAAACTACATGATTCCTACTTCTTGAGAATGCCATAAACATGTGACACTACCACATGTTTGAAGTTTCCTTAAGACTCCAATGCCTGATTTTCATATTTGATCATCTTCATTAGTTCAGTCTGGAAATGTTTCATCATTTTCTACAGAAGAAAACTAATAAAATGTCATTTATATGTAAATAAATATTCACTGAGGTCATAATTCATCTATTATCTCTCATGTAGCACCCTTACCACCTAAGGAGTTATTACAAATCTTTGAGATCATTACTCTGAAATAATATAAACATCTTCAAAATTAAAAGATCATACTTATAACATCTCACAAATCCAAATAATAATCCAAATAGGTCAAACTTTCATATTACCAAGTTCAAATTTTCAAAGGAAGGCTTATGTATAGGTTATACAATGTTTTACACATTGTCATAGGTGGGAAAACTACATTTCATTTGTTCCCTCTTGGAATGGTGGTACATGATAAATTTTAATCCATCATGGTTATGTATTGAGATAAATTTAACATGGAGAGATAACCCCTTTATTAGGTGTTTTATTAGTTATCATCTACTATTAGGGTTTTGAAAAATTATAAATCACATAGGAATTTTTACATCAGGTCAAATGGTTCAAACACATCAACAAACATTTTGGAGATGTGGGATAAAGGATCTATTATCACTAAATCATTCCACCCCCTAAATGACCTGAATAGGAATGGGACATTTGATGTGATTGGGTAACATGGGATCACCTCTCAAGTTATGGGACTTGTGAGATTAAGGTGATCCTCCAAAGAATGTGGAATTCCTCTTCCTAAACTAAGCACTACACTACTCCTAATGCAAGAAAAATGGCTAAGTAAACCTATGTACTAACATTTCTATGTGATTACCAATGGGGTTTGGGTGGATCGGTTAAGATGGACGGTTGTGTCTGGATCCACCCAGGTTCAAATCCTACTACGTGTGATCCCTTCGGGGTGGGTATCGGTGGTGGAATTTGTTACATCACTGGTGTTTATGACTGGCAGTTATTCTCGGTGGTGGTAGGCTTTGCATCATCAACATTGGTATTCGTGGCGGTTGGTGACTCTAAAAATGGTGGTGGTGGAAATTACATCATCGGTGTGGGCTCATTGGTCGTGGTCTTGGTTGGTCTAATTGTAATATGTTGTCTTTGGACATTGGTTGTATTGGGTGGGGTCCTAGGAAACCCTCCAGTTCATAGCTTTGGTAAAAAAGTGTTTATCAATAAAAAAAACATTTCTATGCGATTAGGGAGAGATATTTTCAATAAATAAAACCTATATTAGAAGTGGTGATGCACTAAGAAGGGGTTTTTCTAGACATAATTCTAGCTTGAAAATGAAGAAATATGAACATGGGAAGAGTGGACATGAATTAGAAACCCAACTACATACAATACTTCATTTCCAGTTAAGCACAATAACTCCTAAAACCTTCAATAGAAATCAAATATGAACAATATACCTACAATCATGAACAAAGGAAAATTAAAGCATTAAAAATGATATAAGATAAAACAATAAGTCACAAAACACCATTTCATTTCTCCAAGCACTTTCACAATACACCATTACAGTAGGGAGAGGCATAAGCTACCATTACAGTTTTCAAAAGAAAGGATTGAGAGCCTACAAATTCACAACAACTCAACTTGTGAAGAGATGGGAAGTTTGGAAACATGTCTAACTAAATTTGAAATAATACATTCCCTTTTCATTTTATAACATTTCTTGATCTGGTGTGAGAAAGAAGGAGGAATCCTAAAACTTAGGCCAAAATGTAGTAGATGATGGACCATGTTGTTGGCCATGCTTGTTTGTGGCACTCCATACTTGATTGCATCATTAATTACCCTGAAACATTCTCCTCCATCATACTTCATAAATTCAAAAATTTGAATTTTCCCCATTGTTTAATTAAAATAAAATTTAATGTTCTTAAAAGAATCCAAAATGGTCCATGGTGGGACCCCACAATGCCAAATTTACATGAAAAAGGGGCTTGGTTAATTAAATCAATGAATGGCTCACTAGCCTACTCACCAAGCTAGCTAGCGAGCTCCGCATACTTTCATCACCTGTTTATTTAGTGACTAACTCAGCATGCTAAGTTCTACATTGATGGTTCAATGGTGACCAACTTGGTTTTGCATGGTATGGGTTGCTTTGTAATTGGTGTATGCCAATAAGCCATGGTGTTGGAAATGACTCGATCAAGTCATGTCTTATCCTCCCCACATCCTCACCAAACACTTTGGGCATATCATTTATTTTCTCCACTTTACATTGAAATCCACTGCTTCGTACTTTAAGGATTTAATACATGTACCCCTTAGGATTGAATTTCAAGCTCCCTTTCCTGCTATCTTCGTAGCCTCTACTCAACACTGCAAGTCATTTTCTTCTCCCTAGGCGAGCTCTTTACACATATTATCCAACCACTCAAACCTCCATGTATTCACCACTAGATGCATTGGAGACTCGGTCCAGCTCCAAAATTAATGCCACCAACCACTTGTACACAACGAGTTCCACCTATTGTTCTATCAACTCAATGACTGACTTGTATTTCCCTTAGTAACTCCTAACTTCATCGGATTACCCACTGACCTGCCGAATTTTGAAATTGTAGCCAAAAATGACTCAGTCTGACCATCCTCCCAAACCCCAAAAATCACAAGCCCTAAACACTGAATTTTAGAGTTCGGGATTCAAAAATATCCCTCTAATTTCATCAAATCACCACAAAGACTCTCAGAACTCCGAAATACTGAGACCCCAAAATCCAAAAAAACATCCTCCACCTCATCTTTTGTGTTATCTTTGATTCTAAACTCACCTTCTAACTTATTTCTACCAGATTTAGCTCATTCGAGTCATGCTTCAAGCCCCATCCCATGTGATTTCCCTGACTCACCCCTTGGATCATTCCACATGTTTGGGATCATTCGGAACTATCCCACCAACCTATCAAGTTCCTCGATCCTGCACTAACTAGGACCTTCACCAAGCTAATGATATGGATTGGCCTCACCTGACTTCTTCTCCATGATGAGCTCATATAGCTCGATCTTACCCACCGATTTCATCACCTTGTTATGACCAATTTGTTCAACTATTCATCCCTTGTTCATTTTAATCTCCATGAACTCACTTGATTCCTGAATGGTGAGCCTAATTGAATACTCTAGTGGTTCATTCGACCTCCACAATCCATGCAATGAGCTGATATATGCATGTTCTTCTTCTACATTCCTGTACACTGAGCCCAAATCGAGTCAGTCACTATGCAAATCAGTCTTAACATCGTTCCTAGTTCCAACCTCCTCAACATTATAACCTCCTCTATGAATTAACTCACTTCCCTAAGTGAACCAGGCACTTGGGCACACCATTTCCTTTGATGATACACTAAGCCACCAAATCATTCCTAAATTGGTCTATGCTGAATACCCCCATGTGATCTCATACCTCGTTTTATCTAAACTCAATCAACTTTAGCCTATTGAAGAGTTACTCAGCCACGAATTGATCACCTTAAGCCATTTGTGTTTACTCTATGTGATTTCATAGTTGAATCCTTACTCTGACTCAACTAATGATTCCTCCTGTCATACCCAAGTTCCTCCGCATGATGTTAGTTCGCCTTTGCAAACTCACCTCATTGGTTTTATGCTTGTGCCTCTTATAACATATTCACCTAATTCTACACCAAGATTCATCATCAAGTTTAATGATCTCAACTCACTCCTACACTAAACTGATCAACTCCATCAATTTGCACACCTTGGCGAGTCCAGTTACAAGCTCTTCCTTTCGATACAAGCCCTAGTAAACACGGCTTGATCCACTGAGTTCAACCTTAATCCCATCGAAATGAATTTGACTCATGCTGATTGCACATAATCTCCTCATGAACACCATGTAAAACCTAAGCTTATGTTAACCATCCCAATATGGGTCCTCCATGTTAACATGGTTTCAATGCTCAAGAAATTTGCTACATAGTTTCACTGAGGTAGACTTCTCTTGTATGCCTCACTCTCTGAACCATCTAATGTTGTGAATAAATACTCATTCTGTGAACTTTATTTCTTCAATACCTCATAGTTCAAGATGGATTCAAAAAATTTAGGCTCATCCTTAGTTCGACGTTCTTTAATAGCTTTGTCTACTATTGTATATGAAAAACCCATGTTCACAAAGTGCCTTTTAATCAAGCACCACTCTTATTTAGATGGGAATTCTTGATTATCCTTTATGTACTCCAATATTTCATTCTCATTTGATGAACTAACTTCATGAATTGTTGAGTTCCCTATGACTCGAGTTGACCATGTTTTGCTTTCCCGCAAACCCAAATTTTGCCACCTCGAATCATTGAGTTGTTTACAAGCTCGGCATTTTATTTTCCTATTTATTTTATGTTATTCACCTTTCTAACTCACATGAGCTATAATGGAGCTCGAATCCCTTCACACTACGTTAGCTCACCGAGAAGTTCACCAAGTTGCTCGGTGAGCTCCCTTTTTAGGTCAATGGGAAGTGATTCTCAAACCATGATTTTTCCCTTGGATGTGACCCCCATGGGATTTTTATCGAACCTATAGGGTAATGAAAACGTGATAAGATCTTTAAACATGATTTATCGATTCTAATCATTTTTAGCTAGAAGTAGACCTATAGGGGTCAATTTCCTCATTTTGAGCAACCCAGGAACCTCCAAGACCTAAAGAAGGAAGAATAGTTCAAAATGATTTTGGAACACCGTAAATGTCCCGAAGGCACGAAATCTTTTCCTTATAGGCCCAAAGTTCTATTGTGAAACCCTTTCCGGTCCTAGGGTCCTATTTACCCTGTTGTCCATTTTTGCCCAGGGAAAGAATGGATAATATTTTTGGTGACCTCTAAGGGATGCTTGCCTACTAAGAATTGGTCCAATATCCTGAAACATCCATTGGGCATGGAGTCACTGTTAATCTAAAAACTGATCCTAAACTCGAAGTAGACCATTTGACCTTGTCCTGGAATCTAATGTTGTTAAGTATGAAGCACATTGGAACCCATGACTTCCTGGTATGCATGGCACACTGCAAAAATTTAAGTAAACATTTGCTGAGTTTTGGACATCATGGAACTCAAAATTGAATTTATTTCTTCTTCTGAAAATTTCACCTTTGGCACAATGTGCAGGAGAAAAGACAAAACACAATACACACAACAACTGAAAGTCATACATGCTTCAAATGAAACATGAAGAGTGTGTTAGGAAATTATTCTTATAAAATTAAATCTATCCCTATTATACACTAACTGGAAGAAAATGTGAGCTAAATGAACCCTGAAACTGGTTGGGAAAAATAGATTCCTTTCCTCATAATGAGTAGCCATGCAGATGATTTGACAATGAACATGGCTAAGACTAAGAGTGAAAAACTAAAACAAGCCCAATTCTCTACTTGGTTCACTAAGGCATCAACTGGAAAGAGAAACTATGCTCCTTATAGTCTTTCACTAGATTCTTAGAAAATTAATGAAACAGATAAGGATAGAAGGCCAAGGAGGAATACATGTTTGTAATGTCCGTTGAAGGTCATGCACGCATTTGGATTTCCTTATCTAAGTTGATTGCTAGAGCTCCCTTTTAGCTAGGAAGAACTACCTGTAAATACAAAACAATACCACCAGATAGATTTAAACAAAATAATGAGTGGACTGCCTAGTGGGAGATAGATCTGGGAAGCGTGATGCTCCTTGAACAGGCTATCAATCCCCTTTTTTATATAACAATATTAATGCTAGTTAAATCATACATGAAGTAAAGATCCTATTGAAATTAAAATGATTTAGGTATTTCACACAAAGTAATAAGAAAGATCAGGTAAAAGGTCATTGAGGTCAAAATGGTTTAGGTGATTAGCTAGTATTGAGTTACAAGCCTGGTAAAGGCTCTGGGTTGTTGGGAAGTGGGTATTCACTCATTGGTTTGACATATATTACTAGACATAGTAACCAATATCGGCTAGATGACCAATGTTGGTTAGGCAGAATGATTGACGTTGGTTAGCTAACCGTCGTTAGTAGGGGTTCTTAGTAGAAAGTTATTAAAAATGTTTTTCAAACTTCCTATGGTTGCATAGAGGTTGGAAATGGTGAGGGTGAGGTCATAAAATGGTTCTAAGGACTCAGAGATGATTAAGAGAGGGTGAAAATGGGTAAAAGGACCAGGTATGGTAAAGTGATAGGTTGGTGGGAGGAAGGAATTTTATGGGTGTGGAGAAAGATAAACTACTGAGATAAATAATAAATCTTACTTAAATGACATAGAGGTAAATGAAGAGTTGTTAGGTACTTACTAAATAGTAAATTCAGAGAACGTAGGTGATGAAGATGGTGAGGGAAGAGATCCAGAGAGAAGAACCATTGTATTCGTGTCGTAGCAATTCAAACCTTCGTGCTTCTCTATGTTAATATGTGATCGTGTAGAAGATGATGAATTCCAAAATGGTTGTTGGTAGTGCTCCCATGTGTTTTATTTTTCCTGAGTGCTTTAGAAATTCAAGTGCTCCAAGTCTCTATTCGTATGAGATTCTGAATCGAATGACCTACCCAGGAAAAGGATTTTGCAAATTTATTTAACCTAACTAGAGATAGTTAGGAGACCAGCATCGGTTGAGATATAGCTGGTGTCGATCAAGGTGGGAATATCTAGGTTGGCCAATAATATCCAGATTATTGCTATTTTTGGTGTGATCTCCAATGTTCTTCTGAGTCTTGAGTGATGGATCATGGAAATATAAGTAGGATTACTTTTAGGTTTGTTAATAGGAGTTAAGTCTAGGTTTAGACTAAGTCCTAGTTGGTTAGGATAAGCTTAGACTTGGTCTTAGGTCATTAATGAGGTTTGAGTGGGTAATTTGAGTGAGATGGCTAGGTGAGGTGGTTAAGTGAGGATATTAATTAAGATAATTAATTTGATTAACATGTAAATAAAGGGATATGAATGGGTAAGATATGGTTAAGTTAATGAAAGGGATTTTAATGGAAGTATAACCCAATTTTGGTGTCTACATTTTCCCCTTTTTGTCGCGTAGCTTATATTGATAAATGACACTAACAAAAATAGGAAGATGTCTCCCCAAATATAAGTGTGAGTGAGGTTGCCCCAAGTATGGGTGGAGGTGATCCCCCTCAAACCAGGAGTTGATGAGGTGTGAGATGGAATCGGTGAGTGGTTTGATAAATGGGTAAGTGATGAAAGTGAAGGTAGGTAAGTTGTAGGTAAGGGTAGTGGCACTTCAGGTAATGGTTAATAGTAAAGGGTCATATCGAGTAATGGGTAATGACAATCAAATGCACGCACACGTATAGATTACGACACGATACATGTTGTCTCCAAATCACTACACCCCCCGAATGGCCTGGGAATTAATCATGAAATTCGGTGTGATTGGGACACATGGGATCACCTCTCAAGCTATGGGACTTGGGCTCGAGGTGAACCTCTAGAGAAGGTCAGCTTCCTTTTCCGAAACTAAACACAATACTACCTCTAATGAAAGAACAATGGCTGACTAAACCTATACTAACATTTCATGGGATTAGGGAGAGAGATTTGTAAGGAATAAAACTTAAACTAGAAGCGGTGGTGCACCAATTTTGGGAATTGTTCAACATCTTGAAGGGTTAATGTGGGAATAAGGCTTGCATCATTGACCACCTTCAGCTTTAGCAACTAGAAAGGGTACAAAAATACCACAAACCAATGGCAAACATTCCTCTATTAAACTTTAAACATACACAAATAGAAAAGACGAGCTTTGATTTGATACACAGATAATTTTATCAAGAGGATAATCACAAGCACATGTCAAACATGCACTTAAGTGATAATAGTAATGAAACTTTTAATCAATAGAAGGAAAATGGTTTCTCATAGCTGATGAAAGGTAATCACATTATTCCTTTCACAATATGAAACAGATAATCTGGAATAAATGTAAATTAATCAACAATGCCAAGGAATTTCATTCCAAATCATATAATGAATAATCATTCAACACAATAAAACAAATCTTCGAGTGCAAGGAAACTCTGAATATAATTAAACAGTTTCAAAAAAACTCTGAAAGAACTCTTCCAAGCTTGAAGAGCAACTTCACCAGAAATCTATATATATATATATATATATATATATATATATATACACACCAAATAATGGAAGCATTCCACTATTTATAAGTTCCTAGGTTGAGCCATTACAGCTGGGCCTTTTACTAACCTTAACTAAAAATAGTAATGTCATTAATATTAAGGGAACATGCTCCCATCAAAATATCAAATTTGTTGCAAAAGGTTTTGACCAAGTCAACCCTACAGCTTTGACTGATTCAGAGCTTGAATTTGTCCTCTCATGGCTACTCAACTTGATCTAGGTTCAAATCCAGGTTGTTACTATCTTCAGAAAATGACTTGTCCACTTTAGAAAAGGTGGTTCTTGCACCTTGTAACTCACTCTATATCTCAATAGCCTACTTCATCTTCTCTTTTTCCCTTGATGTAGAAGTAGACATTAAGCTCTGTGTTTCGAAAGCCGAAGATGGAGAAATTCTGAAAATAAAGTATTCAAAAACCTGAAAGAAAAATCTCTGAAATTATGCAGAGGAAAGTTCCGAAATAAATCTCTTAAGTCAAAAGTTATAAAATTCTAAACTAGAAAGTTCCAAAAATTTCTCCGAAAAATTTTTCCCCAAAAATTTCTCCCAAAAATTTCTCCGAAAATTTTTCCCAAAATTTTTTCCAAAAATTTCTCCAAAAATTTCTCTGAAAATTGTTCCTAAAAATTCTTTCCGAAAATTTTTCCAAAAATTTCTTTGAAATTTTTTCTTGAAAATTCTTTCCAAAAATTTTTCCCAAAATTTTTTTCAAATTTTTTTTTGAATTTCAGAGTTTCAAGGTTTCGGCCTTCAGAATTTTCAACTCACTCAACATTTTCAATCCCAAAAATCTACAAAATTATGAAATGGAATTATCCAAAAAGAATCCCTAAAATTAAACTCTGAAAGCTTGATTTAACTTAGCCTGCCTCGTTCCTGAGCTTTTGGTCTTGTGATGACTCCACGACCTTCATTGCTCACTGTCTTGATTTCCTGATTTTTGAATGTAGATTCAACCACTGAAATGAGTTCGATGCATAGATTTCTCTACGCAAATCATACTTAACACATGCCAACTAACTCAATGAGCAACTCGGCCACTTTTAGCTCTTCCCCATTGGCGTTGACAAATTTTCAAGCCTTACATTGTCCTTTCTTAAACTTCTAAAATTTTCTATGAACAAATAGGACATGAGGGTATGACAAGACACTTGAAAAAACATATGCCAATTTTAACTATTTTGCTTAAGATGAGCAAGTATGGGCCCTTCCAAAGGCAATTTTCTCATTTCGAGACCAATTTGAACTTCCAAGATATGAAAAAGAAGGAACAATCCCAGAGGATCTCGAAACCTTCTGGAATAACATATAAGGATTTCAAAGCTTGAGGTTATCCTGATAACCCTGAAATCTTTATGGAAGAATATTTGGTCTTAGGGTGTTATCATATTATCCATTTTTTCCCAAGGGCAAATATTGACAACAATACCAGGTTGAAGAGCTTGAAAAATCTACATCATCCAAGGTCGATAGGTTTATCCAAACAAGGTTGAAGTGATTTAGGTATCCATGGTACATGATATGGTCCAGAAACACAACTTAGGTTAGTGGAGGAACGTTTAGGTATGATTTGGTACACCAAAGGTTTGGTCAGGATAAACAACACGACAATAGGCAAGGTAAGGTCATTAGGCTAAATAACATGGGTACCAGAATCACAAGGTATAGTGAGTACATAGGTTCAAAGGTCACAAAAAATGGTTCAGGTCAAGGTATATAGGTCCAGGCATGAGTAAGGCCAGGTTATAGGTAAAATAATAAGTCCCTAAATGCAATTAAGGAAATGTATGGGTAATTTAGGCTTGTGGGTAAGGTGTAAGAGGTGTTGGTGAGGTTACAAGGTATTTAGGTAGTAACATTTGTAGGTAAAAATGGACAAAAGGTAGGTTAAATGGTATTGGCAGGTGGCCGACACCAGTTATAAAGTAACTGACATCGGTTTGGTATGACCGATGCCGATCATGTCGTTCTAGGGTTATAAGGAAGAAATTATGTATTTTTACAAAATCATTGTTGTTTTTTGAGTTTGGGAAAATGGCATAGCCTATTGACTTGTACATTTTTCTTAGAGAGAAAGACAAGGCATTGTACTTGGTTGAGGTGGAGGTTATTAAGTGGTGAGAGGATTCAGGTAGACCGGTCCATGAGATTGGTTGGAGATGTGTGATTGGGGGAGAGATTTGAGGTTGATTACGGAACAACAGAGGCAGGAGATGGTTTTGGTGGACCATCGGCGCAACGACCAGACGTGCCACCACGTAGGTGATGCTGTGATGAGGTAGGGGGTGTTTCCTCATTTTTTATTTGCTAAAAGTTTGGTTAAAAATAAATAAATTGGGGTAGGGGGATTTTATTTTTAAATGTGGGTAAAAATGGGTAAAATCAATATGGGAAAGGGAAAATTTAGGATAAATTAGATGATAAATGAATATAAGATCAATTGGGGTGGATTGGGGTAGGTGTTAGGCTAGAATTTGGTGAATTTTAGGTGAAATGGGTTATGGGGGATGGGTTTTGTTTTTTTAGGTTTCCATGACATAGATCAACATCGGTCGAGGCTTGGCCGACATCAATCGGTTTTGACCAGCACCATTATGGCCTTAGGTGATCGATACCGGTTAAAGGCAATCGATGACATTCATGGGAAAACCGGTGATGGTCAGGTCGATTGGTGTTGGTTAGGGTTAAAGAACAAAATGGGTAAGAAGGGCTAGTTTGGAAAGAAAAATAGGTTGGAAGGGGTAAATGAAGAGTGTTTTTAGGGGGATGAGGGTAAAATGTGAGTTTGATAGGACAAGAGAGGTAAGTAGGTTCAATAATGTTAACACAATAGGTCATGATTGTAAAGGATAGTAGGCTTATAGATGAATTAGGTAAATGGGCTAGGAATAATTGATGTGGTTGGGTATGGTGTAGTGGATAAGAGGTAATTTTGGGGTAGGAAAGTCTTGACAATGTTGTGTTTGATGTTGTAGGCTAGGTACCATCTCAGGATGCAGGACAGAGTACCACCACTGTTGGTGTAGATGCAATCTAGTTTGATTACAGAGGAGTGGGAGCATATGATAGTTGTTGTACTGATTGGGATCTAGTGCTAAAGGTGTAAATCCTGAGATCCTATCTTGATGGTCACACTCATCGATCGATGGGATTTAGAGACCAACACGTTTCTTTTACCAACGAGTGAGATGACTATCACCCTAGAGGACGTGTACAGGATCCTACGACTATCGATTATTGGGGAGAAAATGTATTCTATTTCATTAGAGGCATTAGAGGACCCGATAGTGGAAATTTTAGGGAGGCGATGGGTGAGCTAAGGTACGATAGCGCGAGCCTTAGCTATGGAGACATGTATGCATCCCATCCTCAGGAGAGGAGGCTATTTTTATTGATGATGTAGGTGGTATGTTGTTTTACCTTACTAGATGCTGAGGGTGAGAGATTCCCATGAGCACTGATGGGAGTGCTCTAAGATATGATGGAGGAGAATATTTTCTTTTCCTAGGCACCGACATTCCTTGTGTAGCTATACAGGGATTTGTGGGCCTATGGGAGATTACGACGGTTTAGTTTGTGTTGCACCTTTCTACTACATTGTTAGACATACGAGCATATCGTATCTATGTGGCCAGTTCATTTTCCCCAACAAGATTGGTTCGGGGGTGGCCAAGTCAGATTTGGATACAGATAGTGGGTACCCATTGGTGGGAAACATAGTGTGGCTAGGACCACACATGATGTTTTATATTATAGATGGTTATTAGAGGGGCTTTCAGGTTTCAATATTGTGTAGAGACCCTACATTGGATATGCCTTTTACAGGGGTATGATGGAGATGTTAGACAAGATTTAGCTGCTGAGGTGGATACAGGGGAGACATGCCAGTGAACATGAGATAATTCATGTAAACAGGGTGAGACGGTAGTTTGAGCTTCCACAGGACGTGGCTCCATCTTTTCCACAGTACATGAGAGATGACATGGAGAGACCTGTGTCTCCACCACATCCGAGTGTGCCGACAGGTTAGGAGGAGTAGCCAGTAGATATGCAGATTGATGGTGTTGAGGTCACTTATGGATATAGGAGGTGGTGGGTAGCACAACTGTGAGTAGCACCACAGAGACTAGGGCAGCTAGACTTAGCCACCATCACAGTGTAGAGGGATACCTTACAAGGTCAGGTGGCTGCCCTTCAAGTGCATATTACAATTTTACAAGGAAAACTTATCAGTTCAGAGGCATAAGTTACCCTTTTATAGGCTCAGGTGATGGCCTTACATGCCCAAGTAGCACAGGGACATGTTCCCATACAGGGTGAAGATAGAGATGGAGGACAGGTGGCCACCTTACAGGTGTAATTAGAAGGGTTACAGGGCCAGTTGGCCACTACATAGGCTTAGGTTATGGCCCTACAGGACCAAGTTGCAACACAGGTGCCTCCACAGGCTTAAGGACGGGGTCCTATACTATAGGCAGCAGCGAGATAGGGTCCTATGGTACAGGGAGGAAGACAAGGCTTACAGGGACATGGACCGAGGCCAGTGTTAGTAGGGAAAAGCTCACAGGTTTGATACCTATGGAACCACCAAAGATGGTTCCTATGGGGAGATTTAGGGATGCCTTGAATAAGGCCTAGTACTATCAGGATCACTTGACAGCTGTCAGGATAGATCTCTCGTCCTATGTGGAGTATAGGGAACAGTAGGTAGCGAGTGAGAGGACTAGATCCCACACTCATAATGCTGAGAGTATAGGGGTCTAATGAGCTCAAAGATAGAGTCAGGGTGAGGCTATGAGTTCATGGAGGCCAGTCCTAGGTGAGGGTTAGGTAGATATTTGACTGAGACCCATGGAGGGTGGAGAGATGTTGGCATGGTGCCAGACTGAAGGAGAGGAGGAGACAGATGAGACATGTATAGATATCAGGTGGGGTGATGATTAGTCATCAGATATGATTAGAGTATTTATTTTTGATATATATAGGTATGTGTGCCAATGATAGTGAGGTTATACATGAGAGTTTCAAGATTTTGAGTTTTATATCGACTTGCGTTCCAAAGATAGTGAGGATTTATCTGAGTGATTGAGACACTTGTATTTATTTATATATGTGTACATATATATTGAGACACATACATGCCCATTTATATAGATGATGATACTTATTGTATGGATGATGTATCTATGTTTGTAATTTCCATTTTCATTATGTATTGATAGAAACTAGGTGAATTAGGCATGATTGAGTCGAGGTCATGTAAGCATGGTTCAGTTTAGGTATTTTTGGCATGGTTGAGTCAGGTGTAGACATGGTGGAGTTTTTATATCAGTTAGGCATGATTGATTCGAGGTCATGTAGGCATGATGGAATCTAGGTCACTTAGGCATGTTTGAGTTTAGGTCTTTTAGGCATGGTTGAGTCAGGTGTAGGCAAGGTGGAGTTTTAGGTCAGTTAGGTATGTTTAGGTCATGTTGTTAGGTTTGATTTAATTTCCATGTTATTGGTTGTATGGAATATAAATGATGATGTATATTTATTTTATGGTGTAAAATTCAAAAAAATTGATATTATGGAAATGTGAAATGATTAATGTATGATATGATGATGTAAGAAATAATTAGGTAAACATGTTTATATACTTGTATGTTTGTTTAATTTCCAAGTAGTATATAAGATGGAAACTAACTAAGGTAGAGTGTGAATAGAAAAATGGGGGGGGGGGGAATTGGTTATGGTAAAGAGTGAATGAGGTAACCTCCAAAGGCCCTGTGCCCTAAGATTGTTTCCTACATAGCCCCAATGAAAAGGAGCCTCATGCCGATGTAGTTATCCCATAAGATAGGGAAGAATATGATGAGTTAGTGGGATGGTTTGGTAGGTTTTAGGCATGGTTGAGTCTAGGTAATTTAGGTATGGTTGAGTTTAGGTTATTTAGGCATGATTGAGTCTAGGTCATGAAGGAAGAGGTGAATTGAGGTCATTTAGGTGTGGTTAAATTGAGGTGTCAAAGACCTGGTCCTGTATAGGATAATTAACAAGTAATTAAGAAGGTGATTAGTAAGATATTACAAAAAAAATGTTTAAGTAATAAGAACCTAACGCATTTTTCATACCTAAGATGGGATTATGAACATAAGACCCTAAATGCATTACATGATGGACTATTCCAAGGTTGAAAAAAGTCACATGGTCCCGAAATGTCACATTTGTGGCACTTCCCTTGAGCGGGTAGGAAATTAGGGTGAAAAGGTGATGAAGTGAAATTGGTTGGTTTTAGCATAACCTGGTGTGAGACAACATTCCTACTTAGCAAGAGTCCCAAGATTAAAATAGGTAATTCCATGACGAAAAAGTTATCTTTTTTTTTTTTTTTCCTTTTACTTTTGTTTTGATACACTAATCGATGTGGGAAGTCTATGTGGGATGAGTAGATTTTCTCCTTGCGGTCTTCGTGAAGCTGATCAATGTGGGAAGATTAAGAATATTTTTATTTTATTGTTCGCAAGAATAGTCTTCTTATTATGATAGAATATGTACAATATGGTTGGTTTGGTATAGCTATCCTTCGAGGGAGTAGTCTATTTATAGCAGCAAGATAGAAAGCGTAGATTTCCATTTTAAGGGAGTCATCTTTTGCGGGAAGTTTGACTCAAGGAGTTGAATCCCATTTTACTTTGGAAATTTTTTTACTTTTGACTTTTAGGTCATGGAAAAGACTATAAAGGCCAAAGGCTCTTGTGTTGCAGACAAAACAATAACATATAGAGGCTAACTATGAAAGAGAGGGTGTAAGTGATGAACGACCATGGGATTCCATCTTGAAAAAGATGAAAAGTATCCATGAGAATCATGCCATGAGTAGAGCTGTGATACTCATATTAAAGACAAGGTTGAAAGGTAATGAGTAATCACATGATCCTGGTTTAGTCGTTGATCCTTAAAATAGGTAAAATGGAAGGTGAACAGTGCTCAAGGGACAGGCGCTCAATAGACAAGAGATGATATAGAACTTAATTCAATAGTAGAATGGTCGAATATGCAAGGCATTGAGGGGCTTAGGTTCGTATTTACCTTCGAGTGAAGACAAACCTTAAGCACTTGATCCATAGGTATGAGTAACGATATAAGTTCCAAGCTAATTAGGAGAAAATTTACCCCATTTACTTTTTTCCTCTTTTGTTACATGTTGATTTTCCTTCAAGATGAGTTCATTGACTTGCAAGGTTCTTTTGTGGACATGTTTATCATTGACATGTTTGATACATTTTTTGTAGATTTGGAGATGGTCAAGAGCATTGAGATGAAGTTCGTCCAATAACTCGAGTTGTGCCAAAAGGTCTTGGAAAAATTCATCATTGTTGAGAATCTCTTTAAGTGAGATACAGAGAGATGGAATCTAGACTTCAAGAGGTTGAACAACCTCTATACTGTAGACTAGAGAGAAAGGTGTTACATCATTTGATGTATGAATAATAGTGTGATAAGCCAATAAGGCAAAAGGAATGTGCGTATGTTTATCCTTTCCAGTATCGTCCACAACTTTCATAAGAATTTTGTTTAAGGTTTTGTTGGTTGATTCATCTTGGCCATTTGTTTGAGGGTAGTAGGGTGAAGAAAAACTGAGTTGTATGCCAAAGGCATCACAAATCTTCCATAGGGTTTTTTTTTTGAATTTTTTTCCGTTATCAGTGATGAGACGATGAGGAACACCAAAGTGATAAATGATGTGATGATTGATGAATTCACATATTTTCTCAGATTTTGTAGAAATAAGAGGTATGGCTTCTACCCATTTAGTGTAGTATTTAGTAGCGGTAATAATCCATTGATGATGCTGTGAAGAGTGGGGATTGATTTCTCCAATAAGATCTAAACCCCATTGAGAGAAAGGCCAAAGGTCTCGTGCGAACTATAAGGCATGACTAGGCATGTGATGAAGATTAACATGTTATTGGAACTTCACACAATGTTTGACATAATCACAACAATCACAGTTTAAGGTTGGCCAATAATAGCCTAGGCGTAGAATGTGTTTAGTGATACCTAAACCACTGAAGTGACCTCCACAAATTCCATCGTGAACTTCCTTTATGGTGTAAGGAACTTCATAACTGGTAAGGCATCATAAGAGGATACCATCAAAGCCACGTTTATAAAGAATACCACCCATGATGACATAATGAGAGACACTTTTGACAAAGTCACGTTGGCCATTGTGAGTAAGTTCTGGAGGTATAATTGAAAGGGAAAGGTAGTCAGGAAACTACTTATACCAAAGGTCACGTGGGTCAGGTTGAACGGTTTTGATGAGGTTGACGTCTTGAAAAAGATAGGAAGGTGATTGCAGCCTTTGTAATGTGAAAAATATTTTTGATTCGAAGGGTGAAGAGGGCATCTGAGAAGTAAGGCAAGCCATGGTATCTAAAAAACATTTGGTGGATCGTGGAGTGGTTTAAAGTTTATAACAGTCAAAGGTAGTCAAAAGTATGTCTACACGATGCTTGTACTTTTAAAGTATTTCATTACGACACTGGTATATACCATTGACTTGATTTACAACCATTTGAGAGTCACCAAAGATATTAATTGATTTAACTTGTAAGGCGATGGCGGTTTGAAGGCCTACTACGAGTGTTTCATATTCAGAAAAATTATTAGTACATTCAAAATCTAGTTTGAAAGATAATGGCATAGGATCACAATCGAGAGGAATGAGGATAACTCCAACACCACTCCCATGCTGAAATTTGGAACCATTAAAGAATAAGGTCATTTGGTAAACAGTATCATCCAAAGACATGGTAGCGATGGATTTGTCTAGGAAATCAAAGTTAGAGGGCTGATCTCTGGAGAGAGGTGCGTCTACAATTTGGTCAAAAATATTTTGGCCTTTGATAGATTTTTGATGAGTGAATTCAAGGTCTAGGTCTATAAGAAGCATGAGCCAACGTGTAACATGTTGATGTTGGTAGGGCTTGGCATACATGTAATGTAAGGGGTATTTATTGGTGACAACAAAGGTTTGGTGGTTAAGTAGGTAATGAAAAAGTTTATTAGTGACAGAAAATAAAGCTAAGTAGAGCTTTTCGGCATGGGTATATCGAGCTTCATATTCCAAAAGCATATGGCTTATATAATAAACTACTTTTTCACTATGTTTCTTGTCATGATGAACGAGCATGGCTCCCAAGGAATGATCTGTAGCAAAAATGTAAAGGTAAAATGGTTGGTCATCTTTAGGAGGAATGAGCACAGGTGGTTGAAGAAGGTATTGTTTTAAGGCCTCAAAGGATTTGTGGCATTCACCATCCCATTTGAAGGAGACGTCCTTTTTAAGGTGATGATGAAATGGGTGGCACTAGTTAGAAAGCTACGAAATAAAATGAATAATAGATTACAAATTTCCTTGCAAACTACGTAGTTGGTGAAGATTAGTAGGTGGAGGCATTTCGAGAATAACCTTGATTTTACCATGATCGACTTCTATGCCACGTAAAGAAATGATAAAACCAACAATTTTTCCTAAGAGAATAGGGAAGACACGCTTCTTAGGTTGAAGATGAACATGATACTTGATGAGATGGTCAAAGATGACCTTAAGGACTATAAGGTGTTCGGCTCGATGTTTTGATTTGGCAAGAAGGTCGTCTATGTAATCTTCCAATATGCGATGCATGATGTCATGAAATATATAAGTCATATCCCATTGATATGTAGCACCAACATTTTTAAGGCCAAAGGGCATGAATCAATACCAGAAGGTCCCGCAAGGAGTGATGAAGGAAATTTTGTGTTGATCTTCTTTGGCAAGTAATATTTGGTTATAACCCGAGAAATCATCCATGAGTGATAGCATTTCATTTCCAGTGGTAAGATTAGCTAATTGGTATATACTAGGTAGAGCAAAGTCATCTTTAGGGTAGGCTAAGTTAAGGTCACAAAAATTCATAATTATGTGGAGTCCCCCTATCGCCTTTGTGATAGGAACGATGTTAGAGATCCATTGGGAATAATCAATGGGTAGGATGAAGGAAAACGAGAGAAGGAAATGAATATTTTATTTGACAAGATGGGCAATGTGAGGATGTATTTTGTACAGCTTCTATTTTACAGGTTTTGCTTTAGGAATAGTTACAATATTGTGGACCACAATGTTTAGGTCAATACCGGGCATATCAGTGTAGGACCAAGCAAAAACATTGTTATGATCTCAAAGAAATGAGGTAAAAGTTTCCTGTTAAGAAGCATCTAAATATTGGCCTATCTTTAGGATGTACATGTCGTCCTGAGTGTTAATATTGATTTCAATGGTCAATTCATTTAATATGGTTTCTGTCTCAAAAGGCAATGACCGATGAATATATGAATCCTCTACACCAATATAGGTGAGAATATATTGATCATCCTGACATTGAACGACGTTAATAGAAGGTGTATCGTCATCGATCATGTCAGGATATAGGAAGGGAAGGGAAGAGGGAGCCTTTTCATTGCGTTGATAAGTTAGAGGTCCCAAGGAAATGGTGTTTACAAAAAAAAAAGTTAGGAGGAATGGATTTTGGATCCATAGACTCTGTGGGTGAAGGAGGTGAAGTTGGTAAATGGAGTGAAGAAGGTTTATCATTCTCAATGAGTTCATCATGGGATTTCTAAGAATATGGCTCAACAAAGCCAATAGCACTGTGGTCATTGTGTTTACGTGTGGTACACGGGATGACAGTATGACAACCTTGTTTGTAGAATTCAAAGACAAATCCCTTCCATGCACGGTGATGGATGAAAGTGTGGGAAAAGCAGTGGTTGGTGAGGGATTGAAGGTCAGAAGAATATGGTCATGTTTGGGAAGGTGGCTTAGGCGAGTAGGTAGAAGTATCAATTCCCCCATATATTAAGTTTGTACGAAGGTGGGGAGGACCATAAGGGAAAACCTCACCTACGCATTGATCATAACGAGGATGTTGGCAAAGTGTACCATACTCTTGAAGAGTAAGGAATGTGTCATGTTGTATGTACTGAGTAGATGTTGAAAAACACCTTCTAAGGGATCGGTAGTTGGTATATGGGTAGCAGTAGATGAATCACTAGGTGATTGGGAAGAAGAAGTAGGTTGGTTGAAAGTAGATGGGTTAGTATGGGTTAGCAATAGAGGTTATGGTAGCATGGGAATAGAGGAGGTAGGTGTGGAAGAGGTAGTAGCAACATTGGTGGATGGGGCTATGGTGAAGGAGAAGTGGTGAAGTGGTAGATTCCTTAACTGGTAAAGGACATCATTAGTCAACATGTTACAATTTTTCAATGGTGGGGTTCAACGGGGATGGTATATTTATGTCCTTAATGTTCAAATTTTAGACACTGATGTAAGGTTGAAGGAACACAACCCATGATGTGGATCTAAGGTTAGCCAAGAAACATGTTGTATATGAACTCCCCCTCTAAGACATAGAACATTTCTGGAATGGTATGGGGGCCCACACGAACATGGAGGATGATGGTGCTGAGAGTGAAAGTGATGGTATCATTGAATGAACGCAACATAGTTGGGTTACTATGCATGCAATTTTAAGGGATGCATATTTGATTATACGTGTGGGAGGAGATGATGTTGATGATGGCACCTCCATTGATCATAATGCATCGAACATGTATATTATCAATATAAACGGAGATGAAAAGGGTGGGATCAGGATCATCTGATTGGAGAGGTATAATCTCATCATTAGAGAAACTGAGGGTGGCTACTTGGTGAGTAGTGGTAGGTGTAGAGGAAGGGGATGAATTGGTGAGAGAAGCCACATGGTGAGGGGTGATAATGGAGGCCACAGGTGTCAGGTTGTTAGGTAAAACCTCGATGGATTTTAGAACCTCCATGAGGGCCTGTCGATGGGATTCAGAAGATTGGATGAGGTCTTAGAAAGACATTTTTAGAGGGGATTGGTGTAATTGTTTTATCATTGTACAATGGGTGACCCCATCAAAAATAGGATATGTGGGTCCCCTAATGGATATTCTTTGTACAGGTGCAGATGGTCTGTTGGGCACTGGATTGGTGGATGGGCTAGTTTCTTTCTCCTTTCCTTTGTCTTTCTTGGCACAAGTGGAAACTTGGATCATGTTTATATGAGGAAGAGAGGTGGATGGAGAAGGTTTGTCAAGAAAATTATAATGACATGATGGACAAAAACCTAATTCGGGGAAAGAATCTTTCAAAATGAGTAGGGCACACTGGCATTTTGGTGGGGTTTTGGCTAGCTCTCTTATACAGACCATATTGATCTCAAATTTCAGAGGTGGATAAAAGGGTTATAGACGTGGTGATACAGGTCCCTGAATAGGTAGTGGGAGATGATGTGTAGTGATAGGTGGAGGTGGAACTTGGTCCTCATCTAGAATATCATCGTCATCTAAGTTATGTTTAAGAGGAAAAAGTTAGAGAAGAATGATTTTTAGAGCCTTAAAATTTTATACATCATGTCCTAGCACATGATGGGTGGCACAAATTTTAGTATCGTCAAATCCTTTTGGTTTTGGTTTGAGTGGGCCATAAGGTCTAAGGCGCGGTAATGTGATGATAGAGGTCTCTAAAAGGTTAGCTAGAATGTTGGCATAAGACCCTGTCAATGGATTGCAATGTGAGGTGAGTGTGGGTCTGGATTGAAGTGTAGGTGATTGTGATGTGTGAGGTACTGCATGAGGTGGAATTGGAGGTGGGATAGGTTTGACAACCTATTTGGTAGGTGTTATCGTTCTAATATTGGGTTGTACCTTCTTGGGTAATGGTGTAGTAGATGAACTAGCAATGTAAGGTGTTGTAGGCTTAACTACCTCTTTGGAGGGTAGTGGGTTTTTCAATTTAGGTTACACATGCCTAGGTAAATGTGAAGGAGGCGTATGTTATGTAGAGGGGAAAGTGGATGGTGGTAGAGGATGAGTTAGCCAAGGTGATAAAGGGGGTGCAGTGAAGGTTGTTGACATAAGAAGAGTGGAAGGTATGGGTTCAAGAGAAGGAAATCTCATAGGTACTGATGTTGTTACTGTAAGTGGTGGGGGTATAGGTGGTAAGAAAAGTGTAGGTAACAGCGAAGGTGTACGATGTGTTGGTAGGTTGGGTGTAATAAAGGATTTTAATGAATAGGAAAGATGTTGCACTTTTGATTTTCCTTGGATAGGCAGTTTCTTGGACAAGGTCAATGGATGAGGTCCTAGGATAGACGGAAGGGGTGAAGGTGAAAAAGGCATAGTGGGTGAAACTAGTGTATGCAGGATAGAAGGTTGGGTCTTCCTTTTAGGTGGAGGAATGGTTTTTGCATGAGTTTGGGAAGATGTCGCTAAATCAAATTTGATGGGCCGATGAACTACACTTGATGTCAGCATGACACCTAATGTGGTAATGGGTCTAGATGTGGGGGGGAGGTGTAGGTGCAGGTAGGTTCTTAGGCATAGGAACAAGTTTAGTTGTTGGTAAAGGTTTGGATGTATGCGAGGGTGATGAAGAATATTCCATTTCAATAGACATGGTCATGGTTGATTGGGTTGCTTGAAATACCTTTGGATAGATTGCGGCAGTATCCACAAGAAAAAATTTCATTTGGGTTAAAAAGGGTAGCCAAAGGCATCCCCAAAGCATGGAATTATCAATGTAATCCAAGCGGTCATCCAAGCATGAAAATGACACTGTTGTAAGAGAAGATGAAGTTGGCTTAGTAACAATCCCTGTAAAATATGTCTGTGAGACAGGGAACTGGTTGGCTTCGGAATCTGTAGGTAAGAGAACTGAGAGTAGGTCAAAAGGATCCCGGAATGCTAATGGGGAATCATTCCCAACATGTAGTGAAGGATATAAATGATCCCCTATGGATGGGGGAGATAATAGTTGGGATGAGGTAGTTTCCTCTTTCGGTAGAGAGGAAAGTGGGGATGAATCTCCCCTAGGTAGGAGAGTTAATACCGTAGGTTGTTCATTAGGTTTCGAGGTGTGATGAAATGGCATTGGCAGAAGTTGTGGACTCCTCCGTGGGTGAAAGGGAGATGAATGAGAATCCTCTTTGGGTAATGGATTAGATGAAGTAGGCTTCTCTATGGGTAAAGGAGATTGTGCTAGGATCTCTTCAATGGATGGAAGAGGAGGAAATTGCATAAGGGTTGGTACAGTGTCAAACACAGCATGGACCTCACGAACATTACTATCATTAGTTGAAGGTTCGTTGGTTTCATTTGATAACAGGGTATGGTTAGGGAATGGTTTCTTGAAGATGTGCAAATTCTGATTTATGGGTGTGTTCGGGTTATCCAGGATGAGATCTCCATTATCTAACATTTCCTAGACAATGTTCTTGAAGGTTATACAATTACCATCACTATGGAATTTTACACGGTGATAGTTACAATAGTCACAGTCCTTATACCACACAGGCGTAGAATGAGCGGGGTCAAAACTAGTATGTGATTTTATGAGTGGAAGAGCAATGGATCTAACCTTAAGAATTTTTTCTAATACTAAAGAATAAGGCTCCCTGATTGGAGTGTATTTTCGTTGCCCCCGTCTGAACTAAAAAGTTTGAATGGGAGAAAGGTTGGAGGTAGGTTTTGATTGATTATAGGGGTGAGATGGGCCAACCTTTAAAACTACCACGTTTGCAAATCCTTTGGATTTTGAATTATTTTTTTGGGTTTTTAAAGAGGAAAAAACATCATTTGATTTAAATGTGGAATTTTTGTTACACAATTGAATTTTCTTCTCTTCAATGGCATGAATTTCAAGTTTTTACGCCATGGTAAATGCTTCGTCGAAGGTATGAAAGGTTTGTACTTGCAGATTTGGTGAGATGTGCCTAGTACAAGATCTAGTGAACAAATCTATAATCTCATCTTAAGGCGACTAGAATGTTAGCTAGTTGATGAGGCTCCACCAATGAGTGAAAAAATCAGTGATAGACTCCTCGTCGTATTGTCAAGTTAAGTACAAGTCGGTCATGGTGACATTTTCGATGATATTGATTGCAAATGGTCCAAGAAGGATTGAGCCACTTGATTAAATGAGTAAATTGGATGTTGAGGTAAACCACTATACCAATCTAATGTAGGTCCCATTAAGGACATGGAGAATGTTCATAGGAGTAAAGCATCATAGTAGGTGATTAGATAACACCCATGTTTGAAAGACTGCAAGTGTTGTTGCTGGTCTTCTTTACTGTTGAACTGGTTTAATTTGAGCATTTCCCAAAGCGCAGTGTATGGATGAATGGGAATAGACAAATGGATGGCCTTATTGCATATTTCATCATAGGTTAAGGATTTATGAGAGCCAGAAACTAACACTTCCAATGTTTACATATTTTCCATCATTATCTTAATAAGGTAGTTGGTAGGTTGTGATGATTGAGCACCCCTTGCAACATAAGGAGGTTAATGATGAATGTATGATGTGGATGGCATCCCAGTATATGGTGGTGGTGAGTATGAGAACTTCATAGGGGGAATATATGTAGGCAAAAATATCCTGAATAGGTGATGGCTGAGATTGGGGGTTGTTGGTAGTATGTGTAAGTAGGTGGGGTAGATGTAGTGATCCTTTTAGTGATTAGAGGTAAAGACTGTGGGATAGAGAGGAAGATGTTTTGGAATGGGGTATGGGTTTTTGACACCATGGATGGATGCGATGTAATAGGTATATATGAGGTGGTAGGTGTAGATGGGGCTATGATCAAGGTGGATGATGAAGGAATGATTAACACCAAGGGTGAACTGATGTCAAAAATGTAACTGATGTTGTAGGTGCCACAGGTATTGATGGTATGGGGTCTATTTAGGATATTGCGGGTGGTAAGGTAGAAGAAGGTAACGCCGATCTAGTAGTAGATAATGTAGAAGTGGGGGTGAGGGCAAGAGGAATGGACATAGGGATTTTGTATACCAACTGTGCTGATAAATCACGAGTAGAGGAATGGGCAAGATAATGTTGTAAGGTAGTGGGGTTGTGGTCAAGGAGTCTTGCAAACTCCTCGTCACCAGTACTGATGATAATGGGTTGAGTAGGATCCATAGGTGATAGGATGGAAGGTGGCAATGGGCTAGGTGGGAGTGGATGAAGGATTGCATGGAATACAAGCACATTGGCTTAACTACAAGTCAAAACTATGTGATTTGGCATAAGCTTGGTAATCTTTTCTATGTAAATGACATAGAAGAAATGAAGAAAAATAGGTTCTGGGAGGTGAAGTTGGTCATTGTTTTAATTAGGAATTAAAACACAGGAACCGACGATAGGTTATGTTAGCCAATGACAGTGACGATATGGTAACTGATGATAGTCAAGGTGACCGATACCGATTACTATGGGAAAACAAAAGTTTTGCAAATGAGGCAATAACTGATGAAAATGAAATTAAAAAATGGATTTTACAATGATTTTTAAAGGTCCAGAGGTATGATGATGTGTTTAAAGACATCAGAAAGAACATAAAATGTGGTGAATGTTGTTGGTGAAATGACAAAAAAATCTGGAAACTAACAATGGTTAAGTAAACCGATGATAGTCAAATGAAAACCGATGACTAGCCCTTTAACCTATATTTCTACCACTGACCATTTGATCTAGGTCCCAGAATTTGCTTTTTTGACTCAGATCACGATAACCAATCAACCGAGAAACAAGAGGTTTGATTACATAATGCCGTACCCTAACTCGACTACAAAAATAGATAATACCCACACCGAAAAAATTGTACCCAGCCTTAGTTTTTGGCGCCAAATAAATTGAAGAACATTACCTCACTCAACCACAAAACCTTCATCATTACTAATACTAACCCATTACAGCTACATGTATGCCAAACCTTATCAAAATCCTATGACGTGGCACAAGTTATGCTTATGCTTCTGGCTGACCTTAGACCTCAAATTCATCCATCAAAAGTCCATCAAGGGCCAAAAATTGGTTCCAATTAATTGGTCGACACTTACCAAGACCATGGGTAGATCTAAATATGGTATATATGAGGTTATGTTTTGGTGCATATGGGGCCTATTCTCAATGTGGATGATGAAGGACATGGTTGACACCAAGGGTACAATTGACATCCTAAAATTTAGAGTGATTGTTGATGGGTTCTTCAGGTAAGGTATTTTAATGGGATGGGGTCAAGTTGGGATACTTGTGGTTTGGTAAGGTGGAAGAAGATAACGTGCAAGCTAGTGGTTCAATTCTGATGCAACCAGTGGGGGTGAGGGTAGGAGGAATGGACACAAGCATGCCATAGGTAACAACTATATTTTTGAATCGCGAGTAGAGAAATGGATGAGATAATGTTGTAGGGTAGTGGGGTTGTGGTCAAGGAGTGTTTCAAACCCCTCGTCATTGGATATATGATGTATACATGGGTTGAGTAGGAAAGCATATCACCTTCACTAGGATGGAAGGTGGCGATGGACTAGGTGGGAGTATTTGAAGGATTGCATGGAATACAAGGGTGTTGGCTTGACAAATATAAGTCAGAGAACCATTTCCAGGGAGAGAATTTAATGTTAACTTCCTTTTGAAAAAGAACAAACATGCAATGGTTCCCTAAGAATGAATAAATTCAAGAACCCCGAATGGGTCCCACCATCCCGTTGGGTGTGCCAAAATGTTTCACCGAATTCTTAGAAAATTAATGAAATAGATAAGGGTAGAAGGCCAAGGAGGAATACGTGTTTGTAATGTAGATTAAAGTTCGTGCACGCATTTAGATTTCCTAATCCAATTTGACTATGAGAGATCCCTTTTGGCAATGAGGAACTACCTATAAATGTAAAACAATACCACTAGATAGAGTTAAAGGTTCAAATGTATGAGTGGACTGCCTAGCGGGAATAGAAATCTGGGAAGCGTGATGCTCCCTGAATAAGATGTCAATCCACTTTTTATATTACAATATTAATTCTAGTTAAATCATACATGAAGTAAATATCCTATTGAAATTGAAATGATTTAGGTATCTTAAAAAAAACAATAAGAAAGGTAAGGTAAAAGGTGATTGATGTAAAAATGGTTCAAGTGATTGGCTGGTGTTGAGTTGCAAGTCTAGTACACACTCTGGGTAAGGTCTATTAAAGATTGGGAATGGTTCTCAACTATTGGGAAGTGGGTACTAGCTCACTGGTCTGAGGTATATTTCCATACATAGTAATTGATGTTGGTTGGATGACCAATGTTGATTAGGTAGAATGACTGATGTCAGTTGGCTAAGCGGTTTCAGTAGGGGCACTTAGCAGAAAGTTCTTAAAATTGGTTTTTAGACTTCCTGTGATTACACAAAGGTTGGAAATGGTGAGGGTGAGGTCGTAAAATGGTTCTAAGGACTCAGAGATGATTAAGAGAGGGTGAAAATGGGTAAAACAACCAGGTATGGTAAATTGATAGGTTGGTGGGAGGAAGGAAGTATACGGGTGTGGAGAAATATAAACTACTGAGATGAATAATAAATCTTATTGAAAGGGAATAGATGTAAATGAAGAGGTGTTAGGTACTTAATGAACAATAAATTTAGAGAGCGTAGGTGATGAAGATGGTGAGGGCAGAGATCCAGAGAGAAGAACCATTTTATTCATGTCGTAGCTGTTTGAACCTCTGTGCTTCTTTGTGTGAATATGTGATTGTGTAGAAGATGATGAATGCCAAAATGGTTGTTGGTAGTGCTCCCATGTGTTTTCTTTTTCTTAAGTTCTTCCGAAATTTGAGTGCTCCAAGTCTCTATTCGTATGAGATCCTGAATCGAATGACCTAACTAGGCAAAGGCTTTTGCAAATGTATTTAACCTATCTGGTCACGGTTAGGGGACTAGTGTCGGTTGAGATATAGCCATCATCGGTCAAGGTGGGAATATCTAGGTTGGCCAAAAATAGCTATATTTTTGTTATTTTGGCATGATCTCCAACCTTCTTCTGAGTCTTGCGTGATGGATCACAGAAAGATAAGTAGGATTCCTTTTATGTTTGTTAATAGGAGTTAAGTCTAGGTTTAGACTAAGTCCAATTTGGTTAGGATAATATTAGAGTTGGTCTTAGGTCATTAATGAGGTTTGAGTGGGTCATTTGAATGAGGTGGCTAGGTGAGGTGGTTGGGTGAGGTGGTTAAGTGAGGATATTAATTAATTTAATTAAGATAATTAATTCAATTAACATGTACATTAGGGAATATGAATGGGTAGGATATGGATAAGTTAATGAAGGGGGTTTTAATGGAAGTATGACCCAATTTTTGTGCTACATTTAGTTTCTATGCATTTATTTTGTAGAGGCATTTAAACTGATTCTTAGGGTTGTGAAACTCTTACACACATCCTGAAGTGAATATGACTATTTCTGGCTCCTCTCTTGGCTCTAATGAAGCCAAGTACCTAATGGGACATGGTCTAACCCGTTGAATATTTCTACTACTCTGAGATTCAATTTTGACAAAAAAAATCCACTTGTAGACATTTTGAGCAAGGTTCACTATCCGCGAGATGATTCCCTTTTTATTTCTCATATATAGACAACTGATGAACCACTCAGACAAATGATACTGAAGTGATATTTTCTTCATTCCCTTTTCCATTTTTGACAACAAAGAGTTCCTCTATAAAATGCATCTCCTTTACATTGCTTACAACCTCTAATTGAGTCATTGGTGGATCGCTGCAAGTTCTTGAAGCTTGTTGTTCATGTAAGAGTTCCTCTTCTTCCAATTGAATACCAAATTCTCCTACATTTTTAACCTTCTCATCCATCATAAAACCTGCAACGTCGAACTCCTTAATTGGTTGCTCTCGAGAACTACTAGGGATAATAGAATCTTCAAGAATTCCTCTCTCCATCACAAGTTCATTAACTAAATCAGGCTCTACAATTGGGAGGAAGAAACTTCCAATGATGTCATTTATATTCTAGGTTCCTAAATTTTAATTAGTTTCCCCCATGTGCCCATTTTCCTCTTCGTTCAATGAGTCATATGGAATATTCAATTCCTCCAATCTTGGCTCAAGAAGATTATTATGAGAAATAAGTTGCTCTCCTAAGTTTCCATCCAAAGAAGTAGGCATTTGGTGTCGGACAAGAGATGATGGACTATAAAAATTGTCAAGTTCCAAAGGTTCTTATCCATCCAAATATTCCTTCAAATCTAACAAATAGTCTGCTTCTCCAGTGCCTAGCTACTGCAAGGTTTCAAATTCCTCCTCCAAGGTGTTCTCTGTATTGATAATTTGTTCTTCATGACCTTCCTCATCCTCAAGAAAAAAATTATAAAGTTCAAACTCATCAAAAAAATCAGAATTTTGAGAAGGTAGAGAGGGAAAAGGATTTGAAACCTTCTCCATGACCTCATCTACATTCATGGCCTCTGAATTTTTCTTACTCTCATTAAAATATTTTTGGCTGATTGTAACATCTAATGATGACCTTGGAGAGCTGCTGCAACCTTCCAGAAGTGTTGTAAGTTCTTGACATGCATATCAATCATGATCATTACACTCATTAGAATCACCTTACACACTAGAGATATTTTCATCATTTTCTTACACATGTTCCTCTCCTGGTAGATTTGGAGCTAATACTTTCTCTTTTACAACTGGTTTGTCCACATGTGATGATTCAACCTCCTCTAATGATATGGAACCAATATGGATGCTACATTCTAAATAGGTAGATTGTTTATCATCATTTTATGGTTCTTTTTCTTGACCACATTCAACCTTCATCACCTACTTTTGAACTTCAACCTTAGTCGGAGGCTTAATTAGGAGGAGAACTTGCTTAATATTTAGTATTGTATCTCACTTCTTTAGATTCTTTACAATATTTTCTTTTCTAGTCTCCTTAATCATATCCTCCTCTTGTTCACCACTATAATCTATTTGGTCCTCGCAAAATGGATTCTAGAATGTACGAGGGGTGAGTTGGGGCTGAATTATTTCCTTCGTTGTTTGAGGTGATAGGAGAGGTGAAACTTCTTGTCTCAATGGCCTTTGTATAAAAGAAGGAATTCTATAATAAAGAGGAGTAGAAGATTCATGCTAGCATGGGAAGATAGGGGATCAAGAAATGGGATTCTCAACATGGGAAGTAGGTGAAAATCTTGGAATTTGAGGTTTATATTGAAATGATATTGGTTGGGAAATGGGAAGAGAACTTTGAGGTGGTTGTGTAGAACTTACCCATTGACAAGGGTTCCTTGCATCAAACTTGTAAGCATCTATCTCCTCAATCCAAATTTGAAATTGAGGCAACATTTCAGCCATAAAAGAAATATTTTCCTATAGGCTATAAAACTTTGGCATAGGGCCAACCCATGGACAAGGTACCCTGAAGCCAATTATGAATTCCTTCATTTGAGTTGTGGCTCTAAAATGCACTATACATGCCTCAACTTTTTGCATCTTAAACTACAACTCAACATCTTCATATGTATGATGGTCTCCAGAATCTACATATTCTTGCTCTTGAAAATCTGCATAGTTAGTTAAACAACCAAACTAGCCATGAATTTGATCATAGGGATATGTATGCTGGTTCTCATCATAGTATTAAACTGGAGGTGGATTAAAATGGCCTGAAGATGGAAATCACTGTTGCTATTTCAAGTGGTAATTCCACTGTAGGAATGAATCCATGATTACATAACTTCATGAATGGGAGAAAAATGGAAATATGTGGGAGAAAATGGATGGAAATGGGTAAAATAGAAATTTTACAACTCAGAGAGTGGTTATTTAGACCAATAGATTCATCAGTTGTGCTTGGGTATACCTCCTAAGGTTGTAATTTCACAAAGAGCACAACAACTTAATGAAATGAAGTGAACACAAATACACACACTTGTGAAAGAGATTAATCTTGTGGTCCCACTAGGCATGCCAAAAATTGTTATCACCAAATCACTGCACCCCCCAAATGGTCTTAATAAGAATGGGACATTCAGTGTGATTGGTTAACATGGGATCACCTCTCAAGTTGTGGGACTTGCTGGCTTGACGTGATTCTCTAGAGAATGCCTACTTCATCTTCCTAAACTAAGCACTACACTACTCCTAATGCAATAAAAATGGCTAACTAGACCTATACTAACATTTATATGCAATTAGGGAGAGAGATTTGCAAGAAATAAAACCTATATTATAAGTGGTGATGCACTAAGAAAGGGTTTTTTAAGACAAAATTCTACCTTTCCAATGAAGAAAGATAAACATGGGAAGAATGGACATGTATTATAAACCCAACTACACACAATAATTCATTTCTAGATAAGTACAATAACTCCTAAAACCTACAATAGAAATCAAATATGTACAGTATAGCTATAACCATGAACAGAGGAAAATTAAAGTAGTAAAAATGATATAAGGATAGACAATAAGTCACAAAACACCATTTTATTTCTCCAAGCACTTGCATAGTGCACCATTATAACAGGGAGAGGTAAAAGCTTCCATTACAATTTTTAGAAGAAAGGATGGAGAACATGTATTTTCACAACACTTCATCTTGTGAAGAGAAGGGAAGCTTGGAAAAATGTCTAACTAATGCTGAAATAATGCATTCCCTTTACACTTTATAACATTCCATCAGCTCATGATAGAAAGAAGGAGGAATCCTAAAATTTAGGTTAGAATGTAGCAAATGATGGAACATGTTGTTGACCATGTTTGCTTGTGGCACTCCATATTTGATTGCATCATTAATTTCCCTGAAAATGTCTCCTCCATCATACTTCATAAATTCAAAAATTTGAATTTTCCCCATTGTTTGATTAAAATAATATTTAATGTTCTTCAGAGAAGACAAAATGGTCCATGGTGGGACCCCATAGCATCAAATTTGCATGAAAAGGGGGCTTGGTTGATTAAATCGATGAATGGCTTGCTAGCCTGCTCGCTGAGCTAGCTAGCAAGCTACTCCATTGATTCGCACAGCGAGCTCCTCATACTTTCAATTCCCATTTATTTAGAGACCAAATCGACATTCTATGTTTTGTATCAGTGGTTTATTGGTGGCCAAATTGGTTTTGCATCGTATGGGTTACTTTGTAATTGGTGTATGCTAACTCACCATGGTTTTGGAAATGACTCGGCCAAGTTATGTCTTATCCTCCCCATGTCCTAGTTGAAGACTTCAAACATATCATTTATTTTCTCCACTTTACATTGAAATCCACCACTTCGTGCTTTGAGGAATTAACATGTGTACCCCTTAGTATTGAATTTTGGGCTCCATTTCCCATTATCTTCGTGGCCTCTAATCAACATCGCGAGTCATTTACTTCTACTCATGCGAGATCTTTACACATATTTGTCGACCACTTAAACCTCCACGTATTCACCACTATATACATTGGATACTTGGTCAAGATATGAAATTAATGCCACCAACCACTTATACATGATGAGTTCCACCTATCATCCTATTAGCTCGACAATTGACTTGGGTTTCCCGTATTAACTCCACACTTCATTAGATTACCTGCTGAACTAGTGACTTCAGACATTGGAGCCCGAAACAACTTAGTCTTACCATACTCCTAAACCCTGAAAATCACAAGCTCTGAACTCCAAATTTTAGAGTTTGGGCTTCGAAACTCTACCTCTAATTTCATCAACTCGTCACAAAGACTCCCCAAACTCTGAAAAACTTAGACCCTAAAATCCAAAAAACATCCTTTGCCTTGAATTTTATGCTATCTATCTTTTCAAACTCACCTTCAAACTGGTTTCTACCAGATTCCACTTATTTAAGTCATGCTTTGAGCCCTGTCCCATGTAATTCCCCTGGCTCACCCCTTGGCTCATTTCAGGTGTTTTAACTCATTTGAAGTTATCCCACCAACCCATCAATTTCCTTGATCCTGCGCCAACTAGGACCTCCACCGAGATAATAATATAGCTTGGCCTCACCTGATATCTTCTCCATGATAAGCTCATATCCTAATCTTACCTACTGAGTTCATTACCTTGTTATGACCAAGTCGTTCAACTATTCATCTCTAGTGTGTGCAAGTGTTTTGTGCTTTTTAGCTAAGTTATCTGGATGAGAACTAACACCTAAATAGTTCTATAAAAAAGCCAATGACAAAATCTAAACACCATCAAAGATGAGAGCTAAACAATATTAATACCTAGCATAATGCATTAACTTTGAATTAACAATGCTATAGTATTTAAACATCTACTTCTCTAGATTACCAACAAACAAGTAAATGGACCTAAATAAGCTCCATGGCAATCAATATTTGGTTGTCCTTTATATCTCCAAGAACCTAGGAATGGGGGCTTATCAAAATTGGGCTACAAGACCCTTTTGACACCTCCCATATGACCCAAGAACTTTAGGCTAGAATAGGAAGCTTAGCTCCTCAAGATGATGAACTCTCAAGAGAACACAAAAGAAAGCTCTTAGTCTATTTTGCTATATGCTTTGCATTTGCCTTCTCAAAGATTTTAGGTGTAAGTAAAAAGGTAGGTGGAGGGATCTTTATATAGCCCAAAGGATAAAGAATTCAACACATCCTCATGAATGTGGGATAAAAGTAAAACATGATTAGGAATGGATAAGGTTGCTTTATTAGAGGTAACCTTACTTTAGAAGGGTTTAATTTATGCTTAGCAAGTCATGGGAGTTGGGGGGTGCTTTAATTAATCAAATGTGATTAACTAATAGGTAGATGTGAGCTTATAGAAGCCAATTAGAGGAATATTAGTACGATTTAGGCTATTAGAAAGGGATTAAATCAATTAAATATTGATTTACTAGCTAAATGAAAGGGAAGACTAATTAATTAATAATAATTAATTAATCTAGATAGAGGAAGTGATTTATTAACGGAAGGTCGTTAATTAGGGTGTTAGTTAGATAGGTGACTTAATCAATTAGTGTATTGTAATTAATTAATGACAACAAGAGGGAATGTGATCACTTTTGACGATATGTCATCAATTTGTGAGAAAGAGGATAATTAGCATAATTTAAGTATTTAAATTGCTTGGGTGTAATTATAGGTGTCTACATTTGCCCCTCTTTGGGGTGGCGTAAATGATGCCACTTCAAAGTTAGTAGATAGAAGAAAATTTTGAAGGGATAGAAGAAAAATTAGTAGGAGGGAGAGATGCCCCCTCGAGTGTCGATGGGGTGATAAAAGAAGCCAATCAACGATCAAAAAAGGTGAGATATAGATAGAAGAATGGGGAAGAGGCATGATGCCTCGATGAGAGAGAAAATTAGGGGTGAAAAGGGAAGTGGTGTAGAAGAAATATGGATGAGGGGAGAGAAGAGCTTAGCCTCTAGCCATTTATTTGTTTGGAACAAATCTGATGTCATCATATTGCCATAGGAACTACATCATCGGTATTTATGAAAAAATATAAGCATATGACAAAGTAGAATGACATGAAAAGCCATACTATGAACAATTTTCCATTGCTGAAAGTACCAACTCCATGCAACATATACTAATGCAATACAATACGAGAAGGAAACAAGCTCATATAATAGGGAAAATAAGTATGGACACACATATCCAACCCAACAACGGTTAAGCCAGTTGTAAAAATGTTTTGTTATCAATGATGAAGAGATCCACAAGTTCGTGATTGACGAAAAGGGTTAAAAATCATGCCCCAAGTAAGGATACATGCAAGGGGAAATGACAATGGAAACGGGGTCCATGAAAAGTGTTTGTGCACAACGAAACAACACCAGGAAACAAAAGTGCCATAGAGTACAGACGAAGCACACAACTAGCTTTGTGAATGGTTGTGAATCCAGTGATCTGTGAGTCGTATTAATCAGGGAAGATGTGAGACAAACCAATAGGATACCAAGAAAATACCATGCGCAAAACACACGTTTCAACCGCAATAAGCAATTTACCATTTTTGTAGGGTTTTTTACTTTTTAGGATTTTTTGGAAAAGTTTTTCCCTGTTTTTTGGATTTTTGATATATATATTGTTTTTTTATTATTTTATTTTTTTGCTTTCCGAACCGTGGTGAACAGTAGAAGAAAGTGAAGGGCCTAGAGACGATAAAAATTTCCCTAGGAGGAAGGAAGGAGAAACCAAGGACAAATAATGTCCTTGTTAAATGGAAAAAATTAAGAAAAAAAATAATTATTTGAAAAATAATTATTTATGAGAGTGTGAAGAAGAAGAAAAATCACTAGGGAGCAATAAAATTGTCCGGGGGAGAAGAAAGGGGTATCAGACAAAAAATGCCCCAATACGGTGAAAAAGGAGAGAAATAATTATTTAATAAAAATAATTATTCCACAGTGAATAGAGGAGAAAAAGGTGATTGAAACAGGTCTCCCGACCTTCTGAACGGTGAAAAACAGGTTAATATACCCCCCAGGGGGAGTTAAAACATCACAATTAGTTCATTTTAACCACTCAGTTTAGAAAAGTTACTGTGAGACTCTAACACTCAGGAGAGATGGTGATCACATGAGACCATTTGAGGCATGCTGACGCAGTCTGGGGATACCAGAGGCATGTAGATGAGGGCCCATTTGTGAGTATCACAACCTTGTCTTTAAAATTTTATCATTAATGCATTAATTAGGGAATTTAGGGGTAGAAAACGCGTAGGCGCGCCTACGCGCAGGAGCAGGCATGGGATAGGGTTCGTATGTGCCACTTTGGGGGTGCAGGCATGGATAGTTAGGCGCACACATGTAGGTGCACACATATGCATGCGCAAGCACCAATTCGATGGCACACACACCAAAAAGGGTGTGCAAGCACTCGGTAGAGGCTGCACCAGCCAGTAAACACATGCGCACAAGCGCAGGTGCAAGAAACATGGTGCACACACCAAAAGGGGTGCACATGTGCCCTAGATAGGTAGAAAAAGATAGGAAAGTGTCCAAAAATGTGACCCTTAGAAGAATTTTTAGGATTTTTGGGTGAACCCCAAAAAAATGAGATAGATTTTTAGAGGAAATGTTAGAAACTAATGAGTGGTGTGTTATGTTGCAGAGATGAATACCAATATTACAGACGTGAGAGCGTTACTTCTAGATTACCAAGTTAGAGGGCAGTATGCACCAGTGCGACTACCAAGGGATGGCTATATTACTGGAGGCAATGGGGTTGGACCCTGTGTCTCGGATGCCATCGATTGTACTGGATCACGAGCTCCTAACTGCACTTACCAAGTGATGGCACAATGAGAGTTAGTTATTTAGACTACCCATAGGTGAGAAGACAGTGACCATAGAGGACGTGTGGAGGATTATGTGTGTACCCATGATGCGTACATTGATTGAGTATAGCACGGATGTAGGTTTGATCAGAGCAGCGAGTAGTGCCTTATTTGGCATTGATGACATCCCCCATGATAGGATGACCGTGGCCTTACATGATTGTATCTCCGACCCGAAATTGCATCGGGGGCCACTTTATATCATGGCGCTTATCAGTGGGTTCCTACTCACTGATAAGACAGGGACTTTGTTCCCGAGAGGATTGCTTCCACTAGTTCACGGTATTTACAGTGGTGAGAGATATTGTTGGGGGCAGTGTATACTGGCCCACTTATACTGGGATTTACATCTCATCACATACCATGGTCAGAAGACCGTGGGGTCAGCATCATTGTTACAGATATGGTCAGGGGATCATATAGCTATTGGATGCCCTGTCGGCCCATTCCGAGTTTGAGATCCCGAGGAGACATCATACATGGCTTGGATAGCAGTTGGCAGAGACATCCATGGTCACCTTGGCAGCCTATTCAGATATAGGCAGGAGTTTGATGAGTTAGTAGCTATAGACGTCATTTGGCGTCCATATAGACACTTCCAGTGGCCAGAGGATGCCACAGAGCTTAGCATGTGCTTGGTGGAGCACTTTCTTATTGGCAGCCACAGATACATCATGGAGTTGTATCATGTTGACAGGTGCCAGCGGTAGCTAGGCTGAGTAAAGGGTGTCCCGCAGCCAGATATTTGGCATGCTTGCAGGGATTCTGAGAGGTAGACTATGGGGCCTCAGATTGTAGCATCCTGAGCTAGGGCCAGTTTCTTATAGGTGGTCCCCTAGGCATGGGACCCATTATGACATATTAGAGATCCAGGGACCACAGCTGATTATGCAGCGTGGTATGCTACAGTATTACCCCAGTGACTTACTATTCTAGAGGTCGCTTGGGTAGCAGGAATTCACCCACTTGTGTAGGTATGGCATGAGTCAGAGTGTAGGGTCATAGCAGTGGCATTGGGGCCAGACCTCGAGGATCCTTTTGATGGGATCCCACATGATGGACAGGGTGCCGCATAGGCATGGGGATCGAGGCCACAAGGCCCAGTACAGGCAACCATGCCTCCACCCCAAGGCATGATTTTTGAGCAAGGCTAGTCTTCCATAGCACCACAGGGACCAGTCCCTGAGGCACATATAGCCCCATAACCAGTGGCACAAACAACCACAGCACAGGCACAAGTGCAGCAGCTCATAGCCAAGAGAGACGTGGTGAGAGCAGAGAGAGACAAGGCTCGAGGCTGGTGTGTGACAGCTATAGTAGAGTGGGACGAGGCCCAAGCCCATATTGTTATGTTACTTTTAGGGTAAGATCAGGCTCAGGCTTAGGCCGAGCCAGGAGATGATAGGACAGCATGGCGGAGCCAGATCCGAGAGACAGCTACATAGGGGGCACAGATACTGATTCTCTTACATCAGTCCCAGTCACAGCTACGCATGGTCGTGGCACAGAGAGACCATGTGCATACTCGTTATTAGGCCGTAGTAGCACAAAGGGACCATGCCCATGCTGAGCTACAGGCAATGACCACAGAGAGGGATTGAGAAGCTGTCACCTCTAGGTAGGCCAAGGCAGACCTAGGCCAAGTTATAGGTGAGCGAGACACTACCCTTCAAGCAACGCTTGCCACCGGAGATGCAGATCTGATTCATGATGCCACTAGGCTTGGTGGTGGGGCACTGTTTTATAGGAAAACATATTATAGAGTGGTTATGCTAGAGAAAAGAGTGGAATTTCCATAGTTATCCGGATCGAGTGCATCAAGCTCTCATTCGCGGAGATCTAGGAAGTCCACCAGATCAGTCAGATAGCCCCTACCAGAGCATCCGGTGAGACCAATGCCAGCCCATCCTTTAGAGTTCTGGTGTCTAGAGGACAGACCTGGGAGCCCCAGTAAGGGCGAGATCTGTGGTTGATAGCCACTTTTGTATTATATAGATTCTTTTGTATGTATGCCTCTTATGAAGGCTGATTTTGATGTACAACGATTGTAGACATGTATTTTTTATGATGCCTCATGATGAAGGCTTGAATCTTTTAGATACATGTCCCCCTTTTTGATGGCATTGTGTATCGTCGATGTATTTGTATTGAGCACTAATCAGGACATTGTATGTATGTATATAGACATTTTTGATGTATCCTTGTTGTACGCCTCAGCTGAAGGCATTTTTGATATAGAGCACATATGTATATGTATCCATGTTTGATACAGATGTATACTTGACACACATGCATATATATATATATATATATGAGGAGTACTTTGTTTTGGCTTAGATTCTCATGATTATGATGTATATTTGTGTTTTTGATACATGTATATAGATGGTTTTTTATTTGCCTTTAAACTCGTGGGGAACTAATTGATGACGGGACATGAATCATGTTTAGTATCTTAAGCAGGATTGTTGCCTGCATTGGATTCGATGCATGTTATTTTTCTTGATTCAGCACTTATGGATGTTGTTATGATGTTATTTTATTGTCTTTGTATTTTGATGCATGTGACATGAGTGGGCATAATTCTATGATGTGAAATACCCCTTTTCAGAAATTACTATATGTTGATTCTCATTGTATGTTGCGTTTGTTGAATTCGGCACTTATGGATGCATTGTGACATGAGTGGGCATACATTGATTCTCATTGCATACTGAATTTTTTTATTCAGCACTTATGGATGCATTATCTAATTTTGTACTTTGTATGTATCTGATTTTGATGTTTTGATGTATACATGCATTGTGGATGTTTAGATGATAGATCTGTAGATGATATCAAATGTATGTCTCATGTGTTATTTTTATGTATATGGACAGGATGATATGATGATATTGGTGTGGGGGTGATAGATTTTTTATTATGCGCAACCCCTCTTGCCCCCATTGATGATATGATATGTGATGATTAGCTTAACACACATGCATGAGGTAAAACTTAGCATTTTTGTTTATATATGATGTATAGATGATGCTAGATGTGATGATAGTGATGTGATGTGATGAAAGTGATAACAAAATAGAGTACATGAAAGAAACACAATCAAATCCTAACAAAGAACACCAAGAATTAATGCAATACACCATGTCTTATGAACAAGTAACAAACACAACCAAATTCTTAAGAAAGAACATAATGAATTAACACATTACATCATGATTTCCCAAGGTTCACTAGCATGTCGAGACACACCACAATATGCACAAGCAAGAATGAATCTAATCTAAGCAAGAAAAGATGAACTATGAAAAAGTACACCCAAGCAACAAACAACTCAAAAGCAAGCACACAAAACACTATACAAGCAACAAGCAAAGCAAGGAAACAAGACAATGCAAGTAAATATTTTTGTAAGATATGTTTTCATGCACTGATTTTCTATTGTTTAGGTTTTTTTGAAACGATTTTATATTGTTTTTTTCTTATCGAAGCAATTTTATATTGTTTTTGTGTTTTGTGAAACAATTTTCTATTATTTTTGTGTTTTTCAACGGTTTTCCAAAGCTATGTACAGGTGACCAAGAAAGCATGGATGCCCCCCGCGTTAGGTGGGGAATATACAAGGGCAGAAGCCACGTGCTTATGAAGGTGAATTCATTGAGTTTCCCCTAGCGTAAGATGGGAAATAACGAAAGACCACGTCCCTCACAGATGAATAGAAGAAGGCAAAGCTAGATCAATGTTGGACATGATGGTGTGCACAAGGAAACTCAAAGGCAAAACCAGGTCCAAGCCAAAGACAACTACCCTTCTAATACAGAATTCTTGTGAACAATGAATCCTCCCGAGGCTCTAGAAACTACTTTTCACCCAAGGAATTTTCCAAAGTGCCACAACTGTGTGGTTTTCACTAGTGGACGACATGTTTTCTCTTTTTCTTTTTCTAAATTTTTTTCATGTTTTTGTATTTTTTTATTTTTGTGCCATGTTCAAGCATAGAACTTCTTAAGATGCATTGTGTTCATGGGCTCCCGGAGCTCATCACCATTGGGGTGATCCAATTTGTATGCCCTGGTGCTGTACTTGGCAACTATGACATAGGGTCCTAACCAATGTGGTTTGAACTTCCCTTTCTTTTCTCACTCTGCTCTGGTGTTGAACTAGTGCTCCTTCATAACCAAATTGCCAACCTCAAACTAACGAGGGATGATTCTCTTGTCATAATTTCTGGAGACTCTATGTTGATACACCTTCAGGTGATTAAGGGCATGAATGCATCTCTCATCTAGTAGCTCCAACTCAGCCAGTCTTGCCACTCGATAATCTTCATCCTTATCTAGATAGTCTCGAAGAGAGATCCTTAGGGATGGAAGTTCAATCTCTAAGGGGATGATAGATTTTGTCCCGAACACTAAGGAATATGGTGTCGCACCTATAGGGGTGCAGATGGATGTTCGATAAGCCCAAAGGTCTCGATGGATTTGTAGGTGCCAATTTCGACCTTTTTGGCTGACCATCTTCTCCATTATCCTGACCAAAGTCTTGTTTGTTACCTCAGCTTGTCCATTACCCTGAGGGTAATATCATGTGGACCATTTCAATCTGATTTGGAATTGTTGGCAAAGACCTTTCACAGTTTTTTTCTTAAATGACTTCCCATTATCTGTAACAATGGCTGTCGGAATACCATATCAGCAAATAATGTGATTCATGATGAATTTAGAAATCTGTGCTCCTGTGACATAGGTTAAAGGGACGGCCTCCACCCATTTTGTAAAATATTTTGTGGCTGTGATGATATGTGTATGACCATCAGATGAGGTAGGAGTAAATTTCCCTATTAAATCGAGTCCCCACTTGGAGAATGGCCATGGGGTAGTGATTGGTTGCAATGGTTGCGAAGGAGCATGGATCAAATTTCCATACTTTTGGCAAAGCACACATTTTCTAACATAATTACAACAATCAGTTTCCATGGTAGGCCAATAATAACCTACTCTCAACAGTTTCTTAGCTAGGACCATGTCATTTATATGTGCTCCGCATACCCCTTCGTGCACTTCCTTGATTTCCTAGATTGACTCCGTCACATCCAAACAACGTAACAGATTCCCATCGTAGCCGTGTCGATAAAGTGTACCTCCTAAAATGGTGTAACAGAATATCTGGTGAATTAGGCTTTACTTTTCAGAGTGGGAGATATTGGAAGGGAATGTGTTGTCCTTAAGATAGGTGAAAATGGGTTCATGCCACGGAGAATGGAGACCAACAACCTCACAAGCCAAGTAATATTCTAGCATGTTATACGTGGTCTAGCTTAGATTTTCTATGAAGAATGGCATATCATTATTCCCTGGTGGAATACAAAGCATAGATCCCACCGTGGCCATGGTGTCCACTGATCTGTTCTGTACTCTTGGGATCTGCTCAAAGGTGATGCGCACAAAATACTCCTTTAGAGTTTCCACTAACTTTTTGTAAGGAATGAGCTTGTCATCCTTAACTTTATACTCATCATTAACCTATTTGATGATTAGTTTTGAATCACCTACAACCTTAACATGATGAACATTCCACTTGATGGCCAGCTTCATCCCTGCAATGAGTGCTTCATACTCTGCAATGTTGTTCGTGCAAGGGAAGGCTAGGTGGAAAGCCTGCGGTATAGGATCACCTGAAGGAGTAATAAGGACTACTCCTGCACCCGAACCATGAAACGTAAAAGATCCATCAAAATGTATCTGCCATATGATAGATTCTTCAATGTAGAGAAAAGATGCATCTGGCAGATCTAGACTCAAAGGTTTTGTGCTTTGCAAAGGTGCTTCCACTAGCTGGTCTACAAGTACTTGTCCTTTAACTAATTTTTGATGGAAAAATTCTATATCAAACTCACTAAGTAGAATGATCCAATTAGCCATTCTACCTGTGAGGGTGGGTTTGGAAAACAAATACTTGAGTGGGTCGACCTTGGATATGAGCTTGGTCTTAGTATTCAGCAGGTAATGGTGAAGTTTTTGAAAGGTAAAAACAACAGGCCAAGCAAGCCTTTTCAATCTGAGGATAATTAAGTTCATAGGTGATGAGGGTGCGACTCAGATAGTACACCACTTTCTCTTTATGGCTAAGGTCATATTGGGTGAGCAGCACACCAATAGCATATTGTGTAGCAGAAATATAGAGAAAAAGTGGTTCTCCTAGAGTGGGAGGCATGAGGACAGGTGGATTAGCCAGGTACTGTTTAAGCAAAGCAAAGGCTTGCTGTTGCTCGGGTCCCCAGATGAAAGTGACGTCCTTCTTAAGAAAATGAGTGAATGAGTGACATTTATCTGCAAGCTGGGAGATAAAGTGGTGAATGGCTTGAATTTTCCCCTGTAAGCTATGCATAGTTTCTTGATATTCTCAGGTGGAGGCATTTCAGTGATGGCAGACACTTTAGCAGGGTCTACCTCAATACCTCATCTTGACACAATGAAGCCCAATAATTTCCCTGATAGCACACCTGAAGACACACTTCTTGGGATTTAACCTGACTTTGTATTCACGCAGGTTCAAAGATACGCCGTAAAATGACTGGATGATCCTCTCTTGTTTTGGACTTTCCCAGGATGTCATCTACGTAGTCTTCCATGATGTCATGAATCATATCGTGAAATATTACTGTCATGGCCCACTGATAAGTTGCTCCTGCATTCTTAAGGCCAAATGGCATCACCTGATAGCAGAAGGTGCCCCAAGGAGTTGTGAAAGCTATTTTGTGTTGGTCCTCCTCAGCAATTTTAATCTGATTATAACCCAAAATCCATCCATGAGTGATAGCATTTCGTATCCTGTTGTTGAGTCAATAATCATATCAATGTTGGGTAATGGAAATTCATCTTTAGGGAAAGCCTTATTGATGTCCCTAAAATCCGTACAGATTCAGATACTGACAGGTTTCTTCTGGACAAGAACAATGTTCGATATCCATTTAGAATAGTCAATTGGTTTGATGAATCCTGCTGCAAGCAACCTTTCCAAATCTTCCTTAACCAACAAGGCTACTCTTGGATGCATCTTTCGGAGTTTCTATTTGATAGGCTTGGCATCTGCGTGCATGACCAGGTTGTGCATGACCAAAGTTGGATCTAGGTCGGGCATGTCTTTGTAAGACCATGCAAACACATCAATGAACTCTCACAACAACATAGTGAACGTCTTTTGTTCTCTAGCTGAGAGTGATGCCCCCAATTTTACTATCTTGGGATCTTCTTCGGTACCAATGTTGACATCAATGGTTTCTTCGACTAACAATTTTTATAAATCCTCCATACGCGTAGGATCAGGAGGAAGGTTGAGATCTTCATCCAAGGATGTCTCCATGAGATTTTCATCCTTGGCGTGGTCACTTTGTTTGTCCTTTGATTTTCTTATTTGTTTGTCAGCCAGTGCCTCAAAGAGGTTTTCATTGTGTGACTTGGACTTCGATTTTTGCTGAGGCTTTTCTTTAAAACTTTTGCCCTTGTTTTTCTTTAAATTTTGTTGACCACGAAGTTCAGCCTCCTCGCCGAAGTAGGCACAGGTGTCTAAGTCGATAAAGAAACCTTTCTTGTGATCTCCAATGGGGATTGTATCCCTTATGCCCATGAATTATACAATAGCCTCATCATTATCAAATAAATCTAGTGGCACGTGATGTTGTTGGTCCCATTCAACAAGGGAAGGGTATACAAGGTCAAGGGTTGGTTCAGTGGGGGTTATGGTCAGGACAACATTGTTCATGAAAATGTTTGTGGAGGCCAGATCCTCATATTGGCTACAATGGGAATCCATATCACTGTCTAGGTAATTGGAGCTATCCTCATGCTCAGAACAAGTCACATCTTGATCGTTGGGGTGCACTCCATAAGGATGAATCCTGATGTTGTATCTTTCTATTTTGAAATGTGGAAGAGGGACTGGTTCTCTTTGTCCTTGTTCATTCCTCCCACATCCTAGGCCTTTGTAGCCCATGGAGTACATCATTCTGCTATATTTTTCATATTCTGGGGTTTGATAACAGCATGGCTGAGTGTCCTTAGGGACCCAAGTTGTAGGTGGATCAAGCAATTTCTCCTCAGCTAACAAGCCTCCAGGTAGGAACGACCCAATAGTGTGTTCCTCTCTAGGTCTCCTAAAGTGGTAGTTGGGTCGACCTCTAGTTTTGGGTGACAGTGAGAGGTCAGAGACCAAGAGCGCTTGTTGTACATTATACTCCCCACAACCATATTCCAGGATTTTCATCTCCCATGAATCAAATGGAGATGTTGAAGTAGATGCCCCATGAGCGCAAGAACTAAGTGAATCTGAATCCACGCGGGATTCCATAGCCTTAGACTGAAGAGGAACCGCTATATCTATGGAGGGACATGCATATGTACCCTTTCATGTAAAGCTATTGAGAGCTCTACAATGAGAAAAGGGCTCTGAATCTCCTGGTATTGTTATCGTATGTCCCTCATGCTTCAACTTGATGCATTGATGAAACGTTGATGGCACGGCCTGCATGGCATGAATCCATGGTTGGCCTAGAAGCATATTATATGGAAGTTCCAAATCTAGGACGTGAAACTTCATCTGATGACAAGTGGGGCCTACTTCCATAGGTAGTGTGATGGTACCTGCTGATTCCCTTTCCACGTTGTCATATGCAGTGATAGTGATAATATGGGACTCAAGATCCTCCTCCGTATGTCCCAATTGTTTGACCAACTTAAGCGTGCAGATGTTCAATCCCGATCCGTTGTCCACAAGCACCCATTTGATTTTCCTACGGGTGACAACTACCTCAATGTACAAGGGAAGATTATGTGTGGGATTCTTGGTAGGGATCTCCCTATGGTTGAAAGTGAGATGCTCACTTGGTGCAATATTTGCCACCGCAGCTTGAAGGTGTACAGGATCGACTTCTAAAGGCACTCCCGACCCCCGAAGAGTTTGGTACAGAATGTCCTTATGCACATTGGATATCTTGAGAAGATTTAAGATCAAAATCTTAGCAGACGTCTTCTCAACTTGTTCTAAAAGGTTATACTTACCAGTATGTGGGGTCGACGGAGAGGGTTCCAGAATTACGAGGTGGGTGCGCCTTGTTACCGCAGCGTAGTCCTTTCCCTTAATCCAGATAGTGTTGACACGGTCAGCAGGGGAGTGAATACATCTGATAAGTGAATCGTAATGATTGTTATCTCTCTTGGTATACAAGTAATTCGTGGCTTTATAAGTTTGGGATGACTCTCCCCGATCCGGCTTTGTCTTTTCCGACTTATCATGCTTGGGGAATGGTTCTTTATAAATCCCCATTTTCTCATTAGGTGTTTGTGTTTTTCCAGGGTTATCCACCTCTATCTCCCCGTTGTCAATGAGGTCTTGAATATAGTGGTGAATTCGCAGACATTTGTCTATTTTATGACCTTTAATGCGATGCATTTCACAATATTCATGCTCCTTATACCATGAAGGTTTAGGAGTGTTGTCATCAAATGGTTGTGTTGTAGGATAGGTCATCATGTGGGCCGCATCCAACTATTTTAGTATGACTGACAATGGTTCATTGAGAGAGGTGAATGTTCATCACTTTGGTGGTGGTTGTATTGGGCCCTTGGTCAGTTTAAAAGGTTGACCAGTTTGGACCGTTTGAATGCATTTGGAATCAGTGATTCCATCTCCTACCACATTTTTGTTTTTGTTGAAAATCTTCAGCTTTTCCGTGGGTTTGACACTTTGGTTGTCTTTAGATTGGTTTTTAAGGGTGCCTTTGGCAATGAGAGCCTTTTCTATCTGAATCCCTTTCTCGATAACCTCCTCAAAAGTATGGACACAATGCATTTGGAGGTGGAAGGTGATATCTGGGTTGAGATTGGGAATGAAGATACTGACCAACTACTTTTCAGGGAAAGCACAAGGGAAGCGACTGGCTATCCCTCTCCATCGTTGGAGGAAGCTGGTGAAGGTCTCATTTGGGCGTTGCTTGGCACCGCACAAGTCTGCCATGGTGACGTCACTCTCTATGTTATATGAGAAGTGACACACAAATCTTTCTACCAATTCTGGCGAGGTGAAAATTGATCCTCATGGTAAGCGTGTAAACCATTCCAATGCTTGGCCTCCGAGACTCTTGGGAAAAAGTCTAATGAGGTAATTATCACTATAAGACACCTCTTGACATGCCATGTAAAAATATTTAACATGATCCCTTGGGTCTCCCTTTCCTTTGTATTTGTCGAACTTTGGCATATCAAATTTCTTTGGAAAGGGTTGAAGGGTCATTGTCTTGTCAAAAGGATAGGGGCATAGTTCTTCATATTGATATTTCCTGATGCTCCCTATATTTCTCTCTTGTAAGCTCACAAGCATCACTTTCATAGACTACACTTCCTGTGCGAGCAATTGTTCTTTAGTGGGAGAAGCGGGGATGTATATGCGATGATACCCTATGTCTTCTTCTCCTTGTTTTTCCCGATGGAGTTCGTTGATCTTAACCTTAGGCCTCAACTTTTGAATGTTCTTGTTTACATCTTTATGTACATCGAAAGTAAGAAAAGCTAGTTGCCGGCTTAGCTTACTGATTTGTTGTTGAATCATGGCTTGGTTTATAGCCTCTTCTTCTAAAGGTTCCTCCTCTTTGTACTGTGGAGGTTCTTCCTCTATCTCAAGTTCTATTTTTTTTCTTCGTGGCACTTTGATGAGGGGTATTCTATGCCCTACCACTTTATCATTTTCTGCGTAAGAAGTGGAAGCATGCCCGCCTGTTAAAATATCTTCCATATTGATAAGGGGGCGTTCTTCCTCAGTAGTGTCATTTGTCTGTAGTATTGGTTCATTCTCGATGGGAAATTTGGCCCCTAATTCGACAACCCGAGCCAACACTTTGTCTTTGTTTCTAAGAAGAAATTCGTCTAGTAGAGTAGGGTCAAAATCAAAGTCCGTGCGTGGTGACTCTAATTCATTTCCACTATGGTCGACCATTTCTTCTGTTTCCTTTTCTGCATAAAATAGTGGTCCTAGATCATGTCCGATGAATGGGTTTGACCCTTGTCTGTTAGAGGTTTCCCAAGCTTGCACCTGTTGTTCCTCATATGTTTATTTCTTTAACCCTAGATGCGTCTTGGGAGCCATGTTTTCGTGAAGGTTTCACTAGGGTGAGTTGTAAATGTGCTCAAAGTTTAATGACTACCCCTAAGTGAAATGCAAGATGTACGTGTTAAGAGTAAATTAACAATGTGAGAATACCAATGTGATAGAGTGATAAAATCACCAATGATACAAGCGTTTGGTATTAAAACCTTTGAATGAAGTATCTCCTAGACTACGTTTCAAAGTAATTCGCGAGATGATCAACAAGATGTCTTCACTTATGCCAAGTTCAAGGGAATGAACAAAACGTAAGTAAATACAAGAAGTCAAATGTGATCTCCCAATCTAGATATACGATGAGCGAGCTCAAATCTGATTAAGACCTATATCTCAAAAAGTGCCAATTACGATTTGCGAATGACACAACAATATCACCAAGATATGTTAACCCACTTTGTGAGAAAGTGAAGTATTGATATCGAGGTGTTATTGATATAACACGCACAAATGGTAACGTCTAGCACTCTTTGAAATCGAGGTAATAATAGAACCGAACCAAAAAGCTCAAAGTATAGCTAGGAATAGTTAAAAATATGTGCAGCGTAACCGTACAATATAGGTATTTATGTCGAGTTTACAAGAAACGAGACGTAAATATCGAAATTGTAATGATACGAGACAAACAAGCTAACTCTTCTAAGGAAGTCCGTGGTGATGAACCACGCCTAACTATAATGACGACCTTGACGTGGGTATCAAGATCACAATGGCTACCAATGACGTGAAAACACCTCCGCTCACTGTAGACGTTTAACTAACCCAGCCACAAACATGGATGGGCATAAACAGACATAAAAGTGAGAGAAACAGTCGAATGGAAACACAAAGGTAATCACACTTCTTTTGATCAACAAAGTGTCAAAAGAATGTGAAGGAAATAAATCAAAAAAATGACGAAAAATGCTAGCCTCACTTCGGCAGAGTTTCACCTCGCCCTAAGGCAAGTAAAAACTAGGCGAAAGTAATGCGTCACACGTTTCTCAATATGGTTCACAACTCAACACTATTTTAGAATGGTCAAAGTGGGCTCCTGGCCAAAGTATATTCTCCTAGGTGGTTCTCTCGTCCTAGGTGTTACAAAGTTGCCTCGAGCGAGCGCGATTTACCCAAAAAGTCACACTGACTAGTTTGGGAGTATCTCGGCTTTACTTTACCCCCTTCAAGAATAGTAGGCAACTAGTGCATCTACGTGTACTATCACTGGGGTCACCACACGGACAACCGGTAACGCTATCTCACAAAGGAATCACTAGTCAAGTAGGTAGTGCGAAGCACTTCCTGTTTCATCCACAAGGTTCCCTCTTGCGTGGACTACTTTGGGGTTCCTGGAACCACCCCCATTGTTGTAGCTTAAGGCGTTATGCCAAAGGGGTTATGTTCCAGTTGAGCGGAGAGGGACGTACCCTTTTCCAAAACCTACAATACAGTGTTTTGAATATGTTGTTCTTTTTATCTTTTTTAATTAGATGTGGTTTGCTTGAACAACGTTTGGCAACCTGCAAGAAACACGTGTATTAGAAGTTTTCTGACTTTTGTTTCGAGTCCTTCATTCTTCGACAAGCATTTTTTTTTTCTGGTCCTATATGATGATGATTAGTAGTTCTCCATTAAAAAGAGAAGGCACCATTTCTGATTCTCCAGATCGTCCAAGGACACAAGAGAAGAGCATACGTGATGTCTTCACAAATCTCAAAAGATAACCAAATGGAACAACACTTTAATTCAACAAATGCCAAATTGACCAATTCTAACTAAAATACTCTTAACAATCTTAAAGTGGAAAAAGGTTTTAAGAATCGTTTCTGATTCCCAAGATCACCCCAAGGGACACGAGGGAAGAGCATATGTGATCTCAATCCTGTTAGTAAACAATGCAAAATATTATCTAATCAAATACCAACATGTAAAAAACAGCCTGTAAAGACAAATATGTGATTAGATAAACCTGCAAGAAAGTTAGCACATCAACACCTTAATGTCCAAAAAAATGCAAAAGGATGCCTGTGCCCCTTTTTTTAGCACCTGTGCATGCGGTTAGGGCGTATGCGCCACCAAAGGCTATTTTTTGGCACACAGTGTACCTGCACCACCCGAGAGATGTGTGCACCCCTAAAATAGTGCATGTGCCACTAAAACAACACCTGCGCCACTCTGTGGATTTTTTAGATCAATTAAATGCCTGCGCCACCCGAGAGGTGTATGCACCACGAAAACAACATATGTGCTACTCTGAGAAAAATAGATAGAATAACTGTATTACAGAAAAAGTATACTTATGCCACTAAAACCACATGTGCACCCTGGTTAGGGCGTGTGCACCGTTCTGATAGGTTTCTGACTGCAGTGAAGGTACAATACAAAATGACGTGTGCGCCTTGGGTTAGTGCACCTTGCGTACGGGTTAGGGTGGATGTGCCAAGGTTAGTGTGCATGCACCAAGGGTTGGTAGATAGAATGACATATTTAATAGCATGCGCATGTGCCACCAGAGAGACGTGTGCACCCCTAAAATCATGCCTGTGCCCCGAAAATTGTGTCTGCACCCTAAAAATTGTGCCTGCGCCAGACCTGCAACCAAAGTATGGAAAAAAAACATAGAAAACTTCACAATACTCTAAATTTTGACAAGTTAGTTTTTAAAATGGCAATGACCCATTAAAATTAAGGCTATAAACATGAAGTGACACATATTAAATGAGTAAAAACTCCAAAAAATGGAAATTAATTACTACATGTGCATATCAAAAGTTAGCCAAAACAATGAAATTTAAACTAAAATGCCATGGGACTAAGTGTCCCACCGGGCATGCCAAATGTGTGCAATGGTTTTTGTTCTTTTTTAGCTAAGTTAGATGAATTAGAACTAACACCTAAATAGTTCTATAACAAAGCTAATGAAAAAATCTAAACACCATCAAAGATGAGATATAAACAAGATTAATACCTAGCATAATGCATTAACTTTTAATTAACAATGCTATAGTATTTAAATCTCTACTTCTCTAGACTACCAAAAAACAAGTAAATGGACCGTAAATATGATCCATGGCAATCAATATTTGGTTGTCCTTAATATCTCCAAGAACCTAGGAATGGGGGCTTATCAAAATTGGGCTACAAGACCCTTTTGACACCTCCCATATGACCTAAGCACTTTAGGCTAGAATAGGAAGCTTAGCTCCTCAAGATGATGAACTCTCAAGAGAACACAAAAGCAAGCTCTTAGTCTATTTTTCTATATGCTTTGCATTTGCTTTCTCAAAGAGTTTAGGTGTAAGTAAAAAGGTAGGTGGAGGGCTCTTTATATAGCCCAAAGGATAAAGGATTCAACACATTCTCATGAATGTGGGATAAAGGTAAAACATGATTAGGAATGGATAAGGTTGCTTTATTAAAGGTAACCTTACTTTAGAAGGGTTTAATTTATGCTTAGCAAGTCATGGGAGTTGGGGGGGGTGCTTTAATTAATCAAATGTGATTAACTAATAGGTAGATGTGAGCTTATAGAAGCCAATTAGAGGAATATTAGTATGATTCAGGCTATTAGAAGGGGATTAAATCAATTAAATATTAATTTACTAGTTAAATGAATGGGAAGACTAATTAATTAATCTATAATTAATTAATCTAGATAGAAGGGGTGATTTATTAACGGAAGTTCGTTAATTAGGTATGTTAGCTAGATAGGTGACTTAATCAATTAGTGTATTGTAATTAATTAACAACAACAAGAGGGAATATGAGCACTTTTGATGATATGTCGTTGATTTGCGAGAAAGGGGATAATTAGCGCAATTTAAGTATTTAAATTGCTTGGGCGTAATTATAGGTGTCTACATCTAGTTCATTGTAATCTCCTTGAACTCACTCATTTCCTCAATGGTGAGCTTGATCAAATACTCCATTGGTTTGTCCAACCTCCATGATCCATGGAATGAGATAATCTTTGCATGTTCTTCTTCTACGTGCTTGAACACCAAGCCCAAGCTAAGCCACTCGCTATGCAAATCAGTCTTAGCATTGTTCCTAGATCTAACCTCCTCAACATTCTTACCTCCTATATAAATTGTCTTACTTCCCTAAGCTAACCAGGAACTTGGGCAGGTCGTTTCCTTCCATGATATGATGAGACACAAAATCATTCCTAACTCGGTCTATGTCAAATACCCCTGTGTGATATCACTACATCAGTTTACCTTAACTCGATCTGCTTTACCCTATTTTGAAGTTACTCAGTCATGAATTGATCTTTTCGAGCCATTAATGTTTAATCTCTATGATTTCATAGCTCAATCCTTACCTGGACTCAACTAGTGAGTGCTTCGGTCATACCCGAGTTCCTCCACACTATATTAGCTCGCCTCTATGAAATCACCTCATCAGTTCTATGCTTGTGCCGATTGCAATGCATTCACCTAACGCTTCAAGCCTACGCCAAGCTTCATCATCGAGTTAAATGATCTTGACTCACTCTTGTGCTAAACCAATCAACTCCATCGATTTGTGCACCCTGAAGAGTCCACTCTCAAGCTATTCCTTTTAATACAATCCCTACTCAACATAGTTTGATCCACTAATTTCAACTATAAGCCCATCAAAATGATTTGACTCACACTAATTACACACAATCTCCTCGTGAACACCTTATGAAACCTGATCTTCCATTAACCATCCCAATACTGACTCCTCCATGTTAACTCAGTTTCAATGCTTGAGAAATTTGTTACATAGTTTAACTGAGCTCGACTACTCCTGTAGGCCTCACTCTCTAAACTTTCTGATTTTGTGAATAAATACTCACAAATACTCATTGTGTGAACTTGATTTCTTTAGTAACTCAGAGGTCAAGATGGATTCAAAAATTACATCCTCATCCTCAGTTCAACGTTCTTTAATATCTTTGTCTACTATTATAGACAAAAACCTCGTTCTCACAAAGTTCCTTTTAATTAAGAACCACTCTGATTTAGATGAGCATTCCTAATTATCCTTTATGTACTCCAATATTTCATTCTCATTTGATGAACCAACTTCATGAATTTCAGAGTTCCTTATGGCTCGAGTCGACCATGTTGTGTTTTCCTACAAACCCAAATTTTCCCACCTCAAATCATTGAATTGTTTACAAGCTCAGCCTTTTCATTTATAATTGGCTTAATCTTATTCACCTTTCCAACTCACACAAGCTATAATGGAGCTCAAATCCCTTCACACTATGGTAGCTCACCGAGCTACTCACGTGAGCTCCCTTTTTAGGTTAATGGGAAATGTTTCTAAAACCATGATTTTCCTCTGGATGTGACCCCATGGGATTTTTCTTGAACGTGGAGGGTAATCAAAAAAAATAAGACCTTTAAACATGATTTATCGATTCGAATCATTTTTAGCTAGAAGTGGGTGTGCCGGGGTTGATTTCCTTATTTTTTGCAACCCATGAACCTCCAAGACCTAAAGAAGGAAGAATAGTTCAAAATGATTCTGAAACACCGTAAATATCCCCAAGGCACAAAACTGTTTCCTTGTAGGCCCAAAGTTCTCTTGTGAAACCCTTTTTCCTAGGGTCATATTTACCTCATTGTCCATTTTTACCCAAGGCAAGAATGGATAATAGGCTTCAATAAGTTTTAGATTGTAACTACCTTACAAATATTAATAATAGATCCAAATAGTTTCATCTTGTGGAGCCACTTAAATTTATTATTAGAATTTATAAATAAATCTACCCCTAATTTCTTCATGTTTTCTTAACAACATATATTATATTTAGTTTGAGTATTTATAGTAGTTTCTAAGATACATAGGCAGTTTGTAAACACTAAGTATCTTATCTTTTTTATTCTTCTTGATTTTAAGTACAGATTTAAATTTATTTACCAAACAATTTATTTGAAAATATTCTTATTCATGATGAAAATGATACTCCAAATATAGTCATGTGGATGGTACATATTTTATATACATACAAAATTAATTGACCCATTAAAACAAACATATGTAGATGGTTAGAATTACCTATACTAGCAATCAAACAACTTTCATTTTAAGAAATTATGCATATTGGCATAAAATGTAAAAAAAATACATTTTAAAAAATAAAATGTACAATAATAATTACTAAAAAATAAAATACAATTATTAAGAAATGATACAATAATAATAACATTTTTATGGATTTTTCCGTCCCACTCTCTACTCGGTTTGAAATCATTGGCATTGCATGGCATGAAAGGTGTAATGGATGTTTGTAGAGGTGGCAGAAGGATTCCATATGGGGTGGAGATTGGTCATTTGGGGAAATCATTATTCTTGAAGAGAATTTCCATTTATTAGGAATTTGTCTTCGTTAGTTACTCAGGTTTCACTAGTGTATGACAACCTTGACAATATTTTTTGTATTTTGGGTGGGGCTTAGCCTCTGTTTACTTCAATTTTAAAATGGCACAAGTTTTGGGTACTTAAGTCTTTAATGTTCAAACCATGTTCCTTTTGGGGATGATTTTTAGTGTCTATGTCAAATGGGGTATGGTAGAGAGTGAATCCTCCAAATTTCTCTTGTTTTATGTCTATGGGCTTGTTATTGATGGTAAGTCATTAAAGTATCAAGAGAGGATGGCATGATTTTTATTTTATAACTTATGGGAAGCTTATTGTACATAATGACTACATATTCAGTTGTATGATTGATGTGAACTATTTGATTCATGCAAATAGTTCTCTTAATGGGTTACAGTTGTTGGTTATGGTCTTATGTATAGATTAGTGACAATTGTAGCTAGGTTTTACTATTGGTTTAGTGTTCCTACATGTTTTTAAGTAATTTTATTTATAATCCATGTGGAGTAAGGTTTGAATCTAGTTTCATGTACATTACATCAAATTTTCAAGTGTTTTATTGTACATGTAATGTGAGCCCCAATGAAATTTTTGTATGGAAGTATTAGGGTTCTGTTTCTCTTTTGTAATATTGAATTTTGGAGTGTTAACCTATAGAGACTCAAATTTTTAATGGTTATCATTTTAGTGAGTCAGTTTTTGGTTTTGTTATAGTTGTTAACCATCGCGTGTTGGATTACCTATAGTTGATTGTTGGGGACTATTTGATCATAGGTCTTTTCATCTTCTTTTTTTTTTTGTCTATTTTGGGTGGCATTTATTAAATATCATTTTTTTTTTAAAACGGAAGGATTCATTTCAAAACCCTTAGCTTATCTTTAGTAAAAATTTGAGAAAACACCATTATATAATATGAATAATAATTATTATAATAAATCTCTTTGGAAGTTTGCAAGGTCAAACAACTAGTTGAGTTAGTTTACCATATGTGGGAAACATCTTTATGCAACCTATGTAAAAAAAAATTTACCTGACGACTTTTTAAAAACTACATTTAGTATTTTTTCTAATCCAATAAGTTGCAATGGAAAAAAAAAATCTAATCTTTAACTTGTGTCAGAAATTGTGCAAATGAGAAAAAGTGGCACTCAAAATATATTAGAGGGGTAAATCCAATTATGAAACATGTTCGTAACATCTGCAAGTAAACTATAACCATGTGGTTGGATCTGTAGACACTAAAATGAGGTCACACTCCCCCTTCATCCTTTGACATTTAAGTACCCTTCATCACTTTCATGGCCCCCTTCACCACACTAGTATTAATTTAATTAATTTAATTAATTTAATTTAATTAATTCTTTACCCTCACTATATTTATTATTTCAATATCTTATCTAAATAATATCTACACATATAGTTCACTTAGACACCTCATCAAGCTAACTCACCTTAAGAACTATTCTTAGCAAGTTACCATAACTAATTAAGACTTACCCAAACCCTAAAAATCAATGCCTACACTCCCTATAACCACATTCCCGCATGCTCACAGAAGCTCCCAGTCTAATCTATGGGATAACGACACGAGATCCAAGGAAATCAGGAGGATCTCCCCTAAGTTTGGTAAACCTAGAAAATATCGCCTTGATCGATGTCAGTTTCCCCTAAGCGCCGCCGGTTAAGCCAGACTGCCGTCGGTTACCCCTTTTTAACTCCTAAACTACCTTATTCTCAAGGTTGGAAAAATTTGGGAGAAAGTTTATGAGCAAGAATGAGATCTCAAGAGATAACGCATCTTCAGAGAGCCAATTCTAGCAAGAGCTGACATCCAAGGAAGGAGATTGAGCATCTTCTCCTGCACAGCCATCGCAGCCACCTTCTGAACTATCCAAACAAAAGAGGAGTGTGCATACAACCCATGCAGAAGCTTTTCTTCAGTTGGTGATCACTTGTACCCTTCAAACTCACAATCAGCACCTCCATCCATCACACACAAGCCTTCAGGAATGAAATCCAAGTAAGTGCAATATCATACTTTCCTGGTTATTTAATTCTATCATTATTTTATCACCCATTGTTTATCTTGCTCATTATTTACCATCTCCAACACTTTTCACCTCCATAGGCCTAGAAAAACCTTGCCAAAACCCATTGCAGTCACCCATTTCCTTCTCCCAACCAACCAAAATCCTTTGTGTAATCATAAAGGAGACCAAAACCCTGCTCTATGACATTCCCAGATCTCACAGTAACCGGGGAAAGTTATACTTAACAATGGTCGGTCACCCCTGACTAACGTCGGTCTCTGTGTTTGCTCTCATATCCTTAAACATAGACCTATCCACCTAATCTCATCTCACCCTCACTCACTTGTGATCTACCTGAGACCTTTATCAGACCTACAGAACCCAGAACCAACCATTTAACCTGTGGATTCTATTCTAGCTTAGCTTTTTAGATTAGATCTATTTCTTATTATGTTTTAAGTGAGATACCTAAATCATTTTAAAATAACAATAGGATTTGATTTTTTTACAACATCATTTTTTTAAAAACAGTGGACTGACAGCCATCTAGGAAGTACCAAACTTCTCGGATCTAGCTAACGCTAGGCAATTCACTGCCCATATTGTTTAATTCTTTCTAGTGGTCTTGCTTTTTATTACAGGTAGTTCCTCCTAGCCAAAAGAAATCTCTCAAGGTCAGCTGTGGATTCAGAAGTCATATGCGTGCAACAACCCATAAACTAACATTTGAACAGGTATTCCGCCTATGCCTGTTACCCTATCTAGTTCGTCGACGATTCAAAGAAACAATATAAGAAAAAGGTGAAACATTTTGGCATGCCCGATGGGACCCATCCGGGGTTCCTTGCATTTCATTCATTCCTAGGAAAAAATTGTGTGTTTGTTTCCCTTCTAAAAGTGTACACACTAATTTTCTTCCCTGGTAATCCACTCCTTTTTATTTTCTCTAAAGGAAACTTTTCTTTTGGTGTATTTAAAAGGAATCATCTCTTCATGTTTTCTACATTTTAGTGAAAGAGCATCCCTCTTCCTATTCATCTATTTTTTGTCATCAAATATCATAATTTCGATTTGGGTTTCAAATAAGTGCATTTCATTATGATTTTCTACATTAGCTCACATTAATTGATGGTAACCTATACATTGGATGTCATTACCAGCTGATGGTTGACAAACGAATTGTAGAAAAGCACTTTTATCCTTTTCTCTTTCTCTAAGTCTTACCAAACCGCACAAAAATTTAAATATATACATTCTTAAATAACATCTTACCTGTAAGAAGATGTAGGTAATCACATGATCATGGCATAGTGGGCACCCATCTCGCTACTCTGTCGAGTCATACTTCAGAGTGTAGCCCGCCCCCACCATAACAAACCTGAAACCTCACCCTTTAGATCTCCTTCTTTATAGGAAGCCATCCTCACCAAAAACTCTATTTTACAATTCATGTGTCAGTCCCTAAATAGCATAAGTTGAACAAACATAATAGAATAGTCACTCTAGGAATGTTCTTTCTTAGTTTTCTGTTTGATTTGTGTTTTGAGGTGAGATCTTTAGATCATTATTTTTGTCTTTCCTCGCACACTCCCATTTATAGTCGGTGTATTATGAATTTTTCTGAGTGTGTCCGGACCACATCTTCATCATTCTCAGACTTTTGGGTTTGATTCCACATCAAATTCTAATTCATAACCACTTTTTCTCATCACTGTTTCAATTTCACAGTGATCGTCATCGGTTATATCTGACCGCAATCAGTTACGCCCAACCGCCATCGATTCCAGGTCCTTTTGCTAACCTATTCAAAAGGACCGTTTCACTTCACTTTCTTCCACTTCCCATAGTCTTTGTCAGTGTCACTTTTTCCATTGACGATTTACACATTCCTAGATTTGGCATACTTGTCAAATTTCCCCTTCTGCTTCACTGTTTACTCATGGTCTATTTTCCACAGTAACCTATTTCACATTCCACTCACCATTTGTCACTTTATCTATTTTTTTTATTATCACTAGATTCACCTGTTTCTACTATTCTCTGTATTATTTACAGAGAAGTAGCCTCACCTGATCAGTACTGGTTCACATGGTACTAACTCAAAGACAAGTGAATGCCCTCATGTTCCACGCCAGTCACCAACCACTCCCACCTAGTCCTTCAACACCCTCTATTTTATCACCAGTCATGGATCCCATCCAGCATACCAATATCTCTACCAGAGATGAGGAGTTTGCATGACTCCTTAACCAGAACCCTATTGCCTTGCAATTTTAGCTCTCCCATTCATCCACTCGAGATGCCTTAGGTCAGTTGATATACGGCATGCCCATATCCATCCCCCCGACTCTTGCACCCACTTCCGTATCAGCTCCATCTAGCTCTGTGCTACCTGCATCCACCTTATCCCCAGTTGTTTCACAGTTAGTTCCTATACCCACTATGAATGCCACGTCTGTTACCCCTATAGCACCCATTACATCTACCAAACCCTCATCAATTACCCCAAACATAACCTCATCCATCCCTCGTGTCTCACATATACCTGTAGCTATGTTCCCACCTCTAGTGTCGGTGACCCCTACCCCTTTTCAAAATGTAGTCATTTCTATTCCACAATCATTAGCCCCTATTGCCACTAGGGTTACCATGACCCTTCCTCCCCCATATACATACTACCAACAACCGCTTGTTTCATCTATCATTCATTCCAGGTATGTACCCCCTATTTTTTTTCCTTCTTATCTACCACCTTACATGGCAGCCCCATACACTGGAATGCCCCACCCATTATACACCCAAAACCAACCTCCTCATGCTATAGGAGGCAACCAATCATCATAGCCCATCAATGACCTAATTAAATTGATGATGGACAAGATGCAAACACTGGAGGCATCAGTTTCCGACTCCTATAACACTCTCACTTACGATGAGATTTGTAATGAGCCTATTCACCCATCTATTCCCATCCATTCATACCCTATGCATTGGGAAATGCTGAAATTAAATCGTTTCAATAGTAAGGAAGACCCACAACAACATTTGCACTCGTTTAAACATGGGTGTTATTTGATTGCTCATGATGATGCCTTACTTTTGAGAACTTTTCCCATGTCCCTCACTGGACCTGCATTAGATTGGTATAGTGGGTTACTCAAACACACCATATTTTCATTTAATCAGGTAGCCCAAGCTTTCTTGGATCAATTTTCCATCAACATCGCCAAGAAAGTTACCATGACCGATCTATATTCCACACGTCAGTATGAGGATGAGTCTATCATGGATTTTGTCACTCATTGGTGCAACCTGATCAATCAGGTTACCTTTCAACTACCACAAACTGAACTCATCGAGCTCTTCACTTGAGCTTGCACCAGACATATCTCCCTGACCTTGCAGGTCCAAAATTTCAGAACATTCGATGAGGCATTCACTATGGCACGAAAGTTAGAGATCCGGGCCATCGAAGAGAAGAAAATCCAATTATGAAATAAGAATTCAGTATTCAAGTCGAATGAAACCTCTTCTTCTTCTAAACCCCCAACTAGTTATTCAAAGGCTAAAGGTACCACTAATGCATTGCTACTCAAGGCCTGCCCAGCTCATCCATCCAATCAAGCCACGCCCTCATCTAATATATCACTTGTATAGGCTTTTCGATTCAGACAAGAGCAACAAAAATATACCCCAATTGGGGAACCTTACTCTTCTATTTTAGAAAATTTGATCAAAGATGGCACCATCACCCTTCCACCCATAAAACACACACTGGTTTTGACCCTTCTCACCCCATGCCCACATGGTATAAGGAACAAGATTTCTGTAACTATCACTGTGTAAAGGGTCATAGTAACAACAACTGCATCACTTTTAAGAATATTGTCCAAGAAATGCTCGAGAAAGGTGAGTTGACTGTGGATAATCCTAACGCTGCCCCTAACCAATATCTACAAATTTTTAAAAAACCATTTCCCAATCATGCCCCTTCATCCAATCAAACCGGTGAAACATCCACTCATGATACCCATGCTCGTGAGATTCATGCAATCTTTAACGAGGTACCCGCCGCATCTCAATTACCTCACATTCCTTCCATGTCTGAACCAACCGTCACTATTCCTTCACCAACAAAGGAACACCCTTCATCTCCTACAAAGGATTCTTTTACTAACATTGAGACCCTCTCACCCCTAGCTTCTCCACTTAGTGAACCTTTACCTATCGTAACTCCTCCACCCACAGCGGAGCATCCATTATCTCCTCCACTCACATAGGAGCACCCATTATCTCCTCCATGTACAGAGGAGAACTTGTTATCTCCTCCACCCATAAAGGAGGAGCTATGCATTCCTCCCCTCATAGAGGAACTCCCATCATCCATTCCACCCATCATAGACCCGATAGGGATAGCCTTGCCTCTTGGCAAGTATTCTCCATCCGCTACTCGACATCCAATAGATCTACTTTCAGCTCTCTTACCCACAGAAGCTAAAACTAGCTAATTCCCCATCTCCAAGATGCCTTTTACGAGAATTCCCATTAGGTCTTCACCAGCTCCACCCACAAACGTGCCATTCTCACATTTGGCTGATCACTTAGAGTATGTGGATAGGGCCTTGTTATGGGGGTGCCTCTTACTCCCTATCTCCATTTGACAAATTCCCTCAAATCAACATGGTACACATTACTACATGTGCGCAGAAGGGTAAAGAAAAGGCAATTAACCCACCAACCAATCCTATACCTAACATACCATCTACACCTATGCCTAAGATAACTATCTGCGGCCCCACATACCCCATTTCTAATGGTGTCACACATCGCACCATGCTTAAAAAATTACACCAATCACCCCTCAAAATGTCCTTATATGACCTCATCCAAACCTCAGAATGACCCTACACCCGTAGCATCCATTATCACACCCCATCATGTAGCCTCTCTCACCAAATTACCACCTTAATCCTCACTTCACCTTATTCTCCAAGTGGCCTCCCTTAGCTTCTCAGAGGCATAGATCACACCATACCAAAATGATGACCCGGCCCTAGCCCTCTTCATCTCTATACACATTGATGACATACGGGTACACCGTGTGATGATTGATGGAGGTGATAGCATTAACATCATTTCATCCCATGCATTTACTCAAATGTACATACCTGACAATTACATGCACAAACATCTGGTCTTGTTGCGTTCATTTAATGACGCTATCACCTCCACACTAGGCGCTGCCATCCTTCACATTCGCATGGGCCCCCGTATTGTTCCAGAATTGTTTTATGTTTTGGAGGGGGAATTCCAATATAACTTGTTGCTTGGTAGACCCTGGATCTGTGTCATGGGTTACGTTCCTTCCACTTTGCATCATTGTGTAAAGTTTGAACATGAAGGACACACTTATACCATTCCAGCTAACCCATCACCTTTCAAAACATGCAACATGCTTTACCGACCTAATGACATACTCATACCGGTCAAGACATCTACTTCCGTAACCAATACCACTTCACCTACACCTACACCCACACCTACCAGTATGGCCATTACTTTCACTGCACTTACCTCCTCCATGCCTACCGTTGCTATAACCTCCATGGCTAACCCATTAGCTGCCCAATCCATTAACACCACCTCTACATTGACCTCTGACACATCGTCCATACCAGCTACCCACATACCAACCACTGATCCCTTGGAAGGTGTTTTTCAATTCCTCACTCTGGGGGAGTACCGCCTATATAGCGTCAACACATTCCTTACTCTACGTGAGTATGGAAGCCTTCACCAACACCCTCACTATGATCACCGTGTAGGAGAACACCTCCTTTATGGTCCTCCTCATCTTCTTACTAGTTTCACCTATGGGGGACTTCATACTACCACCTACACACCTAAACCACCTTCACAACCCCGGCCATTTTCCACAGACTTCTAATCACTTACCAATCACTGTTTCACCCACACTTTCCTACACCGCTGTGCGTGGAAGGGTTTTGGTTTCAGCTTTTACGAATAGGGTATCCATACCGTTATTCCATGTACCACCCGCAAACATAATGACCATAGTGGTATCAACTTCCCTGAACCTTCTACCAAATAGGCCCACATTGAATTCATTGAGGAACCTAGCCCTTCTCCACCTTCATCACCCCCCTCACCGATGGATTTGATGGATCCTGAATCTATCCCTCCTAACTTTTTTTTTTCATAAACACCATTTCCTTGGGGCGTCCGACTTATCAATGCGAAGGTGAGTCCCCTTCCACCCTTCCATTCCTCTATCTTGAGATGATCAACGATGACACACCAACCATTAACATCGTTCAATGTCAGGATGATGAATCCATACTCACCTACCTTGGTGCAAAATACTCATATATTCATCAGCCATTACCCTCTGAGATGTAAACCATGTTGAATGAATCAGCTATCGAGATCAACATTCATACTCAGGATGACCCCCACATCCTAAAGATCAAACAATCTTTAGATGCCGCTGAACAGGAAGCCCTCACTTCTTTTCTCTGAGATCATAACCACACTTTCACTTGGTATTATGCCGACATGCCTGGTATTGAACCCACCATAGTGGTCCACAATATCGTAACCATTCCCGAGGCCAAACCTATCAAACAAAAGCTGAGGAAAATGCACCCTCGCATTTCTCTTCTTGTTAAAGAAGAACTTCAGTGCATTCTTTCCGTTTCCTTCATCTTACCCATTGATTATCCTTGTTAGATTTCTAACATTGTCCCTATTACTAAAGCAACAGGGGAAATCCACATTTGCATGGAATTTCGTGACCTCAACCTCGCCTTCCCGAAAGATGAATTTTCCCTGCCCGGTATTAATCAACTGGTAGACCTTACCATGGGTCATGAAATGCTCTTGCTCATGGATGGTTTCTCAGGTTATAACCAAATTTTGTTTGCCCTAGAGGATCAGCACAAGACCGCATTCATTACCCCTTGGGGGACCTTCTACTATCGAGTCATGCCTTTTGGCTTTAAAAACACTGGTGCTACATATCAGCATGTTATGAATTACATATTCCATAATACCATGCATCACATATTGGAAGATTATGTGGATGATCTCTTGGCTAAATCTAAACGTTGTGCCAAGCACCTCTCTGTCCTCAAAACCATCTTTGACCACCTCATTAAATATTGCGTCCACCTTCAGCCTAAAAAGTGTGTCTTCGCAGTTCTCTCAGGAAATCTCCTAGGATTTATCATTTCCTTATGTGGTATAGAAGTTGACCCAGAAGAATTTAAGGCCATTCTGGAAATGCCTCCGCCCACGAACCTCAAACAACTCTGTAGCCTACAAGGTAAATTATAGTTCATTCACCAATTTATTTCCTAACTCTTCGACCATTGTCAACAATTTCATCATCTGCTTAGGAAGGACATCTCTTTCAAATGGGATGATGACTGCCACAAAGCTTTTGAGGCCTTAGAACAATACCTTCTCCAACCAGCCATACTTATCCCACCTAAAGATGACCAACCTTTTTACCTATACATATCAGCTACCAATCACTCTTTGGGAGCCACGATCACTCATCATGATGAACAACATAGGGAGCAGGCAGTTTATTATATAAGTCATACCCTTCTGGACTACGAATTCCAATACACTCACCCTGCAAAACTTTGCTTAGCCTTAGTTTTCGTTGCCACCAAACTCCGCCATTACCTACTCAACCATAAAACCTATGTTGTGACCAACACTGACCCTTTACACATCATGTACGCTAAAGCTTATCAAAATCAGCGCACCACGCGATGGCTTATGCTTTTAGTTGATCTTGACCTCAAATTCATCCACCAAAAGTTCATTAAGGGCCAGGCTATCACTGACCAATTGGCTGACACACCTATTTCCAGGGACCAACCCTCAAACTTTAATTTCCTTGACGAATCCATTGCTCACCTCTCTTTGGATGACAACCCTTACCAAATGACCTTATTCTTCGATGGTTCCAAATGTTAGCATGGGGGTGGTGCAAGCATTATCCTCATTCCTCTTGAGGGTGAACCCATTCCCTTATCATTTAAACTCGACTTCGAATGCACCAACAATATCGCCGAATACGAAGTGCCCGTATTAGGTCTCATGACTACCTATGCCTTGGACATTAAGTCCATTAATATCTTTGGTGATTCTCAACTGGTAGTAAACCAAGTCAATGGTGTTTATCAGTGTCATAATGAAATACTTCAAGAATACAAATGCTACATTGGTATCATGTTGACTACCTTTGACCACTATAAAATTCAAACTGTTCCGCGATCCACCAATAAATTCGTGGATACCATGGCCTACCTCACTTCTCAAATACCCGCTTCGCCTAACGATTCAGACATCTTTGTTACCATAAAATGCATACCAAGACCTTCTTATCAATTTTGTTGTATTAACCTCGTCCAAACTACCTCACTGAACACACACTATCTTTGGTATAAGAAGCTTGCAGATTACCTTTCCCTTTCTATATTGCCTCCTGATCTCACACGTAATGGAAAGCGCACCTTCTCAAAAAGGCCTCTTGTTATGTCATCATGGGTGGCCTTCTTTATAAATGAGGCTTTAACGGTATTCTCTTACGATGACATCCCCTATACCATTAAAGAAGTTCACGATGGCATGTGTGGGGGTCACTTCAGTGGCCTTATTGTTGCTAAGCGTATTCTTCACCTAGGCTATTACTAACTGACCCTTAATCATGATTTTTGCGACTATGTCAAATGCTGCGTTAAATGTTAACAACATTCCAACCTTCATTATACACCTAGCCATGCCATACAGGTCGCTTGTGACATTTGGCCCTTCTCTCAATGGGGTTTGGATCTTATCAGAGAAATCAATCCTCATTCTTCCCAACGCCATCAATGGATCATAACTGCTACCGAATAATACACAAAATGGGTAGAAGCCATACCACTTATCTCCACGAAAGCCAAGAAAATATGTGAGTTTATTAACCATCACATCATTTATCACTTCGGTGTCCCTCATCGCCTAATGGAAAACAATTCAAAAACAAAACATTGCAAAAAATTTGTGATGCCTTCGGCATTCAACTTAGTTTCTCCTCACCTTATTAACCACAAACTAACGGCCAAGATGAATCCGCTAACAAACACCTCAATAAAATTCTCATGAAAGTGGTTGACGATACTAGGAAGGATTGGCATATGCACATTCCTTTTGCTCTATGGGCATACCGTACTAGTATTCGCATTGCCACTGTGGCTACACCCTTTTCACTGGTCTACAGTAATGAGGCTATTCTAAATCTTGAAGTCCAGATCCCCTCACTCCTTATTTCTCTCCATGACATGCTTACTAATGATGAATTTTGTCAGGATCGCTTAGCATAACTAGAGTTATTAGAAAAATGTCGTCTTCATGCTCTGGATCACCTCTAAGTCTATCAAAAATGCATCAAGTGTGCCTATGATAAACGTGTTCATGAACATACCTTCCAAGTTGGTGACCTTGTTTTGAAATAAAATCAACACGTAACCAAAGTAGAGAAAAGAAAACATGGAAAATTTTATCCTAATTGGCTTGTACCATACATTGTAACTCATACCTATGGATCAGTTGCCTATCAGTTGTCCTCGCTTGAGGGTAAACCTGAACCTGAGCCCCTTAACATATTACATCTTCGATCGTTCTACTGTTTACCTCTAGTCCTACATCACTATTTATTTAGTTCATGATCGTCCCTTGAGCACCATTTACCTTTTCCATACCTCATCTCCAACAACTAAACAAGGATCATGTGATTACCCATCACCCTTTTTCCTATTCTTAAATATGTGCACCATGGCTCTGCACATGGCATGATTCTCATGGATACTTTTCGTCTTCTTTTTAGATGAGATCCCATGGTCGTTCACCTTTTCCTTCTCAAACAAGAACCAAATGCTTCGTTATAGTCTCGTACATGACTTAAAAGCCAAAAACAAAACAAATAAGATGAATCCCTCATAAGGACATCTTCCAAAATAAGGTATCCACTCCTTGAGTCAAACTTCCAATATAAAAGATGAATCCCTCAAAAAGACATCTTCCACCTTCAATTGGCGCTATAAGTAGACTGCTCCCTCGAAGGACAATTATAAAAAGCTCACAACTCTCTACATAGTTTTTCCAAAGAGAAGACTATGTTCTTAAAAATCAAAATTCAGAAGCTTCCTGCATCGATCAACTTCGCCAAGACCTCAAGGAGCCATGTATTCATCCCATATAAACTTCCCACATCGATCAGTCTATCTAATATATATATAAGCTTTTTCGTCATGGAATTGCCTATTGTGATCTTGGCTCTATTGCCCAAGGCATTCTATTTCCCATTTTATGACCCAATAAGCTGCACCTCATTACCCGTTGTATTTTCACCTCATACTGCCTCAAGGGTCCCACTGCACCTACGACATTTGGTGATTTTGTGACTATTCATCACTCTTAGAGTAATCAATCGTGTAATGTCTTTTAGGTCTTATGTTCATTGGTCTTTCTAAAGATGTGTTTCATACATTTTGATCCTTGCCAATTGGGTGGTTTTCTTTCCCCCTCTTACCCCACCTTCATCAACCTCAAATCACCTTTACCTATCTACCTATTCCCAAACCCCAACGTCAATGCCCTCAACCTAATTATACCTATGACCTAAAATCACCCATACCTATCTACCTATATTCCACCTCACTTAATCGATCTTGACCTCATCATACTTATGACCTCAAACCCAACCTAACTATCAACTGCCCTACCTATTCTTCGATCTTATCATATTCTTCCCTAGCTTAGGGGAGAGCTACATCGATCTGAGGTCCCTTTTCACTAGGACTATGTAGGTAGCACTTCTAGGGCATGGAGCCCTAGAAAGTTAGCTCGACCACTCTTTACCCTAACCATTTTCCTCACCCTTACCTGCTTTCCTGTTCATCTCAAAAACCTCGACATTTGAACCATACCTTTTACCACTTATATTATTTCACATTCTCAACATTTTTACATTTTTACACTATCTCATGCATATACATTACCATTTTTTACCAAAATAGCGAAATAAACATCCATGCCTAAACCAACCTGACTCAATCCATGCCTAAACCAACCTGACTCAATCCATGCCTAAACCGACCTCACTCCATCCATGCCTAAACCAACCTGACTCCGTCCATGCCTAAACCAACCTGACTCCATCCATGCCGAAACCGACCTGACTCCATCCATGCCTAAACCGACCTGACTCCATCCATGCCTATGACCTAACTCTACCATATAGTAATAAAGTAAAACTCATACACATCACAACAGCATCACCTGAATATCATCTATCTCCTCATATATACATGTGTGTATCAATACAATGTACATTTGTATCACATAAATGTGTATCTCCAAAATAATCATCATTGGATCGCAGGCCACTATCCAATACAAAAATGTCTTCAGCTCGCAGGCCGGTATCATGAACAAAAAATATACATACAATATCTCTTCGGCACGCAGGTCGGTCTCATATAGCATACATACAAAAATGACTCGGCACGCAAGCCAGTCCACAACTGATCACTATGTCTCTCTCATCCCCTCTCCTACACCTGTCTGGGGTCTGGCACCTGCCTCACCTTCTGCTAATGGCCCCTCACATAGAGGTGGCCTCTACACACTAGTGACCTCACCACGTCCCTATCCCTGGGCTCACCGACCCCCTGTACTCTCCACACTGTGAGTGTGGGATCTAGTCCTCTCACTGGAGGCCTGTCGTGCTCTATACTCGGCATAGGAGGGCACATCTAGCCCGGGAGCTAACAAATTATCATGGTAATACCATGCCTCTCCTAGGGAATCTCTGAATCTGGCCATGGGCACTGTTTTTGGAGGTGCCATGGGTCCCGCTACCTGTGTAGGGACTTGTATAATGGGACCCTTTCCCTGAACCTACACTGAACCCTATACTAGTGCTAGAGCCTAAGTCAGCCCTGGAATCTATGCATGTACCTCTAGCTAAACCTGCAGGGTAGTAATCTATGTCTGTGCTACCGTCAGCTGGCCCTGCAGACCTGTAACCTGTCGCTGTGCCGTGGCCAACTGGCTCTGTAAAGCCTGAACCTGCGCCTATAGGGAAGCTATCTGCCCTCCATCTCTACCTACCTCCTCTCCATCTCCATCTCCTCTTACCTCCTCCTGTGCCGGTACCTATCCCTTGCTGGCCTGAGCCTGCAACATCGTTATCTAGGCCTGTAATGTGGCAACCTATGCCTTTGTCTCTGTCAGCTTCCCCTGCATGATTCCAAGTTACATCACCAACGTAGCCACCTGCCCCTGTAGGATGTCTCTCTAAAATGTAATGGTGGCTAAGTCTGGCTTCCCTGGCCTCGGTGGCACGGCTCTCAGCTATGCTTCCCACCACTACCTGTAGCCATCTACAACCCCAACATCATCATTATGAGTATCTACAGGTTTCTCCTCCTGTCTAGTCGGCACTGTGGGTCATGGTGGAGACAAAGGTCTCTCCACATCATCTCTCCAGTACTGAGGGAATGGAGGCAGTACACCCTAGACCAATCCAAACTGATGTCTAACCCACTCTACGGGTATCTGCTCATGCTCTCCCACTCTCCTCCCCTCTATCCACATATGTATCAGTAGCCCAACTAGCTCCATGGCCATCTGTCTGTATGAAGGGAATCCCACATACGGCCTCCAAATGACGTCCATCCCAGACAACCCCTCCAGTAACCTCCTGTAATAAGCTACATCATGCATAGCTCTGGCACCTCGAGCCTCTCCCATAGTCGGTACCCACTGCCTGTACCCCACTCTCAAAACTCTCTGTGTGAATACATCTGCCTGGGGCATCCCCACTGGTCAAACACAAACAATGTGCTCGTATGCCTAGCAATGTAGTAATACGACGCAACAGATGTTGAACCTCCACAGTCACCCGTAGGCCCATAGCTCTCTATACACATGTATCAGCAATGTAAGTGCCCATGTGAATCATGTCTGATTTATCATCATGTCATGGAGGACTCCCATCAATGACCTCGGAAACCTCCCACCCTCTACATCCAGAAGTGTAAAGTAGCACACTCCCTCCATCATAAGTACCACTAACCTCATCTCCTCTCGATGAGCTCTATAGCTCATGCTAGCACTATGGAACGTCAAGTCTGCTACACCCTCACCAAAAATGGGTGCCAGAAACTCCTCAGATGCCTCTGAGGAGATAGAATAAACCTAGGCCCCCAATATGGGCAATTGCAGGATCCTATAGACGTCCTCCAGGGTGATCATCATCTCACCCATCAGAAAATGGAAGGTATTGGTTGCCGAGCCCCATCTATCAATGAGGGAAACCATAAGACTCACCTCCCGGACTGCATGCCGGTAGCGCCTCACCCCTATCAATCCCACCTCTGCCACAAGCTACCACTCTGCCTGTGTTGCGCTCACCTGTACTCTTAATAACAAGGGTGGCACCCAGGCTCTCATCCGCAGCTTGTCTCTCACCTTCATCACACAAAAGCACTGTATTAGTATACCTTTCCCAACTTACCCATTTTACCCCATGCCCCGACACTATCCACCTAAACCTACACAAACCCATCTACCTGAACCTATCTAACCTAACCTTCACCCAAACCTACCCACACATACGGTTAACTGACCACGGTCTCCCCTTGACCAAAATCGGTCACTATTCTTGTGATTAATACCAGTCTCTACCCACCAACGTCGGCCACAAGCTAACTGACGTCAGTCACTATACCCTTCATCCTTCATCCTTTGACATATAAGTACCCTTCATCACTTTCATGGCCCCCTTCACCACACTAGTATTAATTTAATTAAATTAATGATTTACCCTCACTATATTTATTATTTCAATATCTTATCTAAATAATATCTACACATATAGCTCACTTCGACACCTCATCAAGCTAACTCACCTTAAGACCTATTCTTAGTAAGTTACCATAACTAACTAAGACTTACCCAAACCCTAAAAATCAATGCCTACACTCCCTCTAACCACATTCCCACATGCTCATAGAAGCTCCCAGTCTAATCTGTGGGATAACGACATGAGATCCAAGGAAATTAGGAGGATCTCCCCTAAGTTTGGTAAACCTAGAAAATCCCACCTTGACCGACGTCAGTTTCCCCTAACTACCACCGGCTAAGCCGAACCGCCGTCGGTTACCCCTTTTTAACTCATGAACTACCTTATTCTCAAGGTTAGCAAACATTGGGAGAAATTTGATGAGAAAGAATGATATCTCAAGAGAAAACGCATCTTCAGAGAGCCAATTCTAGCAAGAGCTGACATCCAAGGAAGGAGATTGAGCATCTTCTCCTGTATAGCCATCCCAGTTCTGAACTATCCAAACAAAAGAGAAGTGTGCATGCAGCCCATACAGAAGATTTTCTTCAGTTGGTGATCACTTTTAGCCTTCAAACTCACTATCAACATCTCCATACATCACACATAAGCCTTCAAGAATGAAATCCAAGTAAGTGCAATATCATACTTTCCTGGTTATTTCATTTTATCATTGTTTTATCACCCATTGTTTATTTTTCTCCTTATTGACCATCTCCAACACTTTTCACCTCCGTAGACCCAGCAGAACCTTGCCAAAACCCACTCCAGTCACCCATTGCCTCCTCCCAACCAACAAAAATCCTTTGTACAATCATAAAGGAGACCAAAACCCCACTCTGTGAAATTCCCAGATCTCACAATAACTGGCACCAGTTATACTTAACCACGGTCGGTCACCCCTGACTGACGTTGGTCTTTATGTTTTCCCTCATATCCTTAAGCAAAGACCTATCCACCTAATCTCATCTCACCCTCACTCACTTGTGATCTACCTGAGACCTTTATCGGACCTGCGGAACCCAGAACCAACCATTTAACTTGTGGATTCTATTCTAGCTTAACCTGTTAGATTAGATCTATTTATTATTTTGTTTTAAGTGAGATACCTAAATAATTTTAAAATAAAAATAGGATTTACTTTGTTTACAACATCAATTTGTTTAAAATAGTGGACTGACAGCCATCTAGGAAGTACCACACTTCCCGGATCTAGCTCACGCTAGGCAATCCACTGCCCATATTGTTTAATTCTTTCTGGTGGTCTTACTTTTAATTACAGGTAGTTCCTCCTAGCCAAAAGGAAGCTCTCACGGTCAGCTATGGATTTAGAATTCATACACACGCAACAACCCATCAACCGACATTTGAACAAGTATTCCTGCTACACCCATTACCTTATCTGTTTCATCGACGATTCAACGAAACAATCTAAGAAAAAGGTGAAACATGATCCTATCTTTAGTGGGAGAGTTCACTAAAAACAAGGAGTAATTTTAATGTGGTGTAATCCATTTTACAAACACCATCATCAACTTGAATGTTTTTTAACAATAAAAAGATTCATTGAAGTGAATATTGACCAAAAATGCAACATGTCTTCCTACTCAAGGACCATGAGATTGAACATGTAGATTAATTGTGTGATGAGTCCCAATTTTATATGTCAACAAGAGAAATTGTAGATGTATGTTACTGTTAGTTTCATTATTTTCATTTTTTTTTCTTATTTTAAAAATTAAATATTAACTTAAATTTAAAATATTTTTCTACAAGTCAGAACAATTTATTTCTCTCCTCCGTTCAATAAAATAAAATACCAAAATGGGGTATATATATGAAGGCATGAAAAGTTCAATAAAGAAAAATAATAGTTGTATATGGTACAATGGAGGCCAAGCGAAATTCTATTTAGGATATCAACGACCAATGGTAGAGAAAAGAACTCCATATGCCACTTCATTATTTGGCCCAATTTTTGAATAGATCCTTCTAATTCCTTTAGAGAAAGAATAAGTCTGTCGAGGAGGCTATGAGTGACCTCTACACAACAATGGAGGTGATGGAGAAATGTTTATATATGAGGTTGAAGATTATGTATGAGATTGAGAACTACAAACCAATAGAAAATATATTTTCTTGGGATGATTAGAAGGAAGATAGGATGATGATTAGGCCAAGAAAACATTGAATTTAATATTTTCTAGTTTACTATTGAATATTTTATTTTTCTATATCATTTGGGATTGAAGTAAAAAATAATAATATTTAATCAATACAAATGCATGGTGAGAAAATTTTACATCTCATGTGTTGGATCTTTATAGGATAATATTCAACTCCTAAGCCACCAGTGTCATGTTTCATGTTTTGATTGCAATTGGAGTACATTTGAGCACACACAACTCAAAGTAGTACAATAGGTTCTTAACAAATAGGTTAAAAGATGACGTATTCGTCCATTGCAATGTGTACCTCTTCCACAAGAAGATTGTAGGGGTTGAGGAATATTTAACCCCCTTTGAGCTAGAGAAACTTATCATCCACAATTAGAATGGATCGCTGAGGATGACAACCCTATGTTTACATAAGAGGACAATGCATGGGACGATCACATAGATAATGAGGACCGTATACTGTCAAGGGAGGAGGATGAGTGAATCTTTACATCTATAAATAAAAAAATTGAGGATTATGGTTTTTTTATATCATAAGGCATATAGAATGGTTGTAATTTCTTCTTAGATGTACAAAAATAATCACAAGATCCAATGTGACGAATCTTGTGTTGGGATGAGTAATACATTCAATGCTCAACCTCGGTTGTATCTTCTATATTATGTGTTTTATTGATGCTATCACCATGGATTTTTAAATTTATTTGTTGTGTACAAAGATATATTTTTTATGAACATAAGAATCTGATTATTCTTTTTGAATGCATGTAGGTACACATAGCATCTATTAGATGCACAATAATTTTAAGTATTTAAGTAATAATTACTGATAATATTTTTATATGAGAGTAAAATTGAATATTCTTTAAGGGTGTTATTGTGTATTATGTCATTTATCATGTCAAAAATTTATAATATAAAAACATTAATACACAAATACCAAGTAATTAACTAGTTATGTAGTAATAATTAGTAAACATACAAATACATGTATGCCGGAGCAATTAATTAATACTCTAATAACAATAATAATAGTGATGGACTTTTTTCTCCATTATATAATAATATTTTAATATTTGAATAAAAATTATTTACATGAAAATACTTCATAATAAGTGGAAAAAAATCACATCAAGTACTATCTACTTTACACCATAAGGGTAATTGTTACTATTGAATGCTAAAGACAATAATTTAATATAATCAAAATATTTTTCCATATATAAATTGATATCACTCATTGCATATAATTAACCATGAATAATTTTAAGTAGAAATAAGACCATTGAATAACATTTAATATTAACTCTCAGAAATCAAGTTTAAAGATCAACTTCCAACATTAAATATTTCTTTATTTACTTTTTTGTGTATACTTCTACATACTAAATATGTAATTGCTACATTAATAATTTTTAAATTTATCAAAACTGTATTTGAACTTATTGAATTTAAATTGTTGTCAAGTTCAATTCAATCTATAATAATTCGCTGGAAGGCGTTTACTTTGAAGTAGGCCTTGCTGGAAAGTGTCAAATTCCGGCAACATTTTCCAGCCTAACCTTTCCGCCTATCCACTTTGCTATCTTATTTGCCTGAAACACTGTTGTCATACCACTACTAAAATACAAATCCAATTAACTATAAAAAAATATGATATTTCCGACTGAATTCAATTCTTAAAGTAAATTGGAGAGGGGTAATACTTCGCAGCATGTTGCCCTTGTTTGAAAAGGACATACTGTCAAGTAATTTCACTACTTGGCATTTAGCAATTCATATCATCCGCAAAGGAAAACTGTCACCTCACAATAAAACTGTCCATGTGTCCATTTGGAGGTGGTATGGTGATGGCTATGTTTAGGGTCGGTGGACTCTGCCTGGGTACCACTGAGCATAAATACAGTCACATCTATCCCGCCAATTCAAAAATGCACTATATCATATCAATATTCAGTCCACCGCTTCGCAATAACTACAGTTGGAAACTGCACACTGTGTATGCATCAGGTGAATAAAATCTTGTAAATGAAATATACGTGCAATTTTGTAACAATGCATAGATGATGTAAGAAATAGGTCACAAACAGGCAATACATATAGCTGGTGCAATATTTAGAGTAGTAATTACATTTCTTATAGAGTCGGTCATTGCTATCTACCGGTTGTCCTCCTCTTACAGGCCTGCTTAAACTATGTCTCTCTATAAATACACCCCTGCATTTTTAAATTTACATCCTGCACCATCTCCACTTGATTGTTATAGCCAGCGCTTGCAACACCCCTCTCGCCTCATATACGCCACAGTTCAGAGATATAACAGGTTTACAAATTATTGTTTTGTTGCTATGCCATTGTTGTTATGCCAACTTCTTCTGGATGAGACCCTTTTCTTTGGCTCCCACCAGCCTACTGTTTTTATGCGTGAAAAGCATCTATATAAGAAAAGATTGATACTCATTTTGCATTAGATGTTCTCTGCTCTCCCTGGTGTCGAGTTCAGAGTATAAGTTTTATTGGGTCATAAGTTTTTTTAGTGTTAGTAATGGCTCAGGCAGTTACTGGTGCAATTGTGAGCTATGTTGTAAAGACCCTTTTGGATGAAGATTGCAGTGAGCTTTGTAGGAGTAGTGTTATCTGCAAAACTTCATCTTCATTGTAAAGACTTAAATCCTTGCTTAAAAGCTTAACTAATGTGGCAGATCTTTAATTACCTCGCTTGTAATCTGCTCCTCCCTCGGGATTTTTTATGGTTGAAAATGTCCCCAACAAAAAATATCCAGCTTTACCAAAGTTTTCCGAGGGAATGGAGAAGAGTCCAAAAGAAAAATGTCGAGCTCTGTAAAGGAGACGGAGACACCATGGGGCAGGGTGCAGAAGGGAATGACATGTAGAGGATGATTCTAGTGTTTGTGTAGGATATGTTGCTACCATGGAGAACAAGCCTTTCATGCTATGTGCTCTGTAATTTTTGCATGAGTAGGTGGTACTAATAGCTACTGCTGTGTTTTTCATCAGCACAATCACAACTTACAACATAAAATGCTATGCAGCTAGGAGACTATAGAAAGCGCAGTTGAAATATCATCATCCTTCTTATTGTCATTTCTGATTCATAAGTTGATCTTTCTTGTAAGATATTAATTTCTAATCTATAGACATTTAAATGAATGAATGAATATATTATTCGATTTAGGTATCTCTTTAGTCTGTAATGATGCATTCTTAATTACTTTTGTGATATTTTCATTATTTCTCCCTATTTATAAATAAATTTATGCTTATTTACTATGTATTCTTATGTGTATCTCATTCTGTACAGTAACAAGGGATATGGCCAACTTATAAAACTTTGGGTGAGTGTACATGGGACATCTTTTTCTGTTTGCATGCACAATCTTTCCATGTATTTCCTGCAGAGGATATATTGAGCTCTCTTTAATCTTCTCCATATCTTTGCGACTATGATCTAACAGCTACTGCTGTGTTTTTCTTCTACTTATCTTATTTCATTGCTTATGACTTTGTTCTTATGTGCTCTATTTTCCAGAACTGCTGTCTTCTCCTTTGGCAAATGCTCAATTCTTCTCAAATTCTTATGCTACTCTGCTTCAGCTTTGTGCTATTTTTAAAATTGCACAACACGAAAATATTGAATCCAAAGTACTTAACTGACTTTTTGCTTCAATGTCTTTTAAACAATACCCAAAATCAAATGAAACTACAGAGGCCAGAGTACTTAACTGATAGGAACTCGAAAGAAGTAATCTTCACATACCAATCCATGGGTTAGGTTTCAAATGATCATTGATATATGAATTAAAGATGTAGTTGCAATTTCAGTTTCAGCGAGCCAATGTTTTTTGAAATGTTTAGAATTTTTCAACACTTCTCTAACTAAAAGGAATATACAAATCATTTTTCCTTTTGGAATGTTGTTTTAATTACATCTCCATCTCAATTACATGACATTCACTAAATATCATGGTTCTGTCTTTGGCCTAATCATTATCTGTGACATATATATGTATATGTATTTCTGTACTTGTCAGTAGAAGCTAAATTTATACTAAACAAAGTTGGTTGCTTTTTCTAGGTATTATGGCCACTCCAAGTGGAAGTCCATCCATTATCACAATATCTAATGATACCTCTGGTGCCATTGTCAGGATCCCTCCTATTGAGCTGGTAGCTTCAAATGGGACCCCTTAGTCATATGCAACCCAGGCAGCCACCAACGAAAGCTCAATACAAAGTGTCCAACTACCGCTTGCGACTTCTATCCATTCTTTGGCTACTTCTATTGTAGCTACATGCTTAACCATTTCTGGTAGGATATCAGAGTCCCTCATCCCATCAGCAATGACTCTCGATAGTGATTTAAACACTGTCTTAGACATGATGCACAAGGTAGATGCAACGTACCTTAGGCTTGATGCATTGTACACTTTCCTTCGTTCGCTCAACTATGACCAGTACTACTCTGGCAGCGAGGAACACTCCATTAGAGCTACATTCAAAGCTTATCTTGTGTCCCTCTAATTTTAGTCCCTACCTCACCCCTACTATGACCTTGCACTGCTCATACATATTCCCACCTCTTTTATCCTACCCCACAGTAACCTCTTTTTGAAGGACTAACTTGATAAACCTATACTTGCATAAATATGGCGTACATGTTCCATTTTGAAACCATCGTCAGAAGTTTTGTATAATTCCAATCACAATATATACATTATAGTTGTTGTACATATGTTTCGTACATTACTTTGAATGAGCATGGAAACTGTTGTGTTATATAAACATCTTCCCCACTGTACATATCTTTACGTGCTTATTCTCTAAAAAAACACTTCATGTGGGCCATAACTTGGTTTCCCCACTTTATGGTTTAGTGCATGCTTCCTCATACTTTACGTTACCCCATTTGCTAATTCATTTCCATTTTATTTTATTGTTTAGGAACCACCAGCATCGCAAACTCCATTTCCCCCAACGTTGTGCCTCCCCAACTGGCCGTACACATGCCAACATCCCGCACAAATACTTTGGCACCGACTACTCATGAAGGCCGCCCTGTACACTATATGCAACTCACGCCAATTAAATCATTAAATCCTTACCAAAGTGTTTGGACTATTGAAGGCAGGGTCATCAAAAAAGGAAACCTAAACAACTATAACATGGACAAACGCACAGGGTAGGTTTTCAGCTTCGACATTATCGACAAAAGCAGTTCAAATATAGTGTTGACTTCTTTCGACCTAGCTGCGACTTCTTAATACAACTAAATACAACTAGGTAAAACATACACAATCAAAGTAGGCACCTTGCAGACTGCAAAAAAAGATTACAACTCCACAACTCCTTGGGACATCATCCTAGACTTGGACTCCTCTGTAAAGCTTAGTACAAACAATAGCAGAAATCAACTGGACTCCCCCGCCAAATCCACCATTGACCTACTAGCTATTGCACTATCCATTACCGCCCCCTCCACTATCAGGAAAAGTGATAGTACTTTCAACCACAAATGCACAGTCGTACTAAGTGATAACTCGGCACTATGTATTGAGGCAACATTATGGGGTGCTTTTAGTGACAATGAGGGAAAACTTCTAAGTGAACTATGTGCTACACAGACATCAATCAGACCAGTTCTTGCAATTAAGAGAGCAAAAACTACAACTTTCAAAGGAACAACATTAGCCATAGGCCCTAATACACAAATCTTCATAGATCCTGATATAACTGAGGCTCATGCACTGCGTGCATGGTTTACTTCGCTCGCCCCTACAACTACATACCCTTCAGTGAGTATTGGAAAAATTGAGAAAACTGATATCGTAGGCATGAAATCCTCCTTGCATCTAGGTAAACCACTCACCTTCTCCACTGCAACAACAATTATACACATTAATATGTCCTCCTTTAGCTATCTAGCATGCACATCAATTGTTAACAACCAGCAATGCAAGAAAAAACTTGATCTAACTGCAAACTCCTCTTGGTATTGCCAAAAATGCAAGCACGATGTCTCTCATTGCAACTACAAATATGTATTACACTTCATCATTGAGGATGGCACATCAACAACATAGGTAACTGCTTTTGATGAGGTTGCTACATCAATCATGGGTATATCAGCACAAGAGCTACAACTTCTTGCACCAACACCTGACAAGTTTTGGCCTATTGTTAAGCCAATTCTAATCCACCGCTACATGTTCACAATATCCGCGAAGCTAGAGGTCTATAGGTCAAAAGAGAAAGCTCAGTGCACTGTTGTCACTACAGTTAAGGACATGACTTCCAGCATGCAGGAATCCCCACTAGATGCATTCCTCGCATCCCCTTAACTATGTATTGATGAAAAAGATCCTGCACTACCTTAGAAAACATATTATACTGTACCCACACAATGTTAGGAACTTACAAATACATACTTACAATACCACCTAATCCACATATAGGTTTTTGCATTCATAAGTTATATAACCTTTAATATTAATGCATGTTGTGCTCAAGTTTTCCTATATTTATATATCACTCTGTGTTCTTAATATGTCTTTATAATAAACATATTCGGGTGCAATCAAAGTCACTTTATACTAGCAATGCAAACACTGTCGACATTATTAAACAAAAAAATGATATTTAGACATACATTTTTACACTTCACTCCAATCAAACAAAATAACTTTTTTTTTCATGCATTAACTACGTTCTATACCTAATTACTGTTACCTTTTTAACTCATTTTTTGCAGGCCTAACATGGACTGAGAAAAATGCAAAGGCTCGGTTGAGGTATGCAGCCAACAAAAATAACCTCAATGAGCATCGTCGCCATATAGCTTGCATGAAACGACAAAAGCTGAACACACAGGCACCCGTCTATACAGCCAACCATGTCAACCTACTCGAAGATCACACACCAAATACGCATTCACTCCAAGATACACAATGCCAATTCCGCCAAAGATTAGATCACCTCCCACCTCCAAACACATGTTCATGTTGTAATGAATTATATGTTGGGCTACGTACAAGGGTTTACAAAGGTGCCAATACATGTCACAGATGCATTGTTGAAAAGGATGATCACCGCTTCTCAAGTTGGAGTAACATGGACCCAGGCCCGCAACCTAAGGTGTTATCTTCACTTACACAAGTTGAGGAAATGTTGATAGCAAGGGTCAACCCACTATTGCAAGTGACTCACACTGTAGGTGGCCAATACAAATATAGGGGCCACACCATATGCTTCCCCCAAGATGTTTCATCCATAACTAAACACTTGCCTCGGCACGTCGAAGACTTGGACATCTTAATCATCCAAAGAATCGGAGCAACAAATAAAGCTTATGACTGCTTTGTAAGTAGATCTCGTGTTTTGACTGCATTGCAATTCAAAATAGCTCATGACCCTTACTACAAGGATGTTGTCCTAGACCACCCTGCATTGCATTCCCTACCACCTCACAGTACTGATATATCTACTTCCCTACCACACTTCAATTCAACTATCGCAGACCATGCTGAAGCAAAATCAGAAGCAGAGCTTCCCCCAAGTTCCCCACCAAATACCCATGAGTGGCAGCCATCATCTTTTGTGTCCTCCCTCCCTCTAGCCACTTCAGAAGTTGACCAAAAAAAAAATTTCATCGAAGGCAGAAAACAAACTCCGCTATAGTCAATTGAGTGACCACACATTGGTTCATCTGCAGTCAGCAAATATGACACTGAGGGTTTGCTATCTATGTCTTTTCCAACATTGTTCCCTACAGGGGTTGCATTGTTCCACCAAGCACGCATCAAAAGGGGTCACATGCATGAATACGCATTGCACCTACTACGTTACCATGATAATAGATTTGGAAGCCATCCGCGCTTTCATTACTTCATTCTCAACATTATGTTGCGCCATAGAAGCCAATCAACATCTTCTGTTTTCACAAAAAAATATATAGGCGACAACTTGCCTACCACGGTTTCAATGTTATGCCAGCAACTTGCACACTACCCAAACGCCCACATTACAGAGCAACTAATGCGCTTTGGGTCCAATTTGTGAGGAACTAAATCATTTTGGTGCAAGCGCAGACATGAACTCACAGATATGATAACCCAACTAGAAAGCCCTACACTTTTCTTCACTTTAAGTACAGCAGATACTAAATGGCCAGATTTACACAAAGCAATTCCAGGAACCCCAACGCCACCCTCAACAACTAGCCAGTAGTGGAGAAACGTGAACTTGAACATGCACCCCCATATCGTCTCTGCATACATGGAAAAAAGATTTACAATATTTTGTGAGGAGGTGCTTAAAGAAAAATGTATTGCACTGACTACTGGTACAGGTGAGCTCACTACCACTTAGATTTTAATACAATACCCCACATACCCCATTTACCAAGTTGGATCCTCTTTGTGCAAAATACAAGTACGAATGGCAACACTGAGGCTCGGCTCATATCCACGGATTTATATGGCTTCCAAATGCACCAAACATGGAGGTCCTAAACTGGGACAACCCCCGTGAACTTGATGCGGCAAAGACTTACTTCAACCAATTAGTAACTGCATGGAATCCAAGGGGCCCTGAGAGTGGAAAACCTGGGATACATCGTTCGCAGGAAGATGACCCGTGCTTGTTAGACACATACGAGATACTTACAAACAACCCAGTAGCTGACTATCAAAACTTGTTGAACCACATGCAACGCCACACAAAATGTAGTGAGGCAACCTGCTTGCAGAAAAAAATGGGACACTTCAATGTAGATATAAAGCCCCTTGGCCACTTCAAGAGTATTCGAGCTTGGGCTTAGATGAAACCAATAAAAAAAGTACACCCCTGCACGCAATGATGCACGGGTCAACATACACAACTCAGACATGCTAGCACTATGGCGAGCCAATGTTGACTGCTAGCCCGTTGTGTCACGACAAGCGGTCTTACAATACATTGCAAAATATGCAGTCAAGGCAGAGAAGAAATTAGAAAGCTACCATCACATGTTGATAAGGATATCTAATGAAGTTAGCGTCGATCACCCTGCAAAGACGGCCTACAACAAATTCCTCTCTGAAACTATTGTCGACTGGGACATTGGTGGACAAGAAACATGCCACATGTCACAAAAACTCCCCCTTTCCAGTTGTAGTCAAACATTTACTACCCCATCTGTCGATAAGTAGGTATTCAAACGTGTCCTCACAGACCTAGGAAACACATTCCAATTCCCTTCATTCATAGATGCATACATAAAATGCCCTTCACAATTAGAGAACACCTCCCTCTTTTAAGCTGCTCATTCCTGGTCCTACAACAGCCAAAGGAAAGTTACTTAATGGCTACAAAGAAGAACGCCTGCTGTCGTCCGCGTATTCCCCCGATACAGTGATGTCCCCACCCTAGATGTGATACACTATGAGGATTTCTACTGGACAGAGCTTCTGCTTTATAAACCCTTTCGACATATCCAAACAGACATTGGCATCTCTACATCTGAAATAACTAACCAATGGGAAAAATTGAAAAACTCTTACATCCCTTTACATGTTAATAGAGCCACTACTCTAGAGGAAACTGCAACTGGGACAAGTAGTGACGACAATGACTCGCATGGATCTAATCCGCTGCATGCAAAAATATTTGAATGGGAGCATATATCACGTATGCACCCAGCACTCAATACAACAATTGATGATGTAGACATGATAGGCCTCCGTAACTTTGACATTAACCACGATTGGAAGGTTCATTCAATCCCTATTGCCTTACAAATAAGTGCACCTAAATTCATAGACATTGCCCGCACTGAAAATTCACCACCAGTTGTTACTCCACTTACCCAAATAGACGCTCTGTAGCTATCATCAAAACAACACCTTGCATACACAATTGTTCTTTCCCATGCAACTCAACAAGGGGAACACCCACCATTAAAGATGATCATTCAGGGAACCGCTAGTACAGGAAAATCATACCTCATACAATGCATAAGAAATGGGCTTGAAAATATGGCTAGCAAATTAAAATCTTCCCTCCTTATACTAGCCCCAATAGGTATTGCTACATTCAATATAAAATCATCTACTATGTACATTCTTCCCTCCGAATACCCATATTCGACATGAAACCTCTTGAAGGCCAAGCCCTAGCAATCTTTCAAGAGTGTATGAGTGCCATACATTACATACTCATAGATGAAATGAGCTTTATAGGTCCTACAATGTTACACAACATCAACAAAAGACTTCGTGAGGCATTCCCCCAACATAGTAACCACGCATTCGGTAATTGTTAAATGATTTTGGTGGGTGACTTAGGCCAGCTCCCTCCGATCAACGATGTACCATTATATGTAGGCAACAAAGTAGGAAGCTCCCTTTGGCATGCTTTTGATACCACGTGATCACCTTGGACACAAACTTTAGGCAACAAGGATTAAACTCGACACAACTTGAATTCAGAGAAATGTTGACCAACATCAGAAATGCAGAAGCAACCGTTAAGGATTGGTCTCTTCTCATGTCACGTACAAAGTCGTGCATGTCTACCTCAGAGCAATCCATGTTCATGACTGAGAAGTACCTATTTGCAACAAAGGACCTAGCAAACAAGCACAATAAACAAATGCTAAGATCCTTATACATACCAATTGCAATGAGCATCACAGAACAAAGCAAACTTAACTCTGACTCAAACATCAACGACACACAACTAGACCCAGTAGTTTTCCTATGCACTGGACAAGAGGTCATGTTGACATCTAACTTATGGGTTAGCTCAGGATTGGTTAATGGTGCACTCGGGCAAGTGACAGATGTTGTGTACAACGTAGAAACACAACCACCAGACTTGCCATCCTTTGTTGTTGTCAACTTCAAACACTACCAAGGGCCCCCATGGGACATACTCAACCCAACCCACTTGCCCCTACCTCCTGTCACACGTGGAAATCGTCGCCAAATCCCACTAAAAATGTCTTTGGGCCTCACCATCCACAAATCACAAGGCCTAACTCTTGACAAGGCCACAGTAGACATCGGAAACGTTGATCGTCAAAGACTAACATTCATAGCAATGTTAAGAGTTCGTGCCATCAACGATCTACAAATCCTACCAACTTTTACATTTGAACGCTACGCAAGAATGAGATATACAAAGAACGTAAAAGCATGCAAGGAGGAGAAAAGACTTTGCAACACAGAATTGGCACACAGCGTACAAGGCATGTGCATACTCCTACCCCCATCATGCTCACAATACAGTACCACGATCTAGGATCCATTAGTAATCTCCGACATTAAATAAGTTAAGAGTTGTACATATATATACGCAAACCCCACTTGTAATGAAATACAAATACAATTCACCTTCACTTTGTATCCAAACTATATTGCATACAAAAAACTCAATCCCTCTCCGGCATAACTTGCAACTCATTTGCAATTGCTAGTAACAATAATAATAATAATAATATCTATAATATATAGAATGAAATATTTACATACTATTCAAAATATTGATAATAGACTTTTTTTTATTTTTTTATTTTTATATTAAGGTTGTATTAAAGCCTCACTCTTTAAAACTTCAAATCACTTCACATTCACTAATCTCTTAAAATTAATGGTAGACTAAGGAAGAAGTTGAAAAGAACCACTCGAAATCATGTTAATATGGTTGAAACTTCAGAATTAATGAAGGAAAATATATGCGAAGCTATCCTAAGGAAAGCATAGTCATGGGAGTAATGATACATCTTAGTTGGCAAAAAATATTCTCGCCCAACGCATGACGTGGATCAAATTATTCTATCTCACCATTGAATAATTTAAGGGAAATAATGAAATAAGGGACAAAGAACAAACAATGATTTGAATGTGGATTTGTTTCCAACTCGGACACAGAAATACAATACACGCATGACCTCAAAATAATAATGGCGCTGGAAAATAGGGAACGTGTCAAACTCAAGTGGGCTCTTTGACTTGAAGTTTATAATGAAATTAATGTGTCCCTTATACAACTCATACTCCACTTGGCTCAATTCTAACACGTATGCCCCAATAATAATAATAATAATTAGTCTCTTATTCCGGCACCCTTGTTTTGCTATGTAGGCAGTTTATAAACAATAGGATTAATATGATCACCTCGTAATTTTAATATAAAAGGTATAGCAATATATCCATAAAATTATAAAAAAATCTTAATTTTGATAAAACTAGCAATCATATGTGAAATGTGGGATGAAAACATCGAAGAAATTATAGTTGAGGGCGATAAACAAGAGAGAAGGAAGGGGAAGGGGAAGGGGAAGGGGAGGGGAGGGGGATTGAGGGAGAAGCCCTAGATTGTGATAAATGTTGGGGGAACCTATGCTAAAATCCTCTTTCTTACGATTATACATATATGAAACCCGTGTCTGTCAATGACCATTAAGACAACACCTTGACCTATCATTTTCCTAATGCTGGATAGGTATAGTTGCCAAGACTTGCATTTAGAAATGCTTTTTAGCGTAATTTGTGGTTGCTCGGCAATGGCAAAAGATGGAATCAAATTTCATGCACATAGTTTTCTCCTTTGATCATCAAGGTCATCTAAGCTTATAAATAAGGAACATTTGAATTTGAAGATTATAATTTGGTGATGATCAGAAAATTATAAATCGGAAACTCCATGTAAAGAGTAAAATCTAATAAGGAGCTAACAAATCTAAAGGCATGGAATATGTTGAATGCACGGATTTCGATGGAGGATAGTTGGAGGAGATGACTACCTTTTTTCTAAGGCATAGGGACATGAATATCCAACATCATCTTAAAATTTGGAAAGTCAATGAATGCAATGTTTGACCACTACATATAATGTGTAATGATGGTTGAGATGAAGGAAGATGCAAACTCTAGTGATCTAGTTAGTGGTGCGAGGAGATGTTAGATGGGAGCAAGAATGGATCACAATAATGAATATATGCTCCATAATGAAATACGATTTCGAGCTCATTGGAGGACCGACAATGCAAAGACTAATGCCTATTTATTCCAAAACTTAATGCAAATCCAATACAAATTAAATTCGACAGATGTAGTTGAACTCGTTGAAAGTGTAATCTTCTACACTAGCATGATCCCAAATGAAGCGCAGATAGAGGTGAGGAAATCACTTTACAGGGGTCTATAAAGGAGAACAAGCGAGGACAAATAACAAAAGGTGTTTTCTAAGGAGGAATGAGGAATGGGGGACCCTTCTGTGGGACCTCAGGTCCTAAATACAAGCACTCAAAAATTGTTTTACGACATAAATATGGTCATAAGGCAAGGGAAATATACAAGTGGTGGTGTCTTCTTTTATATTATGTGTTTTTTAACACAATGGGGAATTATTTATTTGTGGGTTTGCTTCTATTATTTTGCAGCGAGCTATAGGTTACGGATCACAAGATTCGCACTTGGGTCTTTCCACCCCCAAAGCTGACAAGTACATCTACAAAATGTAATATGACTTATAATCTAGTAAAACATAGTAGTGATTTTAAGAATAACATTGTACCACATATATTAAAATCCATACATAGGGCTTGCTAAGTCAGTGGTGTTACCTTGTTCATTAGTTCTACGACATCAATACTAGGTCATTATTCAACTAAAAGAAAGCAAAATTGCTTAGGAAAAATGGGGAAAATGGGCTTTGTAATTGTTTATGGTGTCGAGACTTTCATTTGTACAATGTTTTATTTATTATATACTATGAAGACATGAATGTAAAGTTGGAATTAAAAAGGTAGGGATTAAATGCATGCATGCCCCACACCTCTTCCACAACTTAAATTGTCCCAACCCAAATAATATATATTATATTTGCTCTACTTTATCATCTCAATGTTACTTGCATTATTTCGTGACTTTAATTCTCACTTAAATAGGGAAAAATAAAAAGGGGGGAAATAATAGGTTCTACGTGATTTTAAGTTGTGCTTAAATGGGGCCCCATAATATTCTTGGAATCTTGACAAAATCTCAAAATGGTCACCTAAGACCTTGAAAATTTAAACATCCATAAGTGCTGTAGAACACGTTCTCGATTGATTTATCCAATAAACATTATCATTATGATGCTTATGTTTTCTAATGCCAAACTAGTCGATCAACACAGTGACAATTGAATGTCACAAAACACTTATACAAAGGCTCTCTATAATATATGAACTACAATAAGCAAAAGGCCATTTGTTGAAATATTTCTACCAAGTCTTATATTTTCCCACAATCTGATAACACACAAATTTCTTACCTTTTCCCAAAATAGTTCATAATTATTCCAACCATCAATTATAGTGATCTATTATTTGATGATAGTGATAGAGTATTTGGAACCCCGATAGGGAATAAATACCATTTGAGCTATTTTAATTACTGTTGGAAGCACAGTGCCCAGGGGGATGAATCATTTATAAAATAATTACAACTTAATTTACCATTTCTTAGATTCATCATTCAACTTAACCATTTAACATCCATACACCATGTGAACTTATTAGATGTGTACTAAACAATCACAAGTGTAAGAATCAAAGGAGATAACATAGGATACCAAATATATGTGGGAAACCCTCAAGGGGAAGAAATCCCATTGAAACCATTGCTTATATTACACAAAAAAAAGGACTCGTAAGAATATTACACATCCTGAAATATTTGTTTAATCAGACGCCAACCCCAAAAGGAGAACTAACCCCTAAAATTTTGTTGATATTACTCACAAAAAATGACTCATGTGAATATGACTCACCATAAGAGATTTTGTAAATGAATGATCACATTAAATATATTTCTCACACAACCGATTTTGATCCAAATTTAGCTCACAAACACATCAAATTCTCTCTCCTTCAACTCTCTCAATTTTGTAATGTCATGGTTGATTAATAATTTTCCTTTGTACTATTGGTATTCAAAATTTCTCAAGTCCTCATAGGTATTCTAGGCTCTCTCCATAACCCCTCAACACTCAACTTCACTCCTCTATAGGTCACACTTTTCCTTCATACACAACTAGTCACAAATGACTCATTACTTGCACTTTTATACCGAACACTAGCTTATAACACCCCTGGGTTGGCCATGACCAAGTAAATCAGTATTCCAAACTCAAAAAAAAAAAATTAAATCGTATAAAACAACTTAAATGACCCAAGTAGGTCATCATTGGTCAACACACCTCCAACAAGCACAATAACACTCAAGTAAGCTCAAAACATGTTTTCGAAGCACCAATGAATGGATCATGATCCCCAAAAGCATAAAACTATTTTTTCATGGATAAAAAATGATTACACAACATGGGTAAGTCTTAAAAAAACCTTTAGCAAGCCGAAGAACCTCTACATCAGCTCCAATCATCATGAAGTATGCCAAGAAGCAAGAAAACCCCAAGTGTCTTCAAAGCCCGAAAATTCAGTCCTAAAAAACAACAAACTTGACATAGAAAAATCATCATTGTGACTTAAGTGATATATAAATGGAAATTTATTTGAGTGTAGTTCTTATAACAACTCAAATTGTATTCCAACTCTAAGTGAAAGACCTCCAAACATCTCAAATTATGCAGCTCCTCAAAACTTGATTCAAGACCTCAAAACTAGGTCTTTAAAACATATATGTTTATGTTGGGTTGGAAAAATTGACTAAGTATCAAGAAGGAGCACAAAATATTGGGGCACACAAGTGGGGTGCATGAACACATGTAAGATCCAGTTGAAGTGGTGTGCGCCTAGAAAGTTTTATCACAAGACTTAGCTGATTTTGCATGTACGGGCTAAAAATAGAGAAAGCTAGTTGGGGTGTGGGTCACGCTAAGGAGAAAAGAAAGGAGACTTGAAGGCTAAGAAATATCTATTTTTGGGATGAATTTAAGATGAACGGTGATGCATGGATCGATCTAATAATAGGATTAAAGTAGGGTTTATTTATAGATTTAATCTATTATTAGGAAAACATGCATGCTTTATAGTTGCTTTTGTATGTATGCGTGGCTATTTTGAGCATGCAAATTATTTTAAGGATACACAGGCAGTGAAGGGAAATTCCCCATCCCTATAAATATCTTATATACTCCATTGTATTATAAACATTTGATGTGATAGGGTTATGTTGTTATGATATATGGGCATGCATGACTCTGTGATGGTATGGTTGTGTATTCAACTTCTAATATGTAATACTTTGTTTATTAATGCATTATGATGGATTGATTCTAGTAATTGATATATTTGAGTATGGTTTCCACATGGTGCAATTTATTTTAGTACTTATTTCATTTTTTTGTTTCCCTATGATATCTATAATTATCTACATTGGAGTGTATGATTTGGTATTCATAATTTCATGAACATGCATGCTAACATTTTGACAAACCAGCACAAAGGAGGGACCTGGTAGCTTTGCATGCTTCGGGTGAGAGTTCATATCTATCTGAATGAGGTGTCAACATGCCTAGGTAGTTAGGTGAATAAACAAGGACTGCATTTTAGTTTCATTTCCCGGACCTCTTTTCAAGCTGTCTGTCAGGATTTTGCTTGTAAATGGCATATCAACTAACTCTAGACAGTATTGAAGGTTGGATAGATGACGGAAAGGATAATTTTGTGCATAGATATAACAAAGGACCTGATTTCAATACATGTTAGTGGGTGGAAAAAACCTTTATGATGCACTCTATTAGACGTTCTTCAACTTCTTTCCAGTAGAATTATATGAGTGGCTGACAACGTATGTAGTAGGAAAGTGTTGGAGTTATAGACCAATACTTTGGAAGAAAAAGGATTACCAAAATCATATTGATGCTGATGTGGAGTGGACTAGAGTTGTAGATCATTAGTGGGTTGGAGTATTTCATGGTTATACATTGGATTACGCTATTTCTACTTATTTGTGTCCAGAGGAAGATAATTTCATTTTCTTGCGTGAGCCCAAAGGATCTTATTTATGTGCTATACATTTATCAATCAAGATTTAAATGGTAGAACTAAATTTAGAGTTCCTACTCATAGCTATATAAACTACCACCGTACGTAGGGGCAGGATTAGGTGTGGAGAAATATGGTGAACCTGGTGGCAACAAGGTAGAGAGAGGAAAAATTAATCAAGTTTAATGAAGCATGAGAGATGGAAATGACAAACAAATGGAGCTAGAGGAGTCCCAAGAGTTTAGGAGAAAGATGGATCACGAAGGATTTGAAGCTATCATAGAAGAAGAGAAGCCCCAACATCTGATTCTCCCGACATTTGGTAAGCACTGCAGAGAATCCCCTTCGTCTTTGGATGAGATCACGTCAGAGGAGAGCATGAGGACCGCAGATGCACATTTGATTCCACCTAGCCACCTTTCCCTTGTGCATGGTGTTCCAAATCTAGATGTAGTCGTTAGGAAGAAGGCTAGTGCAAGTAAGAAAGAAGAGGTGACTAGATATAATTTTTTTTAATTAAGGAGATAAAGTTATAAGTGCACCCATGGAATCATAATCAGCACCACTATTTGGAAGTGTTATGGTAAGATTGTTCCCAGATGCGTCATCAAGAAAAAAATTAGCACGCAGACCATTAGAAGCAATATTGTAGCATATAAGACCACAAATACCATTGGTGTTCAGTCCATTACTATGACTGGAACACAAGGTATGATGTCAACTAGTTCGCAACCTGCCGTAGGTAGATCCAGTGGATCAAGAGGAGGAAATATTGGTGGATGTTTTTGTTCTAGATCTGGTGGACAAGGCACACATCCCTAGTGATCCGCACATCAGCCTTAACAGGTTTACTATGAGTTGTCTCTCTAGTTTTGATAATATAGAGGTATTGAAGATGCAACAGAGCATGTGCACAAGTGTGAATTACTATGAAATGCTAACATAATTACAACATCAGATAGGAAAGCAAGTCAATTTTCTACTACGCTACAAGACCAAGTGCATAGCTGGTATAAGAAGTATGACCCACATCAGACTATGGTTGACTACGATGCTTTGCATTCTAAGTTTCTGACAGAGCTTAACATTTCATAATTTGAGCAATAGAACATCAACATTCTAAGGGATATCAAGCAGGGATTAGCTGAAAGTTTAAGGGAGTATGATACACATTTTAAGGCCATGTTGTCCAAATTGTCTTATGAAATTCATCCTAGTCAGCATGCACAATGTTTTTCTGGGGGATTAATGAATCCATTCAAAAGATCTCTCTCTCTCTCTCTCTCTCTCATAAGACATATGTGGATCCATATGAGGGTTTGGAAGAAGCTTTGAGTGCTAAGGCTGTATGAAGTGTTGATGTCAGAGTGAGCCCATTTTTAGAGGTATAGATTGCATTTATGGTAAAATAGTTAGAGAATATTTATGCCAACTCAACACATGAGACGCAAAGTGGGATATGATGCACAGACTATGAAGTAGAGGGGCATACTAAAGATAATTCCCCATTCAGGTCAGTGCACATGTTACTATTAGAATGTGAAGTTTGTCACCCAAATCATAATGTATTTTATTTCCCTATTTTGCAGTGCACGCTCACAAAGAAAGTTTCCATGTACTGCAAGATTTGTAAGTCCTACACTAACGACACCACTGACAGTATATTGATTGACCATATCCACGAAGCCATTGAGATAGGAGTACACCATACTAGTATGGAAATTGGATCAAAGGAACAAGAAGGCCATACTCATGAAGGGCACAACCATGGGATAATAGGAATAAAGGATTCCATGGAGGATATAGAGGATGAGGTCGCGAAAGTGGCAGAGAAAGATTTTCTAGAGAAACTTGTTATACATGTGAATCCCTTGATGATTATCAGCATGAGTGCCCTTAGAATAATATTTGATCATGGTGTGGGAAGAAGCATAATTTATAATATTTTCCAAAGCTCTATGAACACATGTACAAGACTTAGAAGAAGGAAAATGGCATGAGAATGATAAAAGTACAACCCATAATTTTTGATCAATAGATGCCTAAGAAGACACATTATCTTGAGTTACAGACAATAATGGTTACTACACGTGCTAAGTCTGTGTGTGCAAGTGATCCTCGAAAGGGTAAGCCACTCATTACAAGGTAGGAAGTGTTACATGTTAAGTATCCAGATGTTTCGGGCTAGAAGGAAGTCTACTAGGATACCATGGACTTCCTCAAGGAGATCTAGGGAGAGATAAAGTGCTCAAAAGAATAGGTTTGCGAGAGTGATCATTGCAGGAAGGTTGAACTCCCACATAAGGATGTGGATGACTTGAAGGAAGTATGTCAGATTTTATGGAAAGAGAAGATCATTCCCCTATTATGAGAATGGCTATGAGAAAAGGTACCACGCTTTAGAAATGAGCACGAAAGGAAGATACTTCATGCAAATCTACCACCTCAAAATCATGAACTTAATAAAGACATTACACTTGATGCAGTAATTGATGGGTGGTTATTGTGCAATATTCTTATTAATACCAACATTAAAGTGAATGTGCTAAATATGGAGGCTTGGAATTATATGGCTAGACCAAAATTGCAGCCATATTCGAATGTGTTGCATATGGTGAATAAAGCTATGGTTATTCCTATTGGGGTACTGAAGGATGCATCTATTACTACTTAGGGGACCAACTTTACTGGAGACTTTGAGGCCTTGGAACTTTTTGAAGTTGATAAGTTTCTAGCATTACTTGGGTGGCCCTAGTGTTGCACGAATAATGTAGATTTACACTTTAATAAAAGGTATATATATTATGAGAAAACTTAGGAGCACATGATTATACCTATATTTGAAAATAATTTTGAGCCCTATGTTGATCCATTGAGCGAGGAGGAGCTCAACAAAATATATGTGCAGTTAGTGCATGATCCAAAGAATCTAGAACCATCCAAGGAGGGCATGCTTCATTGGGAAGATGCGCAGTCTGTGAGTGACACTACTAGTGTTTCTTATGATAATTGGGCTCATGGAATGTATACAATGGTCGGGTGTGAGGTTAAATGAAGAGTCACCAGAATTATTAGGCTACGCATGATGAGGTGGTTATGATTTACTTAGCTACTAAGGTACATTAGTGAGGGGAACCCCAATGCATTCCTACGTGCCATGGAGACTTAGTGATAGAATGAAGGGGATATAAGGAATATTTTGGTATATTCCTTATGCGGGATAATAGCGCACTAGTGGAGAAAACATAAAGATGGTCTTTTGGAGTGGAAAGAAGTGAGAATTTATTTCTCCATCAGGTTTACTTGGAGTAATTTACTTACACAAACAAGAAAATTTCATGGTAAGTCTCTAGTCTCTCATTATGTCTAGGAGTGTGAGAGATCTTGGGCGTAGGGCAAGGAACCATTACCACTATCCCTCTAGGTGCATAAGTTCTTCTCCACCTTACACAGTTGCATGTGCAGATGGTATGTTCATGCTAGGTTGAAAAGGGAAAAGTCAAATTGGAAAGAGATGACTACATGTATGATTCAAACCTTTGATTTGTTTTCTACTAATCCTCCATCCCATGAAGAACTACAGATTATCAAGAACCTTACTAAAGGAGATAACAGGAAGGCTAAAGAACTTATGATGGAGTTATTTGGGGAACCTGATCTTGAATCACGCCTTGATCTTGAGGAAACAAATGAAGAAGAAATGGTTCGCACCTGGAAGGAAAATTAAAAGGGTAAAATGGTATACATGATAGATGATGAGTACGTTGATAACCTATATTTTGACCACACTGAAGGTACACACGAGGTAATGGACACTGCAGATGAGAAGGTGGGTGCGTATCATACTCATATGAAGACAAATAAGGTGAACATTGGTATGGAGGTAGAACCTCAAGATGCCATTATTGGTGATTATTAGTCATAGCAAGAGGTAACAAAGATTATTGAGCTCTTATGTGATTTACAAGACTTATTCTCATGAGGATACCATGACTTGAATGAGGCACTTGTCATTTCTAGGTGCTGGATGACACTCTGCTGCTTGGTTACTTTAATGGGAGTAGGTTGAATCCCTACTATAAATAAAGCTTCTTAGTGTTTGTAATAAGGCAAGATTGCCATTTAGATTAGATTTCCCTTTTTTATGTTTCCTTTTAATTATTTCTATGATTTTTCACTTTCGTTATTTTCTTTATTTAATAAGTGTGCTTGTGTATAGGAAGATGATTACTATCTATTGAGTTCATGAGCATAGGTTTGTGCATACTTTCACTGTGGGGTGGAGCAGGTACAAGAAAAAAGTGAATCTATTGGTGTTGAGATTCAAGTGGAGGATGGAATACAAGTATATATATGGGTTGGAATATGAATGTTATCTAAAGGGGGTGCAAGTAGGAGAAAGGTGTTTCATGTTCTTAGAATAAATGTTCTTGTAGGAAATTTTCTTAGATTGACCACATGTGAGAAAAATTTTGTACAGTGTAACATGAGGTAGGTAGCAGCATGGTAAACTACTTGGTATAAGACACAAAGTATTAGGTACTTTGGTGCATGGATGCAGGCATAAGGAGGTTTGTGGCTAAGAAGTATTTGGTGCACTGGAAGGTTATGACTAGGGCACATAAGAAATTAGTGCAAAACATGGAAAAGAAAGAAAAACGTCATTAAAGATGAAGTACAGTTGTAGGTGAGGTGCAATTAATGCAAAAAAATTTGTAATCTCTATAAAATAGGTGCATGTGACTTCATTCTTACCTTACATGTATAATTTTTTGAGCCTTGGAAGAAAAAATTGAAGAGCAAACAAGCGCGAAGTGTAAGTGCAGACAGGAAGAACATTAAACTAGTTGAATTTGGTCACGGCTATAGTGGAGCTCCATTGAGAAAGTGTTTAAGTGATTGGAAGGCATGTGAAGTATAGGGTTTGAGGAGTTAGGGTTTGAGAAGAAGAATTTACAGCTAGGGGACATAAGTTCGAGATTACAGAGTAATTACAAAGAATAAAAAGTGGTAGGATGAGTTGTAAGTAAGAAATGGAACCAAAACGAGCACTTAGAGCAACCACAAGGAGGAAGAAGAGGAACAAATCAAAGGTGGGAGTAGAAGACACACCAGAGGAGTTCTTTTCGGAGATGAAGTATCATGAGGGCATCATCATAGGGCATGTATAGGAGCACCTCATTCATAAGAATAAGGTAAGTGACCAAAACCACCCCACCATTGCGAATATGGATAAGATTGAAAATAAACTGGTGAAAAAGACCAACTTGTGGACTAAGGATGATAAAACCATATGAAAATTAAGCTAAATGAGTTTATAGATGAACAAAAAAGTAATGCCTTGATGAATATGTCAGAAGAGGTAGCACGAAGGAACTTGGATAAGGCAACCATGCTCATGATTTTGCTGGAAGATAATAAGAAAAGGAAAAGAAAATTGAGCCATTGGCTTAGGCGTGTAGAAGGGATGAGAAACGAAAGAAGGAGATTCTAGAAATTTCTTCTAAGATTGTGGGAGAAATATTAGAGGTTTGTCCAAAATTCATTGAACAGATGTCAAAGACCTACCCATCAGCCTTGCATTTTTTGCAAGATTGTGTAACACCTACTACTCAAGGAGAGGTCAATTGTGAAAGAAGAGACACAGATAGAAGGTGCGGCCTAGAAAGAGAAGACTAAAAGGGTAATTACACGTCAGATTGCAGAGTACGATGTCATGATCCAAACATTAAAGGATGAATTGAGGAAGGAAAATTTGGCGCTAAGAAATTGCGAGGATCTCAAAAAGATCCTTAAGACATATATAGTGTAGGAGGAGAATGATGCTCTAACAACTAAGAAGGAAGAGTCCCTAGGGAGAGAAGAGAGATTGGCGGTTGGAGCAAAGAAGCATGAAGTGCTTAAAGCAACAAGGGATCCCCATGAAGACTAGATAAAGGAGCTAGGGGTGATGGTGGCTTGACGAATGCATTTCATGGAAGGAATGGTCTCAGGCTTTGCTGGAGTGCAATGGATTTAAAGCATAAGGGTATGAATATGAATTTGGATGAAATGGACAAAATACTTGGTGACGTCCCTGATAAAGCAAAGAAGGGGCTGGGAGAGTGGAATGACTTGGAGGCTCACATAAAGAAGGAGTACCCTAAACTCTTACAACCAGTTGAGGAGTAAGACGCATTGGGAATTCTTCCATTTAATTCATTCTCTCATTCTTGTATGGACATTCTTAATTCTTTTATTTTTTGGAGAGATATGTTGTGCAACCCCATTGCCAAGGGTGAAATGTAATTAGTTTGGGGTAAATTTGGGTTGGAAAAATTGACTAAGTATCAAGAAGGTGCGTGGGATATTGGGGAGTGCAAGTGTGGTGTGTGAACGCATGCAAGATCCAATTGAAGTGACATGCACCTAGAAAGTCTAATGCTAGGACTTATCTGATTTTTCATGTATGGGATAAAACTAGAGCAAGTGAGTTGGAGTGTGGGTCATGCTAAGGAGAAAAGAAAGGATACTTGAAAGGATAAAGTGAAGATGAATGGTCATGCATGGATCGAGTTAATAATATGATTAAAGTGGTTTATTTATAGATTTAATTTATTATTAGGAAAGCATGCATGTTTTATAGCTGCTTTTATATGTACGCATGGCTGTTTTTAGAATGTAGATTATTTTGAGTATGCATAGGTGGCGAAGGGAAAGTCCCCACCCATATAAATATCTAATATACTCCATTGGATTAGACACAACTTATGTGATAGGGTTATGTTGTTATGATATATTGGTGCACATGACTTTTTGATTATATGGTTATGTATTCAACTTATGATATGTAATACTTTGGTTATTAATGGATTATTGTGGATAGATTATGTTAATTGATGTATTTGAGTATGGTGTTCACATGGTGCAATTGATTTTAGTACTTATTTGATCTGTTATGTTTCCTTATTACATGTGTTTCCCTATGATATCTGTAATGATCTACATTTGAGTGTATGCTTTGGTATTGGTAATCATGAATATGTAAAATAAATTCTTGACAAGCCAACACAAAGTAGGGACCTGGTAGCTTTTTGTGCTTTGGGTGAGCATTCAGATCTATTTGAATGAGGTGCCAACATGCCTGGGCAGTTAGGTGAATAAACAAGGAGACTATAGTTTACCTATCAAATCAACTCATAAATACACAAACCATATACCATTGGAAAGGAGGTTGATTCTACTTTCCAAATAAAGTTATTTTATCTTTCAAATCATAGTGGAAGGCATTCAACCAAGCCAATATTTGAAACTTCTAATTTAGGATTCAAGGAATCAAGAACTAGTATTAAGAGAAACTTGATCCATCACCTCTGAAATAACTTCCAAGATCAACCACCACCTAGAACATATCAATGACACTTTTACCAACAATTACAACCACTAATATACATATATCATGTAGATAAATATTACTAAACACATCTTTTCCTTCACTCCTTCTTAAGAAACCAACTAGGGCTTTCTAAACCAATAGGTCTTAAAATGAAAAAACACTTCACCATGTCAAACTAATATTTTTAACACATCATATCAGGTTCCAATATGATGTCAATGACCAAAAACAAGAACAACAATATGGAAAAGGATCAAACTCACTTGAAAGCACAACACTAACATTTTAGACCTTAAGGGAAAAATCGGTAGGATCAATTTGAACACCTGTATCATTCGTTTTATCCACTATAACTTCCTAAAAAGTTTCATGAATACTTATAGAATATCACAAGGATTTTGGAACAATTATTTTTTCATCCTGAAGATTCCATCTCATCCCTGAAATTGTAAAATCCCACAAAACTAGGGGTTTTTTCTATCTTCCTAAAATAGATTGAGCACCAAACCACCACCAAAATGAGCCTAGAGGAATCCACTTTAACAATAATGCATCATTTTTTCTTGATAATATAGTCTACATACCAAACAAATCAAATCTCCCAAGTCACTATGGAAGGAGGGTTAAGCTAGGGTTTAAAAGCAACTTATCTTTGTAACGATTGTTCATACAAAATTGACTATCAAATGACCCCATTATTTAAAAAAAAAAACTATTATCTCAATGAAAAAACATCCCAAAAAAATCTAGGTCCCATGCAAAGTGTGTGTAAGTGGGTGAGCATATGAAGTTTCCAATTCAAGTTGGATTTTACTTTTTCTTAACTCGATTTTACCAAAATCAACATAACGTGTAATGTATTTTTCATATTGACCTGAAAATTTTCATGAAACATCATGAAAACATCCTCTAACTTCTCAAACTCATCACCTTTCTCAAATATACCTGAAAATATCTAGCCACAATGACTTACCTATACTTACTTAGCTTGTCTTCACAATAGTGTTTCCCAAGGACCATGAAACACCATCAAACCACTGAGAATTGACTTAAAAATCATCATACATGTCATATACACCATCATCATGCTCCTACCATGATTCAAAAATATTTCCATGCTCCATTTTTCAAGTTACCATACCAAACCACAAGCTCTAGGACTAGGAATAGGCCAAGAATGACCTCTTCACACGATGGAAAAACATGAATTGACCATGATGACCATATAAAGACACTATAACACCTTTAACACACCTCTAGGAAAATTTATGACCTCATGAAAACATTTGGAACTCATCCCATGACCATATATGCTTGTAGACATTATAGTAACTTCACCAAAAATAGGCACTACTAATCAACCTTCATATTGGAAACTAAAAGACACCTCATGGAGACTAATATGACATCTACACATCCTTTTCCATCAATATATTTGACATCAATGACAACGATAATACACAATAGCCAATAATCTCCCCCTTTTTCATTGATGACAACCTCAAGACAAAACACACATACTAGACTCCCTTTTTCATGTTTATGATGCTTCTCTCCCCCTTTTTAATTTATGAAAAAGGATAAAATGATGACTCAACATTAAAAATGAAAACATAAGACATGAAACAATGGAAATAATTAATGAACTCAAACTTACTTTTTTACAATACTCCCCCTCGGACTATAATTGCACTTATTGTCTTCTTCAACAGTATATGATGATCCATGGACTTGTAATGAGCCTAAAAATATATCTCCTTGAGTGTATACACACTTTATTTTGTCTTCATCTGTTTTGTGCAACTTCTTCTAGGTCTATTTCATACTCAAAACCAAGTTTTTCCTTCATGTACTAACATACCTACTTTTAGGACCAATATCCCTAAAGCCAACTTTTAGTCCAAATTAGAAAATCTTCACCATGCCACAGAAGCACACACATATCATAAAACTCAAATGTATGGATCCAATTAGAAAGATATTATCAACTTCTAAGTTTCAATGCCAAATTTTGAATGTTTACCTTGATGAACTATCATGAGGATAGATCTACTCTAAAGTCACAGTATTGAAGCACTAAATCAGTTTTCTCTTCATTATTTGATGAATTATCAACTTAATTTGATCATATGAATGTCTTTCCTTTGCACATATTCTTGTAACCATCTAACATCCTACCTTACTGGTGTTCTCATCACCTTGTGCACCTAATGTAAGATTAAAAATAGATTTGCCTAGTTTAAAAAAACTCCAGAGAATTGTAGTATAATGTTATAGAGCCAAATATCCCACTGAAATTTGTTAAGATGCAAGCATCCTCTTAAACATGTAAGAAATCACATAAACAGGTCCTGCAACACACTTAACTCCGCATCTTTAGGAGTAGATACCACATTAGCTCCAACTAAACATATGTACTCATACAAAAACACCATGAAAACTCCATGTACATGTTTATGAAAATACCTTCATGACCTTATAGATTTGTTACTTCTTTAAGGGATAAACTCAAGAGGCATGTCTCAAATTTAGATGACTATTTTTGCTTCCAAAGATCTTATATAATTTAAATCACCATGTACATGCTACAGGTCTCAAATACTCAGATCAAATATATATTTTTTGATGGCTTGCACATTTTTTAGTTGACCTTCACCAAGGTGACAAACCTTCACACTAGACCTACATTCTTTGTTAGAATTTCTAGAGACTTATCAATTATATGTATCTCATGACTATGGCTCTATTTTCCCAGAGTAATGCATGTGATCAATAGTTGTGTTCACAAAGATATCACACCCTCAGTCTTACTTTGATACCATAAAATGAATTCAAAATTGACTACCAATAGTCACCCTTTCTTGCACCTCATATTCTTATACTTAACCTTGGTGGATTCAATCCTTTAAAAACCATTGTCAAAATATGGTTGCCCAATTTCATTTTTTAATTAAACTTCAAAAGTAGAAACTCCCTTGATTCCAGGTACTATAAAATCCTTCAAACTCATGGTTGATGTTAGATGTAGCTTTTTCATCCTTAACCAGCTATTATTTTCCATTTAGACTCAAGATATACTGATTAGAATATGTCTTTAAAATGACACTTCAACTTTTAGTGCACTTTCCTTAAACTTGACAAGATGACCTCGTACAACAAGACCATACTTTCAATATTTTGATGAAATGACTTCCTTCTTCAATGTGAAATATCAAACTACTATGCAATCCCCCTGGGATGAGGACTTTATTCAATCCTATTCATATCTTCAAGACTAGAACACCATTTATTTACATAAAATTCACTTGAACCTTCTTCAGATCTTCATACTCTTGAGACCTCATTTTTAGTAACTAGACCTAGAACAAATGACACTTCTCATAATAATTTAGATCATCATGGGCTCATGGAGACATGATGAGAAACATACACAATATTATTAAGAATTTGAAAATTTCAAGGAAATATTTTACTATTTAAGACTAACAAACAAATGTTTCACAACTTGAGTGGGTTTTTGATGAACAAAAACCTCTTGTGCACACTTAACTAGATATACTGACCTTTTTAACTCCTTATGAGGACACTTACACACCATGGTAACATAAATCCATTTGAAGAATGATAAGACATATTTTTCATACCTCAAAACATCATGATAAGATTCTACAAATGCCAAGATCATCAAGAATATGTAGACACAGATAATTCAACTAACTTATATTTTAAGGCTTACTACTTTATTTCACAATAAATATTTTATAAATGAGATTCATCATGTTAATTTTGATAATTAAACCCTAAATCATAACACAAACACCTTGAGATCAATTTTCACAGACATGTACTCCTCTTTTCTAGATATTAAAGAATACTTTTATGAATGATTACTATCACAACCAATAGAAATATAAAACTTTTATGGGAACCTCCTTGAGCATCCAAAATTTTGATGAACTCTTCAAGACGAATACCAAACTCCTCTTTTGACCTTGAAATAGTAACTAAAGCACATACCTCCTTGAAAATTGACTATTAGTAACAAGATAGACCAGAGACAGACTTGATAGAGCTTTGTAACATGATCACATAGAATTTTCACATTATCTTGACTCATAATACTTTGACCAAGATGAATAACTATTTATTAAAACCTACTTAACAACATAACATGATGGATGGCACACACAATCTACACAAATTAGAGACTTCTTGACTGATATCACACTCTTTAAAAAAGAAAACATGATGGACATATTAAATACAAATTTCACATACCTTGGAAATACTGAAATAATCTTCAAGGACAATTCAAATCAACACCCATGCTTCCTTTATCAAATGAATGTCTTCTACAAGCTTAGAGAAGACATACAAATCACTTGGAGCACTAAAATAATATATATGCATCAGGTAATCTCAAGGATTCCATCTTCTCCCTTTCTACCTTTGAAATATTTTCACTTTTAGGTACAATTATTTCAGCACCAATATATTCAACATCTAATTGAAGACCTGATAAGAACATATGGATCTCATCATTTGCAAAAAGATCCAACATACCTCTATGACCTATATTAGATTTACCAAGCTTGATTACATCTTTTTTTATGTTGTCAACACATTTTGGTAATTTGATTGAGCTTGAATCTCCCTTTATTATCTATGTTTCTTTTTACTTAAATCCATCTACATTTTCTACCTTCTTATCAAGTTTAGGTTCATCATACTTCATACTCTACTTAATAGGATTCTAATCAGTTTCCATGACCTTGTTTATTTTCTAAAAATCCTTGATTATAATGCATGCACTTTATTCACCCTTGCATCTAATATTACTTTTGAATACATTATTATTTTTTCCTTTCAATGATTGAGGCATGATATTATTCCAAAGAGGTTTACCTTGATGACAAAATTTTTCAATGTGACCTTGTTTGTGGTTGTTGTAACACATAATGTTATTCCATGTTCTAGGATCATACACACTAAGATTGCAACCACAATCAGTTTCCCTATTACCATACTCACAACATGAGTAATATTTACCCTCCAAATATATTTAACCATTCCATGATAACTCACTCTTTGAGGAATTCTTCTTGCAATCCCTAGCTCTGTGACCAAAAACATTGCAAGTATAACAATACCCATTGAAAGAAGAACCATACCTAATATCATTAGGTTTTCTAACATGGTTATACCTTATTAAGTCAGCCTTCTTGGTAACCTTCATTTTTATAAAGATATGATGGCCATATATATCATGTTTTCTCAACTATGTTCAGGGTTATGAATCAATTAGGAATATACAAATAATTTTTACTAGCATTTGGTTTGATGTGTTGAATGTTCTGGAATCATAGATCTTCAATGAAATCTTCTCTAAGATCTCATATATCAAAATATCCTACTGGAAGCGTCTTAGTAAATCATGTTGTCCAAATCTTTTACCTTATATCCAGACTTGAGAATACAATTATTGTTCATTTGTCATTTACTTCATTAGACATAGGTCATGTCAGGTTGAGCATTCTACCCATGTTAAGAGCATGTTAATCTTCATCCTAAATGTCAAATGTATCATATCATAATTGATACTTAGTTAAGGAGAGACTGATCTATCTCTTAATTCAATCATTAGGGATGCTTGTAATTTCCAATCATATAATCCCATGCATTGTGTGATTTGTGGATGTCCTGCAAACGTGTGTTTTTACATACATGTGCTGTCACAATGGATGTGGATGTGGATGTGCAATTGTTGCATGTGCATGATGTCTATGTGTATGTGTATGTGTATGTGTAGTCATACGTGTACGTGTCACGTGTTATGTGTACCATGTATGTGTACGATGTCATCATTGTAGGTAACCATGTCAACATGTATAAACCATGCAAAATGTATGTGCATGTGCATGTGCATAATCACAAGTGAAGTAATAAAAGTGATATGTGTATGTGTATGTAGATATAAGTGGGAAAAACTGCAAAGTGTCTGAAAAACTGTGTCTAAACCATGTGCTCTGTATTACTATATGTGTTCGTGTACATGTGCATGTATGTGTACACATCCTGTATGTATGTGTGTGTGTGTGTGTGTGTGTGTGTGTGTGTGTGTGTGTGTGTGCATGGATGTGTTTAACCTTTGCATGATATGTACCCACAACATGTGTATGTGTATGTGTATGTGTCATCATAACATATTGTATGTGTATGTGTATGTGTCATGTGTAATGTGTATGCTGTAAAAAATGTAGTGTGTATGTGTATGTCAGCTGACAAAGACATCACATGTGCATGTGTCCTGTGCAACTGTGCTGCATGTGTGTACTCTCATGGCTAACTAGGTCAATTCACTTTAGACATACTATGCATCTCCATAACCATATGTGTGTGTACATGGATGTGCGTGTGTGCATGTGTGTTTGCGCATATGTACATGTGTGTGCATGTGTGTGCATGTACTCCTGTGTATGTGTCACATGTCTATGTCCTGTGCTACACACATGTGCATGTGTGCACGTGTGTTTTCTGTAACTACACACTTATAGCCATGTACTAGCGTATGTGTATGCGTATGTCATATTTGTAAAATGTATGCGTATGCGTCATGCGTATGTGTATGTGTATGTGTAGAACATCGTATTCTTGCATATCAAATGACTTCTTCTTGAATGTAGTTTGGCAGGGGTAAATAACACCTCCAGTTGGCTGAATAGGCACTTTCTAGGGTCAAGTTTCTTTGTACATTTTTATCGACGTCTTCACAACAAATATATCATGATCTCCATTAGGCATATTAATTTTGTTAGTACATATGTCTCAATCATAATTCACTTTTGAAAACATAAGTAAGTATTACAAAAACATGTTATCTTTACTCAAGAAACTTCTGTTTCATCTCCAATCATCATGAAGTATGCCAAGATGGATTTTATACTCACTAGGTATTCAGTTTCACTTAAATTTTGTCCTAAATCCCCAAAAAAGCTTGACATAGATGGAATCATGCATCTTAATTCAAGTATTATATACATTTTGGAAATCTTCTTTCTATGTGTAAGTTTCTGTAATAACTCATTTTATTACTTGTGCTAAATCCTTTTTTAAGACCTGTAAACGAGTTTAAATGCGGGAACTACTGGGAATTTTTGTTCAGTGCCACCAAAAGTGGGTCTGGAATTACATTGTTGAGTTTGACCTGATCAATTGAAATTTTTAAGACACAAAGGATATACTAGTGGAAATTTGTCTGAGTCTAATTTCCATAAAAACTTACTTTATCTTCCAAATCATAGTCGAAGGAATTCAGCCAGTGCCAGGGGATCTCGGAAGACGTAGAATTTAGACTTCATGTGGGTACTCAAGGAAAAAGTCTGTGAGAGAAACTTTCTTCATCACCAGACGAGGAAATCATCTTCCAAGATTAAACTTAACCTGATTAAATACACAGACCTAATTTTAAGAGTTAATTTAATATTATGCAAAGTAGTAAAATAACAAATGTAAATTAAATAAGGAAAATGTACAACCAAGCAATCTAAGCTAAATGAGAAATGTGAAACCACTAATGTGCAAGAGAGAGTTAGAGAAGTCCTTATTTGATTTGACGAATCCTGTCGGGACTAGTATCACAGATGGGTAAACGATGTGAACTAGATACAGGAAATGACCCGCGTTGAGGCTCTAGAAAACAGTGCAGATCTAGAAGCCATTTGAGTTAGACTAGGGTTCACCTGGAGAAGGTACAGGAGGCACCTGTGGGTGCCCAAGTCTAAGATCTGGGCACCCTAGTCTGTGACAGAAATGACTCATGGAAACTATCCTCTAAAGTGTCACTAGGTGATCATCTACCTTCGTTTCCTGTCACACTGAATGTTGCTAGAATTACGTTATATGTCGTTGTAAATCAGTGATGAAGGAGGAAACACCTACAAAACCCCAAGAAAAGCATCAAAACCCCTAAATAATCAATATGCATATGAAAGAGTTTGAATTTTCCTCATCTGGCCAAAATAGATAGACTTATCAACTTAGCATTGTACTACATCTCAGATCCTAATGTAGTTCTAGGTGTGTGTGTGTGTAAAATCATGCCCCAAGTGCTCTTGTGTCCAATTGTACTTTGTGAAAGTAGCAAGCAATAACTATGATGTATCAATGTAAGTAAAATGGTCCATGGAATAGAATTAACTCCCCCTCCTATGAAGTGTGATGTAGATGAACTAGCCTTGTGTCCCTTGTTAGGGAGCTAAATGGATGTAAATGGAGTAATAGAATCATTTCATGGTTGCAACCTTATGTGATGGTAGTAGTGCTTGGTGCTTGGTCCCTCATTACGGTCTCATAGCTTTATATTTATATGGTTCTCTTGTATCTAATTTTGTAATTAACCCTGAAAAAATGCCGACCACTAAAATATATGGAAATCCGAATTGGCTAGAAAGTGCCCAAAATAATGAAAGCAAACTGTTAAAGAGGACTATGGGTGCCCCAGAGGGGACCAGGGCACCCCAGGGTGCCCTAGTACGGGTGTCCTAGGCACTCTAGGAACAAGATATAATGATGCAAAATGACAAAACATACTAGGCGAGTAAGTATGGTCATAAGGATCAGAAAGTGACGATAGACAAGACAAAGTAAAATGGCCAAAGGACATGGGTTAGCTAGTACTTTCTTCACTCAAAAACCATATGAATAGTATTATGAGACCATGGAACTAAATAATGTCTAAAAGTGTGTGATTTAGTGACAAAATTTGTCCCCCACTTTATGTTGGTGAGTAGAAACCTTTGATAACATAAAGTAGATAGAGATGCGTACATGATAATCCATGTAGAGTGATGTAGAAACATGTGTTGAGGGACTAGACAAAGCGTTGAGTGACAAAAAGGTGGAGCATGGAGGACTAAAGATGTGAAAATGAAAAAAGTGGTGAGAGTGAACCTAGGGCAAAAATGTGTGTAGTTTCTGATGTGTGTGATGTAACTGCATGTTAGTATGAGGTCTGTGCAGCTAGAGAATGTTGATTTTGTTATTTTTGATGTATTTTTTATAGTTGCTTATTGTTGACTACTTGCTTCCCATATGGAAATACGTGCAAGGAGAAGATGATCAAGTATTCAAATACACATCTATATATGTCAAAAATGCATGTATATAGTAAAAAGTATGCAATGGAAATGAAAAAGGAATATGTGCACCCGATCCATGATGAGAGAAGGGGTGTAGAAATGATATCTTGTCATTGTCGATGAAGTGCGAGTATTTATGGGATGATCTCATGCCACCCTATGGCCAAAGAAGTGTAGGGAGAAAAGTCCCATTATTCTTCAACCTATAACTGCTTCCCTGAATATGTATCAAGAGATCTTTGTAACTACCTTGTTTTTTGGGCTGATCCAATGACACTCGTTGGCCGAAGTACTATATGCAGAGGAAATTCTGTTGTATCCTCCAACCTATAACTAGTTCCTCAGAATGATAAGGACAACCATGTCTTGTAAAATCCACTACGTATCAGAGTTTATAGACTGGTCTAAACCCACTCGCTTTATAACCCACTATGTCATGGATGGAAAACTGAAAAATAAACTATATTGGTACTAAGTGTTGTGTAGTGTGTAAAATACCTAAATGATTCCCCCCGTCTTTGGGGGCACATGTCAACATCACAAATAGGAGAATGTGGCCCCGAAAAGAGGACCAACCACTTAAATTGTGACTCATGCCCTCCAGGGGAGAAGGTAATTCATTTGGTAGAACACAAACAAGTGCACACACAAACACGCGGCTAGGACAAAATAACATGCATAGTAAAAGAACAATGCTAGAATGTAGCAAACAATGTAGTAAGCTATAAATGCAAGTAAACACATAAGAAGCCAATCTTGAATTGACCACCAAAATTGGGTTGCAAAATATGGGACATCACTCGTGATCTTACAAGATACTCAAGGGCCATAATTTTTGCATATAAACAAACAAGTGTGCTCACTAAACAAAGGGTAAGGCCCGCATACAATAGATAAACAAGGACAAGACAAGTATAAACAATAGATATCCACGGTAGACAAGTAATCCTGCATGAAACAAATGCTGCACATGAAGCACCCATTAGCATGTTAGAAAGATAACCCATATGTCAAAAGTGTGTATAACCAAGAAATGTAGACTGTGCTAAATACAAAATGAAACAATAGCACATGTAAGTATACGAATGTCGATGCTCCTTAGAAACCACTATGGGACTAGTAGAAGTCAAAAATCCATTACACATGTATAGAGACTTTGTATCTGCGATCACAACTAGAAAATGACTATGAACGCACATGTGTGTATGGTAAATATAATGACATACAATATATCTATCTAGCATATGTAGTAAAAAGTGAATATGATATAAGACAAATCCGTATCGAAAGAGTAAAAGAAACCAACATATGAAACATGTTGTGGATGGATGGAATGGAATACAAGATGGATGATAGGAGCTGCATTTCCCCCGAGTGAATGGAATTGTATGTAATGAGGTTTTTTTTTCCCTCAGTAGCCAAGAATGAACCGTAAATGAGAGTGCATCATCAGGAAATGGTCAAAGTGTGTGTTGTGTCTAATGCGTTATAATGAATGTGTATGTGCAGTGATGATATACAACCTAGAGATGAAGTATGTGTGAGACCCTATAACTGAAGTGTATATTACGACAAGATGAACGTAGGAGTGATGATGTAGCCTAAAACGTATATCACTACGAGATGAATAGAGGGATTGGTGATGTATCCTATAGCGTATACAACTACAAGATGATGGAATGGGTGACTATTTATCCTATAGCATATGTCAATAACCTAGTAATGTTTAATGATAAAAGGTTTAATGACGAACGTGTGTGTATGAGATGGTCCAGTTGATTAGTAAACCTTCGGTAGTCGAGTATGAACCAAGGAAGTAAATTGTGTCATAGGGTAGTGAGTGCATGGCATAGATGAATATGTAGTATATGCAATGATGATGATAGATGACCATATGATGTGTAACAATGTGTAATATGTGATGTGTAAAAATGTGTAATATGCAATGTGTAGAATGTAATGTAAGATGTGTAGATATCCTGGTAGTGGGGATGCACGGTATGTAGTATGTAAAATGAGTAGGATGTAATGTTATAATTATAGAAAATATGAGTGTGACATATATATGATGAAAACTAATATGATGTATGATGTATAGATGTGAAAATGTTGAAATGATGTATAGATGTGAAAATATTGAAATGATGTAAACTACATGTAGAGTGTATGATGTAAGATGTAATACATATGACGCAAGATGTACTAAGATTCACAATGTGTAGTGTCTATTCTATAGTGTGTGGGATTCATGTGTAGTATTCCATCAACAATCAAGTGTGAATGGAAACACAAGAGTGTTTCATCGAGTAATAGAGATACTAGTATAAGTGTGATGAGTGCGCAATATGATAAGGATGTGATATGCATATGCTAAAATTATACTATGTTGTGCTGTATGATGCTATTAGGTTGGGGTATTGTGTGAATGATATGCCCCCCAAGCATGTGTGAACAAGTGAACTATCTAATAATAGTGAAGGAAAAAGGTCCTCCATATGATGAATGTGGTGATGGAAGTGTATGACCATGCTATAAAAGTGGTGGTATGGTAGATAAATGTTACACAACTGAATGAAGACTATATGCATGTGATGGATAGATATATGATGACCACATAGGTGCAATAAAATGTGTAGGTGATGTAGATCTACATGAAGCTGAATGTGGAGGTGATGGACACCTGTGTGGAATGAAATAAGGTGGTGAATTACATCAAAATACAATAACTATTCTAGGAATGTGCCTATGTTGATGTGTAGGACTAGTGGAGGGGTGAGGTCGCACAAAAGGTGTACGAGTAGGTGAACTAGGAGTAGATTGTGCTTTTAGTAACGTACATTGTGATGTGATAGATGAAGTGAAAGATGTGTGAATCTATGCTCAAGAAGATGATAAACATGGAATAGATGGGGGTACGCCATCAATAGAGATAACATGATTGTTAAGAATGAATTTGAGTCACAAATGCTTCATAGAGATAATGGATTGAGACCTACGAATCCAATTGATCCTGAGTAGTATGTCACAGCCATCGAATGCTTTCCTAATAAGGAAAGTGATAAACATGGTGAGAGGAATAACCGTAACGTGTAGTTTAATGACACCATATGATTTTTTATTTAATGACACCATATGATTTTTTATAGGTTATTCGATTTGTGATTGAGGGTAACCGATGGCATGAAGGAATATAATAGAACATGTGATAATAGGCCAATATGGGTCAACCTTAGTAATATTGATGGGGATCGAGTGAATAGATGATTTGATATGTAGGTGATTAGATGTAAAATTTTCATGATAGTCATGGTTAGAAAAAGAGATGACTAGTGGTGAAGCGTCAATATGTGAAACTAAAAATTCAAGGGCCCCTGAAGTAGGAGGAGACACTACGTAGTATGCATGATTAGCTAAAGATTCAGTTGCTTTCTTGTCACATTGTTAAGATTACTTATTAAAGAGTTTGATTTTACCCTTGTAAGTGCTAGGTGGAGAGTTAGTAGGATCAAGAAACTCAAGCTTGTTGTTATCAATAAGATCTTGGATGATTGTGTGGAGCTCGAAACACCAATTTTTCGAGTGTCCTACACATCTGTGATAGTCACATTGGAATTTCTTGTTGTAATTCCTACCTTTTTGTCATGATGGGTCTACTTCGAGTGGCAGAGGAAGCGTGATAAGATTTCTCTCAAGAAGTTGCAATATGAGATGTGGGGCCATAGGAAATTTAGTAAACGCACGCCTAGATGGTGGTGACTACATAGTAGCGTAACAGTAACTTTGGTGTCAGTTGGTTTAGTTGTAGATGGCTTGAATGGTGTATTATTTGGAAAACAAACATAAGATGAGGCTTGTTCTTGATATTTAAGCTTGTCAATGGATAGAAGTTTGGTTTCACGGAGCTTAAGAGTATGAAAAAGTTGGTCAAATGAAGGAGAGGTCTCAAATAGAACACTCCCCTGAAGCAGTGGTAAAAGAATTTGAATGAACAAGTCCTAAAGCTCAAAGTTTGCTAGCACCTTTTGAATCTTAACTAGATTGTTTTTATATCTCAACACATAATTGGTGAGGTGTTCATTAGATCCCTATTTAATTTTTGCTAATCAAGCATAAGATATCTTAGATCCGATATTGATAGAAAAATGAGTAAGAAAAGCATCAGCCAGATGTGTAAATGAAATTACCGAATGAACATGTAGGTTGTAAAACAAATGCATCACATAATCATGAAAACTATGGGGAAATATTTTAGCCAAAATAATATGATCTTATGCAAAGTCAAGACAAGCTACATGGAATGCTCTAAGATGCTATTGTGGGTCACCATGCCCATTGAAAATGGGAAGCTCAGGGGTGAAAAAACTAGGAGGAAGTGGATAAGTGGAGATAGCAGGTGCGAATGCTGTATTAAATAATAAGGTAAAATCTAAAGATGGAGATGCACAAGAAGTAATATGTTGTAACTGATGCATCTACGTTTGAAGGTCTTGATAGAAAGATGTTAAGTCTTGAGTGCTAACGGAAGAAACCTTCCATGTATGAGAGACAAGAGGTGGTGTAAAATGATTTGTAGTAGTAATAGAAATGGGAATGGTAGAAATTGGTGGAAGAGTGGAAACAAGTGGTTGGGAAACCATGGAAGTAGAGATGGCAGTGGAAGCATTAAGTTCTACCAAATTGGTAGCTTCCTCGTGAGAAGCATGTAAAAGTAATTCTAGATCTTGGGGATGCTTAACGATATGGTCATTGATGGATTTAAGATGAGCCTCAGTAAAATTGTCAGAAGAGTGAGCCATAGTAAAGAAGAGAAAGAGAGACCTAAGTGGAAGGTAGTGTCGAATGTGGGGTTCACCGGAATGATTAACTAAAATGTGGAATTATTCTATGTTAATCCAAATATTAAGAACAACAATAAATGACATATAAATGCATAGATAAAATGACCCAATAAACTAAGTAAGTAGAAATATGAAATCCTAAAGTGCAAAGAGGGTTAGGAAGAGCTTAGCTGATTCGACAAAGGTGCTGGACTATGTCGCAGTGTGAACCGGGAAAACTAGAGGAGGAAATGATCACAATAAATCCTGAGAAAGTATAGATTCGAGAATCTGTCTTGATTGGGGTGCATGAAGAGGGACATGGGCGTCCATGGGAACCCTGATATGAGATATGGGCGCCATGGTCTACGGAAATAACCTGAAACCATCCTTTGAGGTGTCGTTGGATGTTCTCCCATGTTCTCTTCTTGTCGCACTAACTTCGCTAAACTACGTCAGATGTCACTATAATACTTGCACTAAGGAATCAGCTGTAAAGCCCCAAGATGAGCATCAAATCCCTAAAAAAGAAAAATGCATACGAAGGGGTCATACTTTCCTCAGTGGCCATAATGGTGGACTTACTAACTGATGTGAGGGCTACCCCATATTTAGCAAGAGCATACGCTTAATATAATTAAAATGAACTTAACATATTTCAATAATATGAGATACATATATATGTGAGAGGATTTGTAACTCCTACAACAACTCCCCTAACCTCTCACCCTAAATGTAGGTAGGTTGTTTAACCTCCACAATTCTCTCTCTCTTATTTTTATTCTTAAATCTCTATGTGAGATACAACCAACACATAAATACATGATTACATTATCACACTTTATTAGTACCTAATATAATGACCCACTCATAAATGCATCCATATTAGGAATGATTCCTGAAATTCCCCCCCTCAGTGTTAACATGGGGTGAGAAACACCGTTCATTGCATCCATCATTTGAATTGTTTCGTAATTTCCCCCCTCAAGATAAATAACCTTTGGATGTCGGTTATCATTGAAATACATCCAAATGTATCTAATTACAATATTTTCAAAAATATATATATTTCCCCCCTTTTCGAAAATATATTTCTATTCATTGCAAATGAATACCTTCGGTTATACATCCCTCATTTTTTTGAAATATATATCTGATTATAATTTCACCTGTGTTTAAAAATATTCCACCTCCCTTCAAAATAACTACCCACTTAGGCTGGAATAACTTCCCAAACCGAAAATGCTTTTACAAAATACTCCCGAGTCCTACCATTAGGCCTTTTGAAAAAGAAAAAGAGATCTTTACCCTTATCCACGTCTTTAAGGCTTCGTTATTGTACATATGCAAATTGAGAGAAACGACCCTCAGAGATAAGATGATCGCTAGGATTTGTGAAATTGCAGTATGTTGGGAAGAAAGAAAAGTTGGGATCCACACCACCGATTGAAGGTCAGGATGACTCATACCGAAATCTGTGGCCAAGTTGTGACCGAAATTAGAGCAGGGTCAATGCAGTTCACCCATGATCGAGCTAAGTTGTGCATGGAGATAGATCTATCAGGCTCTGTATAAAAATAATGAGATCATAGCCATGATCCAATGCACAGTTGAGATTAGTTATAGAGGTAAATACGCCACACGGATGTGAGCCTTTTTTTTAATTAAAAACGTGTTTTCACCAATGCCACAGGTTCAATGAGACATTACTTGATCTAGATTGGCCTACTATGGAGATACAAATATTGGAAAGGATCGGGCCAAATGTGGCTTTTAAGGAATGTACAAGGAGAGCTATAAGAAATCTCTATGTGATGTCTTCTCACCAATGTGACTTTTGTGTCACAAAAAAATTGAGTCACCAAACTCAGCAAGGCAGTAAATCTTGAAAATTGAGTAGATCTAATGCTCACGAGAAGAATTCAAGCTGGGGATTCATGTTTGTAAGATTGCTCGATATATGAAATTATTTGTGCGATCAAACCCTTTAATGTAAGAACTTGCCTGATCTACAAGTTAATTCATTGATATGGACGCCAATGTAAGAAATATATATATTTTCAACTCACACAGATTTGTATAACAACCTGAAACCCAAGTCTTTCAAATCCTCATGAATACAAATATGAAAGCTAAGAAAAACACCGACTACAAATTTTGATTTTTTTAAATTTTAGAAGTATGAACACAATGAAAAGATTAGATGAAAAACAGTGAAAGGAGAGAACAAATTGAAATAGAGAAGACTATGCAGGTGAATGATGGATGTCACTGGGTTCATTGTGAGGTCTGTGGTATCCACTATTACTGTTGACAAATATGCAATAAGGGTGAATGTTACAAAATCTAGATTTCACGTGACGTCCTTGGTATCCCGCTAGTCCTTTGTTTGCATCGCTTGACTTCACAACAAATGAATGGGCATGAAAGAAGGGAATGGGGTCACAGAGGTTTGTGGGATTTGCTTACCCATTTTCTTAATCATCTTGACAAATGAAGCATGAATGGGGTGAGATTCAGAGAGGTCTCACAGGAAACCTGCTCTATATACCAAATGCGGAGGCTACCCCATATTCAACAAGAGAATACACTTAATATAATTAAAATCAACTTAACATATTTCAATAATATGAGATACATATATATGTGAGAGGATATGTAACTCCTACAATAACTCCCCTAACATCTCACCCTAAATGTAGGTAGGTTGTTTAACCTCCACAATTCTCTCTCTCCTATTTTTATTCTTAAATCTATAGGTGAGATACATCCAACACATAAATACATGATTACATTATCGCACTTTATTAGTACCTAATATAATGACCCACTCATAAACGCATCCATGTTATGACTAATTCCTAACAACTGAGCGTTGCACTACATCTCAGACCTGATGTAGTTATGTGTGTGTGTGCAATCATGCCCTAGGTGCTCTTGTGCCAGTCGCACTTTGTGAAAGTAGTGAGCAATAAATATGTGTAGAAATGGCAAAAATGGTTGATGGAATAGAATAAACTTCCCTCCTATATAGTGTGATGTAGATGAACCAGCCTTGTGCCTTGTGATGTAGCTAGATGGATGCAAATGGAGCCTTTGATGGATGCAATCTTAGGTGACAATAGTAGTGCTTAGTGCTTGGTCCCTCATTATGGTCTCATAACTTTATATCTATATGGTTCTCTTGTTCTGATTCCGTAATTAACTCCACAAAGGTCGACCACTAAAAACATAGAAAGCTCAAATGGCTAGAAAGTGCCCAAAAAGTTGAGGGAAAGTGTAAAAAGGCTTAGGGCACCCCAAATGGGACTAGGGCGCCTGGGCACCCCAGTATTGGGATGGGCACCCTAGTCAGAGATAAAATGACGCCAAATGGCAAAAACTAACTGGGTGAGTAGATGCAGGAGGTCAGCAATGGCGACAACAAGCAAAGTAAAATGGCCAAAGGACATGGGTTAATTAGTACTTTCTTCACTTAAAAACCATATGAATAGTAGTATGAGTCTGAGATTAAATAATGCCTAAAGTGCGTGATTTTGTGTCTACACCACCTATAAAATATCAAATAAATCTTTACCAACATATAAAAGCACTAAAATGCATAGTGTATGTGGAGAAATATTACCGAACATAAATCTACCTTCACGCCTTCTTGAGAAGCCAACTAGGGCTTTCTAGGCCAATACATCTTCAACTAAAAAAAAAATCATCATGTTAAAGAAAGATATTAAAAACATAATATCAGGTTCCAACATGATTTCCATGACTAAAACAAAGCAAAACAATATGGAGAATGATCAAACTCACTCCAAAGGACAAGACTAGCATTTTAGCCCTTAAGGACAAAATTTGTAGGGTTAATTTGAGCACTTGTATCTTCGATTTTCTCCACTATAGCTTCCTAAAAATTTTCATGGATACTTAGAGCATCTCACAAGGATTATGGAACAATTTGGTTTTCATCCTGAAGCTTCCATATCAGCCCTAAAATAGAAAAAACCCACAAAACTAGGGGTTTTCTCTCTCTTCCCAAAACAACTGGAAAACAAAACCACCATCAAACTAAGACTTGAGGATTCCTCTTCAACCTTGATACATCACATTTTGTTTCCAAGACATTCTAGATACCAAATAAATCAAATCTCCTAAGTCTCTCTAGAAGGAGGGTTTCAAAGCAACTTATATTCTTAACGCTTTTTCATAAAAACTTGATGATCAAATGACCTCATTATTTTTTCAAAAAACTCTTATCTTAATGAAAAACATCCCCCAAAACCTCTGGGTCCCATGAAAAGTGTGTGTGAGTGGATGAACATCTAAAGTTTCCAATTCGAGATGGATTTTGCTTCTTCTTAACTCATTTTTACAAAAATCAATATAACTTACAATTTCTTCTTCACTTTGACATGAAAATATTCATGAAGCATCATGAAAACATATTCTAACTTCTAAAAATCACCACCTTACATAAATAGGCTTAAAACTCTCCATCTACATCGATTTACATGTTCTTGCTTAGTTTTTCTTCACAATATTACTTCCTAAGGACCATGAAACACCATAAAACCATTGGGAAATGACCTAAAACTCATCATACATGTCATACACACAATCACCATTCTCTTACCATGCTTTAATAATATTTCCATGCTCCATTTTTCAAGTCACCATACCAAACCACAAGCTCTAGGACTAGGAATAGACCTAGAATGATCATCACTTCACGCCATGAAAAACCATGAACTACCCATGATGAAAGTATGCAGATAATAGAAATACTTTAACACATATATACAACCATGTATGACCTTCTAACAACCTTTGAAACTCATCCCATGACCATATATACTTGTACCATGCCTAAAGACTATAATAACTTCAACAAAACTACGTGCTACTAATAAAACTTCATGTTAGACATTGAAATAGACCTCAAGGAGACTGATATGACATCTACATATCCTTTTCCATTAATAGATTTGATATCAATGAAAAACATAAGAAATAATGGCTACTAATTTCCTCAACCAAACAAACCAGATTAGAGACATACTAATATATGTCATTTCGATTAAGCAGTTTATATTTGGAAGAAATATGTGGATGATAAAGAGAGAGCTAAATTTTCAATGTTCCTGGAAACTGGATGCTAGCCATCCAACTCTCTAATTTTTGCTAGGATAAGCATCCCTAAATCCAATAGGGGAAACTTCTTTGGTGTAAGAATAAATTGAATATTTTATAATTTTTTCATTATAAATGTGTAAAATCCATGTGATAATTAGAGGAAAACAGTCAACATCAATAATACAAAAAATTAGTAATTTATCTATTTACAGTGCATGTATGGTCCAGAATTTGGAAAATCCATGACACCACAATAGTAATGAGGAGGCTCAACTCTCCCCTAATTTTACTTGTGCTAAAAAAACTCTATATTTTAAGTCCAACACTTAGAACTGAGAAGCCGCATTTATTGTCCAACAATTGTAGAGTACATTAATCAAACATTTCACCAAAATTAGGCTTGAAATTTCAAGTAATCTCTACATCTCAAATCAAATAAAATATTTTTGACAACTTAGTTCTTTCATGTAACTATAAATTCCAAAATTTTCTATACTTATTATTTTGATTTATTCCTATAGAATTGTATATTATATTTATAGAAGACTATTTTAAAAATTATATGATTTTATAAATTTTCATTTGTCATTTTCAATGGCTACCAATGTTTACTGATAATATACAAAAAAATAAAAAAATTACCCACATCCTATCAATTTCCTTTCGAAATACTTTAACTGACTGACACGTTCACAACTAGGGAGAATTTGCTTTGTTATTTTTTAAAGCGTCGATACTCTCATTTGTATGACTATATAATATGAAGACATGAATGTAAATTTGGAATAAAAAAGGATGGGATTAAATACATGCATGCCCCATGCCTCTTCCATGACTCAAATTTTCCCTGCCCAAATAATATATACTATATATGCTCTACTTTACCATCTCAATGTTGCTTACATTATTCACGTGACTGTAATTTTCACTTAAATTGGGGAAAATATAATAGGTTCCATGTGACTTTAAGTTATTATTAAATGGGGCCTCAAAATATTTTTGGCATCTTAACGATATCTCACAATGGCTACCTAAAGACCTTAAAATGCAAACATCCATAAGTAGACTGTGGGACATGTTCTTGGTAGATTTATCCAACAAACATTATCATTATGATGCTTGTGTTTTTCTAATTCCAAACCCGTTAATCAACATAGTGAAAATTTGTTAATAAAAATAAATTATAAAAAATCTCTCTACAAATTATAACTACAATAAACACAAGGTCATATCTCAAAATATTTTTACCAAGTTTGATATTTTTCCACAATCTAGCGACATCCAAATTTCTTACTTTTTTCCCAAAATACTTCATAATTATCCCAACCATCAGTTATGGTTCTCTGCTATTAGACGAAAATGATAGAGTGTTAGGAACCCTGTGAGGGAATAAATACCATTTGATCTATTTTAGTTTCCTCAACCAAGTGAACCAGATTAGAGACACACCAATAGAAGAAATTTTGATTAAGTGGTTTGTATCTAGAAGGCATACATGGATGATGAAGAGAGCCAAATTATCAATGTCTTTGGAAATTGGATACTATCCATCAAAATCTTTGACTAGTGTTATAATAAACATAGTCGAATCCAATAGTGGCAACTCATTTGGTGTAAAAAGAAATTAAATATTTTTATAATTTTTGCATTGAAAATGTGCAAAATATATGTGATAGTTAGAGGAAATTATTCAAAGTGGATAGTATGAAAAAACATGGTGATTTATTTGTTTACATCACATGTACGGTCCATATTTCGGTGGATCCTCATCATCCACAACACTAAAAAAGTAATGAGGCGGCCCAAATCTCCCCTACTTTTACTTGCATTGACAAACTCAATATTTTGAATCCAACACCTAGAACTGAGCACACACAGTTTTTTCCAATTGATGCAAAGTACATTAATCAAACATTTCACAAAAATATGGCCTAAAATTTCAAATTATCGGTTCCTGTTAAATCAAATAATTTTTTTTTGATGGCCTAGTTCTTTCATGTGACTATAAATTCAAAACAATTATATACTTAGATTTTTGTTATCTTCCTATAGATTTGTATATTATATTTATAGAAGATAATTTTAAAAATTATATGATTTTCTAAATTTTCATATTTTATTTTCGGTGGCTACCAATTTTTTTACTGTTAATATTCTAATAAAAGAAAATTAATCACATCATATCAATTTCTATTTGAAATACTTTAATTGACTCACACGTTCACATCGACATGAAAATATTCAATGAACATTCATAAGGAATGGTTAATAGCAAAGTCATTCCCTCAAGTAAAATATTTCCTTGCATTAGATGAAAGTAAAGTATTGGCTCATATAGGTGTAATTGGATATTGTTCACATTATTCACACATCTCCACATAAATATACAAGGGAAGAAAATCCAACAGGTTCCATATAGTTGTATTTTTTTAATTTTTATGCAATTTTTTTCTAAAATTTTTATTGAATCGAACAATGTTTGAAGGTTTGTGCGTCCATGCACACCCTCCATGATTCATGACCAATGATTTTATGACATATTTTAGAGATGGGAACCCATGATCAAACTAGGAACGCCTTCAATGTAAATATTTTTGTGTTTTAATATATATTTTTTCATAATTTTCTTAAAAGATATAATAAATAATAATAATTATATAATATATATCATATATATTCCATAAAGTTAAATAAGGTGGATATATCCTACCTTCCTAGATTTGGATATTTTATTTGAGTATATATTATGTACTTTTTTTATGTACATGAATTTAAACTTAAGATTTCCACAAAAGAATATTCCACTCTCGATACTAACTAAAAACTGATTGGCACAATGTTTTTCATTATGATCGAAGTTTAATTTTGTACGCTTGATATTGATTTGTGTTTGTCCTTCGTATCATATCGCCTCATATAAGAAGACCTCTCACTTGTTTTTTCACTTGATAGGGTCTTTTAAGAATCCTTGCACTTGGGAAACATTTTTATATAGCCCACCATTCACAAAGTCTGGTGATTGAAATTAAGATGAATTGTGATAGTGCCTTCTAAGAAGCAATTGAGGAGATTTAGGTCAAAGGTATTCCATGCGCTATAATACTATAGTTGATATATTGTTATGTATTGAGGAATTTAATTTTCCATTTAATTTTCTTGACCAAGTTTGTATGATAAGTTATTTCATCAGGAGGATTCCCTCTAAAAGTATGCTCAAGTTGTAGGTTTAAATGACTTGGACCCAATATGGCATAAAGTTGGACTTGGTCTAGAATATGGCCAAGGTTTTTTAATTCTCTTTTTCAAACCTACCAATGTATCCATGATCCTACAAAAATATTAACCTAGTATATCTAAAGTTCCCTCTTGTCGTGTCCCCTTAAATAAATAAGTTTGTAGGTTTGAAACATATGGCTCTTAACGTCTTGGTCTAGGTTGAATTTCCCATCCTACCCATGCCATGTTAGCATTTCCTTGAACTCATAGTCTCCTTAGTTAGCTAAGCCATAACAAAAGAGCACCTTAAGTTCTACTTTTCCAAACTAAATATGTGTGTCTATGTTGATGATGATTCAACCCATGACCTCAAGGAATTTATTAACATCCAAGTGAGAGATACCTGATACACTTATAGTGTATTATACATTAACTTACCAAAAATGTAATTCAAATGTAAATATACTAAAAAAAATATTTGGGATTGTACTCTAATAACCACAAATTTTTTTTTTTTTTACACCAATTGTTGAGTTATCTCAAAGTACTAATGAATATGGTTTGACCATTACGTGTGAAAAAAATAACAATAAAACATCCACCTCTGATAACCCTCCACCGAATACATCCAAAATTGTTAAGCCATGAGAAATACCATCACTTATATCACATATCTTCATTAATCATGTAATGGTAACCTATCCCAAGTTCATACAAGATTTTACCTTAGCTTCCAGGGGCAACACTAGTTCAACACACGAGCCTTTCTTCATTGATTCATGTTATTACAAGTACTTAATCTATCTTGAAAAATAACGGTGTTAATACTTCATTGTATTTTTTTTCATCTTCTACACATAGAAAAGGGTCTTAATACTCTAGGAGACCTTCCTTACCACATGGAGAATGGAGAAGATGCACCTCAAATAAAAAAATAAATCTCATTGTCGTATGCATATTAAAGAAGCTAAGCTAATTAAATGAAACTAACACCAAGTAATTCCAATAACAAATCTACTCTAACATGAACATCAATGATAAAGCTTAAAGGAAATAGCTAATATAATGCATCAACATGAATACAACATCTAATGCTAATCCATCCCTTGAAATTGGATGTGCTTAGTAATGTATGATTGCTAATAAAATGAACCTATTTAGATTATAAGCAATCAATTTGTATGTTGTCTCCAAGTGCAAAAAGAATCTCACTAAAATGGATTATCAGCCATGTTTGGATCTTCCTTTATTACTCAACTATGATAAGAATGGATGCAAAGATGAAGGAGTTATTCACATAATGAAGATCAATATTCCTATAGTAATTACTATCAAAAGTGTGGTGTCAAAGATGTAAAGGTGTAAGTTTGAAAGCGAAGTACTAGGTTCTTTATATAGATTTCCAATTTGGGAGAAGCTAGAAACCTAGTGAATGTGTGATAAAAGATAAATTATAATTAGAAGGGATAAGCATGATTAGAAAGAATTAAGTAGAATTAGCAACTTATGGGAGCTGGAGATGTTTTAATTAATCAACTAGGATTAATTAATAGGTTACAATAAGCTTATAAATCTATTTAGAGGTGATTTAGAGGGAAATAGGTAGGATTTATATGACTTAAAAGGGGGATTTAATTAATAATAACATTTATTAATTAAATACAAGGTTATCAAGGTTTAAATAACTAATAAGTAGTTAATTAATAGAAAGAAGATTATAACTAATGAAGTGTCATTAATTGGCATCCAGAATGGGGGTGAAGTATCGTTAATCGACTAAAATGGAGGGGAACGTTAGTTAATTAGCGGGAAATCACTAATTATAATGGAAATGATAGGAAAGAGGAAAATTAGTACAATTTTAGTATTAAAATTGTGTAGGTGGATTTTAGGTGTCTACATTTTCCCATCTTTGGGTTGGTGTAACATAAGCGATGCCACTTCAAATATAGTAGATAATTACAGACAAGTAATTTTTGAAGGAATGGAAGAAAAATTAGTAGAATGAAGGATGTCCCCTTGAGTTTCGATGGGGTTATGGAAGAGGTTGATTGATGATCGAAAAGAAGAAGAAAAAAAGAAGAGTCGACACAAGCCTATTGCCCCAGGTGGTGTTGAATAAAAATTGTGATAAAAGAAAAGTGTAGATGAAGGAAACTCACACATGGAGATAAAAAGTAAATTAGTTGGCTTAGAAATAGCTTTGTCTCATCATTTTTGTATATGATCAATGTCATCGGTTCATAAGAAAATTTTTATTTAATATGAGCATGCATCAAAATATAAAATGACATGAAAAGCCATAATACTAACATTTGTGCACTACGAAAGGACTAACTCAAAGCAACATACATAACATAATGCAATATGATAAAGTAAACAAGAAGACAAGAAATTAATCAAGTACATACAAACATTCTCAAATAAACAACGTTCAAGATAGTTGTACCAATGTTTTTGTTATATGGCTTCAGATTCCACCTGTTCGATTTATACAACAAGGGTTAAAAATGACACCCCAAATAATTCAACATGCAAGGTGAATAAATAGAGGACATAGGGGTCCTAAGAAAAAGAAATCATTCACTATGAAACTACCCCAAGCAATTTCTTATGCAAGGGAATAAAGACATAACAACCAAACCAACTTTGTTAATGGAGGTAAAACAAAATGATTTGCATGTCGCAAGCAAGAATAAAAGAGAACCAAAGAAAAATGTTTTATAGGATAATTTTAAATGTTTGAGGAATTTGTGTCTAGTAAATGATTCAGATACATGAATGATTTTTACCAATTTTTGATGGGGTTTTTGTATTTTACCAATATTTTGGATTTTTTAAAATTTACCATTTTTTTGGATTTTTTAATGATTTTTGACGATTTTTTTGGAAATTTTGGGAGGAATGTGATATAGAAACATGAAAATTTACATGGGGCATTGAAAAAATCCACGAGAAGAGAAAATATGCCCCAAGTATAAGAAAAGGTCACCGGAAAGAAAAAATATGCCCCAACAAGGCGAAAACATTAGGAAAATGACTATTTAATAAAAGTAATAATCATGACGGAATGCTAGCACATGGTAGGAAGAATATAGAATAACATGGTAGTCATTTAGTCCCTAGGGATAAAAATGAAGAATTAGGGTTGTGATGGTATAAATAGCAGGGTGAGAGGGGTAAAATCCATCACGGCCAATTATTTTATATTATACTTTACTACTATTGTGAGAGATTTTGCTCTGACCTTTGAGAGAGATGACACAAATTACGAACCACTGACATCCCACTAATTGATTTTGAGAGTTCGGGAGGGTTCCAGTAGACGGGGTCCTGGTAAATAACACAAAAAATTAAATTTTAAGTGTATTTTTTAACTTATTTTGGCTACGAGAAGTTTTTGGGTTGATGCTAGCATATGCCTTTAGCATACTAGTGTATCTTAGCATGCGCTAGCATGAAGGGCCATGCGCTAGTATTAAAATGTGAGCATGGGAGTTAAATTGTGATCTAGGTAGAATAGAGCATGAGATAGTGATAGAATGATGACATGAGTGTGAAAAGGGGCACCCTAGCGAGGAATTAACTACATTAAAATGAGAGCAAGAGATTTAAAATGCTTGTGCTAGTGTTGAATTTTCTAGTGTGTAAAGGCATGCACTAGTGTAGAATCCAGCCTTTGAGAAGGAATTAAAAGAATTTAGGAGATGTTTAGAAGAAATTAGGAGTGATTGGAACACCTTAGGAAGATGTTATGAGAATAAATGATGTTAATTGTTTGATTTTTTTATGTTTTGGGTAATCTTATAGGTAACATTACTCAATCTAGATGTGCGTAAGAAACATGGACGTCTTTGAACAAATGAGTAAAATTTCTCTTGATGAGAGACAAACATATTGATTTTCATTTTGGAGCTAATGAGATTAACAAATATTACACACCTGCCACACATTATGTTACACCATGTCATCCTTAATGCCTTAACAGAGAGGTCGCATAACAAGATCCAAAAATTTAGACTTCCTCCTTGCAAGATGACCATGATGCTAGAGGATGTATATCAAATCCTATGAGTTCCCATTGAGGGTAGTCTGAAGACATATGATGGGCATCACGTCCATATTCTGAAGCACATATGGGATCTTTTTCAGCTAGAATATATTCCTCGACAGGGCATGACTGTACACTTATATAGGTGTTTTGAGGACCGAAGAATTTCACACCTACTAGTGTATCTTATGGCCCTTGTTAACAGCTATCTGCTTCCTGACAAGACTAACACTCATTTTACACTCCACTTAATAGGAGTGGTTGATAGACTTATGAATGGGGGGGTATTTTCTTGGGGTATAACATACTGAACCATTTGTACTGGGATTTTTATATTTGATTGGATACAAAGGCATGAGGAGATTAGGCCCTGCTACACTTCTACAAATTTTATCGTGGGACCACATTGCTATCAAATTCCCACTTGGAGTGCTGTGAGATACAACACTAAATGAGACATATTTTAAGGGATGGGAGTAAGTTAGAGAGGATGTAAAATCTCATATGGGAGATACTCCATAATATAGATGAGTATTTGATGATTTATAGTTATAGATGGTGACCTGATAACCATACCATCTATATCAGTGGCATGAGGATGTCACAAAGCTTAGCATTAGTAAGGTGGACCAATTTTTGATAGTTAGTCATAGACATATTTTAGAGTGGTACTACGTTGATAGGGTTTAGCAACTGTTTGGCCTCATCCAGGGAATTCTCAGGGATGATATGTTGTACACAAGCAGATCACGTGAGACTTTCAACTATGAGCCTTGCATTAGACCACACAGAGAACTTGATAGTTTTTAGGGTGTCATCCCACAGAGATGGGATGGACATAAATAGATAGTTTCTAGATGCATCACTATTTAGTAGTGCCTAGACACATCATTATTTAGTAGGCCATTATAGCTACTGGTATAATTGTAACAATAGAAAAAAATTAGGGCCAGACCTTACGAGATAGGGCTAGATTAGGGCAGCTCGAGGTTGAGGCAACATTATAGGGAGATTAGTGATAGGGATATGAACATGGACCAATATAATAGGGTCCACAGGTATATCCTCCATAATAACATGCTCCTCCACAGTAGATAGAGGTTCCTTCTGCACAACAGGGTCCATTAATATAGCCATAGGGGCCACCATAGATGGAACTAGTGAAACATGTGGTTCAATAGGATATCTAGTTGATTAACATTCAGAAGAGTCAAATACAGGGTTCACCATCACCTCCTAGATTAGTTATCCCACATATTGTAGTAGGTTGGGGTGATGGGGATAGAGTGGGGACTACATAGGGACCACCACAACTAGACATACTAGTCCCAAGTTAGAGAGTGCTTCGTAGAGAAAGTGGGTCACTAGTGTCCATTTTATAGCTTGAGAGAGATATGGCTTTGCAACGTGTCGATGTATATTTTATGACAATGCAAACCTTATACTGACAGGTTGATCAGGGTTCTGTAGATTAGGATACCTTGAGGCAACATGTATAATAGGTCACTATTGAAAGGGATCATATCACAACTATGTGAGATCAGCTCATGATGTAGAGAGCACAGTGTGGAGTTGAGAGGAATCAACTGTAGGTAAATATGGCTATACTTACAACAGAGTGTGGTGCTCTTCATCAGGAAGAATTAGCAAGAGGGTCCCATATTTAGTGTATGAACTTTTAGCAGCCTTAGTTGAGGCAGTACATTATAGGGCGCTATATCATGTCGTAGTTATATATGGACACAGGGCACATCCCTATAGTCAGGTTACTGGCAGCCAGTCTAGAGATGCCTCCCCCCAATTAGATTCCTCCACCACAACATAGTACAATCTTGGTACTGGTAAGAATCAGGGTTGACTCTTTATTGTATATGTTTTTGGCATATGCATCAAGATGAAGGCACACAATTTTTGACATGATGTACATGTATTGTTTTTTATTATGCCTCAAGATGAAGGGACATTTCTAATCAATTCCAATGATTTCTTACCGTGTATCTGATGTATATCGAGACACTTTTTGTATAGAGACATCAACATTTTACATGGATATATGATGATGGACTTCAATACTTTTTTTTTATGAGATAGAATGTTTATCCCATGTTTTTATTATGGTCTATGATGAGGGGGAGATAAAAGTAATCCATATTTCCCCATTAGTGATATTATATGATGTTAGCTTAGCATATATGTTGATTTTCATTTTATGATGATGTAGATTAGCATTTTATTGATGATATACGATGTTTAGATGTTAAATGTGATTGTATAGATATGGATGATGAAAAAAACCAACATACAAGCATAAACAAATATGCAAACAAAATTAATCTAATGAACCCAAAAAAGAATTAAAGAAATAATTAACGTAAGTAAGAAATGACCACACTAATTTAGAAAAACATGTAAGACAACAAATAATAAGCCAACAAAACTATGTATAAGAAAACAACCAAGAAAGAAAAAAACTACGTTGTTTTTGTGGGAAAGTTTTCAAACGTTTTGCGTTGTTTTTTGTATTTTTTGGATACAATGTTATATTGTAGTTGTTTTTTAGAATATCTATTTCAAATTTTTTTATGTTTTCTGAAACTGTATATGAATGTTTAGGGATTTTCTAAAAAAAAACTGAAGCTATAAAAAATACATGTGGATGGCCCCACCGTTAGATAGGGAATGTAAAAGGGAAAAAATCATGCATATGTACAAGAAAGTGAAGATTTAAAGGATTTCCCCTAGAGTTAAATGGTAATGAACAAAGGAAAAACTCCTCACATACAAGTATATGATTATCCAAATCAAGGCCAGGAAGGACATGCTCAAAATAAACTCAGACACAAGTTAAAACTAGCTTAGGATAAAGCAATTGTCCCCCCAGGTGTGAGACAATTATGAACATAGGAACCTTTGATGGCATCGAAAACCTATTTTCACCAAACGACTTGTCCAAAGTTTCCCATTTGCGTGGTTTTCACACTTGGATGGATTTATTTCTCTTTACTTTTTTTTTTTTTTGAATTTTATAATTTTTTTATTTTTAAAGGTCCCCCATGCTAAGGCGTAGAAATGCTTGAGATGCATGGAATTCATAGGCTCCTTAAGTTCATCACCATCAGAATTAGCAAGTTTATATTCTCTTGAACCAAATTTAGTGACCACAACATATGGTCCCAACCAGTTAGGATCAAACTTTCCTTTCTTTTCTCAATCTTTGGTAGTGTTGAACTGATTCTCTTTTAAGACAAGGTCTCCTACCTCAAATATTCGAGGTATGATCCATTTTTTATAGCTTTGGTGCAGTCAATTATGACACACTTTTAAATGGTCCAGCATGTGAAGGTGTTTTTCATCCAATAGCTCTATTTTTGCAAGTCTGGCCACTATATAGTCATCTTTTTTGAGATAATCTCTCAAATATATACGTAAATAAGGGAGCTCGATCTAAAGGGGTAGGATCTCCTCCGTGCCAAAAATTTTTCAATATGAAGTAGCACTAGTAGGAGTGTGAATGAATGTTTGATAATCCCAAAGGGCGTGATGGATTTACAAGTGCCAATTACGTCCAGTTTTGTTTACTGTCTTTTCCATAATGTGAACAAGAGTTTTGTTCGAGGCTTCAACATGTCCATTACTTTGAGGGTAATAGGGAGTTGAATATTTTTGTTTTATTTAGAAGCATTGGCACAACGCCTTTACTTTTTATTCTTAAAATACTTACCATTGTCAAATATAATGAAAGCGAGAATTTCGTAGCGATAGATAATGTGGTTTATTATGAACTTTAAAATTTTTGTAGAGGTGACATAAGTTAGAGGAAGAACCTCTACCTATTTTTTGAAATACTCAGTGGAAGTTATGGTGTGGTTTTCACTGTTAGAGGAAGTGGTCATAAGTTTCCTAATGAGATTGAGTCCCCACTTTTAAAAATGTCATGGTGTTGTAATTGGTTACAATGAATGTGCTGGAGCATGTATCAAATTGTCATATTTTTGACATAAAAAGCATTTCTTGACATACTGAAAACAATCATTTTCTGTGGTAGGCTAGTAATATTGCACTCTTAATATATTTTTATCAAGAACCATTCCACTTTTATGGGCCTTACAAACACCTTCATGCACCTCTTTGACCACTAAGGTAGATTCTTTCGAGTTAAGGCAATGTAACAGATTCTCATAATAGCTTATATGATAGAATGTACCTCCAAGGAGGGTATAGCGGGATATACGCTAGATAAGGTTCTATTTCTCAGAATGAGAAATTTTAGGGGGAAAGGTTCCATCATGTAGGTAATGACAGATGTCAACATACCAGGGGGGTAAGGTACCAATAACTTCATAGACTAAACAAGATTCTGACATGCCGTATGTAGATATTCTTAGATGTTCCACAAAGATGAAATGTCATTGTTTCTAGGTGGGATGCGTAACATAGATCCAACTATGTTCATGGCATCCATTGAGTGATTATGTTTTCTAAGTATCTCCTGGAACATGATTTATACAAATAAATATTTCAAAGTATCCACCATCTTCTTATAAAGGATGATATTTTCATCCTTAACCTTATATTCATCATTTACTTGCTTAATGATTAATTGAGAATCACCTATCACATTAAACTTCATGATGTTCCATCACATAGAAATTTTTTGTACTACAATAAGGGATTCATACTCGACTATGTTATTAGTGCATGAGAATCCAAGTTTGAATGCATGAGGAATTAGATCACCCGCACGAGTAATAAACACAACTCCTATGCTTGAAATGTGAAAGGTAAATGATCCATCAAAGTACATTTTCTATGTGATGGATTCTTCAATATACATCATAGAAGCATCTGACAGGTCTAGATTCAATGGTTCTATTCCTAGTAAGGGGGATTCAACTAGTTTATCTTTCAATACTTGAACCTTAACTAATTTCTTATTGACATACTCAATATCAAACTCACTGATCAAGACGATCCAATTAGCCATCTTCCTTGTAAGTGCAGGTTTAGAAAATAAGTACTTGAGTGGGTCAATTATGTATATGAGCTTGACCATGTTATTCAATAGATAATGAAGAAGTTTCTGGAATGTGAAAACAACAGCCAAGTAAAATTTCTCAATTGTGGGTAGTTAATCTCATAAGAAATCAAAGTGCGACTGAGGTAGTAGATGGATTATTCATTTTTATTTATATCATACTGATATAGAATTGTGCCTATTGCAAATTGAGTGGCTGAAATATACAAGCATAGTGGTTTTTGTAGGCTAGATGACATAAGAACAGGAGTTTTTTCCAAATACTCCTTGAGTAAAGAGAATTTTTGTTATTGTTCAAGACCCCACTAGAAATCAACATCTTTATTGAGAAGATATGTAAAGGAATGACACTTATCCACTAGTTGGGAAATGAATCAGCAAATAGCTTGGATTTTTCCCTACAAACTACACATATGTTTGAGGTTTTTAGGAGGAGGCATTTTCATAATGGAAGTGACCTTTACAAGGTCAACTTTAATTCCTCTTTTTGACATAATGAAACCTAGTAATTTTCCTGATAATAGCCCCAAAACAAACTTCTTTGGGTTAGTCCTGACTTTATAGTCTCTGAGACATTAGAAGATACTTCGTAAGATTTCACGATGGGTTTCTCTAGTCCTAGAATTTCCCAAAATGTCATCAACATAATCCTCCACAATATCATTCAACATTTTGAAGAAGATGACTATCACATCCCTTTGATAGGTTGCACATGCGTTCTTGATATTGAAGGGCATGAATTGATAAAAAAATGTCCCCCAAGGAGTTGTGAAGGTAGATTTATGATGGTCCTTTTCTACAATTTTGATTTAATTGTATCTTGAAAAACCATCAACAAGAGATAACATTTCATAACATATAGTTGAATCGACAATCATGTTGATGTTTGGTAGTATAGACACCTAAAATCCTCTTACACGGGCTTTAATGCTAAGATTTCACTAATTATCCTTTTCCTCGTCATTTCCATAATAATTTGCACTTATATGCTAATTAGCTAATATTCCTCTTCATATTTGTTAATTAACGACCTTTCGTTAATTAATTAGTCTTCATATCATTAAAGATGTCAATTAGCAACCTTTCGTTAATTAATATCCGCTTTTACTTGGGTTAATTAATTATATTAATTAATTACACTTGTAACTCTAAATCAATAAATTACCATTTATTGCATCAAATTCCTCTCTCACACCCACAAATCATACTAAATTTCCTCTAATTAGATTTTATAAGCTTACATCTACCTATTAATTAGTCACCTTTGATTATTCAAAACATCCCCCAACTCCCATGACTTACTAATGACATTAAACTCTTCTAAATCAAGATTACATTTTATAAAGAAACCTTATCCATTCTAATCTTTTTTTACTTTTATCCCACATTCATCAATTTATTATCCTTTCCTCTTCATGAAAGCTATATAAAGAACCCTCCTTCTTACCTTTCTTCTTACACTATGATTTGAATAGTGAAAACTATACGCATTTTGATCTTGAGCCATTCTCCATTGTTGGAAATAACTTCTCCATCATGCATACTTTCACTCAAATTTGAGTAGTATGGGAAGATCCAAAATAGCCTTGTAGCCATTCTTGGTGAGATTGCATTCTTAATCCTTGAGAGCAAGTAACAATCCACTTTGATTGCTTATGTTCTTCATAGGTTCATAGTTTAAGTTAGCAATCATAGAAAGTAGGAAATATATTAGCATGTAGTTTCATTTATGCACTGACAAAGCATTTCCTTTAAGCTCTTATATTGATGGTTCATTGTTTAACTAGCATTTTATTTTAAATCTACATAGAAATTAGTATTAATTTATATCTTATTTAATTATACATGAGCACATTTGGCACGCTCGGCGGGACTTACTCCATTTTTCTTTGTACTTAATTTCAAGTTTTTGTAGTTAAGTTTCAATTTTGGTTACTAACCCTCTTTTTGCATTTATTGACATAACTTGTTTTTTTAAAACTTTTTTTTATTGAGTTTACATGTTTGGATTCTTCATTATAGGTATAAAGGAGGTGAAGTTCTGTTAAAATTGGATCTTGATGGAAAAATTTCAATATTTCTCCATGTTTCCATTTTTAGAGCTTACTTTTTCAACATTCTATATGCTAGTTATTTCAAATTTCTTGAAAATCTTAAATTATTAGTGTTTGATAGTGTTGAGTCCTCTATTTACATATTAATTTGGTGGGTTATTGTCGAAATTGAATCTTGGTGAGAAAAATTCAAGATTTCACCATGTTTTCATTTTTAGAGCTTACTTTTTCAACATTCTACATGTTAGTTTTGTCAATTTCTTGAAAATGTTAAGTTTTTTTTAATCATGAATATTAATGTTTGATATCATTGAGTATTCTATTCATATATTAATGTGATGGGTTGTTGTCAGAAATTGAATCTTGGTTGAATTTTTTTGACCATTTTGCAGATTAAGGGACATTTTTTTGACATTTTTTGAGTACATGTTAAGTGCATACCCGTGAGCATAAGAGCATATGCGTAACCCACCTTCTAGAGGAAATAAATTTTTCTCCCGCACTCAAAATGACTCCATTTTTTTTGCATTGGAAAGGTATTGAAGTTAAATATGCAATCAAAACATAAATTTAGGATTTATACTTATATAAATTACAGGTTTTACCTTTATTTTAAACTAGTCATTTTCTAACATGTCTAATGTTTTGATGAATGTTGTATTTCCATGTTATAGTTGATTTAGACCAAATCTTGTGTATGATATTATCTTTCACCTTTTGGTGATCTTGAGAATCAAAAACACCTTTGATCTCTATCTTTTTAACATTTGGATTAACTTGAAAATTTGATTATTCCTTTTGCTTAAGGGAATGAACCTTTTACAAGGCATTTTTTTATGGTCCTTTGATTTAAAGTTTTCCATTTCTATATAGTTGGGCTAAATTTTGTGTATGCTCTTATCTTGCACCTTAGGGTGATCTTGAGAATCAAAAAAACTTTAGTCTTCATTTTCTAATATTTGGTTAATTTTAAACTTCATCTTTCATTTTTGGTTTAAGGGAATGAACTTTTATGAAGATTTTTGTATGGTTCATTAATTACAAAACTTTCCTTTAATTTTTAGTTGGATTATTTATTGTGTATTCCCTTCTCTTACATCCTTGGATTATCTTGAGAATCAAAAGTAACTTTTAATGTTATTTCAAATAATGTGATTTTCTTGGAGAACTACTAACGCTTGAGTGTAGGACCTAAAAATGGTTGTCAAAGAAAGAAGTTCGAAACAAAATTTTCTAACTACACGTGTGTTGCAGGTTACTAAATGGTGAACGAATAAATCACATTAAGTCTAAAAGATAAAAAAATACACCACATTCAAAACACTTGATTTGTAGGTTTAGATAAGGGTACACCTCGTCTGCTTAAAACTAGGACATAGCCCCTTTGGCATAAGCCTTAAGCTATAATAATGGGGGTGGTTCATAAGAATCCTAAAATAGTCCACGTAAGAGGGAACCTTATGGATGAAATAGTAAGTGCTCCAGCATACCTACTTTACTAGGTTTAATTTTTTGAGATATTAAGCATCAAATTTATCTATATCTTGACCCCACTGAGAGTACAATGATGAACACATTAATTTCTCACTGTACTTGAAGGGGGGTAAAATAAAGTTGAGATAACCAAATAGTAGTCAATGTGGCTTCCTTGGTAAATCGAGCTCGCATCTAGATAACTTGTCACACCTAGTTGAGTGACACCAACTAAGAAATCTAATTCAGTATTTGGAGCCAACTTAACAAAATATTTTTCGTAAAGAGCCATCATTTATCACAAAATGTGTGAAGCATTATTTTTTCTTAGTTTTTCACTCGCCCCAAGGAAAGGAGAAACTATGCCTAAGTGAGGCCAACATTTTTTGTCCTCACTTGTACTATTTCCTTTGCTTTACTTTTGACACTATGTTTTTATCAAAAGAAGAGTGACCACACATGCATCACCAATTGATAGTTTCAGCCACTTTTATATCCATTCACACTCATACCATGTTTGTGGCTAGGTTGTTAAATGTCTAAAGTGTGTGGGAATCATTCTCATATCACTGGTAGTGATATTGATCTTGATAACCTCACGTCAAGATCATCATCATAGTTAGGCTTGGTTCATCACTTGATTCTCATTTGAACTATTATCTTACATGTATTGTATTGTAACAATTTTGATACATACATCTTGTTTCTTTCAAACTTGACCTAGGAGTTTAGATCGTAACATTATGCTATGCACATCGTAACAATTTCTTGCTATCCTCTATAATTTTTTTTCTTTCAAACATTGCCTCAATTTCGAAAGGTTTTGTTGTTACCTTTGAGCATGGCATATTAATATTATTTTGATACTAATATCTTACTTTTATGTAAAAATTTTTTAACATATCTTAGTGGTATTGTTGAATCGTTCATATTCGTGACTTCCACTTGTTTTTGAGATTTAGGTTTTGGTTGGGACATAAACTTGCTTTTAGTATACCTTGTTTACAAACAGTATTAACCTTTTTTTTATTTCTTACATCTTGTTCCTTTTTGAGCTTGGCATAAGTGGTGACATTATGTTCATCATTTTATTCCAACCTACCTTTGACACACATTTTTCATAAGGATTATTTCCTTGTAGATTGGAGTTGCGTTTTTAACTTGCGTGATTGTTCCCTGTGTTTATCCATTTTATAGAAATTGTTTCTACGAAAATCCTTTAAGACTTTTAATTGTCTTGATCTACTTATTTTTGCCTAAATTCATTTTCAATTTTTGAACATATCTTTCAAAAATTAGCAAAAACATTACCTATCAAAATATTTTTCCATCAATTGAACATTGGAAATCTTTCCTTTGTATCCTTTATGTTGGTTAAAATTTTGATCAATCCTTTGACATTTATGACTCCAAACTTATTTTTCAAACCTTGTTGGATTATCAATATTGTGTCAAAATGATGTATAGTTTTACTTAGCTTCCCTTTAGAAAATGACACAAAAGCATACACTATCTGTTTGTCAAAATGTCTAGTTAGTTTATTGTTATGCTACCCAGAATCGACACAGAACTTCCTTCTATTTGAAGAAGTTCAATCACATTATCTAGGTCTAGGCATTTGGACTTAGTGAATGCCAACCATGATTAGTTATTAGAATAGGTTTCCTTATACGTATGCCCATAAAGAATCAAAATTTATGTGTTCACATCAAAATAGATTCCCAGCATGACTAAACCATGTTTCCTTCTTCACGCTAGAAAAACCATTTGCAGGTAACCCATTCTCCACCTTCATCTCATAGTCGGTGGTATGCTTTGGACACTTTTGATCCAAATTATTAGTCAGGTTCTCCCCCAATCTTCTTATTGATTCTAGTCTACAATTCATTTCCTCTTCTTCTGAGGATTCCAATCAAAATATTTTCCTCCAATTCTTATGGATGATTCAAATCCAAACTACTATTCACATTCCATCTAACTCAACTTCCTAAGTCGCAGTCCTCACCCTTCTTCACATGGAACTCCTTAAAATAATTCTACTATGATTTCTTTATGTCCCCACTTTCTTTGCACGGGACCTCCTTTGTGATTGACCCAATTCAAATCCTAAGTTGTGGTCCTCCCCTTCTTCAGTAGGACCTCTATGTATAAAACATTTAATGTAATTCTTCAATCACGGTTTTTCCCTATTTCGAAGGACCTCTTTTATCAGTCACCTTTAACTGAAGAATATTTTTCCCTTAAATAGTTATGTGACTCAAATTTCTTCTATTCAATCATCTATGTTGACTCCTACGTCGTAGTAAATGGAATATTTGTATATGAAATTCCTCCTATTCTTCCTCCATGACGTCATATTACAGGGATACCTATACCAACCAATTCCAAATCCACATATTCTTCTACACATGAGACATCTGGCCCTAATTCTACTTCGTCTCTTGAGTCACATCTTCTCAATATCTTCACACCATAGTTGGAACATTTTTCTGTCTAATCAAACCCTCATGGTCGATCAACAACTCATACCGATTCATCTATTTCAGAATGAAGAAACAATTAGGGCATTTATAGGGGCACACAAAGATATCCCTCTAACAAATTACGAGAAAGGATTCTCTTTAGAATTTGATACATCTATGTATTGTGAGGAAAAGGTTGATTCCTTTTATCAAGAAATAGAGGAAGAGCCTCATATCATGCAACTTGATCCTCCTCTTATTCTTCCATCTTCACATTCTTCATTATGTTATGAAATTCCTACATATTGCATTGATCCATGGCCTATATTCTCATCACCCAATCCTTCTCTATTTATCTCAATCACAATCTCTTATGGGGTCAACCCCAAGTAGCCCTTCATCTTTGTCTATGTGCGGGTCCCCTTCTAATAGCCCTCCATCTGCTATTTGTGGGACATTTTTAATTATTCCACTATCTTCTATTCTTAGGGCACATCTAGCGAGCCCCTTGTCTTCTATGTATGGGTCACCTCTGGGTAGTCCATCATCTTCTATTCTTAAGCCACATCCTAGTAGCCCATCGTATTACATCTATGGGTCGCATCCTAGTAGCCTTTCTTCTTCTATTCTTGGGTCACCTCCTAGTAACCCTTCTTCCTCTATACTGGGGCCATATCTAAGCAGTTCACCTATCTATGTTCTCCCTTGGTATTATCTTCAATTCTTGGATCCATATCCTTTTTCGTCCATCACATTATTCTTCTACCAATGATTTTGGGAAATCTCACAATCATTCCTCTCATTCCTCATCATTAATTCATAAACATTTCCACGTTCTTCTCCCACTTCTAGGGATCAAAGAAGTCACAGCATCAGCTTATAAGAAACCCAAACAGGTTCTTTTATCAAGCTAAGATCAAAATTACTGCAAGAGCTCTAAAGCTCCCAACAACTCAAATGATCATAAAATTCTAAAATCAAATACGATTCCAAAATGCACACCAATGTCATCACCATCAAGTATGGTGCAAAGTGCATAAACCTATGGATAGGGAACTCAAGCTCCCACATATGAAACCAATGTTTCAAAATAAATCAAAATCATTTGTTAAGTGTGAGCTCACCACAATCATCAAGATCAGAGATAATATTACACTTGGTAAGAAAACATGCTTAGTATCTCTTATCAAATAAATTACGAACATTGTTGTTGGATCCTATCACACAAAGTGACATGTTTCAATCTGATAACCATAAAAAAATAAAAAAAGTCATAAAATAGTTCAAAAATACAAAAAAAGAGAAAACATTTAAACAGTGTACAAAATCAAAATCAAAGGTACAAAGATCAAACATTACAATCAGGTATTGCATACACATGGATGTTCTTTCTTCTCTTTCTTTCATTTTCCTCTAAAAGTCATCCACCATTTTCATCCCTTTGATGTTATTGTGGTTATCCTATTCACATGCATTTTGCGACATTTATCTCTATGGTATCTATTTGACCTTGGTCTTTTATCACCTTGGTAAATTAAAGAACGACTGGACCTCTTAGAGATCCTATCACAATTCAACATCTAATAAACTTGTTATGAAGAAATTTTGGATATATTTGTTGACACTAGTCAATGTTGTCATCAAAATCAATTTCATATCCTTTCATCAAGCCATCAGTGGTTCTTAACCCCTTGGAAAACAAGAGAGCTGAAATAATTTTTCAGAAAGAAAAAGAATCAAATCAAAAAAAGAAAAAGCTAAAAGCAAAAGCAAATTGATATATAACTCTCTCTTGGGGTATTTCCAATAATCTCTATCGGGGCTATGGATGCCTAACTGGAAGTAGAGAAATGTTGTGATTAGAATCAAATGCATCTCTGTTGGGGCTATGGATGTCTGGATGACAGTGGAATAATGTATGACTCTCCTTCCACAATTCATTCACAAATCACCTTTCAAACTAGATCATTCCTACACATTGGCTAGTGTCTTCACTTGTTATCTATCAACTCTTTCCTTCAATAGGTAACTCATTTCCACGTACACACACTAGATATCTATGAGAAAATAGGATTATTATGTTACTAGGTTTTATCTAGGCCTTGTTCAAACTCTTGCTTTAGCGCATGTCTTGTCTCATGATTTGTGCCATAGGATAATCAATTTTTCATTGAACACCTTCTAAATATTTTCATAACATCCTCTATTCTTAAAAAAAATCAGAACATCCATGTGTATCAGATGTCCTCTTTTCCATGTTTGCAGACACTTTTGTCCCCTTTTAATAAAACAATTTTCTACTTCCTTTCTCTCATGTGTTTCTTGGCCATCTTACGTGGGGGGCATCCTTTCTCACTCATGATTGAACCTATTTTATATTGGCCTTGATCCCCCTTCAGCATGTGAAGATTTTTCCTTTGAATACTCCCACCTAATCACTAGGGCATTTTTCGTATCTTCACTTTCTTATGTATACGTGTGGCATTCTACCCTTGTACATCCCATCTATGACTGGGGGAATCCACGCTTTTTTTTCTTCCTATACATAGTTTTAGAAAACTTTCAAAATAAAAAACATTCAAATATGTTTCTAAAAAATCAAAAACAATAAAAATCACCCTACAAAAATTCTCTCTTTGGTTCTCACTTGTTCTTGTGTGTGAATCGTGGATCATCTTGATATACCTCCATTAAAAAAGATGGGTTTCTTACTATGTCTGTACTCCATGGCACAATGAGTTGCTTGGTACTATTTCATACTACACTACTTTTCATAGGACCCAAGTGTCCTTTGTTATTCCGCTTGCATGTATCCTTTCTTAGGGAACCATCTTTTAACCCTTTTCATTATTTCATATAGGTTGGAATCAGATCTTGATAACAAAAACATTGCATTATGTTTCTCTGTCAGGTTATCTCTGTTTACTTTCTCGTATTGCATTTCATTATGTATGTTGCAGGGAGTTAAAAATCTTTTACTTTCTTGTATTGCATTTCATTTTGTATGTTGCATGGATTTGGTGTCTCTAGCTATGGACATTTGTTTGTAAATGGCTTTTCATGTCATACTACACTTCTGTTCATTTTTTTTAATAAGGACTGATGACTTTGATCATAAAAAAATGATGAAACAAAGTTGGCTTTTACATCGATAAGATGTTAGCTATATTCATCTCTTTTCATCTTCCATTTTCTTCCATATCACTCTCCTTCTATCAACACTTTTCTATAAAATCAACTTGGGGCAATAGGGATAAATTCTTCTACTTATTCTATTATGCTCTTTCATCTTTTCGATTTTCAATCACCCTCTTTCATCACCCCATTGACACTCGAGGGGGAATCCTTAATTATATTATTTTTTTCTTCTATCTTGTCAAAAAAATTATTTGTTTTTACTTGTCTACTATCTTTGAAGTGGCATCACTTACACCACCCCAAAGAGGGGAAAATGTAGACACCTAAAATCCACTTACGCAACCTTTAATGCTAAGATTGCACTAATTATCCTCTTTCTCATCATTTCCGCAGTAATTAGAATTTTTCTACTAATTAGATAACATTCCTCTTCATATTTATTAATTAATGGCCTTTCATTAATTAATTAACCATCCTATCATTAAGGATGTCAATTAATGACCTTTCGTTAATTAATATCCGCTTTTACTTTGGTTAATTAATTTTTATTGATTAATTACAATCACAACACTAAATCAATAAATTACCGTTTATTGGATCTAATTCCCCTCTTACATCCCACAAAACATACTTATTTTTTCTCTAATTAGCTTTTATAAGCTTACCTCTACCTATTAATTAATCACCTTTGATTAATTAAAATATCCCTCAACTCCCATGACTTACTAATGACAAATTAAACTCTTCTAAATCAAGATTACCTTTTATAAAGAAACCTTATTCATTCCTAATCTTGTTTTACCTTTATCCCACATTCATCAATTTGATAGCCTTGCCTCTTCAGGAAAGCTATATAAAGAACCCTCCTTCTTACCTTTCTTCTTGCACCATGCTTTGAATAGTGAAAACTATAATTTTTTTGATCTTGAGCCATTCTCCATTGTTGGAAATAACTTCTCCATCTTACATTCTTTCACTCAAATTTGAGTAATATGGGAAGATCCAAAATGGCCTTGTATCCATTCTTGGTAAGATTCCATTTGCAATCCTTGAGATCAAGTAACAATCCATTTTGATTGCTTATGTTCTTCATAGGTTCATAGTTTAAGTTAGCAATCATAGAGAGTAGGAAATAGCTTAGCATGCAATTTCATTTATGCATTGAACAAGCATTTCCTTTAAACTCTTATCTTGATGGTTCATTATTTAATTATTATTTACTTTTGAAGCTATGTACATATTAGTTTTAATTTAGAAATTAGTTGATTATACATGGGCACAGGCAGAGGAAAGTCATCCTTAGGACATGCTTTATTAATATCTATGAAATGCATACAAATTCTTATTTCAACGGGTTTCTGTACATACCCAAAATTATAGGGTACTGTACCGCCAGAATGATGTTACACATGCCCCAATGATGATACAGGTCACCTCACAAGGTGTTCAGGATCCAAAGAAGCTCACGAAGTATATGTTAACATCCCAAATGCTTTATCCATGTTCCTTGTGCTTTGTTTTATTCTTATGCATTTCTTTTCTCAGCCTTTTGACCTTTAGTGATGAAACCGCCACCCTACTTAAGGTGGCTATCCTTCACGCATTTTCTAGTACACTCCTTTGATCATGACTTGCATAATTTTTCAAATTTCACCAGCTTTTCTCAACTGCCTTATCTTGTATTAATGTTTTATGTTCCCTGGAATAGTGTTTCTTCATTGTTTACTGGTAAAAGAGTTCTAATAGGAATTACCTTTGGGTGAATGTGAAATCTATAAATAGCCAACTTGTTTTCAAGAAAATGGCCCCTCAACTTCTCATTTCCATTATTTAGTCTCTCAATTTCTTGTTTAAAGCTCATTTTGTTTTCATGTTTGCATCCATGCTAGTTTTCCTTTGCTGTTGGAAGCCATTCAATCTTCTTACTTCAGTCTTGTTCATTGTTGTTGATACAAATTAGTTTAGAATAGAGTAGTTTCATTTGTAAATTAAATCCATTAGAGTTGCAGGTTGTGTTCTTCATAGAAGATAGATTCTAGAATCTCTCGATACACTTGTGTTGTATTCCCATAATAAATCCCGCTAGGAATTACATATGCCAAGCTCTGTCACTTGCATTGTCCCTCTCCTACTCACATTATATTCAGTCTATATCCAAAACTGCCATTGTTCAAAATACCTTTTTTGTTGATGCTAGCATATACATGCTCTTCTAGACTCACATGAACATGAAGGAATGAGGAGATCATTCTGAGGGGACAAAATCATACACTACTGGATTCACCACTGTTCTACAAATTCCAGGTTTTATCTATCAAAGTTCTAGTTAAAACATATCAAATAGAGTAGTGAAATATTCCATTTCAGTTAAGTTTCATTTTCGATATTGCCAGGGAAGCTATGGGGATTGATAGTTTATGAGAAACTATGATTCATTCCTCACTTCTGAGGCAGGATCGAGAATCTTTCAATTAAGTTAATAAGCTATCTAGTTATTTAGGATAAACTCACAACTGCACAGGCAAGTAGCTACACTAGGCTACCTTGCTTTTTTTAATTTTGTTATTAGATTAGTTGCTCTTTCAATTCTATTCAAAATTCTATCAAAAATACAAAAATAAAGGAATATATATATATATATATATATATATATATATATGTTGTAGATATATCTTACATAATTAGTTTATTTCGTTTCAGTTAGGCTTATATTGATCTTGTATGACAATCACGGGACCTAGGGAGCCCATGGAATACGTTTTTGAGCCAATCATGCCTCAACCAAATATTGTGGCAGCAATATCTGACATAGACCAAAATCTCATAATTCAGGTCTTCCGAACAACCATAGACCTACAAGAAATCAACACACAGTTAAGAGGATTAAACATAGAAGATGGCAAAGCACACACGTTCCGGTCAAATCAACCAAATTATAGACTGCCTTGATAGATATCCATATGACTGTAGAAGGATTTGAAAGAGAGCAAACATTCGGTTGTGATCCACTAGTCCCATAGCCAGACGCAGGAGACCTCCTCATTGATATAGACACTAGATTACGTATTCAAGTTGCTAGAACACCTGTTAGGTTCTCCGATAAAATCATCCAACTTCTAGTTCTAAATGTAGAGGCCAAAAAGGCATATGACTACTGGATACTCGAAATTAGGGGTTGACTCTTCATATGACCATAGGAGGTCCACAACAACCATGAACTTACAGTTGTGATCCACAGGTCCCACAACCCAATGGGCCTACAAATCAATCCAACGTTGATGTTGGTTTGCAAAAATTAGTATTTAGGTCCTCTCCACTCCCACCAGACATCATCACACAACTATCATTATTAAACGTAACAACCAACCAAGCTAAATATTTCTAGACTAGACTAGAGAATCATCCATAAATCACCAAAAGATCCACTACACATTTAGCCATTCCATTTTCATGACCTTGTCGGGAGATATATACAAAGCACCCATAGGTAATCTTCCACGTATTCCACAACCCATATATCGGATCACGACAGAGCTTGCTATTGATTGGATCCTTCGAGAAGCTATCCTCGCCAAACGATCTATCACACCGGTTCAGGTTAGGAGGGCCTTCTTTGCCTTAGATTTGTAGATCCCGCTATTGCGTGTTAAAGACATAAGATTACCTAACTAGCCTATCTACATCCTGCATGTATTCCATCCCCACCAGCTATCTTGGCACAACCTCGAGAGGTCAGGTGCAAGGAAGAGTTACTTGTAGATTCTCATGCTCACATGTCACTTTTCCATTGTACAGTTTCTTTTGCACATACACTATATTGGAGATCTACTCTGAATAATCAATAGGCTATATGAAGCCTAATACAAATAGTTTTTCCATCTCTTCTGTAACTAGGAAGGATACATGAGGATGCATCTTACATTTATTTTGCTTTATTGGCTTTGCTTCTTCATGCACAACAAGGTTATGAACTACCAATGATGGATGTAAGCCTTGTATGTTTGCATAGGAACAAATAAATAAGTCTAAACATTCCCATAGAAGGATGAAAAAGGTTTTATATTCTATTACTAAGAGGGAAGTTCCTAGCTTAACCATTTTAGGTTGATCCTTTGTTCCAATATTCACATATATAGTCTCCTCCATGAGTAGTTTGGATTCCTCTTCCATATGTGTAGGACCGAGGGAATATTGAGATCTTAATCTAAGCACGTCTCAATGAGATTTTCACCCTCAAAGTGGTCACTCTTTTATGTTCTTCGATGTTTCAATTTTATTTTCAGAAGTGCCTCAAAGTGTTTTTCACTGTGGGGCTTGGAATTTTTTGTTTTACAAGGCTTCTTTGATGATATTGTTATCCAAGTTTTCCACTTAGGAAAAATTAATCAAACACGACCTTACACAGGAGGAAATGGAAAGTTTTGTTTAGTCGTGTGAGCTCACATTCGATCCCAAAAATCAAGTTACGGGAGGGCTTGGCAGTGGAGAAGCAAGGTCAAAAATTGAGGTCAATTTTTTAAAGGAGATCAGAGCTCAACAGGAGAAAAATGGAGAAAGAAAGTTTTCACTCAAGGCCCAAATCAGCTAAGAATAAAAGAGTTAGAGGAATCCTCCACGTGTCTCATTAGTGAAAATTCAATGGTGCGATAGAACAAATAGTCCCCAAATGAGTGCGGGATCTCCATGTGTCTAAGGCTCAGAAAATTTGAGCCGACCTTTGAAAAGTATAAGAGTTAGCGGAAGCCTCCACGTGTCTCATCAGTGCAAATTCAAAGGTGCGACAGAACATGTAGTCCCCAAACAAGCACAAGCTCTCCATGTGTCTAAGGCCTAGAAAATTTGAACTGGTCGTTGAAAAGTCTAAGAGTCAGCAAAAGCATCCACATGTCTCAATGGCTCAACTTCAAAGGTGTCACAGAATAAGCAGTCCCCAAAAAAGCATAGTCTCTCCACGTGTCTAGAGCTCGAAAAGGAAGAACCGGCCATTGAAAATTCAAAGTAAAGTAGTAGAGCCAGCAGAAGTCCCCACGTGCCTCATCGGCGTAACTTCAAAAGTAAAATATGGAGGTAGGTTGCAAATGTGTGTAGAATCTCCACGTGTCTAGGGTCAGACATAGTTACTCCGCCCAATAAGAGGGACTAAGCCAAAACACAAGGGAATGAAGCAGTAGGCTCGTAGACGATGCCAAGTGTCCAAATGTCACAACTTCAAGAGTGAAAAGGGGGGTAAAATCTCAAGAGTGTGTGGGTTTCTACGTAGATCCCACACGGATAGACTCCAAAACCAAAGTAGTTTGGAAAATATTTGGTGGAAGGCCAGTTCAAAGAGGAATCATGAAGCCCGCCAAGGCTTTTGAATGCTTAGATCTTTAAGATATTGTGAGAGCCCCCGTGGAACACCAAATTCTGACCTTCAGATGATCTCAACTATGACTAGAATAAATACAGTCCGCCATTTTTGGAGGTTTTTAGGCTTCTCACCTACCAAGGTGGTTGAAGCATGATGGGAATTCTTCTCCCCTTCTCTCTTATTCTTCCTATATATTATAAGAAGGGGAAATTTTCTAAAGGTTGAACATTTCTGCTTTACACCCTCCCTTCTACCCTTGTCTGTAACTGGTTTTGTGGAGTTTCAAGCCTTCCATTCAAGCTGTAAATGCAATCTTACCTGTTGGCCATTGTAATGGACTGTATCAAATATGGAGCAATAGTATAAGTCTTTGGATGATTCCAACCCTCTCTTATGCTCATTGTATCTTCCTGATCTCTCATAGCAATCTTGGTCACCTGCGTATGGTGGTTGTATGCATTTTTTTTGGTTTGTGTTTATTTGCAAAGTAGATGTTCAACATTCCTTTGGTGCATCACCCTTGTTAGTTTAGGTTTTATTTCTTGCATCTCCTTAACCCTATCTCCTTGGTAAGTTAGAATAGGTTTTAGAGTAGATCCTCTACAATATGAATGTGTGCACTTGAATAGAGGAATAGGAACCAACCTTCATTTGGAGAGCTCTCTTGATTCACAAAGTCCCACACTTTGGGAGAAGCTCCATGTTATGCAATCACACTGAGAGTCTCAACCCATCGAGTTGCAGACATTTAGGGGTGCTGTGATTATGCATCAAAAGATACCTTTCACTTGTTTTCTTTTAAATTTTTCTGAACACGAAGTTTAGCCTCCTCCCCAAATTATGTGGATGCATCAATATTAATGGATAATCCCTTATTATGTTATCTAATAGGAATGTCATCACGGAGTCCCATAAACTCATCAATTGCTTCATCATTCTTAAATAAATCAATTAGTAACTATTGCTATTGATCCCAGTTGACAAAGGAAGGATGGATAAGATTTAATTAAGAAATTATAGGGGATATGCTTTGGATAGCCATGTTAGGAAACAATTTTGAAGAGGCAAGGTCATCATATAGAATTGTTATCCTGTAAAATTGACAAGGGTAATTTTGCAGGTAACCATACCAAAATTTTTGTTCTGGGTCGTTCGTCAAGGTCCCTCAGCATTCGGAATGGTGTAAAACCCCATTCGGGAAATCCATTTTTTCGAACTTAGTCATTTTGGTCCTTTTTTGGATAAGTGCATATTTTGTTCGTGTAACACAGAAGTTGTTTGTGCCCTCTTGTATTCCTTTGGCGCACCCTTTGGAATGTTAACACAATGATTGTTGCACCTCCCTGTGATGCACCTTTCTTGCTTGTGCCAAGGCGCATGCACCGACATGTCAACAACAAAAATTTTGTGCCCTTAAATGGTGCGCCAAAGCACTCAAAATCCCATGTTGACAGTCTTAAATTTACGCCAAGGTGTAGATAGTTTCTTGCTGGCAGACGCATAACCATGCACCAAAGGGCACAAATATTTTCATGTTCGACATACTTTTTGGTGTGCCCTTTGAAAAAGTTGGCGGCACATTTATTGCGCCTTTTTCTATATATAAGTGCACATCCGCTCTTGTCATTTTCACGATTGAAAAGCACGTGAAAACTTTATTTCTCTACACCTATCAATGCTCCTGTCATCCTTGTGTCATCATTCATGTGACCCCACTTTGTTTCTCCCAGTCTATATATCTCCGATAAGTGGTTCTTACTTTTCTTGTGAGTTTTGCTTGTTGTTTTGTTGTGGTTTTTCTTGCTATTGAATAAATATATAAACCTAAGTAGCTTCCCCCAAAACCAGTCTTCCCCTCCTTCTAGATCTACTAGCCTGGAGGGCTCTGTCTCAAAAAATGAACCCACATCTCTTTGCTATGTTCCCCTCATTGTCGAATCATGTTGATAAAACCTGAAAAATCACAAACTCACAGAGGAAAGAAAACCTAAAAGTTATCATTTCCACCTACGGTTTTCCTTTGGCGTAAATGCCATTCCTATTACATAAAACATAGTCATGTGAAGAGGGCGCACTATCCCTAATTACAACACGCATCCTTCCTGTGTCATACAAAACTAGAAAATCCTTACTCAGGCGTAGGCACAACCCTGCTTACACCAACAATGTTTGTTATGCAATCTCTTTCTGCACCCTGCTAAAGGCCTCGTGGCACACATAAAGTCAGTGGTACACACATTAATGTTGTTCCCTTGGCACACAAAAATTCAATGCAACATGTGCCATATCTGCGCCATTGGCGCATCTTGCCCCCATGTAACACCAAACTTATTTGCACCCAGTTAAAAAACCTTATATAACGGCACAGGCACACATTTGTCTAAAACAACATTGATGTTATGTGTAAATTTCCTGTGCCCTACACCCTTTGGTGCTAATTTATTCCTTGCAACACTCCGCTTTAGTGTGCCATACTTTTGACCCTGTACCCTGTAATTTTCCTGCACCTTGCGCCCAGTGCCCAGAGGCTTTTAAATTGCTAACTCCTCATTCTGCAAAGCTTTGATGGAAGATCTAACAACTAACATGGCTCTTCTACATTGGACTTCACTCCTTCTTCTTGTAGATCAGTGACTGAACTCAGATTTGCATATGTCTACATCAAGCAAAAGACCAACCAAGTCAAAGGGTAAGGCCAAACTCACAGGGGAAGAGATGAAATACAAATATAAAAGGGTCAGAATGCCCGAGTCCCAGGAGGAATGTGACCTAGACATCAGAGATTCCAAACTTGGCCACATCAACATGGAGGATTTTTCGGCTAGAACCAAGAGGGTCACAAGTAGTCCTTGGATGGAAAAACTGGTGGGCAGTGGTTTGCATTTCACTGGGGGAATCCCCGTTAGTGCAGTAAATAATGAATTTATGATGGTGATGGCCCACTGTTATAACAAAGACACAAGGTGTGTCAAGAATGAAAAGGGTGAGGTCATAATCAACATCACTGCCTGGCACTTCGAGATTATGTTAGGTATTCCCCACCACCGGAATTTTGTGGCTATAAGCTAGGAAGAATGCATCAAGGCATGGGAAGAAAATGAAGACAAATGCATGTAGTTGATGAACGAGGTGTACCTAAAAAATAAAAAGGTAATAACCAGGTGGCCGCAGGTTATTCATCAGAGTGACTTCTCTGAGGAACTGAGCAATACCATCACCTTCCTAAGTAGGCTGTTTGGGCTTTCTGATGCCCATTAATTCCACAAATGGATGCTCAGGTATCTAGAAACAATGAATAAGAATGTGCCTGATCAATGTTTTGACTGGGCAGAGATCATTAGCAGGACCATCTCTGAGTAGCTCCAACAACTCACCACAACAGGGAGGTTCTACATAAACTCCTATGTACTCTATGCTGCAGCCTCAGAGAGAGACTATCCAACACTGAGCCGATGCGGGGTGTGGCCCCAGGTAAAAATATACAAATACTACCCAGAATTGAAGCTAGAGAACAACATCCCACAATTCACCAAGATCAATGATGCCTTCTTCTACAACATCATCTGCCTATTGAGGCCCAATATGACTCACGGTTGGATGACCAAGAGCATAGTAATTGCAACAGAGAAGTGGGGGGCATTGTTTACAAAATTCCCCACTTTCACCTATGTCAGAGTAGCCAAATTTTTGGGGGATCCCACCCAGTTACCAAGGTATGCAGGCCCTAAGTTGATCCTGTTGGAGCTGTCCAAACAACTCATAACATATCATGAGAAGTTCCTGAAAAGGAAGAAGGGTGGAACTCCTTTCCTCCTCATAGTGGGTAGGTACACCTATACTTCTCACACCAAGGCCTGGGAAATGTTCATAGAGCTGGAACTACTTAATCTAAAGCACAATTTCCCGGCAAGGCTAACCTTTGATCCATAGAATTGCCTCCCAAAGGCAAAACTCGATCCAATCCACATCCCACAGATCAAGGATATCTACATCGACTTGTATCACGAGGTCAAACTCAGGAGAAAGGATCACTCTCGCCTGGCCCTGGTATAAATTATTCAATATGGTGTGGCCATTGTTCCAAAAGCTTTCCAAACAATTGATCAAGAAGTTGATCAAGTATATCTAGATACAGATGGGGATAACTGGCCGTTTTCCGAAATTGACATGATAAAGTTACCTTAGACCATTGAGGAGAGGGTTAAGGGCACATTGAAGCACACAGAGCATTGGTGTAGAATGAACGGCCTCATCTACCTTGGAGTAGATTTCACCATGTCCCCTTTGGGAAATGCACCTGCCAGGCCGAAGCATTTGCCAAAGGGAAAAGGTAAAGATAAAGAGGGAGAATCGAGCTCTGCTCAAGAAGAATCTCCTGAGAGTCTTCCTCCTGCCACACAGGAACAGGTTTCAACCCTGGTACCTCTAGAGAAAGAAGCGGTATAGAGTGTTCCAACAGGAAAATCCACTCAGGATGTTGCCACTGCTACAACTATTGTGTTTCCTTCCATCACTTCTCCCTCTACCCCTTCCCCTCCTCATGTGACTCAAGCAACCATTCCTTTGGTTATATCATCTCCCCCATCTTCTACTATTCCCCCTTCCTCTTCCTCCATCTTTTCTTCCCTCACGGAGCTGTCCCCCACCATTTCTTCTCTCATCTCTTAGCTCCCTTCCACTCCCATGACTACCTCCCTTGCAGTGTCTCCTCCTCCCGTGAGCACTTTCTTGGCCTCTCTCTCAATGCTGCCACCAAGTGTCTCGACCCATTTCCCCTCATCCACTATAGTTGCTCCCTCTTCCACCTCTGGTCCCACTCCCTTAAGTCCAACATGGATCTCCTAGCACCTGAGTCAGCATAAGAGGAAAGTCCCCTTTACACATATGGACTTCTCCGTCATCCCATCAAAAGGGGATAATAAGAAAAAACTGATAACCTGCTTCTCTTAGAGTGCATTGGGAGAAAGAGTAATGGAGATCGCGTATCCCAATCCCTCAAAGGATAAAAAGGATCTGTCCCCTATAGATTATATGGTGACATAGGTCACAATGGGAATGTCATCTAAGAGCCTTCAAGGAGAGGCCCTATCTGTGGTGGATGCCCTTTGCAAGAAGCTTCAAAAAGCAAAGGAAGAGAAGAGGCTACTAAAAGAGTAGAATAAGCATCTTCTCCATGCCCTATGGAAAATGGGCAGTGCACCACCTACAACTTCCACTGAAACTCCTGAGGTCCTTAGCCAGGATAATATAAATGAATACGCCAAGATTAGTGAACAAGGCATGGCAGTATCCACCTGGAGAGACCAGATCCTCAAAGACAACGAGGAAGTAATCATCAAGTTCACCGAGCTATATCAGAACATTAATTAGATGAACAAGGAACTCCAGGCGATCGTAGGACCTATCTCTGAAGAGTTAGACCATGCTAGGTTGTAACATGAGAAATTCCCGAAGATGCTTGACTGTTCAGTCAAAGATTTAGTTAAATTTGGCATCTTCGATCACCCCAAAGCACCCAACAAAATCCTTGCTGCTTTGGAATATAGGGTTGATCAGATGGAATTTGTCCTGGAGAAGATAGATAAGGTCAAGGAGGAAGCCCTAGATGCAATGCATAAAATGGAGAAAATTATCCTAAGGATGTCTCCGAGCTTGCTCACTCTATCATTCACCTTTGGGAAGGTAGATGAAACCATCCAAATCTTCAAAGAGATCATCTCGTAAGGGTTAGGGCCGGAAGCTACTTTTGACGCTGAATCCATCAATAATCTTCTAGCCTGGCATGATTTTGTAGGGTACCTGATGGAGGAAGGTAATGAATACATCAAGCCCCCTGAAAAACTCAGAGATGAATCAGAGACTTGTGAGGTCATCGGCAATCATACCAAGGGTCCTGCCCAGGATCAACTTCAGCTGATGGTCAGCAAATTCATGGAGTACCGGGCTCAATTCCACATTGCCTCTCCTGAGAAGAAGCAAGATACTCCCTTCCAGCCGCGAGATGACGATGAATAGCCTTCCTCCTCTTGGATTTCTTTTTGTAAATATCTAAAAGTATGTTGGCACAAATGATGACATCATCCATGTTGCACCATGGGATGTTGTCATCCACCAAGTTGTCCCAAAAGTCAATAGTTGACTTTTAGATATTTTGTAAATTTTTGTAATTAGTTGTTGGTTTCTTTTTGCCTTCTCTCTTCTCCTCCTATAAATACTTGAATACTTTTTGTATTCTATAGGGGGTGGACACTTTTTAGATGAGAAATAGAAGTGAGAAGAAAAGGATTTGTACTTTTTGTAATAGAAGAAACATTAATACAAATATTAAGACTTTGTGCTAAATATATGTGTTATGGGCATCTGATCTTTCTTATGTCAGATCTATGCATTTATTCTGTTGGATCTATCTCTACTTTCTTGTCATTTGTTCATCAGTATTGCTTTGCTCGTTTATGCAAGTAGGTTTGGCTCCATTTATTACCAATCCCAAAACATAAACCCTCTGACCTTTCTACTTTGGAATTCATTTCTTTTCTCCCTTCGAACCTATCCATTCCTCATCTTTCCCTTCATTCCTTTCTTTTCACGATTGGGTGCACCTCTACTTGGATGAGATCCCAAACCCCCAAAGGGAGAATATTGTGAGACTTGCATAGATTCCTGCTGGTAGAATAGCAATAAACTAGTTTCGCTTTGCTGTCTCAAAGAGGGGCTATGCCCTGCACACTGTTGGCTTGTCTATCCATAGATCTGCCCACCCGACAGATTTTCGGACCAACAGTTTTTGGTGACTCTACTGGGGATCAAACAGATCTATTTGGTAAAACTGTAAAAATCACTACCTGTTTGTAAATTTTAACTTTTGTTTAGAATCCAAAATTTTTGCCAAAGTAATCCAAACTGAAAATTTTCTTCAGGGATCTATAGATCTGGGCTAGTTAGAGATCTTTAGTTCACTGAGTTTTTAAAAAAAGCCCGTATTTTTCCGTAGATCTGAGTTTCTGACAGTTTACAAAAAATTCAAAACCCTTGCAAAAAGTCAACTCTAAGATCTGGAAATCAGCTTGCTAAGTTGACCATCATTTTATCCTTGCTAATCTGTGTCATTAAACCACAACCGGTTTTCAAAAGAGGGATAAAATTAAATATTTAGAAAAGGTACATGCTGCTGATTTTTGTCAGAAAAATCAGAAAATCAGCAAGTACAACCAAAAGAGAGTTTTTAAATCTGCTCCAAAATATTGTAGATCTGAGAGATACATTGGTGGGTGAACCATTTACTCGCAGCAGGAGAGCTCATGGAGAAGTCGATCCTACTTTCGATCTACTTCAAAGCCACAACTTAAGTATTACACTAGCATGCTTCTCATCGCTAAAATTAGCTAATCGGTCAGCAAGAAGTGTCTCACCTCCACAGAGGAATCATTTTTCACAGGGAGCATCTTCATCTCTTTGTAGTTCTTTGTTGCTCAGTGGAACCATGCTTCTGACTCACGTTCTTTTTCTAGATTTTCAAATGGTAGTACCATGGGGAAATGCTATGGGCCCTCTTGCTTTGCCACATCTTGTTCACGTGCTCCCTCATGGAAACTGAAAGAATTTCCCCAAATTTTACGGAAGCAGAAACCAAAGCATGGATTCACATATATCTGCATTCATCATGTCATGCAGTATCCTGGATGTGACCCATGAAGATGTTTCAGTTCACCTCTTTCTGGAGACATTGCAAGGACCTGCAACAGAATGGTTTCAACATTTGTCGGCCGGATCTATCACTAGTTGAGCCACATTACAAACTGCATTTGAAGAAAGGTATAATCCTTTAGAGGATGCATTCGTGTTGCTGTCAAAGATTACTCACCTAAAGAAGGAAGGCAATGAAACCATGAGTGATTTCATCACTTGTTTCAACTCACTCATTAACCGTGTGCTGCCTGCCATGCTACAAACACCAGAAAATCAGAAGTGTTTCTTTGTGAACGCCATGATCTCAAAAGTAAGTTTCTTACTCTTGCAAGAACAAGTCACTACTCTGGTTCTCGCCCAAGCTGCTGCCATTCGGATTGAAGATAAATTGCTAATATCTGGTAAATTAAAATGAGAACCATCCAAGTCTAAAGCTTCAACTCCTTCTCCCACCACTTCATCTAATCCAGCATTCCAAAAGATGGTGAATGACTTGCTCATGTTAAAGAAGCAGCTAGCTCAGGCTTCCCCGAGCTCTTCGTACCAAGATATCCCATGAAGAAATTTCACTTCCAATAATGTCCCACAAAGGCCATATTTACCTACAACTACTCCACGGTTGGCACTTGAAGCCCCTCTGGTCAATGCTCTGGCTGAAATTGAAGAAGATGAGCAAAGTTATGAAGAACCTTCATCTCAAGGTGAAGATGACCAAGATTTCGGTGAAACGACTGGTGAATCTACTATCGGGTACATGGAATTTGACAAGGAGGAATCTGATGGAGAAGAGGGTACCCAAGGATATGCAAACGGGCAGTCATATGCTGTTTTCACCCACTCACAAGGAAAAGAAGCAGAAGTTTCTGCCAGGATACAAAAAGAGAAGGTTATGTCAAACACGCCTCCAACCATCGCTAAAAGAGGTAATCCTCTTCCTGCTCAACCTCCTATTAAGCCTTTTATGAAGAAATCTTTTCCTCCCATCTCTCCTCTGAATCAACCTCCTCTTATTCCCACAAAGACTGGTAATCCTACCCTACCATCGTGAAATGAGGGACTTATTCCTTCATCAACGCAACCCTTAGCTGCATTCGACATAATCGATCATGCTAAAAAGACCAAGATTCAAATGTCTGAAGCCAAATATCTTTAGTCTAACCCTGAGCAGCTTGTAAGGTTGACCGAATATATTCAAAGCCAAGCTATCATAACTTCTCAGGCCTCCCCAAAAGGAATTATTTCTACTCCTCCTACATCTCACATAAATGTTTCCTCGACTTCCACGTCAGGCAAAATAGAACCTTTCTATCTCTCCCTCCTAATCAATGGCCACAAGCTAAGCAACTGCATAATTGATTCTAGGGCTTCTGATAATGTCATGCCGGCAAAATTTACCCATGCTTTGGGCCTCACCCTTACCAAGTCTTTTGGAAAATTTTACTCCTTAGAAACCAAAAAGGTTCTGTTGATTGGTCAAATCAAAGACGCATAGTTTGCATTTGCAGCGTTCCCAGAGAAAAGAGTAAAGATGACCATCCTCATTGCTGATATTCTGGTAGCATATGGAATTCTACTAGGAAGGAGATTTTACAGTGAGGTTGGTGGAGATATTCATATGGACCGGTCTAAGGCTAGAATCCCCGTCAAGGGTTTAATGCAAACATTAGAGCCTAAATCACAAAAGAAGTACCTGGTCACCAACTTCTGATGACCCCAAATCCCAAATTCTCTTTGAATCATCAGGGATTGGGAAATTATTTCTTATCTACTGAGTCTGACAAAATGGACGTTCTCGTTCTAGGAAGAGGACCTTAACAAGGTCTGGATGTTGTAGTTTGATAGTAGTTGTGCAACTAGTGGATGTGGCACTGGAGCCATGCTAATATCTCCTGAGGAGGAGATCTTTTCCTCTCTCTTCCAAGTTGTAGTTTCTTCAACATGAATAATACTGTTGATTATGAATCTTTACTACTTGGCATGCAAGCCGCAAAATAAAGGGGAATCAAGAACCTGAAAGTACAAGGTGACGCTGAGCTGGTTGTAAATCAAGTAAAAAGGATATACCAAGTAAAAAATGAAAGGCTCAGGCATTACCACAACGCGGTATGGGATAGCATTGAGGAATTTGATGTTTTTTCAATAAAATCCATTCCAAGAGCTCAAAATGACATGGTCGATTCATTAGCCATCTCATCATCCCTCATGCTCCCCCACCCAGGGTTGAAAACAAACACATATACCATTGAGGTAGTTTTTCACGCCCAAGCGTGCTAGACAACTCTCAGCACTGGTAGGTATTCAATGACGACAATCAACTTATTACCTATTCCTGGAAAAGGCAGAAATTTTTAGTGAGCTTCATTTTGAAGGATCCACTTCTACATGCCGTGAGTCTGTTACTGATCAAGACAATGAATCAAAAGGAAGTGATGCCATATGTCAGCTCAAAGGAAATAAAATTCCAAAAGGTTTGGTCTCTCTAGAACGTTTGTTCGACAGACATGATCATTTTGTCAGGAAGAAAAGGCAAGATAATCCTAACTCCTCTCCAGAGACTGAGCCGGTCAATCTAGGTTCTGCGGAGTGTCCGTAGTTTGTGAACATTAGAAAATGTTGCACACCCGAAGGAAAAGCAGAAGTTTGTCAAATTGCTGAAGAAATATATGGATGTATTGGCATGGTCCTATGCTAATATAAAGTCTTTCAAGCTAAAGTACGCCCAACATAACATCCCGTTGAAGGAATATGTCAAACCCTTTCACCAGAAACAAAGGCACTATAATCCCAAGATCTCAAGTACCATCCAGGCTGAAATACATAAGATGTTGGATGCAAGAATCATCTTTCCTATCCATCATAGTACCTGGGTCGCGAATATCGTGCCAGTACGAAAGAAGAATGGTGAAATACGCATCTGCGTAGATTTTTGCAACTTGAATCAGGTGTCCTTGAAGAACAACTACCCGCTTCCCATAATGGATCAGATTCTACAGGCAATGACTAGATCAGAAATGCTGTCCATGCTTGATGGTTTTTCAAGCTATAACCAGATTGAAGTCTCACCTAAAGACCAATTCAAAACAGCATTCACTACCCCCTGGGGTACATTCTCCTACAACAGGATGTCCTTTGGCTTGACCAATGCACTGGTGCCACCTTCCAGCGGGCAATGGAATTCGCGTTCAAAGGTATGATGGGAAAGGTCATCACTAGTTTATTTGGACGACTTAACTATGTTCTCTAAACAGTGAAATGATCATTGTGATCATTTAGAGCAAGTATTGAATAGATGCCTGAGAACACGGAATCTCCCTAAATCCAAAAAAGTCTATTTTCGGGGTCACTGAAGGAAAGTTGTTGGGACACGTTGTTAGCAAGGAAGGGACATGAAGATAGATGCCGAAAGGGTTAGGGTTATTCAGAGCCTTACTTTACCCACAAGCAAGACCGGCGTTCACTCTTTCTTCGGGAAAGTGAATTTCCTCAAGCGCTTTGTTCCCAACTTTTCTGAAAAGACTCCCCACATATCGAACATGATGAAAGGGTCGCAAACTTTCCGGTGGAACAAAGAAGGGAAAGATGTCGTTTGAAGGATATAAAAGCATCCGTTACTCATGCACCAGTCCTGGTATGTCCCGATTTCTCCAAGGATTTTATCATGTATAGCTATGCATCTGAGCATACTGTATCGGCCATTTTAATGCAAAAGAATTATGAGGATGTTGAATCCTTGATCACGTTCATGAGCTTTCCCCTCAAGCCTCACAAATTGAAGATGTCATCAGTTGGAAAAACATGCCTTCACCATTGTCAAAGTAGTCAAGAACTTCAGATATTATATTCTAAACTCTCATACAGTAGTGTTGGTTCTTAACACGACAGTCAAGTCAATATTAACTCAATAGGAGTTAGGGAGCTTGTGAGGGAATTGAATCGCAAAGGTCCATGAGTAGGATTTAGATATAAAACCAACCAAGTTGGTAAGAGCTAAGGGCCTATGTCAGCTTATGGCTGAAAATCAAAGATTCAGAAAGACCCTCGAAGAAAAGGATGATTGCATGTCGATGTGAACGCAAGGCCAGCTAGAGAAAGATGATTCTCTACCCATGGTTCTATTTGTTGCAACTAGCGATGAGTGGTATTCTGATATCGCTTTCTTTCTGACTTACGGTGAGTTCCCAGCTCATCTAACTTCAAAGGAGAAGCATACTATAAATCTTAGAGCAGCCAGATATGTCATCTAGGATGACGGTTTATACAAATGCGTAGAATAAATGGCATCTTCTTGCGATGTGTTGACAAGCCACAATCAGATAAAACTACTTGAGAGTTTTCATGATTCATCCTATGGTGGTCATTTATCCTCTTTCATGATAGCACACAAGATCATCCGGACCAGGTACTATTGGCCAATGTTGTTTTACGATACAGCCACCTGGGTAGCAAAATGTGAGCTTTGCCAACAATTTGTTGGCAAACCAAAATTGGCTGCCTTTCCCCTCAGGGCCAATCGTTATTGATGAACCATTCAGGTAGTGGGGAATTGACTTTATCGGAGCACTCCATCCCACAATTGAGTGTTGGACATAGTTATGTCCTAACAGCAACAGATTACTTCACCAAATGGGTGGAGGCCATACCTGTTAAGAATGCCACTTCTAAAGTTGTTTGCAACTTCATCAAGCAAAATATCATCATGAGATTTGGTGTTCCACACAAAATTGTTGTTGATAATGCTTCCAACTTCTTCTCACGGGAAGTGATTGGTTTTTGCTATGGATACAAAATAACCTTAGCCCACGCCTCGGATTATTACCCCCAGGGAAATGGTCAGGCAGAATCCAGTAATAAAAACTTAGTGACCATCATATGGAAGCTAGTTGATGAGAATCAGCAGACACGACACAAGTCTTTGTATGATTCGTTGTGGGCAGACCGCATAACTCCCAAGAGGTCTCTTGGTATGTTTCCTTTTCAAGTATTATATGGAATCGACATTGAGCTCCCCATTTCTACTGAACTTCCTACTCTGCGCTTGGCACGAGTGATTGAAGATGAGACTTTCCAAAATTCTCTTGAAAAGAGGATCATGTATCTAGTGGAGCTCGAAGAAAAAAGGGTAAGAGTGGTCGACAGGATCACCGAACATCAGAATAAAGTCAAGAGAGTGTTTGATAAAAAGGCCAAACAGAGGGATTTCAAGGTGGGAGATCTCATCCTTCTATGGGACAAGCGAAGAGAGCCAAAAGGCATGCATGGAAAGTTTGATTCTCTATGGAGGGGACCTTTCAAGATCAAGTGGCTCAATGGAGAGTATAGCTTCTATCTCTCATATCTGGATGGAACCAAGCTCCTGCTTCCCTATAGCAGGTAACATCTCAAAATATTCAGGAAGTAGAGCTTTCTCTCTTCTTTGTACAGTTTACTTTGGTTGTGTGTTTATTTTTGTCGTGTGTTTTCTTTACGTTTGTTGTGTGTTCCCTGTCTTCCCTTTTTCGTCACCCTTGTTTTTGACTCTCTAGCCCAATGGATAGGCACATGTTGATCTGGGGTTCTCTACCCTTAAGCTTCACTCAAGGATAGTCCACAGAAAGAGTCAGCTGTTATCCTATAAAATTGACAAGGGAAATTTTAAGGTAACCATACCAAATTTTGTTCTGGGTCCTCGTCAAGGTCCCTCAGTGTTTGGAATGGTGTAAAATCCCTTTCGGGAAAATCTAGCTTTTCGAACTTAGTTATTTTGGTGCTTTTTTGGCTGGGTGTGCATTTTGTTCATGCAACACACCTTATTTGTGCCCCCTTCTATTCCTTTGGTGCACCTTCTGGAGTGTTAACACAATAATTGTTGTACCTCCCCGTGATGCACCTTTCTTGCATGCGCCAAGGTGCATGTGCCGACATGTCAACAACAAAAATGTTGTGCCCTTAAAAGGTGCACCGAAGTGCTCAAAATCCCATGTTGACAGTCCTAAATTTTCACCAAGGCACAGATAGTTTCTTGCTGGCAGATGCATAACCGCGCCGAAGGGCACAAATATTTTCATGTCGACATACTTTTTGGTGTGCCCTTTGAAAAAGTAGGTGGCACATTTAGTACACCTTTTGCTATATATAGGTGCATCCGCCCTGTCATTTTCATGATTGAAAAACATGTGAAAACTTTATTTCTCTCTACCTGTCAGTGCTCCTGTCATCCTTGTGTCACGTTCGTCGACCCCACTTTGTTTCTCTTAGTCTATATATGTCCAGTAAGTGGCTCTTGCTTTTCTTGTGAGTTTTGCTTTTTGCTCTGCTGTGGTTTTTCTTGCTATTGAATAAATAAATAAACCTAAGTGGCTTTCCCTAAAACTAATCTTCCCCTCCTTCCAGATCTGCTGGCCTGGAGGGATTTGTCTCACAAAATGAACCCAGATCTCTTTGCTATGTTCCCCTCACTGTCGAATCATGTCGATAAAACCTGAAAAATCACAAACTCACAGAGGAAAGAAAACCTAAAAGTTATCATTTCCACCCGTTGTTTTCCTTTGGCACAATCACCATCCTTGTTACAAAAAACACAGTCGTGCCAAGAGGGCACACTATCCCTAAGTGTAGCATGCATCCTTCCTGCGCCATACAAAACTAAAAATCCTTAACCGATGCAGGTGCAATCCTGATTACACCAACAAAGTTTGTTATGCAATCCCTTTCTACGCCGCGTAAAATGCCCCTTGGCACATACAAATTCAGTGGTACACACATTAATGTTACGCCCTTGGCGTACTAAAATTCCATGCAACATGTCCCATATCTGTGCCATTGGCACATCCTGCCCCCATGCAACACCAAACTTATTTGAACCTAGTTAAAAAACCTTATATAACAGTGCAGGCACAAATTTTTCTATAACAACATTGATGTTATGTGCAAATTTCCTGTGCCCTGCACCCTTTGGCACTGATTTCTTCCTTGCAATACTCTGCTTCAGTACACCATACTTTTGACCCTGCAGCCTACAATTTTCCTGCGCCTTGCGTCTAGAAGCTTTTAAATTGATAAATCCTCATTCTGTAAAGCTTTGATGGAAGATCTGATAGCTAACATGTCTCTTCTGTGTTGGACTTCACTCCTTCTTGCAGATCAGCAACTGAACTTAGATTTGCATATGTCTACATCAATAAAAAGGCCAACCAAGTCAGAGGGTAAGGCCAAACTCATAGAGGAAGAGATGAAATACAAATATAAAATGGTCAGGATGCCTGAGTCCCAGGAAGAATGTGACCTAGACATCAGAGATTCCAAACTTGGCCACATCGACATGGAGGATTTTTGGGCCAAAACCAAGAGGGTCACAGGTAGTCCTTGGATGGAAAAACTGGTGGGCAATGGTCTTCATTTTGTTGGGGGAATCCCCGTTAGTGCAGCAAATAATGAATTTATGATGGTGGTGGCCCACTATTATAACAAAGACATAAGGTGTGTCAAAAATGAAAAGGGCGAGGTCATAATCAACCTCACTTCCTGACACTTCGAGATCATGCTAGGTATTCCCCACCACTGGCATTTTGTGGCTATAAGCCAGGAAGACTGCATCAAGGCATGGGAAGAAAATGAAGACAAATGCATGCAGTTGATGAATGAGGTGTACCTAAAAAATAAAAAGGTAATAACCAGATGGCCGCAGGTTATTCACCGCAGTAACTTCTCTGAGGAATTGAGTGATACCATCACCTTCCTAAGGAGGTTGTTTGGGCTTCCTGATGCCAATTACTTCCACAAATGGATGCTCGGGTATCTGGAAACAATGAATAAGAACGTGCCTGATCAGCATTTTGAGTGGGCAGAGATCATTAGCAGCACCATCTCTTAGCAGCTCCAACAACTCACCACAACAGGGAGGTTCTACATGAACTCCTATGTAGTCTACACTGCAACCTCAGAGAGAGACTATCCAGCGCTGAGCCGATGTGGGGTGTAGGCCCACGTAAAAATATATGAATACTACCAAAAATTGAAGATGGAGATTAACATCCCATAGTTCACCAAGATCAATGATGCCTTCTTCTATGGCATCATCTGCCTCCTGAGGCCCAATATGACTCACAGTTGGATGACCAAGAGCATAGTCACTGCAACCGAGAAGTGGGGGGCGTTATTTACGCAATTCCCCACTTTCACCTTTCTCAGAGTAGCTAACTTCTTGGGAGAGCCCACCAAGTTACCGAGGTATGCAGTTCCTAAGTTGATCTTGTTGGAGTTGTCTAGACAGCTCATAACATATCATGAGAAGTGCCTGAAAAGGAAGAAGGGTGGAACTCTTTTCCCTCTCACAGTGGGCAGGTACACCTGCACTTCTCACACCAAGGCCAAGGAAATGTTCGCAGAGATAGAAATGCTTAATGTAAAGCACAATTTCCCAGCAAGGCCAACCTTTGATCCATAGAATTACCTCCCAAAGGAAAAACTCGATCCGATCCACTTTCCACAAATCGAGGACATCTACATCAACCTGTATCATGAGATCAAACTCAGAAGAAAGGATCACTCCCACCTGGCTCTGGTAGAAATTATTCAATATGGCGTGGCCATTGTTCCAAAATCTTTCCAAACAACCAATCAAGAAGTTGATCACGTATATCTAGATACGGATGGGGATAACTAGCTGTTTGCTGAGATTGACAGGATAAAGGTGCCTCAGAGCATTGAGGATAGGGTTAAGGCCACATTATAGCACAGAGAGCATTGGTGTAGAATGAACAACCTCATCTACCTTGGAGTAGATTTCACCACGTCCCCTTTCGGTAATGCACCTGCCAGGCCAAAGTATTTTCCGAAGGGCAAAGGTAAAGATAAAGAGTGAGAATTGAGCTCCGCTTGAGAAGAAGCTTCTAAGAGCCCTCCTCCCACCGCACATGAACAGGTTGCAACCCTGGTACCTCCGGAGAAAGAAGCGGTAGAGAGTGTTCCAATAGGCACATCCACTCAAGATGTTGCCACTAGCTACAACTGTTGAGTTTCCTTCCATCCCTTCTCCCTCTCCTCCTTCCCCTCCTCATGTGATTCAAGCAACCATTCCTTTGGTTGTATCCTCTCCCCAATCTTCTATTGTTCCCCCTCCCTCTTCCTCCATCTTCTCTTCCCTCACAAAGCTATCCCCCACCATTTCTTCTCTCATCTCTGAGCTCCGTTCCAATCCCACAACTACCTCCCCTGCAGTGTCTCCTCCTCCCGTGAGCACTTTCTTGGCCTCTCTCTCGATGTCGCCACCAAGTGTCTAGACCCATTTTCCCTCATCCACTACATCTGCTACCTCTTCCACCTCTGGTCCCACCCCCTTAAGTCCAACGTGGATGTCTCAACACCTTAGTCAACATAAGAGGAAAGTCCCCATTGTACCTATGGACTTCTCCATCATCCCAGAAAAAGGGGCTAAGAAGCAAAAACCGATAACCCATTTCTCTTAGAGTGCATCGGGAGAAAGAGTAATGGAGATTTTGTATCCCGATCCATCAAAGGATAAAAAGGATCTGTCCCCTACAAATTATATGGTGACGTAAGTCACAATGGGAACTTCATCCAAGAACCTTGAAGGAGAGGCCCTATCTATAGTGGATGCCCTTTGCAAGAAGCTTCAAGAAGAAAAGGAAGAGAAGAGGCTACTAAAAGAGCAAAATAAGCATCTTCTCCACGCCCTGCAGAAAATGGGCAGTGCACCTCCTACAACTGCCACTGAAATTCCTGAGGCCCTTAGTCAAGATAAGATAAACGAATACGCCAAGATTGGTGAACAAGGCATGGTAGTATCTACCTAGAGAGACCAGATCCTCAAAGATAGCAATGAAGTAATCATCAAGCTCACCGAGTTATATTAGATCATTAATCAGACGAACAAGGAACTCCAGGCGATCACAGGACCTATCTCCGAAGAGTTATACCATGCTAGGTTCCAACATGAGACATTTTAGAAGATTCTCGACTGTTCAGTCGAAGATTTAGTTAAATTCAGTGTCTTCGATCACCCCAGAGCACCCAACAAAATCCTTGCTACTTTGGAGTACTGGGTCGATCAGATGGAATTTGTCCTGGAGAAGATAGATAAGGTCAAGCAGGAAACCCTAGATGTAATGCATCAAATGAAACAAATTATCCTAAGGATGTCTCTGAGATTGCTCACTCCGTCATTCACCTTGAGGAAGGCAGATGAAACCATCTGGATCTTCAAAGAGATCGTCTCGCAAGGGTTAGGGCCGTAAGCTACTTTTGACGTTGAATCCATCAATAATCTTCTGTCCTGCCATGATTTTGTAGGGTACATGATGAAGGTAGGTAATAAGTACTTCAAGCTCCCCGAAAAACTCAGAGATGAATGGGAGACTTGTGAAGTCATCGGCAATCACACCAAGGGTCCTGCCTAGGATCAACTCCAGCAAATGATCAGCAAATTCATGGAGTACTGGGCTCAATTCCACATTGCCTCTCCTAAGCAGAAACATGATACTCCCTTCCAGCTGCGAGATGACAACGAATAGCCTTCCTCCTCTTGGCTTTCTTTTTGTAAATATCTAAAAGTATGTTGGCACAAATGATGACATCATCCATGTTGCACCATGGGATGTTGTCATCCACCAAGTTGTCCCAAAAGTCAATAGTTGACTTTTAGATATTTTGTAAATTTTTGTAATTAGTTTTTGGTTTATTTTTGGCTTCTCTCTTCTCCCCCTTCTATAAATACTTGAATACTTGTTGTATTCAAGTGGTGGACACTTTTTTAGATAAAAAATAGAAGTGAGAAGAAAAGGATTTGTACCTTTTGTAATAGAAGAAACATTAATACAAATATTAAGACTTTGCACTAAATATGTGTGTTATGGGCATCTAATCTTTCTTATGTCAAATCTGTGTGTTTATTCTATTGGATCTATCTCTACTTTCTTGTCATTTGTTCATCAGTATTGCTTTGTTCGTTTATGTAAGTAGGTTTGGCTCCATTTATTACCAATCCCAAAACATAAACCCGCTGACCTTTCTACTTTGGAATTCATTTCTTTTCTCCCTTCAGACCCATTCTTTGTTCATCTTTCCTTCCATTCCTTTCTTTTCATGGTTGGGTGCACCTCTACTTGGATGAGATCCCAAACCCCCGAAGGTAGAATATTGTTAGACTTGCATAGATTCCTGCTGATAGAATAGCAATAAACCAGTTTCACTTTATTGTCTCAAAGAGGGGCTATGCCCTGCACACTGCTGGCTCATCTATCCAAAGATCTGCTCTCGCGACATATTTTCAGACCAACAAGACTACATTGGGAATCTGTTTCATTTTCATAATTAAAAGAACTATCTTGTCATTTAGAAGAGGTGGCTTCAACTTCTGGAGGATGGGACCCATATAGTCAAATACTAAGACCATATTTATCTACTTTGCAATGCGGTGTTTAAAGAGGTTCCTGCACACCTTACTCTCATATTCCACATCCATATATTTGATGTCCCGTGGCATATGCCATTTTATTTGTGATGAAATACTTGAGTGCTTGGTAGCACAATTCGATCTCGTAATTAGGATATCAAGATATAGAAGTATTGAGTAGTTTCTCGTCTACCAAAAGGCCACCAGGAGAAAAAGTATTAATGTTTACAGTATTCTCAGGACCATTGATATTTGTAGCATGGCCTACCACACATTTTGGGCTATAGGGAGAGTTTGGAAATTAAGAGGGTCGATTGGAGGTTATACTCTCCCCAGCCATTTGCAAGGACCTTTGTCTCCCATGAAGTAAAGGGAGATATTGATGTAGAAGTACCATCTTTATGAGAGCACAAGGTATATGGATAAATGCATGAATCAAGAGCCCTTTACTGAAACTCAATAAAAACTTAGATGGAAGGACATTCATAGGTAGTAGGGAAATAACCCAAAAATGCTTTGTAATGGGAAAAGGCTTAGGGATCCCCCAAAATGGTAACAATATGTCCTTCACGGCACAATTTAATACATTGATGGAATGTGGAAGGCATGGTCTGCATGGCATGTATCCATGAGCGAATGAGGAGCATATTGTATGGAAGGTTCAAGTTTAAAACATGGAATTGGGTATCATGAAAAGTAGGCCCCACTTCCATAGGTAAAGTGATCATACCAGCTGACTATCGCTCTGTGATATCATAAGCCTTGGTCATGATGGTTTTATGCTCTAGTTCATTGTCAATGTGTCCCAGTTGTCTAATAAGCTTTAAAGTACAAATATTTAGGCCCAATTCATCATCCACAAGCACCTTTTAAATCTTTTTACAAGTGGAAATTACTTTTATATACAAGGGTAGGTTGTGTTTATGATCATCTCTAGGAATCACATGCTAACTCAAGTTAATATTTTTTGGAGGGAGAAATTTGCACAACCAAGGCTTGAAGGTGTGTAGGATCAATATCAGTTGAAACTCCCAACCCCTAAAGTGTTTTGCAAAGGATGTCCTTATAAACATTGGATATTTTAATAAGATCTAAGATTGAAATATTAGCAGTGGTCTTCTCAAGTTATTCTAAAATATCACAGTGACTATCCTAAAGGGTAGGTGGATAATAAGGCGAGCATGCCACGTTACCATGGCACTCTCATGCCTTGATCTTAATAATGTTTACATGCTCAAAATATGGATCAACACAGCCAATAAGGGAATCAAAGGGATTAGTGGAGTCAGTAATATGATTGGCACTCTTAGTTTGAGAAGATTGGCCCTGATCTATATTTTTATCCACCTATTTATGTTTGGGAAATGGCTCTTTGTATATTACCAATCTTTTATTTAAATTTTTATTGGGTGTAGGTGAGTCCATTTCAACCTCTTCATTATCTATAAGTCTTGAATGAATTGCTTCAACTTCAAACATTTTTTAGTGATATGGACCTTATCACGATGATAGTCACAATATTCATGGTCTTTTTACCATGACAATTTAGGTGCATCATCTTCATATGACGTAGTGTTAAGAAACTTGATAATGTTCACGACGTCTGATTTTTTCATTATAGATGATAAAGAATCCATGAGAGGAGTGAAAACATGATGTTTGAATTTAGGTGCAACAGGTCCTTGGGTAATTTTCAATGGAGAACTATTATGGATTGCTTGCATGTATTTTTTAATCAGTTATACCATCTCCTATAACATTTTTTTTCTTATTTTAAAATAATTTAGGCTTATATGTAGGTTTAGTTTCATGATTTTCTATGGAAAAGGGCTTCAACGTCCCTTTAGCTAATAAATCCTTTTCAATATGGATTCTTTTTCAATGAACTCCTTGAAAGTATTACCACAATGCATTTGCAAGTGAAAAGTAATTTTGGGATGTAAATTCAGCACAAAAATCATAAAAAGCTATTTCAATAGTATTGAGTAAGGGAAGCAACTAGCAAACCCTCAACATCTTTGTAAAAAATCAACAAAGTTTTCATTGTTTCGTTGTTTAGCGTTACATAAGTCTAATATGGTAATGCCACTTTCCATATTGAATGAAAATTGGCAAACAAATTTTTCTACCAATTCATCCCATGTAAAGATTGACCCTTTTGGTATATGGAGGAACCATTCAAGTTCTTGGCCTCCAAGACTTTGTGGGAATAGGTATATAAGGTAATTATCGCTATAGAAAACTCCCTAACAAGCCATGAATAAGTCATTAATATGATTGCGTGGATCACCTTTACCCTTCTATTTTTCAAACTTAGGGAATTAAAAGTGAGGAGGAAATGGTGTTCTTAACATTAGTCTATCAAAAGGATACAAAAAAATTATTCAAATTGATACTTTTTGCTATGTCCTACATTGTTTTCTTGAACATTGGTGAGGGAATTCTTCATATACTACCATTCTTACTCAAATATTTTTCACATGTAAGTGAAGCAGGCATATATAAAAAATTAGATTTGGATGTTTCACCACCTCAGTTATCACTATATAGCTCATGATAAAAATCCTTAGGATTTTATTGACATGGAGTATTAACAATTAGTCCTTAGTATTTAAAGACATGGGAAGCCAAACTCACCAGTTCATGAATAAGAGCTTGCAATTGTTGTTGAATCGTGACTTATCATTTCAGGTTTCCTCGTGAGTTTCACATGGAGGCATTTTTTCACGATCTTTGTATTATTAGTTTTCTACATTTCCATTATAGTTAATGTGAACAATAGATATTTGATAACTACCAATGTTTTTAGAAGGAACGTCTTATTCATTCCTCACGCTAGTTGTAGAAGCATGTCCTGCATTTAATATTTCATCTATAGAACGAAGGGTTCATTCCTCCTTTTTTTCCACATGAACCATGTTTGTGAGGAGAGTATGGTCAAATTTAGGTGGCAATTTATCCCCTCATTCTATGACATGTACCAAGACTTTGTTTCTGTTTTGGAATATAAAGTTATCGATGTGGGCGGGGTCAAATTCAAAATTATCTCGAGGAGATTTCCCATCGTCACCACTATGATCAACCATGTTTTCTTGTTCAAATAAGGGGTTTATTTTATCATTGACAAAAGGATTTTACCATAATTTTCTGTGCCCCATTCTCGTAATTGGAGGAATACTAGGGAATTTGTTAGCTAGGGTTTTGAAAAATATATACAAAGACTACAAGAACCCTAGGAAAAATAAAGCAACGTGAGGGTTTCACATGTCTCAATGACTGCTAAATAAACAAGGAAAAGAATCCTAAAGAATAAAGATTAAGTGAATCAAGGAATCAATGAATCAAAGAATCAAATAATATCCTAAGGTTGTGAAATTATATGATGAGAAGAACCAAGGAAAAGTCAAATAGTTCCGAATAAGGATCCAATAAAAAAATAATATACTCCCTATGTCTAATATATGGTTTTGTTTAATAATGAAAACAAAGTTTCAATACTTAAATCAAGTTTGAGATGAACAAGAATTAATTATTAAAATGGTGTTGAAGTGATTTCGATTCAAGGTATACCCAAATGATTTAAAAATAAACAAATTCCAAGTTGTTAAAAATGGAAGTTACCATTGTAAGCAGCGAAATAATACAACTTGGATACTTTATATCAAGGTTTTAGGAAAAGTGATATGTCTGTATCAAAATGGTATTGACATGATGTGAACAATGTAACAACGACACTTTTCGAAAACCTAAGGCAATGCTTGGTAAAAGAAAAGGTATAAGTATAACAAGGAATTGATATTATGTCAGCAATGTAACAATACAATCAAGAAAATTATATTAATTTTTATAAAAACAAGATGTAAGTATCAAAAATATATGGATATGATGCAAGCAATGTAAAAAATCAAGGGGAAATCAATAATAAGACGACCTAACTATAATGAGATGGTCTTGACGTGGGTATCAAGAAAAAGGCTTACCAAAACTTACAAACGTACCAACACACTTTCAACACTTAACATCCCTGCTGCACCATGGTCATGTAAGTGAATACAAAAGTGGTGGACAGGATTATTTTTGGCAGTTCCACATATGTTGTTCTTTTTTGGCAAAAAATGGAAACAATAGAATAAAGGAGATAGCTCAAACGGGGATGAAAAATAAGTGGTGTAACTTTAGCAGAGTTCTGCCTTGTCTTTTGAAAAGGTAGAAACTAAGACAAACTGACGCCTTGTAAGTTTCATGATGAATTTCATGTGGTACCAACTTTAATGGACTCTCCCCTTTTTAAAATAACAATGTTTTGACTATGAAAAAGATGTTTCTTTGTGAAAGTTTTTTAGAACACGATGGATAAAGTTAAGTTGGCCCTAATGCCAAATGGTTACCTATGGATTTTGTTCACAAACTTGCTAATTCTTACCTAAAAGAGGTACATTTTTCTAGAATAAATCCTACACAAAGGACTGTTACCCCATAATCAAATTAATGATAGAAGTCTCATATGAGTAACTTGAAGCCTTTCCTCATGGTTTTTTGTTCTAGTCAAGTAGGTAGTGGGGCACTTCCCGTTTCGTCCACAAGTTCGCTCAAAGTGTGGACTACTTTGGGGTTCCTATGGTAATCCACATAATGCATTTTATATCTTATGCCAAGATACTTCCCACAGGTCAAAGAGGATGGGTTTTAACCCTTATATGAACCTGTAAATATAGTGTTTTGAATAAATGGTGTGTTTTTTAATCTTGAATTAAGAATGTGTTTTAGTACACCATTGACAACTTGTAAAAAACAATATTTAGTATTTTTTTAGATCTTGATTCTTTGACAAGTGAATTAGGTCCTTCACTCAAAAGTTAGTAGGTTTCCAAGAAATCCATAATATTTGAAATAGGGTCAAAGGTTTCTTATGATTCTTAAGATCGTAAAAAAGACATAAGAGAAGAGCATACATAACAATCAACCCAACTAGATAGAAATGGAAAATTTTAAAATCAAATGACCAAAAAAATGCTTTCTAAACAATTCATTCCCCTAAGAAAAATGAATGATGAAGTTTCCAAGTTAATCCAAATGTTAGAAAAAGAAGAATAAAGTTACTTTTGATTCTCAAGACCACTAAAAGGTGCAAGAGAAGAACATACACAAATTTTATCTTAACTCAAACAAAACATGGAAACATAACATTCATCAAAACATGAAAATATGTTAGAAAAAATGATTTTTAAACTTTAAAATTGTAAAACAGAGTTAGAAAACATGCAAAACAAAAAAATAACACTAAAAATCATATTCTAAAAAACTTTGAAATCTGAGCCAAGATTTGACATAGAACGCTAGCGCAATAATTTTAATGGTAACGTAAGCCTATGAACAATAACGCAAGCCTATAAATAGTAGTGAAATACTATCAACAGTAGCACAAGGAATTTATCTGTGCTGATAGAGATGAAATGCATTTCAATGCTAGTGCAAGAAGAGAGATGCTAATGTAGGGATAGTTCAATGCTAACACGTGAGCTATACAGAGGTTTAATTTCCAGAGAATGGAAACGCAGGGCCGAGAAACACTACTGATATTAGTAACAGAAGAACACATGATATGATGGTTGTGCAAGCTTTTAGTTATGACATAGGGATTTTAAAGCTATCTCAAGGCACCTATACAACTTTATAAACATGAGATTTTGACAAAAAAAATGTCAAAAAGATCAAATATTTGCTGATTAACTTCAAATTTGGTAGCACCTCACCTCCCTTATACCTACAAGAAACACTTAACTCATAAAAAATTAACAAAATAAGTTAAGAAATACAAGATTTATCAATAACTGCTTTAAAAGAGGGTTATTACAGAAAAAATGAAACTAAACTACAATTTTTTTAAAATAAGTGCATGAGACAATGGAATAAGTCCCACTAGGCGTGCAAGATGTATGTAGATTAAAGAAGATAATCTAATTAAATGAAACTAACACCAAGTAGTTCCAATAAAAAATCTAATATAACATGAGCATCAAGGATAAAGCTTAAAGAAAACAGCTAATCTAATGCATCAACATGAATAAAACATCTATTGTCAAGCCATCCCTTGAAATTGGATATTCTTCTTAATGTATGATTGCTAATTTACATGAACCTATTTAGATCATAATCAATAAATTTATATGTTTTCTCCAAGTGAGGAAAGAATCACACCAAAATGGCTTAATGGCCATGTTTTTATCTTCCTTTACTACTCAAATATGAGAAGAACAAAGGTAAAGATGAAGGAGTTATTCCAACAATGGATAATGCTCTTATCAATATACCTATAGTTTAGAGGTGATTCAAAGGGAAATAGGTATGATTTAGATGATTTAAAAGGGGTATTTAGATAATAATAAGGTTTATTAATTAAATAAAAGGTTATCAAATTTTAATTAAATAATAAGTAGTTAATTAATTGAAAGAGGATTATAACTAGCAAACTGTTGTGAATTGGAATCTGGAATGGTGGAAAGGCTAGTTAATTAACGAAGTGTCGTTAATTGATCGAAATGGAGGGGAACATTAGTTAATTAACAAGAAATCGCTAATTTTAATGGAAATGATGGGAAAGAGGACAATTAGTACAAATTTAGTATTAAAACTGTGTAGACAAATTTTAGGTGTCTACAGTTATAATTAATTTTTTCATTCTAACCACTAATGATTTTTTTGAAAATAGTTATGAATCCCTCTCATGATTAAACTCGTAGGATATGTCCCTTTATGTAGGTTTACAATTAATTTATTCTCATGGAATGTCAAGGGTCTTATAGACTCCACTAGATATTACAAATGTGAGAGTTTCAGAAGTGATTTCTAGAGATGGAAATTATTTTTCAACAAGAAGTTAAGGTGGTAGGTGTTTCACTATCCAATGTCACCAAAATTATTTGTATATAGTTTAGATCTTACTAGTAATCATGATCGTGACTTTTTTATTCCTAAATGGTAGCCCCATCATTTCATTCATGGATGTATTTATGTCTCATAGTGCTCTCACAAACTTGTAGCATGTATCTGTTTGTAAAATAATCAATGTTTCACCATAGCTCAAAAATTACTATTCTCTCATGCACAAATGATTTCCAAATTAAGTAAAATTTTGATACATAGGTTTTACTTTAAGACAAAAATTTGAAATATTTCTACTTTTAGCGTTTTGCACTTTTTAACTCCATTTTGATTTCTACAAGGGCTGGGACATATATTTTTGCCTCTCTTTCATGTGTATTGTGTTGCAGTTGTATTTTTTGAAGTTTTACAAGTAACACACACATGGGCGAAAAGCTAGTATTGATTTAACCCCACTCAAATGGTAAATCCTCTCTTTAAAATTTGATTATATTAGTATTTTTACTTTATTTCTATATACCTAACTTAGTTTTCATTTGTTTCATCTTGTAAGATGAAAGAGAGTGAAGGTGATTTCTCTTCGGTACAAGGTATGAAAGGTAAAGAAGTTAATTTTTCCTTTTGTTTCTTATTTTCAATGCTTACTTCTTAAGCATCACACCTTATCCAATTCATAACAAGATAACTTCCCCAAGGGAGAAAATTGTACGCACTCTATTTTATTCAATGTGATATTTAAAATACGTAATGATGATGAAGAGGATATCTCAAAACATGATAAGATGTTTCAAAATTATCAATACCACTACCCGACTTCCTAGTTTCCATGTCCCTTTTACAGTTCTTTAACCCTTTCAGACCATTTCCAAAGGCCTTATTTTATATTCTTTCCTATTTTCCCATCCCTTTTGTCTATTTGACATGATATAAACATGGAGGTTATGCTACCAACATGGTAATTCCTTTCCCCACCACATCAATAACATTTTCATCTATGGTGGGTTTAATTCTGCTCTTGGTAGTTTTGATTTGATAACCATTGTTGTGTTTTGGAAATAATTGATTATGTATCTCGTTATAGTGATTACATAACTTCCAATTGTTAGAACCAATAGTTCCATCTACATTGATTTTCAAGCTTATTTTTTTTCTTCCAATGCATGATTTTTCATCCTACTTGTAGACCATATACACATTTTACCTAGTTTGTAATGCCCAATTCACTTCTCATACTAGTATTGGCCATGTTGAACCCTGGTCATTGGTGTTGTCATTGATGTCAAGTGAAATTGATGGTAAAGGATTGAATTATGGATTGAATCTCAGTCAAAGGAATGAAGGTTGATTGGTAGTTCCTTCTCAGTGGTTTAGTGCACATTCAAGATGTTTTCAGGACAGTTTCAGTGTTCTGCAGGCTTGGTTTATGAGGAAAGAGTCCAATGAAGGCATGGAAATCGTTGGTATATCTGGTTCATAGGTTATGCATGTTATAAATGATGTTTTAAGAAAAATAAATATCTCTTACAATGTGTTTTAAGTCATCTGGTGAAATTTTTATTTGAAATTGGCGCATTTAGGCTTGTTTCTAGAGCCTCATGAGATGTGACAGGCTGGTACAGGTCATGGAAAGGTGATATAATCATGCTAGCAACATAGGAATGTTGTCTAGGTCATGGAAGTGTGTGCAATTCTTGGCCTTTCAGAGTTTCCATTGAGGGGAAGTGTGTATGTAATGTCACCTCCTAATGGTCAGGTTGTTGTTGACACCTTCTCCTCTATACTTCTTCTTCGGTATGAAGCATTGAAAAAATATCTTATATGATCTATGTAAATTGATAGAGTTTACAGTAAACTAGTAGAATTTATGGAAAATATAGTCTAGTGGTTGCATCTATGTGTAAAGGAGGTCCTTGTGTTATAAAAGACTCCTAGAGATACGGTTTAAGAATTTTTCCATGAGAAATGGTGGGATTTAATCTCATAAATACATATGTTAGCCTAAACCTTTAGTGTTTATGGATTTGTAAATGTAATGTTGGCTTATGAATCCCAACTTAATATTAAGGGGGAGTGTTAGAACTATAATATTAAGTGTATCATAATATTTAGTTTATATTTAAATAATATAGAATAATTTATATTCTTGTTATTTAAATATAAACTCTATATTAGGTGGTTAGTTATTTAATTAACTAAAATGTTAAATCGGGGTGTGCCCCATCATTTAATATTCATAACCCTTGGGGTTATTTAAATATGGTCATGGGCCATATTCAAAGGTATTTAATTTACTCTGGGTTTAAAACATGGAGCAGGAAGTGAGGAGAGGAGTTACTTGACTAGGTTAAGAGTTTCTCAATTTAATGAAAAATATTCTTTCGTCATGTTTCACCTGGTTAAGAGTTTCTTAAGTTAATGGAAAATATTCTTCTGACCTTTTTACCCAATTGGGGTTTTCCACCTTAAATTTTATGTCATTGTGTTATGGTGTTATTTACTTTTTCATGTATTTATTATGTGCATTCATTCATTTATTTATATGCACACATTAATGTTTAATTAATATTTAATATATTTATGTTGTATATTTACATTTACATTCATGTTATAATATTGAACTTTACATTTAATTAACTTGTTGAATATATTTTTCACCCCTCGTCCTCGCATGGTAATAGAGCGGGTTGAGTATTGACTATTAATTTAATTAACCAAAAGTCATTTCCTGGTAGTTGGTTGGTTAGTTGGTTAGGAAAATTCACTTACAAGATCATGTAAAGGTTACAATGTTTGAGAAATATTTTATTGATTTTTGTATAGTTTGTAATGTATGTGGAGGCCCGGGTTAAATTCAAAATTCAAGTCACAGGGTCACTTTAAATAGGATCCTTTCTATTTCTTTAAGAAACTTCATGTTCATACTATAGTCATAAAACCATAACATTAACTTTTACCCTTACTTTACAACCTCCCCTCTTACCTTATCGTAACTATATTACATGAATGGTCTTTGACCACTTTTTATTTTTGGTAGGTGGGAAGGTTCTAGATAATTTGTGAAAACATTAAAATTTTTAACATAACATAGAATTCACTTTTACCTTTCTTTAAAACCTCCCCTCTTACCTTATTGTAACTATAGTACATGAATGGTCTTTGACCACTTTTTATTTTTGGTAGGTGGGAAGGTTAGATAATTTGAGAAAACATTAAAATTTTTAACTATCATACAATGTGAACACCATTTATCTAGCATTCCTATGGGGGATTTAATATATTACAAATAAATTAACCCATTATTTGTTGAATGTATTAAATTACACATAAGATATACAACACATTTTTTATACCTATTCACCGTTTTTTGAACTTTAACTTAGTCCCACATTCTTATTGTCTTAGGCGTGGAAAGTATTTAAATAAGGGCGGGCATGTCATTTGAAATGTGGCTTAGCCCAAATTTAATTTTCTTTTGTTTGGGAGTTGTATGAACTCATTAACGGGTTCGACATTTGACTCACCACTTGCTGTTGATTGGTGTGTAAAATCAGTGCAGTGAGTTTAAATGTTTAGAGTTGGCTGGGGCACAATATGAAATATAGAAATAAATTTGCATTCATTAATATAATAAGTTGATATTATATTAATATATATTATTTATTTTTTTGTGTTCTTAAAAATAAATAGAATTTAATTCTTTTATTTTTGTTTTTAAAAACTAAGAAAAACAGTAAAAGTTGTCACTACTAATAAAGAAATTTCTTATCTTTCTTTTACGAAATAAGAAATAATGTATTTTTTTAAGACAATACAAGTAAGTAATTTTTCTTGGAAAACTAAAAAAAAATTCACTCACATGATTTATTTGTGATATTATAATAATACATTCATGTATAGATTTTCCAGGACCTCCTTTTTTGACACAAACTGATTAATTTTCTGATTGTGAGGATTAAACGACGACATGATGATTTCTATTAAACTCTTGTTTTAATTCTCATTAATTATTTTATTCTATCTTATGTAAAAATGAGGTCTAATCAGTTTTTAATTGATAAATCTTAGATGAATAAGATGAGGATAATCATAGTGCTAATATAGTAGCTTATAAACTACTTCAAAATAAAAAGTATATGATTTATTTGAATAGATTGTTAAAAAAGAGATGTCTTTAATTCATAATTAACTCAAATGGGTTAGTAAAAATGGACTAAAAGTAACTACAACTGAGAATAGACACAAAATGGCTTATATATGCTTTAAAATTTTGCTTCATTTTTTTTATAGTTTATTCAAAAATAGAAATGTTGTTCTTTTTTGGCATGAAAAACTTATCATATATAACATGTATAGGCTTAAATTTAACACCTATGAAATATATTGAAAGGTGATTACATGTCATCTTTTGAGGCAAACTTCATGAGAAGTGTCTGTGCAGTTAGTGGATTATGTTTTTGGTGAATTTTGTGATTATTCTCGTATGATTTGATTATTTGTTTAGATATGTTATCTATCAATTTTTATCTCATTTTGTAAAGGCTTAGAATAAGATAATGAAGATATATATGTTTTTGATAAAACATGTCTAAAATTTCTTAGTATGTGATTACTAAAATCTTATTATATACATATCAAATGACACTTAGGGACGCCTTTGTATTTGTATTAGAGATGTCCAATATTGATTGCATTTAATATATATTTTACAATAATAATATGTTGAAAATTTTCAACATATTTTAAACATGGTTAGTTGTTAAGCATATTGTTATGTTAGTTGTTATACAACTCATGTTTAAATTTTATAGATGGTTAAAGGTGAAATCAATAATGATTTTTATGCTTATTATGATGTATCTAACCATGATGATGTTGTGTTGGATATAAAATATACGTTTGGATTTGTGTTCAAGTTTTTTGGTGCAGGAACCATTACTCGAAGAAAAAAAAGAAACCAACAATCTCCATTTCTTCTATTGAGGTAGAGAAGTACAATGGAAGAAATAAAGAAGCCATGTGGCTGCAATGACTATTGGTAGAGATACACATGGAAGCTGAAGGAAGTATTTCTCTTCTATGTGGTGGTCAGAGTTGTATAACTCTTTCTAAAAAATTGAGTTCAACATCAAAGAATGAATCATATATAAGTTCATATGCATGTTATCTGATAGAAGGTTCTCTACAGTGATAGAGATCTCCAGTTTTATCAGACTGAAGATCAAGATTGCAGTTATGTTTATGAGTCATTGTGTGCTGTAAACTACTGCAAGTGTGTGAAATGATTGGCCTTTTAGAGTTTTCATTGAGGGGGAGTGTGCATGTAATGTCACCTCCTAATGGCTGGCTGGTTGTTGAATCCTTCTCCTCTATACCTCTGCTCTAGTATTAAACATTGTAAAAAGATCTTGTATGATCTATGTAAATTGATAGAGTTTATGGAAAATATAGTCCAATGGTTGCATCTATTTGTAAAGAAGCTCCTTGTGTTATAAAAGGCTCCTAGAGATGCGGTATAATAATTTTTCCATGAGAAAAAGTGGGATTTAGTCTTGCAAATACATATGCTAGCCTAAACCTTTAGGGTTTATGGATTTTTAAATCTTGATGTACAAACAGGTAATGTTGGCATATGGATCCCCACTTAATATTAAGGGGGAGTGTTAGAACTATAATGTTAAGTGTATCATAATATTTAGTTTATATTTAAGTAATATAGAATAATTTATATTCTTGTTATTTAAATATAAACTTTATATTAATGGTTAGTTATTTAATTAACTAAAATATTAAATCGGGGTGTGCCTAGTCATTTAATATTCATAACCCTTGGGGTTATATAAATATGGTTGTGGGCCATATTCGGAGGTATTGTATTTAATCTAGGTTAAAAACATGGAGCAAGAAGTGAGGAAAGGAGTTATTGGACTGGGTTAAAAGTTTCTCAATTTAATGGAAAATATTATTCCGTGGTTTTTTACCCCATTGGGGTTTTCCACATTAAATTTTGTGTCACTGTGTTATAGTGTTATTTACTTTTCTATGTATTTATTATGTGCATTTATTTATTCATTTATTTATATGCAGACATTTATGCTTAATTAATATTTAATTTATTTATGTTGTATAGTTACATTTACATTTATGTTATAATATTTAACTTTACATTTAATTAACTTAGTGAATATATTTTTCACCCCTTGTCTTGACATCTAGAACCTATGGTTTTTGCACCTGTCAATGAAAAATCATAAGATGAGAATCATTAACAATACTCTACCCAAACATGACACGAAAGTAGCCAAATCCTCAGCTAATCATGTATTATAGTCCTTGTTTATTCACCTAACTTCCTAGGCGTTCTGGCACCTCATTTAGATAGATCTGAATGCACACTCGAAGTGTGTGAAGATAATATGTCCCTCCTTTACGATGGCTTATCAAGATGTTCGCATGCATGTTCATGATTACCAATACCAAAACATATACTAAAATGTATATCATTACAAATATCATAGGGAAACACATGTAATAAGTAAATATAGAAGATAAAATAAGTCCTAAAATTAATTACACCATGTGGACACCATACATAGATACATCAATTACTAGAATCCATCCACCATAATCCATTAATAATAAAGGCATTACATATCAAAAGTGGGATACATAACCATACGATCATAGAGTCATACACGTTAATATATCAGAACAACATAACCCTATCACATCAATTGTGTCTAATACAATGGATTACATAAGATATTTATAGGGTGGGGAATTTCCCTTCACTGACTATGCATTCTCAAAATAGTCTACATGCTCAAAATAACCATGCGTATATACAAAAGAAACTATAAAGCTTGAATGATTTCCTAATAATAGATTAAATCTATAAATAAACCCTCCTTTATTCCTATTATCATTCCAATCCATGCATGACCATTCATCTTCACTTTATCCTAAAAATAGCTCTTGTTTGGCCTTCAAATCTCCTTGTTTTTCTCCTTGGCGTGATATGCACTCCAAATCGATTACTCTATTTTTATCCCATACATGAAAAATCAACTAAGTCCTAGGATTAGACTTTCTGGGCCTGCGTAATTTCAATTGGCTCTTACATGTATTGATACACCCCACTTGCGCACCCCAATATTCCACATGTTTTTTTGATACTTAGTCAATTTTTCCAACCCACCATTACCCCAAACTAATTACATTTCTGCCCTCGGAAATGGGTTGCACATCTTATCTCTGTAAAGAATAAAAAATGAAGAATGTGCATACAAGAATGATAGATTGAATTAAATGGAAGAATTCCCAACGTGTCTTACTTCTCATCTGGTTGTAATAGTTTGGGGTACTCCTTATTTATGTCAGCCTCCAATTCATTCCACTCTTCCAACCCCTTCTTTGATTTATAAGGGACGTCACCAAGTATTTTCTCTATTTCATCCAGAGTTATGTCCTGACCCTTGTGCTCCAATTCCCTTTTCACACCAGCAAGGCTTGAGACCATTCCCTCCATGAAATCTGTTTGTCATGTTGTCATCACCCTAAGGTCCTTTATCTAATCTTCATGGGGATCCCTAGCTGTTTTGAGCACGTCACGCTTCTTTTCTACCACCGCTAATCTCTCTTCATGCCCGAGGGACTCGTCCTTCTTAGCTGTAATGACATCATTCTCCTTCTACACGATATACACCTTAAGGATATTTTTGGGATCCTTGAAATTTCCTAGTGCTCAATTAGCCTTCATCAGTTTATCCTTCAATGTTTGTAGTATGACATCATACTCTGTAATCTGGCACACAATCACCCTTTTATTCTTCTCTTTCTCAGCCACAACATCTACATGTGTCTCTTCTTTCATAGATAGCCTCTCCTTGAGTAGTAGGTGTATGTAATCTTTTAGAAAATGCAAGGATGATGGGTAGGTATTTTGCATCTATTTATTGAATTATGGACATGCCTCTAATATTTATCTCCCAATCTCGACAACAAAGTATAAAATATCCTTCTTCCATTTCTCATCCCTTATGCACACCTCATTCAATTACTCATTTTTATTTTCCTTCTTATTATTATCTTTCAACTACGTCCTGAGCATGGATTCCATATCCAAGTTCCTCTATGTTACCTCTTCTACCATCTTCGTCAAGGTATTACTTGTGTGTTCATCTATAAAATTGTTCAACTTGATTTTCATATGGGGTGTTTGTGGTGTCTTCTTCATCTTACAATTAATGGAATATTCCTCTTTTATTTTGAACTCAAGTTTTTCCATGTGTGAATGCATACTCCAGTAGGATTCTTTCTAGTATGTGTATTTGCACCCCTGGGATCTATCAACTCCCAACCATATAATTGTTTATGAGCAAGGGTGCTCTGGAGCCTTGCATGGATGATCTTTGAATGGTCATCCAAATAACCCATGTATGATGTCTTCAAAATTTATTCCCCCTTCTTCCTCTCAGACTACCTACCCTTTGGAATATGTGCCTCTGTGCCTAGAATTGAACCTTCACCGAATACACCACCATGTTCACCTAATGGCCCACCAACACTCTTCTCCTTTTCTTCACCATGTTATCATGTGGGGGAATTCCTCCTCACAATCACTATGTTCCTTTATGTCATGTTGCTCTTCTTATTCTCTAGGCTCCTCTAGTCCTCCCATCTCCATAGCCGGAATTGCCCCTAAGTTGTGTATATGTTCTTCTAATGTCTCTTCCTCAATGTCACCCCTAGGAACATACTTGTGCATTCTATTTGTTTTATCCTACGAATTTAGCTTAACAAGAGATATCCTTAGTGAACTTCTCAATAACAGGGAGGGTCCCATGCCAGTGCTCTCTATCTTAGGTTTTCTCAGTGATCTCTTAAACTTATGATCAATCGCATGACATTCCTCCTTATCTATCTCCTCAGCCTTAGTTTCAACTCTTACTTCTTCTTCTTCTCATCTCAGAGGGATTTCTTCACACAGCCTATTTATACCTACAGTCAGCTACCTTCTTACACCATGATCTAGTGCACCAACATCCTCCATATCCTCCTCCTCCTCCTCCTCATTAATTTCTTCTTCTTCCATGCTAGGAATAGTGGAATTACTCTCATGCATGGTGTCAACTATATGCTTTCGCTTTGATGCCTCTAGGAGTTTGAATTCATTTTCAATATACTTTCCATTCACTAGTTTAGGCTTAAGGTTTATATATACCTTAGATGTACCCACCTTTGTAATAGATAAATTAATGGAATTAATGATGATATCATCTGATATCAGAGTCTCAATGTAGGCTGACTTACTTGGATAAACATAAGTCTTGCAGAGTGTCTGGTAATTGTAATCAACTCTGTCCGCATTGAATATAAGCCTCCGTGCATATGAGAATCTATTCATTGATTCCTAAAAATAACATGTTGTGAATGAATAGGGGAGATTACACCAACAACTCCACATACCAGTCTTCATTTGGAATCTTCCAATGCAATAGTGTTGGTACATTATGAACTTTGCCTCCCCATCAATCATTGTGGGAAAGCATTTTAGTATGTGCCATTAATATTCAAAGGATTCGTGCATTATCCTATATCATGTCTCTAGCCTAATTTTATAGGCACTACCCGTGGCTCCATCACATGTATATTTTTCAAACCTTTCAGCCAGAGACTTATTTTCTGGTGGGTACTGCCACATCTTGTCCTTGAGGTCATCTAGTACCTCAATCTATGAAAATATAATCAATAGAAGGATTGTGCCCCAAGTAATTTTTTCTCATTTATGCACTTCCTCAATAATACCTTCTTCTATGAACTCAACAAGGTTGTAAACAATTCATTTCATCATCTTCTTTATGATATAGAGCCATTTCTTATTCACCTAGCCCCATCCCTCCTAGCCATTAATTTTTTTAAAGAGATGCACTACATTCTTAACAACATTGTCAGTTACCTTGGATGTGTGCATTTCCTGCCCTTATTTTTTATAATCCATGTCCACAGTAGTGGCTTCCACACCTACTTCATCGTCTAAGTAACTAGGAACTTCAGTTCTCAAGATTCTCAACCCTATAAGTCTGTCGATCAAAGGTGCAGTGATGCTCACTCGTTGTCTTGAAAAGTAGAAAAAGTCCTCATGGAATCTTGACATCAACGACTGGTAAAGCCTTTATGGTTTACCAAAGTATGACAACTCACATATATGCAAGAATCGAGCTTTCTCCAAAGTCTTCTATCCTTTTTCATCATATATGGGTTTGTCGTCCTTAGTGTGCAAGTTGGGCTTTTTCACCAGTTACTTGTTTATCTGATCCTTATTCATACTTGTGTGGTGGTTGTAGTCACTTACCTTACTCTTAAAATTTTTGGACTCCCATACATGCCTCATGATGATGCCCTCGGGATACTGCAACTCAGAAAATAACTCCTTTAGGGCATATTATACTTCCACCTCTAGTTTGTTCCTCTTATTTCCCATCATGGTTTCTTCAAGTGCTCGTTTTTGTGCCATGTACTACTAAAAATTATGTTTGTGATTTTTCTACCTTCTACTTCCTCTACAACCTTGAACTCGCATGCCCTAACCATAGTTTTTTTCTCAAACCATAAATCCTCGAACCCAATACTTTGTATGCCCTCCACTCGCTCAAACACTTTCTCAATGGAGCTCTACTATGGCTGTGACCAAATTCAACTGGTTCATCGATCTTCACTTCTACACTCACACTTTGTGGTCAATCACACTTTAATTCACTCTTGTAAGGCTCAAAAAATAAAACATACAAGGTAAGAATAAAGCCACATACACCCCTTTTATAGAGTTTACAAAAAATTTCACATTAATTTCTCCTCACCTACCACCATAATTCTTCTTTAATGATACTTCTCTACCTTTTCCACACTTTGTGCTACTTTCTAATGTGCCATAGTCATAACCTTCTGGCATGAATTCTACTTCTCAGCTGTAGACCTCCTTACACACACCTATATGTGTCTAAGTACCTAATCCTCTACACCTTATACCAAGTAGGTTACCATGTTGTTTCCTACCTCACGTCACACTATGTGAATGTTTTCTCATGTGTGTTCAATCTTACAAAATTTCCTATAAGCACCTTTATTCCAAGAACCTGTAACACCTTTCTCTGCGTGCACTACCCCCTTTAGATGAAATTCATATTCCAACCTATATATATATACATGTATGTAAACCTAAACTTGAATCTCAACACAAATAGATTCCTTTTTCTCTTGTACCTAATCCACCCACACTAAAAGTATGTGCGACACTCTACGCATAAAATCAATAGATAGTAAGCAACTTCCTGTGTGCAAACACACTTATTAAAACAAAACAAAGGAAATAAAAACCACAAAGCATAAAAATGATGTAAAGAAACAAATGAAAGGGAAATCTAATCTAAGTGACAATACTACCTTATTACAAACATAAAGAAGCTTTATTTATAGTATGGTTTTATCCTACTCCCATTGAAGTATCTGGGAAGAATAATACCATCCCGTTCCTGCAACTGACAAGTGCTTGATTCAAGTATCTTGGTTACTACAAAAGATCCCAACCAATGCACTTTTAATTTTCCAGGGTAGTGCACAAACATGGAGTCATAAAGAAGGACCATCTTCCCACCATCAAATGTCTTGCTCTTGATATGCCTATCATGCCATGATTTTTGAGTAGCCTTCTCTATCTTCTAGCTCCAATGTGCGATGGCACACCGCTCATTTAACAACATTAGTTTGTCAATGCACTCTTCAACATCTTGTTCATCAGCTAGTCCTCCAACAAGGATAATACAAATGGATGGTACCATAAATTTACCGGTAGTATTTATTCTGTGCCAAACACCAAATGGAAAGGTGTGGCTTTATTCAACCTTTTATAAGTGGTTCTATATGCCTAAATTACAGCTGAAACTTTATCATCCCAATATTTTCTTCCAACATCACATATTTTTCTCAATGTCTATCCCAAAATCTTGTTGAAAGGTTCTGCAGTACCATTAGCTTGAGGGTGATAAAGAGTAGTCCTATTGTGTGCCACCACAAACTCTTCCGATAGAATTTTGATTGTCTCATTAAACAAATGAGTTCCTCTATCACTTTTCAAGCTTAATGGAAAACCATACTTGATAATAATATTTTCCCATAAACATCTTGCTTTTATAACTGTAATATAATCATTTATAGGTGTTTCTCCTACCCACCTTGTAAGATAGTTTGTACAAGTTATAATGTAGCACACACTAGTTCTATGCACGGGTGGTGAAATAGGACCTACAAAGTCAATAAATCACTTCTCAAAAGGCTCAGCACTTGCAATGGGCTGCAATGACATTTCATCTCTACTTCCAGGATTCCCAAGTGTTTAACCTAGTCAATGGTGTTATCATTGATTTCAAATTACGTTTATGGAAAAATGTGAGAATGGTGAAGTGAAGCTCACTCAGAGTCTTCTCTAGCAAGCAAGATGTTTGGTGACCCCTCCCAAGGTGGTATGAAAATAGGGTCAAACATATATGAATTAGGTATATGAGGTGTTACAGGTCTTAAATTCATATTCATATGTTTTAAGTACTCACAAAGTTTGGTTGGAGAAAAAAAAAATTCCAGCAGTTAGAAAAAATTGGAGAAATTTGAGTATATTGATTTTCTGGTGTATTGCGGAGATATGGTGTGCCAATAATGTAGTAGAGAAGTATCACAAACCCGTAAAGAATGATTTTTCCATTGCATTTTAGGTTTATAATGTGCTAAGAATGTGAAGCAATGAAGTAGAGAAAATTAGTTGTGTAAACCTATAGAAAAGGAAAAATAAAAGATGTTATGTGGGAATTTGGTCTGCTACAACTACAAAACAATGGAGCTCACAAAACCCACAAGATAAGTCACTCCAAAACCATGCAAAGTAGAATCGAATGAAGGCGAGTAATGCAGAAAAATGACTTGGGGAAATTTCAATGTAATGACACTTTGTAAACCCAAGAAAATCAAAGGTTCCCTTTAAACCCACAAAGATGAAGTTGTGAGTAACTCAAGTTTTCGACATGCATCAACTACAAGTAATGGAGGCCCTAAAACCCAAAGTAGAGTAACTTCAGAAACCCAAAAAGAAAAGAAAATTTAAGGAGTAGAGTAAAGATCTAATATGCCTCAACTAAGAATTAATGGAGGTTGACAAGTCCGAAGTAAAGTAGTTATGAGAACCCGCAAAGCAAAGGGCACAAGGTGGAGTAATATGGAAAACCAATGCATCACTATTGTGAAGTAGTTGGGGTTTGGAAACCTGTAAGAGATTAGTTTTCAAATCCCACAAATCAAAGCACACACATCACAATTGTGAAGTAGTTGGAGTTCAGAAACCCGCATTGCAATAAATTTCACTCTAGGTGTCAAAATTTGGTGTTTTTGGAATTTCGTGAAAGGGAATTTCATTCTTGTTGTCATGGAATAAGAAAATCCATGATTGGAGGAACAATTAAATTCCAGAAAGGGAATCTTGTAATTCCTCCACCTTTACATGAGAAAATCATGGAAGAGTGTCAGATAATTTTGGGAAACTATTTTGAAACATGTCATGCATCTACTAATAATGTGAATAGAAATAAAAATAATAAAAATAGAAAATCAAAGGCCAAGAAGTAAAAGATATAGTTTTCCATTTAATAAAAAAATTAGATGCATGATAAGAGTTGAAGAAAAAGAGAGAAAGATTGTAGCCAAGCAAAGGTTTTTTGCAGGGAAAGGAGACATTGTTTTCTACATGAAGATTTGTTGATTGAATAAGAGGGTCAGAAATAGAAAATTAGATTAGATGAATGTTTGAAAGAATAAGAGAGAGATAATAAGAGTGATGGATATTTGAGATTGAAGACCGAGTAATGAAAGTAATAGAAATGGGATCATAATCCATTGTAAAATCAATCTAAGATCTATATGATCAAATTATTTATAATATTTTTCTAAGTGGGTACTTAGATCATAGAGGGTAGGTGCTCCTTGCAAGTTGCAACTTGCTAAACTAGATAAGTGGGTGCTTATATTTATTTAAGTAGGTCCTTCGAGATTCTGAAGTGGGTTTTTCGTAGCTTGAGTGAGTGCTAAAAAAAACAAGGTTATTATAAGCTTTGGAATTGGTGTTCCTAATAAAGCCTTAGTTTCAACATGGGTTTTATCCCTTTATGGGTTTCCCACTATAAATATTATGTTATGAGTTATTGTTTTATTGGACGTGGTTGATCGTATTTTCATGTTACAAATCTTTCTCCTAATCAAGTTACATTGTTTTGAAGTTCTTTAAAGTTTTTATCTGCACTGATTCACCCCCCACTCAGTGCTTGTGATTTCTAACACCAAGGCGTTGACAATGATCACACACCTTGACATATTCCTTAGTATCTTTGGAAAAGGTCACCAACTAAATTCCAGCCATAAGAATATTTTGCATGGTAGCATCACCAACGTAATTCCATCTTGCTATTCCACCATGAGCCTCTTCAATAAAAACCTCACACTCATGTTCAAGAAAAAAACGACACAAGACTTCATCACCGCCCAATTTGTACAAATCTCCACCAATCAAATAATAAGGTGCCATGTGTATTACATGTTGCTTCTTCTCTAAAGTCTTCATTCCTTCATATTTTTGTCTAGTACGCAAAAATACTGTAATATCCTCCAACTCTATGGGAACACAGTTTAACCTGAAAAGTTATGCATCTAACATTATGTCCTCAATGCTCTACGCATCCTCAGTAGAATTGATCCTTGATAAATGATCAAGCCCAGAATTACTCTTTCCTAGTTTCAAAACGATTGTGAAATTAAAATCCTAAAATAGAAGTATCCATCTACATATGTGCCCTTGCAAAACATGCTTGTTGACCAAGTACTTGAATGTCATATAATTTGTATAAAATATAAACAGGGTCGCTAATAAGTATTGTCTAAACTAATGTAGAGTGTAGATCATAGAAAAAGCTTTACGCTCAGTAGTTGTGTAATTTTTCTTTGCGGGTGTTAACTTCCTTCTTGCAAAACAGATAGGATGATCCATAATTCCTTCCCCTAGTTGTGCCAACACTATGCTAATTGTCATGCCATAGGCATCATTGTGAACATGAAAGGGATTATCTCATGAAGGAAAGTGCAAGATAAGTGTAGTAGTCAACCTTTCCTTCAATGTGTCAAATGTCTATTGTTGCAAATCACCCTAATAAAATTTCCCTTTAGCCTTCAATAATTTCTCCAAGGGAAAAAATATTTACATAACCTTTAATAAATTTCCTGTAATAACTAGTATGTCCTAGAATTCTACACACTTCAATCTAATTTTTGGAATCTTCTAAACCCAAGATCACAGCTACCTTGGCTGGGTCTACCAATAATCCTTTCAAATTATATGCCCAAGTAAAGTGCCAAAAGGTGTTGCAAAGATGTACTTATCAATGTTAAGAGAGATGCTTAACTACTTGTACCACTCAAACATGAGCCTTAAATTATCATAATGATCCTTGACTAAGTCATATACTATCCAATCATCTAGATACACCTATAATAACTTATGAATAAATTATTTAAAGGACTCCACAAAAATGCACAAGAATACTACTCATCCATTCTTCAGTCCAAAGGGTATAGATGTGTATGCAAAACTTCCCCATTCAGTGGTGAAAGTTGTCTTTTCTTGATCTTCCTCACAATGCGCACCTAGTGATAACCTGAAAAACCATTTGTAAAAGAATATATCTCACACCAAACAACTCCTTCAAGGATTTCTTCTGAGAATGGGGTGGGAAAAGGATCAATCACACATAAAGCATTAAGTTTGTAGTCTAAACAAATCCTTATCCTCCCATCCTTCTTAATGCTTATAACCATGGGGCTAACCCATTTCAATTCTTCAGTAGTATCAATTATACCAAACTTGAGCATCTTTTCAATTTCCTCCTTTACCTTCATGCATAGATTAGGATTCATCCTATAAGGCATCTTCATAACCGGATGCACACCTTCCTTCAACTTTATTTTCATCTCGCCTAAAGAAGGATGCACACCTTTCAATTTATGGTAACCTCGTGGCAAGATCTCAATAATATTTTCCACCTCTTGCCCTGACCAATAATCACCAATAATTACCTCCTTAGGTTATGCCTCTATACTAATGTTAACTTTCTTTGTTTTCATAGAAGCATGAGATGTGTGTTCCTTATCATCTGTAGTATCCATTACCTCACATGTACCTTTAGTGTGGTCAACATCTAGGTCATCAACTTCCCCATCATATATCATGTACACCAGTTTACCCTTTTCTTTTTCTTTCTAGGCGTGAACCATTTCTTCTTCATCTATTTCCTTAAGATCAAGGCATGTTTTGATATCAGGTTCCCCAAAATAACTCCAACATAAGTTATTCAACCTTCACACTATCTCCCAAAGTAAGGAGCTTCATAATGTATATTGCGTCATGGACAAGAGGATTAGTAGAAAAGTAATCAAAGGTTTGAATCATACCTGTAGTAATCTCTTTCCATTTTTTTCTTTTCATTTTCAACTTAGCATGGACATACCATCCATGCGCACAACCGCGTAAGGTGGAGTATAAATTATGCACCTAGAGTGATGGCGGTAATTCCTCCTTTCCATACTCCCAAGATCTCTCACACTCTTGGAAGTGATGAGAGGCAAGATACTTCCCATGAAGTTCACATGTTTGTGTAGGTACATTACTCTGAGTAAACCTGGTGGAGAAAGATATTCTCACTAGTCACCACTCCAGAAGGTCATCTTTATGTGTTTCTCACCAGTGCACTACTGTTGTGTTCAAGGTATAGACAACTATATTCCTTCGATCCCCTTCATTATGCCACCGAGTCTCCATGGTATGTAGGAATGCATCGGGGTTCCCCTCACTAGTGTACCTTGGTGCCAGAGTAAATCCTAACTACCTCACCATGCATGGCCTAATAATTCTAATGACTCTTATTTTTGCCTCACATCCAACCATCTCGTATGTTCCATGAGCCCAATTATCACAATAGACACTATTAGTGTCACTTAGAGACTGCACATCTTCCTAGTGAATCACGCCCTCCTTGGATGGTTCTAGATCCTCTTGATCATGTAATGACCACACATATATTCTTTTAATCTCCTCCTCACTCATGTTCTCAAAACTGATGTACCTTTTATTAAAGTGCAAATCTTCATTGTTTGTGTAGCACCAGGGCTACCCAAGTAATGCTAGAAAATTATGATCTTTAACAAGCTCTAACAACTCAAAGTCTAAAGTAAACTTGCACCCTTGAATAGTAATGGATGTATCCTTCAGTACCCCAATAGGCATAGCCATAGTTTTATTTTCCATATACAACACATTTGAATATGGATGCAATTGTGATCTACCCATCTAATTCCAAGCATCCAGAGCTAACATAGTCACTTACACGCTAGTATCAATAAAAAATGTTGTTCAATAAACACCCATCAATTACTACATCAAGTGTATTATCTTTATCAAATTCATGACTATTAGGTGGTATATTTACATGAAGTATCTACCTCTCGTGCTCAATTCCAACACATTACCTTTTCTTGTGACCATTCTCCTAACAGGGGAATGATGTTTTCCTAGCATAACATCTGGAATAATTCCTTAAATTCATCAACATAATTTTTTGGGAGTTCAACCTTCCTGTCATGATCACTCTTGTTTGCATGTTCTTTCAAGGACTATATCTATCAATAGAGCTCCATGAGGACATCCATAGTATCCTGGTAGACTTCCTTCTAGCACACAACATCCAGATAATTAACATGTACCACTTCTTCCTTTTAATGAGTGGCTTAGCATTTAGAGGCTCATGTGTACACATTACCTCACCTCATGTAGTAGCCATTACCGTCACTAACTCAGGATCAAGAGTCTTCTTAGGTATCCATTAATAAGAAAAAATACATTATACCTTTATCATTCATGCACCCTTTTCCTTCTTCTGAGTCTTGCACATGTGTTCATACAACTCCGAACAATATTCTAACTCATGTTACTTTCCACATCATGAAAAAAGATTGTTATAAGGGAAATTATGTTGATAATGATCAGGGGATCCATACATATAAAAATTTCATCTATTAAATCCTCCTCTTCCATCGCCACGATCTCATCCTATATATCCTCCATGGAAGACTCTATTCTTGTTATCCCCATGGTTGTGCCCTTTACGAGTATTTTCTTCTTGTTCCTTTGATCTGCTTACCATGCTAGTCTAGTGCACCCCCGTATCAATGAATTTGTGAATGTGATCAATAAATCTATAGTCAACAGTGTCACAAGTTTAGGACTTGAAAATATTACAATACATGGATAACTTCTTTATGAGTGTGTGCTACAAAAGAGGGAAATATCAAACATCATGATTCAGGTGGTATACTTCACAATCTAATATTAACAACTGCACCAACTTACGTGGAAAATTATATTTATTTTTTCCCTCTAATTCAAAATCTTTGCACCATATCCCACTGAGTCTCATGAAATGAGTTGGAAGAAAGCCTCTCCAAATATTTTTCCATAGTTGGAATGTGCACCTCTAAAAATGGGCTCACTCTAGTATCAACACTTCCAACATCCTCACAGTGCAGAGATGCTTCCAAAGCTTCACGTGAATCCACACATGTCTTATGAGAGAGGTCTATTCGGAATAGAGTCAGTAATCCCCCAATAAACTATTGTGCATGTTGACTGAGATGAATGCTAGAATACAATTTTGACAACAAGGTCTTGAAACACATACTCCCTTACACTTTTAGCTAATCCATGATTGATATCCTTCAACTTTTTGATGCTCTGTTGCTCAAATTTTGGAATGTGAAACTTTTTTAGAAATGTAAAATGAAAAGCATCATATGTAACATTCCCATTTTAAGAATTTATAAACAAGGGAATTTTTTTTACACAATGTCCTCTGTTCTAAATAAAACATAATTCAGAACAAAAATTCCATGCCAATCAATCTCATAATAGATAACCATATGCAGTTGTAAATGACTCGGTGAATTACCGATATCTCATGCTTGTCTCTAAGTATTGAATACTTTTACGTATACTACATATATTTGGTTTTCTTACCCTAATATGGGTACTGAGTGACCCATTTAAAGAACCTATCTAAATATTTGTTACCAATATTCATTTGAAATCATGTTCCTTAAACTAGGTGACATCAGACAATGTAACCAGCAGTTTACGATACTTTGGCAAAAGATTTCCAACATACTGTTCATGTTACTATTCCTAGATGACATAATCATCAAATTGGAATACATCGTGCACCTCACTCTTCTGTTATCTAGAATGGTCTTCACTAACTTATGTCAGTCCTCTTGCCCAAGGTTTGACCCTAACCCAGGTTAGCGACATAATTTGTTATAGGGAGATGCTCATGATGACTTAGGGTATATGGGCATACTCATCCGACCTAAGTCGACCAAATGTGACAAGGTACCCTGATTCATTGAAAGCTACTAACTATTCCAAATCATACTACTAGCTTAGCCTAGAGAGAAACTAAGTTCAAGATTAGATGTGTGTAGATCTAGATGAACTAATGTGGAATGGTGTTGTCAACTAACATGTATCCTTAGGACCTTAGTCTTCACGCAGGTACATTTTTGAAGTTGTGCCAACATCCAACAAAACTAATTCATCACAATGTACATACCCCTAGGAGGTCATCAACACTTAATAATTTTGGATTTAGATTCTAATTACGACAACCTTTCTCAACCCTAAATCCAACACCCCTTGAGTTCTTCATCCAAAATTTGATTTAATTAATACTAAATAACTTCATTAACTCATGATTTCTTTTATGTTTGGTAACTAAGACATGTCAAGCAATTATCCAAAATAGAACAACATACATCACAAGGTTAAATTAATGTAACTCAACTGTTCAAATAAGGTGCAATAACCACTCAGCTTCCACTAGAGAAGGCTTCATAGAAAATGAAGTCTGAGTAATTAACGATAATAAAAACCATTATTTCACTTTACCCTTTTTTTAGAGGAAGAGTCTTCCTCTCTACATGGTTATGTGTTAGGGTTTATCATACCTTTTATATCTTTTGCACTTTCTATAGTTTAATTGTATATTCAATACACATCCCATTATCATTATATATTATTTAGGTAAAGAACATAATATTATGCAACTTAACAAGTTGCTTTCAATTAAGAGAGAGATTGAACTATTTCTCTTCATCCAACTTATCAAATGACAACAGAAATAAGAATACAAACAGATATGCCAAATATCAACAAGATAGTATTCCAACTACCTTCATAAATGTACAAGAGAAATTACACAACCATTTGAAGTGAACCTCCAATATTTTCAATTCATCATGATAAAATAAACAATTTACAAGACTATGCATCTCAGAAAAACTCCATGTCAAACAGTACTAAGATAATTAAAGAGTAAAACTTTTCCTTTTCAATACATCTCAAGAAAGAATCAGAGTTCTCTTTAAAAGAGCCGAACTTTAAATCAGCCAATACATCATAAAAGTTATTACCTTCTTTTATCACTTACGAAGTCCATTTACAAAATTGCTAGCACGGGTCAGTTCATTGAACTGAGCAGGATAAGTACTAAGCATTAAAACAAAGTGCATTCCACTAATTTTTCCATTAAAACAACTCTGCTTTAATGAAACAATTAATGTAATCATCGAAATAAATCATGAGTAACAACGACCATAAAAGAAGCACAAATAAAAATCTGAATTTATTTAATGAAAAGATCATAATATAATCAACAAACTACTGCCTTATAACATAGTAGTATTGTCCTAAACAATTACTCATTTATATCAATAAAAAGCTCCTAACATTGATTTATTTAATAATTCTTTCTGAATTTGAAATATAAATTTTTAACTTCAATAGATAAACAAAAAGAGCTACTTTATGAATCAAATACCTTCTTGTCATCTTTACCAAGTTTCTAGAAAACATGTGAAGACAAGTTCATTTCAGCATCGTTACGTTTTTAAGATGAATCAACTATCAACTTAAACAAATAAGAGATTCACAATTCAGGTGTGACAGCCTAATTCTCGGTCAAATAAATATAACCTAAGTTCTTAGATTAGGCCTCTTAATAACAATAGAAAATTATTTCCTAGAAACAATGTTTCATTTCAATTAATTGAAACAATTATTATTTCCTTAAATATAATTTAAGTAGAGAAGTAATTAGTAACAACTACTAATCAATTACTTAATAAAGTAATCCATTTGATTCAATTATAACATTCAGTTATACCAAAATCTCATATGCATCTTCAGAAAAGGAGAGTCAACTTCCTACCCTACAGTTTCCAGAAATGACAAAGGAGAAACTTACCTCTGAAATTGGAAGAGGAAGGAGTTATGCATAGAAAAGGATTTCTATTACTCATTCAAAATAAATAAGGTAAGAAGAAGAATCAGTACAACCCCTTCACAAACCCACTAATCTTTTAAGGAATAGAATATAGGCTTAGAAGTTACAAAACCGAATACTTAAATAACAGATTCAATCAATAAAACTAACAAAGAGTTTCATCTTTCAAGGACATCAACTACTAACAAAATTATTTATCCATTCAATAAGGATACATTAAACAAGTATAAGTTAATAGTTATCAATTCACTTCAACCTAACTGTTTTATCCTTCCTCCTTGAAGATTTCAATCACATCCAAACCTATATGTAAACAATTTCCTAATGGTACATCGAAAGATAAGCATGACTCACCCATTTCAAACAGATAGTCCAGGAAATAGATAAGTCTTCCTTTCTACAAGTCAGGCTTAGTGGCACACTGCCATGAATAGGCAAGACTTTCGATTCCACTAAAGTAATAGAAATCATTAAAGCTCATAAACCGGGATAGTTTGGATGGTTCCAAATACAAAAGAAATAGTCCATGAATTGATTATACATTCAAAAATTCCCATGAACATACCAAAATCAACTTAAAACATGTGAGTTAACAAACTACAAGGAATTTTCCAACTCTATCAAGTAAGTTCTCATTACTTCACCCAAGCCCAAAAAGGACATAAAATCAAACTAAAGAATGTCGAACAGACCTAAAAAGATAATCACAAAAATGAATTGGAGAAGGCTGACTACCAGAGTGTCACAATATCAAAAGGAACTTCAACTAAGAAAACCATCTCCTCTTCCATATTTCCATAAACCAGTAATCACCTTACAGAGTTTCAGAGAAGAGAATTCCAGTAACAAACACCCACGTAAGACAATTCTCATTCTTATCTCCCTACGAGTTCAACTGAACAGTAATTCCAAATAACAAAACTTACCCAACCCCCATCGAATTACGATTCGAAGAAGAGGAGATTTAGACCAAATAAAATAAGAACGTGATATTTCTTTTAAGACCTTATACAAGTTGAAGTACAGAACACCAACAATTCCATAAACCTCAAACACCCATTACCCTTTGTTTTTAAGCCAGTTTGAGTTCATACAGAGAAACAAAGTATACAAATATAGTCCCGAATAGGGAGTATAAAACTTAACAAGATAGGATATAGTTTAAAAAGGATATCCTTCTACCTTTCAAAACAAGCAAAAGCATTCAGTATAAGAATGCATGTGTTAACAGTATAAATACAAACAAGATGTCCATTCCTCACTTTCACGCACGTTCGTGTTCACACAATGAGATAAAAATATATCCATACAGATCACAAAAGGAGTAATACAACTTTAAACTCAGAGATGCATCAAGGAAAAGTACCCATTCATATACTACTCTCAAAAGAAACTTCCAACTCAAAGCTTAAGTCAAAACTAGCTACTCAAACTCTTTTTCAAGCAGACAGTCTAGAGTAATTAATCCAATCAAAACACAAAAGTCTCAATAGATATAAATGCATTTCACCATTTTAAATCACTCAGAGAAAAAACCCAAAAAATGCATTATCATGCAAGGGTTCCAAAAACAAAAGCACAAAAATTATTTCAACCAAAAGGCAAATAGCCATAACCAAAAATAGAAAACATTTATCTCAAGATAACAAAATTGTTTTAATGAAACATTTATAGAAAAGAAAGAAATCTTAATGGATAGATCCTATCATTCCTGATAGTGCTTCTGCCGATTTGAAGAATACTTCTAGTCGAGCTTCCAACTCTTCTTCTTCTCCAAGAAAGATCAACAACCAAAAATCTCTTTCCCCAATGTCTCATATACTTTCCTTGAATGGAAAATAGACCAAGGAAATCAAAAATAGCCACAAATCAAAAGTAGAATTTCTGGTTTGAAGAACCAAATAGTTCCATGTAGAGAAAAAATTGGAGAGTATGAGTGACCAAAAAATCTCCAATAAATCCACCTGCATAGTTTCCTAGGTGGTTTTCTCACCAAAAACAAGACTCATTAATGCCATTAATTCTCAAATTCCCACCTATCTCTCCATGCCACCACCATCCAAAATTGGTGAATCCTATTTCAACTTCTACATGCATCACTAAACCTTAGTGATGACTCCACGTGGATTCCACCAATTTTTCATGCTTCCGCCTAAACTGGCAGTTTGTTGTCATTTATTACAAAAATCAAATCACATAAATAGCTTAGGAACCATCGCCAGATTACCACATGCCATACGACCCTTAGGTCCCCTTTCCTTATTTCATTAGTTTAGGGTAGATTCCCTTAGTTTAGGTTATGACCATAGGATAGTTTAGAAGTAATAACCTTAGGTTTAAAAACATTTCAATAAGTAAATTGCCACCTTAGGTTAGGTCATAGCTCACAACCATATAGTATTAGGTATTAGATTAGAAATAGACCTAGCATTACCTTAGGTTGTTTCCTCAACTTAGAACATGCAACTTAGGATAGGATGTTATCCCAAATAAAGTAGACATAGATAGAAAAATAGGTACATCTACCTTAGTTTAGAATCCCGTTAGGATAGATCTCTTAGGTCTAGGACTTAGTTTCTATTTTTCCTCAATAGTCCTGAAGCAGGCCTCATTTCACTTAACATCGTTAAGCACCTTGAAGAGATCATTCAAAAAGATCCGAGCACATAACATTCAACAAAATGTAGCACGATCTTTCAAGAAGATAAAATAATTTGTAAACATACTAGAGTTCATTCCATTATGTCATCCAACCTCTGAATGTCAGTTTACCATTTAGATCAGGTAAGAAGATTTAAAACATACCTTGGATCAATGGAATTGATCCAAGGATGTGTTAATTAAATCGAGATAAGTTTGTAACATCATTACTAGATTATAACTCATCTATTTGAAGTGAAAAGGGATTCTTTGCAAGCAATATCATTTCAGCCCACTGAATCTAAGAGCAGAAATGACTCATCCATGACAAGCATGATTTCCAAAAATCAAAGGAACACTCCTTATCCAGAAAAATCACATGTCAACGCTTACAATGCAAAAGAGGAAAGATAAAAATTTGTCAAAGATGTTACATGCTTCCCTCCTAAAAGAATCATCATCCCGATGATTATCTCCTCAAAACAATTTATATCAAGGACAATCATTCTTATTAACTTTCTTTTCATATGTTCAAAACATAACAGAATTTTAAAGTTCCAGAAATCAGCATTTACATAGCTGTTTATTCAAAATAAATAAATATCTGTCCCAAAATTGGTAGATTTATCGTCATAAAAGAATTAAATCACAATTTATATTAGTCAACAAAATCAATTCTGTTTAAATAAGTATGGAAAAGTAGTTTTCATATCTTCTAGATTTTCCTAGGTTATGCTTTCTTCATTAAATTGGTCCCACTAGACCTTAAATTGACTTGTTTCCCAATTTCTTAAGCACAAATGGTGAGTTTCTAGCACTCGCAAGGGTTAACCATAATAATTCCTTGGTCTTGGACCTGTAAGGAATTCCAATTTAACACATGTGATAAATCTGAAACATATTTCTTAAGCAAAGAAATATGGAAAACATCATGCATTCATGACAAAGCAGGAGGTAATGCTAAACGATAAGCTACAGGGTTGATTACTTCAACTATTTCAAAAGGTCCCACAAAATGAGGTGATAACTTGGTAGCCTTGCTAAAAGTTATAGAACTCTTTTTCGGTTTAACCCAAAGAAAGACCTTCTCACCGAGTTCAAATTTCCTATCAACCCGCTTCAAGTCAGCATAACTCTTTTGCCTATCTGTTGCCTCTTTCAAGTGTTCACAAATCATTTTAACTTGCTATTCCATTTCAGTAAGGATTTCAGTTCCAATTACCTCTCTATCCTCAATGTTGTCCCAACTAACGAGGGTTCTACATTTTCTTCCGTATAATGCTTCGAAAGGTGCCATTTTAAGAGAGGCATGATATGTGTTATTGTAAGAAAATTCAACTAATGGAAGGTACTCTTCCCACTTATACTTCTGATCCATATAATACATTCGTAACATATCATCTAAAAATTGATTAACTCTTTCAGTCTATCCATCCGTTTCTAGGTAATACATAGAACTAAAATTCAGCTTAGTTCCTAGAGCTGCATTAAGGGTTTTCCAAAACCTTGAAGTCATTCTAGGATCTCTATCAGATATGATTAATTTAGGTACTCCATGTAATATGAAAATCTCATGTACAAACCTCTTTTCCAAAACAAGAGAATCATCCTTAAGATTACCAACAATAAAATGAGCTACTTTTGTTAGTTTATCCACAACAACCAAAATAACATCATGTTTATTTTTTGACATAGGCAACCCTTGTACAAAATCCATGCTTATTACTTTCCATTTGTACTGCGGTATGTTGTGAGGATACAATAAACTGGATGGATGCATATGTTCAACTTTAACACGTTGACATTCCAAACAATGTGTCACAAAATCAATAACGTCCTTTTTCATCCCTTTCCAGAAATATTGTTGTTTTATATCAGCAAGCATCTTTGTAATACCAGGGTGTCCAGAGAAAGGTGAATTGTGAAATTTTGCTAACAATTTCTTTCTTAAATCATTTAGCGAAGGTATGTACACCTTATTTTCAAATCGTAAGATTCCTTCATTGTCAAAGTGGAAACCTTTATATCTCACATCATTTGGATCTGCAGCAAGCACTGTTTTTACTTGCTGAAAATAAGAATCAGATTCCATAACACTTTTTACTTCATCCTTAAACTGAGTTCTTAATGTTATAAGAGTATAAATGTGCTTCCTACAACTTAGAGCATCAACTACTCTATTTTCCTTGCCTTTAATGTAATTTATGTCAAAATCATATTGAGAAAAAAACTCTAACCATCTTCGTTATCTTGCATTTAGATTTGGCTGAGTGAAAATATACTTCAACCCAAGATGATCAGTTTTTAATTCAAAAGGTTTACCAAGCAGATAATGCCTCCAAACTTGTAGTGCATGAACAATGGAAGAAAACTCTAAATCATGTGGAGCATAATTCAACTCATGTAACTTTAGTTTTCTACTTTCATAAGCTATGACATGATCATTTTGTAACAAAATACCTCCAAGACCTTCCCCAGATGCATCCATTACAACAGTAAAGTCTCCATTAGGGTCTGGTACAGCTAAAATAGGTGCTGATGTTAACTAATCCTTCAAAGTTCTGAATGCATATTCACATTTCTCATTCCAAACAAACTTCTTATCCTTTTTCTGTAATGAAGTTATTGGTGCAACGACTTTGGAAAAATCTTTTACAAATTTTCTATAGTAACCAACAAGACCCATGAAGCTTCTAACTTCATGTACATTCTTTGGTGCAGGCCACTCAGTTATAGCTACAATTTTAGAAGGATCTACAGTAATTCCATTCTTACTTATAACATGACCCAAATAGTGCACTTATGTGTCATAGAAAGAACATTTAGATAGCTTACCAAATAACTGTCTCTTTCTCAAAATTTCCAAAACTATCTTCAAATGCTCATGGTGTTCCTCAATACTGTTAGAATATATGAGAATGTCTTCCAAGAATATAAGCACAAATTTGTCCAAATATTCTTGATAAATATTTTTCATCAAATTCATAAAATTTTCTCGTACATTTGTTTATCCAAAGGGTAAAACTGTGAACTCATAATGTCCATACCTTATTCTAAAAAATATTTTATGAATGTCCTCATCCTTAATCCATAATTGATGATATCTAGATCGAAGATCTATCTTAGAATATACCAATGCTCCACGCATCTGATCAAATAGATCATCAATTCTAGGGAGTGGATATCTGTTCTTGATTGTTGCTTTGTTTAACATTCTGTAATCAATGCACAATCTAAGTGTTCCATCCTTCTTTTTCACAAAGATTACCAGTGCTCCCCAAGGTGAAACACTCGGTCTAATCAAACCCTTAGACAAAATTTCTTACAACTGTGCCTTAAGCTCTACTAATTCAATAGTAGTCATTCGGTAAGGTGCCTTAGAAATAGGCTCGGTTCTAGGCTTGATTTCAATTGTGAAATCAAATTCTCTTTTGGGTGGAAGACCTGGTAACTCTTCTGGAAACACATCACTGGAGTTTTGTAATAGTGGATATCGTTCCATTAATTCATTGTTTTCCTCAGCGGATTCAGAAATTTTTACTGCATATAAGGTGCAGCATTTATTTTTGGCCTTTTTAAGTTGCATAGCTAATAGTTTCCTAACTGAAATCTCACGTTTCACACCCCAAATCTCTATTGTTTTCTGTAGATCATCTAAACAACTAATATGTTTTTCAAAACAGTCCACTTTTGCTTTATGCTTAGCTAACCAATTAACACCTATGATTACATCATAAGACCACAAAAGAGCAACATAAAGATCAACTTCAGTGGATAAACTAGGTAAGTCAAGGACTGCTCCAAAAAGACACATACTAACTGTATGAACACCATTGTTTCCATAATGTACAGTCCATGTTTTATCTTTTTTTCTAGATTTAATTTTTAGTTTCGATGCTAATTTACTAGAAATTAAACATTATGTAGCTCATGTATCAAAAATAATAGTTACAGGTATGCCGAATAACTTACCCAAAAATTTTATGGGTGTGACTTGTTTTTCATCCTATTTGTCAGCTACTGGAGTGTGTATCTTGTGTTGTTGATTACGATCATCCTTTTTCAAAGGACATTTGTTTGCGTAATGATCCTTGCCACAATTATAAAATCCTCCTACAGGTCCCTTTTTAGGCTCATATTTATTTCCAGCCTTAAAGTTATCATTCTGACCTCCATAGGACTTTTGTTCGTTATTATTATTCTTGAAAAAGTTGTTTCATGGATCTCCAGTAGACTTATTTGTTGTTGTTTTCTTATTATTAACAGCTGAAAACTTACTTTTCATACCAAATTTATTCCATGGTCCTTTCTTAGATGCAAGAGATGATGAAGAGGAGTTGGGAACTTTCTCCCTCACTTCCTCCTTATGATCAGAAATTGCCTTTAACTTCTATTCTTGTCTTATGGATTTTTCAACAACCCCTTCCATAGTGGTTGGGATGTGAACATCCACCTTTCCCCCTATAATGGGATTCAATCCCATGATGAATTTCCGTATCCTGAACTATTTGTCAGTTTGATACTAAGGTACATAATTAAGGAGATTAGTAAACCCCTCCTAATACTCAGTTACAGTTAGCTTTCCTTATGCTAAGTTCTGAAATTCAGTCATTTTATGATCATAATTAAAGTTGTGGCAGCCAACGTTGCCTAAAGTAACCTTAAAATTGATCCCAAGTGATATTAGTTTCATCAATATTCAATTCAGCCTTACGTCTATCCCACCATGAAGATGCCTCATGGGAAAGATGAGATGCTCCCTAAATTTCCTTTGTTTCTTTCAAGAAATTCCTTATTGCAAATTACTTCTCCATTTCCCTGAGCAAATTCTCTGCTCCATCTCCTAATGTGGTGCCATCAAATTTGGGTGGACTTATCCTTTTTATGTCATTAGTGAGTTCAGCTGCCAACCTACCCTTTTTATTTTCTAGCTGATCAGGCATGTTCACATTGTTATTATCAACACCCAAATTGGCGTTGTCCTTAGGAGATGGCTGATTATTATTACTGGCATCTTCTCATTGCCCATTACTTGTTGTTCAATCACAGCCAAATGATTTCTTGTGTCCAATAGGTCAGTAAGGATCTCATCGAGGTTTTAGGCAGTTGCTGCTCCTTCCTTAGGTGGAGGATTTTTTGTAACATTTCCTCTTGTTCTAACAATTTTATGTAAACAAGAAAATTTTAAGTTTTATCAGATTATGGACACAATAGGTCCAATATCTGTAACTTTCAGCTTCGATACCAAGATGTAACATTCCCATTTTAAGACTTTAGAAATAAGGGATTTTTTTTACACAATGTTATCTATTCTAAATAAAACATAATTCAGAACACACATTCCATGCCAATCAATCTCATAACAGATAACCATATGCATGTAACACCCTTTAAAGTTGATATTTTCTCTTTTAAATTTCTAGTGTTGACATGTGATTTTCCTTATGAGGATATGTTCTTTTGATTATGGGAAATCATGCTTGATATGGTTAAGTATTTTCTACTCTTAAGATATTTTGATTGAACTGGAATGTTTCCTGAATTCATTTTTCACTTCTCATAGATGAGTTCATTCTGATTTAAGGAAAACTGTAAACTTATCTATTTATATGACTCATCCTTGGATCAATTTCAGTGATCCAAGGAATGTTTTAAATTTTTTTAGAAGGAACAACTGATGAATTGGCATTCCATGAATTAATAGCATATGGACTGAACTTAGTAGACATAAGTTCTTTAATTCACTTTTTGTGTGAAAATATTTCCATTCAGTGGAAAGTTTTGTTGGATCTTTGGAAATCAACCCCGGCAGGTCATTACTGGCATAATTGGGATTTCAGCCTATTCATGGCATTGGAGAGAACAAGAATCCTAAGCTATGTTACTTGATGTAATTCTGATTCTAACCTAAACTTGGTACTAAGGAGTTGGAAGGGTTGTTAAGTATTAAAACTTGAACCTAATACTACAAGGCTATATGGTGATATAACCTAGTGCTTTAAACTATGGCATTTTTTATTACTTACCCATGTGGAATTATCTAACCTAACTGCTAAGGACCTATGTTAGGGGTTATTGGTTAGTGTTATATCATAAGGTATAAACTTTAATCTCCCTAAGATCTAACCTAAGCCATTAATCTATCCTAAGTTATTGGCATGAAGGGGAACCTAATGGGTTGCAAGTATTGGGTGATGGTTCCTAAGGCATTAATGTTGTTGATAAGGATGAAAGGACTTGCAGTACTGCAAACTTTGGCAGGGGCTAGTTGGGTTGGCAGAGGCCTAGGTGGTAATATCACTAAAATGTGAAATGTTTGTTAAACTCAAATTGGCAATAGCCAGACTTGGCGGGTGATGGCAAGTAGGATTGAGCGGGAGATTTGGAGTTAATGAAACTAATTACGTTTGGTTTTTGAGTCCAAACCACCTTAATAGGCATGCCAACAGATTTTTGCTAGGTTGTTTCATTTTGCATGTTCTCATATTTTCACTCTGCATGAACTCTAATTTTTCAAACCATCAGATTAAACAACACTACATGGTTATTTTGGAGGTTTCAAATCTATTTTTCATTTCGTGGAATGTATAAGATGCATTGTGGAAGAAGTATCTAGTTGTTTGGTCTTTCAAGGAGAAGAGGAGAAGAAATGAGTTGGGCTCAAGGTATTCTTCAATTTTACAGCGACACTATCAAGCATGATATGCTCTAACTATTAAAATCTTTTGCTCTCTTCTAAATGATTTCATTCAAACAAATCTGCTCTGTTAGTTTAGTACATTGCATGTTGCCTAGTTATTTTTTATTGGGTTTATTAAATATTTCTCTTCTTGGCTTGAAATCCATTACAAATAATAATCTTGATTAGAATATTCGTTGTGTTAGTGTTAGCACATGAAAATTTATGTAAAAAGGGAACTCTATAATTTGTCTTGGCATAATGGGAGCTCGATAATCATAGGTATTGGTTTTTTATTTACCTTTATACTACTATTACTTGCTGAGTTTTCTTGGGAACCTTGGGTTCTTTTTGTTTCTATAGAAATGAATGATTTATGGTTTTAATCTGGATAGAATTGTGTTATTGTTTGAGGAATCTTGTCTACAATGGCGTTCTTAGTTGAAACTTATCATTTATCTGGGTTTTACGGATTTAGTGCCTAGATCTTATGATTCTTATGACTTGTTTCATAGTAGTAAGAACCGCATTGTGTTGAAGATGGGTTATTCTTGTTCATCCAACTTGATAAAACTATGAGTGAAGTTTGGAAACTGTGGGATATAAACAAGGAAACTAAGGCCTGTAGTGAACCTATATTTGGTTGGAGTTGAATGTTTTATTGAGACCCTATAGAGGTTTATAGGGAGTTTTCTTTAAGGGAAACGATTTTGATATTTATGGGAGTTTGGTTTGAACTCTGAATTTTAATCTTTCAATTCATCCTTGTTGATTAACCAAGGACTGTAAGGTGTTTAAGCAAATTGTTTTGACTAAGTTAGTTTTATGGTTTTCTTACCACTCTCGATCTTATTCTATGATGTAGAAAATCTTGTTGATTCATTGGGGGAAATTATGTTGCAAGGAAATTAAATGAAATTTGTTTTATAATGAATGAAATGATATCGAGTGCAACGTGTCGGTCCAGTCAAGAGAGTTGATCTGGTTTTCTTTATAAGAATTGTGAATTATTAAAGGGTAGTAACTACCCGAAGCTGGATATAAATTGTTAAATGATCTGATTTGGTAAAAGCACAAGCTGAACAAGGTGCTCAAATTGTATTTTGAGAGTTGGGGATGAAGGTATTTTTTTTGTAAATCCTACTAGCTCTTGTCATTTAAATTCAGTCTATTATTGGTTGAACTTGGTTGTAAACTCTGAACTCGAAATGAGATAGTTACATGTTTGGGATAGTTTCATGTGTCTAGAGGAAACTAGGAAATGGTAGACTTGCTAATTTTTTGATAGACATTAAAAGTTGACTATAATTAGTCTAGTAGTATACCATTTCTCAGTTGCATGTTAAAGGACTAGTTGCATGTACTTGGGAGGAAACTGGAAATGATAGTTTTGCCTAATTGCTTGGGTAACCATGGAATGTTTGACTTGAAATCATTTTGTAGTTTATATTCCTATTAGGAATTCAATCTTTTACCTTAGGAGTGTTAAGTTGAAAAGTAAGAAATTAATACTGTCCTAGCTGAACTCTTGGGTAAATTCTGAGTACGAGTTCTTACTCGGGTTTCAATTCTTGCTATTGGGTTCATTGAATTAATATAGAGTTTATAAGGAGTTATTATAACTCTTTGTGTATTATTGCTGCGTATAGCCTTCACTATTTTAATGAATTAAATGAAAGGGATCACTTGTTGATTGGGAGATCTTGTTTTTTTTTAAACAGGTTTATAATGTTCTCCTTCTTGCTTAAAAAGTATTTGAATCTCTTCCTTGGAACCTTTTATACATTTGTAAAATTGTTATTGGATTGGACAAGGAACTATTATTAATGAAAGTGAAAGAGATGATTGTTGTAGTAGGTACATTGTTGCTATGCTTCTTTTATATTCAGTTGGAATAAATTTAGTTGTAAGGACTCATGATTGAATGTTCTTAGGATAAAATTAAATATTGTTGGTTAGCCTTATCTTACTTATATTTGCACTAAAATAGAAAAGGAAGGTGAATGATGATTAGTTTGTTGAAAATGGAATACAAACTATGGACTGGGTGATATTCTCTCTCTCTCTCCTTATTGGGTATTCTTATATAATCCTATTGCGACGAACATCTTAATTAATGATTAGATGAATCATCTTAAATTGAATCATAATGTAAGAAACATTTTTTATCTTAAGATAAATAACTAAGCATCCTATACTATTGTGAGGAGGTTTGGAATACAATGTGATAGTATGATCTATTATTGTTGAAGGAAATCAATGGAATGAATACTATGTTAAAATGTTAGGATTGATAATACATATCATATTCTCATTCTTCCCTCTTGGAAGTGATTTAAGGATGTTATTTCTCTTCTTCACTAATTGTAATTACTTATCACCTATTGGATGATATACTAATTGATCCTTAAACAAGGGTTGTTTTATGGAAATAATTAGTTAAGTGCACTTCATTTTAAGGACTAGTGCGCTTATCATGCTCAGTTCTTTAAACTGACTTGTGCTAGTAATTTTTACAGATGGACATCGTAAGTGATAAATGAAGGCACAAACTTATATGATGCATTGGCTATTCTAAATTTGATTCTTATAAAGAAATCTGATTGGTATTGATTGTTCTAAATAAAAAAGTTATATTCTTTTTGAGGAAAGGATGTTTTTATGCCGTGTTTCTAAGTTGCATAAATTTTTTAAATGTATAAGTTTGACTATGAATTGAAAGTTGAGAATTTTTTGGCATTGGTTGTATAAATTCTCTTGTACCTTTTTCTGTAAGATGGTATCTTGTCTTGAGGATATTCTACTTATTATCTATATGACTGGATGTGAATATTGATTGAATATTGTAAAAGGGAATTCAGATGAATTCCCTAAGTAAGCTGCAAATAGATAAGTAGTAGAATGCAATATTGTTGTCTAAGCAATTCATTATATTGATGTGATGTAAAATAATCCTATAATGAAAAATCTTGAATCAATAAAAGACATGAAATGGAGTGTGTTATACTCTAACATTTAACTATAGGAGGAAGAATCTTCCTCTCTAACAAAGATATACTTAAAAGAGGAAGATATGATTGCAAATCATTAAGACTTAATTGTAATAAGTCTGATAAGTTTCAGCCTAGTAGGTTGTTATAATTCGTTAAGTAGTTAATTCATTTTAAAAGAAAGGTACTTGTGTTGTTGCTGTCCTATTTTTGGATAATGGGTTGTTGATGCCAAAACTAACAAATCTGGAAGCAACCTTAAGTTAATTAAGTTCTTAGGATTAATTTAACCCAAATTTTTAAAAGGACTTAAAGAGTGTTGGTCTCAGAATTAGATGGGATGTTGAAATATGTCGTCTATTAACCCAAATTTAACTTAACATAAGTAAACTCTTGGAGGTATGTACATCCTAATGAGGTTGTTTCTGTTAGGATGTTGGCACACATAAACTATAGGGTTGTACCTTTGGGAAGATTAGGATCTTCTCAAGGATACAATAGTACAGTTAACATGTGGCAACACCCTTCTACATTGATCGTCGGGATCTACACACCTTTGAAATTGAACAAGTTTTCCCTCTAGGTATGGATAGTAACATAGTTAGGATATGAAGTAGCCCTCTAGGACTTAGGATACCTTGGCACACGGGGATAACCTAGGTTAACCCAGTATGCCAATTTATCCTACGTATTTGTGAGCCTCTTCATATCATGACCTATGTTGTTAACCTAAAATAGAGTTAAACCTTGGACAAGGGGACCGACAGAAGTTAGTATAAGACATTATAGATAACAATGGAGTGGGGTGAAGGACATATTTTAGATTGATGAGTATGCCATTAAGGAATAAGTAATACGAACAATATGTTAGAAATATTTGGCCAAAGTATTGCAAGCTGTTGATTGCGTTGTCCTATGTCACCTAGTATAAGGATCATGATGCCGATGAATATTGGTAGAAAATATTCAGTTAGGTTCCTTAGACAGATCACTCAATACCCAAACTAGGGTAAGAGAATGAAGTATACAAAGTATTCGAGAGAATACACAAAACTCAATGTTACACATGAATAGATCGGTAGTTCACTGAGTCATGGAATGAATAGATCGGTTGCTCACTGAGTCATTACAACTACATATGGTTATATGTTATAAGAATGGTTGTTATGAAATGCATGTTCTAAATTATGTATTTAGAACAGAGAACATTAATCATACCAAAATAAATTCTCTTGTTTCTAAAGTCTTAAAAGGGGAGTGTTACATCTTGGTATCAGAGCTGAAGGTTTGCAGATCTTGGACCTATTGTGTCCATAATCTGATAAAAAATTAGATTTTCTTGTAACAGAAAATGGTTAGGACAAGGAGAAAATTTTTGTGAACAATGCTCCACCTAAGGAAGGAGCAGCAACAGCCTAAAAAATTGATGAAATCCTTGCTTCCCTATTAGACACAAGAGATCATTTGACTAATGCTCAAGAAACAAGTGATAGATAATGAGGGGGAATGAAGAAGCTGGTAATAACAATCAGCCACCTCATGAGGACAACCCTAATATGGGTGTTGATAATAACAAATGTTAATGTGCCTGACTCAACTAGAAAACAAAAAGGATAGGTTTGTTGTTGAACTCACTAATGATATAAAAAGGATAAATCCACCTAAGTTTGATGGTACCACCTTAGGTGATGGAGCTAAAAATTAGCTCAGTGAGATGGAGAAGTAATTTGCAATAAGGAAATTCTCAGAAGAGACAAAATATATTTGGGGAGCATATCAAATTTCCCATGAAGCATCTTCATGGTGGGACAGCCAGAAGGATGAGCTAAACATTGATGAAACTAACATCACCTGGGATCAATTTAAAGGTTATTTTAGGCAACGATGGCTGCCAAAACTTTATTATGATCAAAAAATGACTGAATTTTAGAACTTAGCTCAAGGGAAGTTAATTGTAACTGAGTATTGGGAACGGTTTATGAAACTACTCAAGTATGTACATCAGTATCAAACTGATGAGAAGTTCAGGATATGGGAATTCATCATGGGATTGAATTGCATTATTGGGGGAGAGGTTAATGTTCACAGCCCAACCACTATGGAAGGGGTTGTTGAAAAATCCATAAGGTAGGAATAGAAATTAAAGGCTATTTCTGATCACAAGGAAGAGGTACAGAAGAAAGTTCCAAACTCTTCTTCAGCTTCTCTTTCACCTAAGAAAGGACCATGGAAAAAGTTTGTTAACAAAAGTAAGTTTCCAACCAATATTAATAAGAAGACAACAATGGATAAGACTGTTGGTAATACACGGTACAATTTTTCCAGGATTAATATTATCGGGCAAAAACCCTATGGAGGTCAAAATGATAACTATAAGGCTGGAAATAATTTTGAGCCCAAAAAGGGACCGGCAGGAGGATGTTATAAATGTGGCACAGATCATTACACAAATCAATGTCCTTTGAAGAAGGATGATCGAAATCAGCAGCACAAGATACATGCTGCAATAGTTGACAAGCAAGCTGAAAAGCAAGTTACACCTATTTAAGTTCCTGGTAAGTTATTCGGAATACCTGTAACTATTCTTTTTGATACAAAAGCTACTAAATGTTTTATTTCTAGTAAACTTGCTTCAAAACTTAACATAAAAGCTGGAAAAATGGATAAATCATGGATTGTACATTATGGTAATAATTTTGTTCATATAGTTAGTATGTGTCTTTTCAGAGTAGTCCTTGACTTACCTAGCTTTTCCACAGAAATTAATCTCTATGTAGCACCTTTGGGATTTTATTAATCCAGAGGATCCTCACAGAGAAACATCGATCTAAGATATTCTCAGAATAAGTTGCAGTCATTTTTAAAGCATGGAGAAAAATTATACGATTCCGTCGATATCTTGTTTGCAGGAAACAGAGCTCGTTTGCAAAAGTTATAGCCCGCTGAAATTTTTGGGCAACTGATAAAATTTGGACTTTTTGTGCAGGCTGGACGTGTGAGCACGCTTGCACCAAGTGTTTCAATTATATTGCGACATGTGGAAAAATTTTGTGACGTACTAAAAGTGGTTTTTGGGAACATCGGTCTTGGACACTCGTTTTCGGACAAATGGACCCCGCTATTTACTGGCTGGGGGCCCTCAGCCAGGTTCGACACACTCGATTATGGGAGGGGTGTCTTGGCCTCCTTCTCATTTTCACTATACCAACTTGTACATATATATGCCTATAATTGCATTTTCGCATTATGCATGTGGGACTATTAGACATGCCATTTTAAACTATGCAACTACCATTTCCACGCATTATTTATTTAACTCCATATTCCACGCTTTACATTCAAATCACTCTTACCTTTTTATTCCACGCATTAAATCCAAATCCTTATTGTTTCCCCATGCATTATATTTTGCATTTGTTTTTGGAACCTAAAAATAACACATCCATGCACCATATACATCCAACCAACTAATGCACCTCTTTCCATGGCTAAGGTGGCTCTTAAGCCACTTAAACAATGCGCCCACCTACCTTTTAAAACCTCCTCTAAGATTTTATGCGCCAAATGTTGGGATATTGATCCCAAGGAGATAAGTCAAATTTATGGGGGAGGAGAATGGAACTTGGGTGGGCCATGTAAAAGGATAAGCACCCAGCCGGCATGCTAGGAGGCTTAGAAATAATATAAAAGGAGTGTTATTTTATTTGTATAGCATTCGGGTCTGTGCTAAAATATTGAAATGCTCATAACTTGAGCTAGGAGTGGAATTTTGAGGAGATGTAAAAAGCAACCCCTATTATTTTTGACAGAGGAAGACTTGTGAGAAGGTCATAATTTTGTAGAATTATTTGTAAATAATTATTTTCAATATTTTCATAGATTGGTCCCATTCAACCGGACCCGGAGATGTAGGCCTCAAGCGCCAAACTCCGTTATCAATTCTTGTGTCAAATTGCTAGTGAATTCTCGTCATTTCTTTAAATATTTGCACAGTACTTGTAGTTTTTATTCTTTTATTAAAAAATACAAAAAGGATATAATGCTTAATTTTTACATCGAAAATCAATACAAAGCAAAGAAATGTGTGTGCACAATTGCTAGTTAAATTTGATTTTCAGATCATTGGTATCAGAGCTGGTTTTGACTGATTTTTGGTTCAGATTATCATGTTTTAGATTACAATTTGTGTGTTGGATGTTAACAAGGTCTCGATCTAAGAAGGGTGGAGGAGAGTTAGTTGAAGGAGACCCCAAAATTGGTACTAGACGATCTCGAAGTCCTACAATGGCGGATCGAGAGGAAGTGTAAGAAAAATTTTGTCAATCATTCCAACAGATGAAGGAAATGGTGGAATAAATGTACCAAGATAGGCAAAGGGAAAAGGGAACTAGAGGAGGTAATAAATAAGAAAGCTCTAGTTCTGATATTCCAAAAAGATACTCTTTAAAATCTGATTTTCCTTCATTAAAGTTAGATATCAAGTTTGAATTGCCTATGTATACTGGAGAGATAAATGCAGAAAAGTTGGATAACTGGGTCAAGCAAATAGAAGTATATTATAGGGTTGAGAGAATTGTTGATGATGAAGCAAAGATTCATCTGGAAACTCTTCGGATGGGTAGCACAACACTCATTTGGTGGGAGAGTAAGCTTCAGAAAGTGGAAGAAAACAAAGATATAGCAATCACTTCTTGGTTTGAATTTGTTTCAAATCTTAGGCAACAATTTTATCCTCTTGGTTACAAGTAACAAGCTATGATGGATTGGAAAACATTAAGACAAAACTAAGGGACAAAGTGTTCAAGACTACACACAAGAATTTAGGAAAAGGGCTATAATTCTAGGAATTTCCCTAAACACAGTAATAAACACTGCTCAAATATATTGGTGGATTACATAGTTATCTAAGGCATATGATACTTTTTTTAGGTCCTACTAATCTTGATGCAGTATGTGTTCAAGCAACCCATTTAGAAGCACGAGGGAAAATGACAAAGGAGTCCTCTTTCTCTTCTATTAATCAGAATAACAAGCAATCTGAAGGAAAAGGTTTGAAAGAACAAGGAAAAGGAAAGGGTAAGCATAAAACAAACTCTAGTGTTAAGAAGGAAGATGAAAAACCATTTTGTAATCATTCTAAAAAAAACCATGATGATTCTAAATGTTGGAAATTACATACTGAAAAGAAGCCTAAATGGATGGTTAAGAAAGGAAAATAAAAATAAAACAAACACTGTAGTGCATGATCTTGGTTCTGATTCTGGTGAAGAAACCAAAATCACAGCTATGAGTTTGCAAGGGTAAATCAACTCTTTCAATTTCCAACAATAGCACTACAGATGTTGCATCTTCTTCTAGAAAACAAACTATACCTGACGATAAGAAAAGAAATGAGCTTTTCCACATTAGAGTAATTTCAAAGCATATGAAAATTGATACTCTTTTTGATAGTGGATCTCAAGCTAGTCTAATTTCTGAGGAGGTTGTTAAGAAACTAGGACTCAAAACTAAACCACATCCTAAGCCTTATCCTTTGGGCTGGGTTTGTGATGATGCAAAACTGCAGGTTACTAAAAATTGTACATTCAGATTTGCCATTACAGACAAGTTTATTGATGAGGGTTGAATTGGATGTAGTTCCTTTGGATATTTGTGGGGTGGTTTTGGGAACTCCTTATTTGTATGATCGTAAAGAAATCTTCTATAGGGAAGAAAATAAATATTTTCTTATAAAGGATGGAATTGAGTTTATTATTAGAGCTCACCATGAAAAGAATAATCTATTCTTGGTAACTGCATGTCAAATGAAAAGGCTTGTAAACTCAAGCAAAATTTTTGTGCTCATGGTGGTCAAAGCCAAAGAAAAAGAAAATGAGATGGCTTTTGATACTTATCTGAAACATAAGGATGAATTGGTAAAAATTGTTTCTCATTTTGATGATGTTCTTTAGGATCCACAGGGTCTACCTCCCAAAAGAGGGGTTCAACATGAGGTACATTTGCTTTAGGATGCACCTCTTCCCAATATCAGAATGTATAGGTTGTTAGTAGTAGAGAATGAGGAAATCAAGAGACATGTAATGGAACTTTTGGCTCAAGGTATAATTCGTCCAAGTACATCCCCATGTGGTTCACCAATTATATTGGTTCCTAAAAAGGATGACACTTGGCGAATGTGTGTTGATTTCCGTGCTCTAAACAAGATTACTATAAAGAATCGTTACCCTCTTCCTAGAATAGATGATTTACTGGATCAATTAAAGAATGCAATTTATTTCACTAAGTTAGACTTAAGAAGTGGTTATCACCAAGTAAGAATTACCAAAGGTGATTTTTGGAAAACTACTTTTAAAACAAAACAGGGCTTATTTGAATGGTTAATGATGCCTTTTGGTTTGTGCAATGCACCGGCAACATTCATGAGAGTTATGAATGAAATCTTTAGACCATTCATTGATAATTTTTTTATTGTCTACTTAGATGATATTCTTATTTTTAGTAAGTCATGGGATGAACATGTTAAACACATCCAGAAAGTCTTAGATGCACTAAGGAAAGAGAAATTGTATTTGAAGATGTCAAAATGTGAATTTGGAAAAACATCTTTAATTTACTTAGGTTATATTGTGGGAAATGGAGAATTGAGAATTGATCTTGCAAAAATAGAGGTTATTGTGAAATGGCCTAGACCCACTAATGTGACAGAAGTTAGAAGTTTTCTAGGTGCAATTCAGTACTGGAGAAAATTTATTGCTAACTTCTCATATATTGCATCTCCTTTGCATTCTTTGACAAGTATTAAACATGTCTTTCAGTGGGGAGGAAAAAAAAAAGCCTTTGATACACTGAAAGAAAAGATAAGTACCGCTCCGATCTTGGCACTTTTGGATTTACAACATTCATTTGAGATTGAGACAGATGCTAGTGACTACACAATGGGGGCAGTTTTGATGCAGAACAAATGACCAGTGTGTTACCATTCAGAAACCTTTACGAGTGCGGTAAGAAAATATCCAACTTATGATAAAGAGTTGTATGCTTTGGTTCAAAGTGTTAAAAAGTGGAAGCATTATTTAATGGGAAAAGAAACAATTATCCATACTGACCATCAACCACTTCAATACTTACAAACACAAACCAAATTGCAGCAGTCTAGACATTTCAGGTGGATGGGATTTTTGCCACAATTTCATCTTGTAATCAGGTGTAAAAAAGGTATTCAAAATAAGGTTGCCGACATGTTATCCAGACCACCAGTGGTAGTAGCATCTATTCTTTTGCAACATAGTTCTTTGGCTCATGTTAGTTACAAGGAACAATATGTAAATGATGTTGACTTTAGAGAAGTGTATGAGGATCTAGTAAGTGGGAAATAAGTAGGAGAAAAAGATTATCATTTGCATGAAGGATTGTTATATCATTCTGGAAAAATTTGTATTCCATAAAATGAGCATGTGCATATGATTAGGGAAGCACATACTTCTCTTATTTCAGGGCATTTTGGTGTTAGTAAGACAGTTGCACATTTACAAAAATATTGTTATTGGCCTAGAATGCATGAACATGTAAACCGGTATATTAAGGGATGTGTTCTTTGTGCCACAAGCAAGCCAAGTAACAGGAAATTAGGACTTTACACTCCTCTTCCTATTCCAACAAGGCCTTGGAAAGTGTTTCCATGGACTTTGTAGTAGGCTTGCCCATGACACGGAAGAAACATGATTACTTATATGTGGTAGTGGAAAGATTTAGCAAAATGTGTGTGTTGGTTCCATGTACTAAACAAATAACTGGTGAGGGAACTACACATTTGTTTTTTCAGTTTGTTTGGGTTCATTTTGGTTTACCTAATTCAATCATATCTGATTGAGATTCTAGATTTCTTGGGAATTTTGGTCAACATTGTGGGGGTTAATGGACACAAAATTGAAAAAGAGCATTTCTTTTCATCCACAGACTGATGGTCAAACAGAGGTTATAAACCACACAGTGGTACAATTACTTAGGGGCTATAGTAACAAACATCCTAAATTATGGGATGAACATATTTATTATGTGCAACATACTTATAATCGTGCCTTACATTCTTCTACTTTGAATTCTCCATTTGAGACTTGTTATGGATATCTGCCTAATTATCCATTAGATATATATTATGGACATGAAACTGTTGTTAATGGTGCAAGTGATTCTGACAAGGCTAAAAGATTTGTGTAGAGAATACAACAGGTTCATCAGTATGTCCGTGAACAATTGGAGAAAATTCAAGCTAAGTACAAAGCTAGGCATGATAAACATAGAACTGATCACAAGTTCAAAGTTGGTGATTCAGTTCGGCTTTACATCAACAACGAAAGACTGACAGGTGAAGGTAAAAAATTGAAACCTATACGGTATGGTCCATTCCAAATATTGGAAAAAATTGGTAACAACTCTTTCTGGTTGGATTTACCTCCATATATGCAAATCTACACAATTGTAAATGTTGAGAATTTAAGATTTTATGAACCACCTATGATTATGGATCATGATGATTCTAACATAATGCCTTCCATTGATGATTTTGCTCCTGAGTATCTTGATGAGTTGCAGGAAGACATCATTTTGGACAGGAAAGTAAGAACTTCACGAAGGGGTGATATTGAGTATCTTCGTGTTTGGTTCAAAGGCATGCATTTGAACAAGGCTAAATGGATGGAAACCAGAAAAGTGAGGGAGAAATACCCTCATCTATTCACCAATTAAGTTGACTTTTGGGGTCTAAAATTTTCTCAGTGGGGAGGAATGATCTAGAGGATCATCACAGAGAAACACCAATCTAAGATCTTCTCAGAATAAGTTGCAGTCATTTTTAAAGCGTGGAGAAAAATTATACGATTCTGTCGATATCTTGTTTGCAGGAAACGGAGCTCGTTTGCAAAAGTTATAGCTCACTGAAATTTTCGGGCAACTGGAAAAATTTGGAGTTTTTGTGCAGGTTGGATGTGTGCACACTCGCCAAGTGTTTTAATTATATTGCAACATGTGGACAAATTGTGTGACGTACTAAAATTGGTTTTTGGGAACAATGGTCTTGGACACTCATTTTCGGACAAATGGACCCCGCTATTTACTGGCTGGGGGCCCTTAGCCAAGTTCGACACACTCGATTATGGAGGGGTGTCTTGGCCTACTTCTCATTTAATCACTATACTAACTTGTACATATATATATGCTTGTAATTGCATTTGCGCTATGCATGTGGGACTATTAGACATGCCATTTTAAACTATGCAACTACCATTTCCACGCATTATTTATTTAACTCCATATTCCACGCTTTACATTCAAATCACTCTTACCTTTTTATTCCACGCATTAAATCCAAATCCTTATTGTTTCCCATGCATTATATTTTGCATTGTTTTTGGCGCCTAAAAATAACACATACATGTGCCATATACAGCCAACTAATGCACCTCTTTCCATGGCTAAGTTGGCTCTTAAGCCACTTAAACAATGCACCCACCTACCTTTTAAAACCTCTTCCAAGATTTTATAAAATGTGGGATATTGATCCCAAGGAGATAAGTCAATTGCATGGGGAGGAGAATGGAACCCGGGTGGGCTGTGTAAAAGGATAAGCACCCAGCCGGCATGCTAGGAGGCTTAGAAACAATATAAAAGGAGTGATATTTTATTTGTATAGCATTTGGGTCTGTGCTAAAATATTGAAATGCTCATAACTTGAGCTAGGAGTGGAATTTTGAGGAGATGTAAAAAGCAACCCTTGTTATTTTTGACAGAGGAAGACTGTGAGAAGGTCATAGTTTTGTAGAATTATTTGTAAAGAATTATTTTCAAGATTTTAATAGATTAGTCCCATTCAACCGGACTCGGAGACGTAGGCCTTAAGCGCCGAACTCCGTTATCAATTCTTGTGTCAGATTGCTAGTGAAATATCTTCTTTTCTTTAAATATTTGCACAGTACTTGTAGTTTTTATTCTTTTATTAAAAATACGAAAAGGATATAATGCTCAATTTTTACATCGAAAATCAATACGAAGCAAAGAAATGTGTGTGCACCATTGCTAGTTAAATTTGATTTTCAGATCACTTATGATATAGTCATAGGTGTAAATTGGTTAATAGAGCATAAAGAAAAGGTAGACTATTTTGAAAAACATATTAGTTGTTTATATGATCTACAGAAAACAATAGACATTCAAGGTGCAAAACGTGAAATTTCAGTTAGGAAATTATTAGCTATGCAACTTAAAAGGGCCAAAAATAAGGGTTGTACTTTATATGCAGTAAAAATTTCTAAATCTATTGAAGAAAACAATGATTTCTTGGAACATTATCCACTGTTATAGAAACTATCAGGTGACATGTGTTTCTAGAAGAACTACCAGGTCTTACCACCCAAACAAGAACTTTGACTTCATAATTGAAATCAAACCTGAAACCGAGCCTATTTCTAAGGCACCTTATATGAATGACTACTATTAAAGTTAGTAGAGCTTAAGGCACAATTACAAGAAATTTTGTCAAAAGGTTTGATTATACCGAGTGTCTTCACCTTAGGGAGCACTGGTGATCTTTGTGAAAAAGAAAGATGGAACACTCAGATTATGCATTGATTATAGGATGTTAAACAAAGCAACAATCAAGAATAGATACCCACTTCCTAGAATTGATGACCTATTTGATCAGATGCATGGAGCATTGGTATATTCTAAGATAGACCTTTGGTCTGGATATCATCAATTACAAATTAAGGAAGAGGACATTCATAAAAAAACTTTTAGGAAAAGGTATAGACATTATGAATTCACGGTTTTACCCTTTGGATTAACAAATGCACCAATAACTTTTATGAACTTAATGAATAATATATTTCAAGAATACTTGGACAAGTTTGTGCTTGTATTCTTAGATGAAATTCTCATATATTCTAAAATTATGGAGGAGCATCATGAACACTTGAAAATAGTTTTAGAAATTTTGAGAAAGAGACGGTTATATGGTAAGCTATCCAAATGTTCTTTCTATGACATTGAAGCTCACTATTCAGGTCATGTTATAAGTAAAGGATGGATTGTTGTAGATCCTTCTAAAATTGTAGTTATAATGGAGTGAATCTACTTTTAAAATTTTGAAAATTCAATTGACTTCAACACCTATTTTAGTTGTACCTAATCCTAATGGAGACTTCACGGTTGTAACAGATGCATCTGGGGAAGGTCTTGGAGGTTGTTTTGTTATAAAATGATCACTTCATAGCTTATGAAAGTAGAAAACTTAAGTTACATGAGTTTAATTATGCTCCACATGATTTAGAGCTTGCTGCCATAGTTCATGCACTTCAAGTTTGGAGGCATTATCTACTTGGTAAACCATTTGAATTGAAAACTGACCATCTTGGACTGAAGTACATTTTCACTCAGCCAAATCTGAATGCAAGACAGTGAAGGTGGTTAGATTTTTTGTCTCAGTATGATTTTGACATAAGTTACATTAAAGGAAAAGAGAATAGAGTGGCCAATGCCTTAAGTCATAGGAAGCACATTTATTGCTCTTATAACACTTGAGAACTCAGTTTAAGGATGAGGTAAAAAGTGTTATGGAATCTGACACTTACTTTCAACAAGTAAAAATAACACTTACTGCAGATCCGAATGAATGAAAAGATATAAAGGTTTTCACTTTGATAATGAAGGAATCTTATGTTATGAAAATAGGGTATACGTACCTTTACCTAATGATTTAAGAAAGAAATTGTTGACAGAATTTCACAATTCACCTTTTTTTAGACACCCTGGCATTACAAAAATGCTTGCTGATATAAAATAGCAATACTTCTGGAAGGGAATGAAAAAGGATGTTATAGATTTTGTGACTCATTGTGTAGAATGTCAATGGGTAAAAACAGAACATATGCATCTAGTTGGTTTATTGTATCCTCACAGCATACCGCAGTACAAATGGCGGGTAATAAACATGGAATTTGTACAAAGATTACCTATGTTAAGAAATAGGCATGATGTTATTTTGGTTTGTAGTTGATAAACTAACAAAAGTAGCACATTTTATTGCTGAAAATCTTAAAGGATGATTCTCCTTGTTTTAGCTAAAAGATTTTTACACAAAATTTTTAGATTACATGGAGTACTTGAATTAATCATATCTGATAGAGACCCTAAAATGACATTAAGGTTTTGGAAAATGCTTAACGCAGCTCTTGGCCCTAAATTGAATTTCAATTCTGTGTATCATCCAAAAATAGATGGACAGACCAAAAGAGTAAATTAGGTTTTGGAGGATATGTTACGGATGTACTGTATGGATCAATAGTATAAGTGGGAGGAGTACCTTCCATTAGTTGAATTTGCATACAATAATACATATCATACTTCTCTTAAAATGGCACCTTTCGAGGCACTTTATGGAAGGAAATGCAGAACTATTATTAGTTGGGATAGCATTGAGGATAGAGAAGTAATAGGACCTGAAATCCTTACGGAAATGGAACAACAAGTTAAAATGATTTGTGAACGCTTGAAAGAAGCAGTAGATAGGAAAAAGAGTTATGCTGATATAAAGTGGGTTGATAGGAAATTTGAGCTTGGTGAGAAGGTTTTTCTTCGTGTTAAACCAAAAAAAAGTTATATAACTTTTGGCAAGGATACCAAGTTATCGCCTCGTTATGTGGGACCTTTTGAAATAGTTGAAGTAATAAGTCCTTGTAGCTTATCGATTTAGCATTACCTTCTGCTTTGTCATGAATGCATGATGTTTTCCATATTTATTTTCTTAAGAAATATGTTTTAGATTTATCACATGTGTTAAATTGGAATTCCTTACAGGTCCAAGACCCAGGAATAATCATGGTTAAACCCACTCGAGTGCTAGAAAATCACTTGTTGCATTTAAGAAATCATGAGATAAGACAATGTAAGGTCAAGTGGGACCAATTTAATGAAGAAAGTGCAACTTGGAAAAATCTAGAAGATATGAAAACTACTTTTCCCTTTATTTTTTAATAGAACTGACTCTGTTGCCTGATAAAAATTTATGATTTTATCTTTACATGACATTAAGTAAGCCAACTTTGGGCAGATATTTATTTAATTTGAGCAAATGGTTATATAATACTAATTGATGGAACTATAAGGATTGAAATAGTTGTTTATGAATAAGAGAAGTGAATGATTTGACTTTCCTTAAATACCAATTGTTAAAAGGAAATAATCATTGGGACGATGATCCTTTTTAGGAGGGAAGCATGTAACACCCTTTAAAGTTGATATTTTCTCTTTTACATTTCAAGTGTTGACATGTGATTTTCCTTATGAGGATATGTTCTTTTGATTATGGGAAATCATGCTTGATATGGTTAAGTATTTTCTACTCTTAAGATCTTTTGATTGAACTGGAATGTTTTCTGAATTCATTTTTCACTTGTCATAGATGAGTGCATTCTAATTTCAGGAAAATTGTAAACTTATCTATTTATATGACTCATCCTTGGATCAATTTTAGTGATCCAAGGAATGTTTTAAATCTGTTCAGAAGGAACAACTGATGAATTGAAATTCCATGAATTAATAGCATAAGGACTGAACTTAGTAGACATAAGTTCTTTAATTCTCTTTTTGTGTGAAAATATTTCTATTTAGTGGAAAGTTTTGTTGGATCTTTAGAAATCAACCCTGGCAGGTCATTACTAGCGTAATTGGGATTTCAGCCTATTCATGGCATTGGAGAGAACTAGAATCCTAAGCTAGGTGAAAGTATCTCCTACCTAAGCTATGTTACTTGATGTAATTCTGATTCTAACCTAAACTTGGTACTAAGGAGTTGGAAGGGTTGTTAAGTATTAAAACTTAAACCTAATACTACAAGGCTATATGGTGATCTAACCTAGTGCTTTAAACTATAACATTTGTTATTACTTACCTATGTGGAATTATCTAACCTAACTGCTAAGGACCTATGTTAGGGGTTAGTGGTTAGTGTTATATCCTAAGATATAAACTTTAATCTACCTAAGATCTAACCTAAGCCATTAATCTATCCTAAGTTATTGGCATGAAGGGGAACCTAAGGTGTTACAAGTATTGGGTGATGGTTCCTAAGGCATTAATGTTGTTGATAAGGATGAAAGGACTTGCGGTACTGCCAACTTTGGCAGGGGCTAGTTGGGTTGGTGGAGGCCTAGGTGGTAGTATCACTAAAATTTGAAATGTTTGTTAAACTCAACTTAGTAATATCCAGACTTGGCGAGCGATGGCAAGTAGGATTGAGCTGGAGATTTGGAGTTAATGAAACTAATTACATTTGGTTTTCGAGTCCAAACCGCCTTAATAGGAATGCCAGTAGATTTTTGCTGGGTTGTTTCATTTTGCATGTTCTCAGATTTTCACTCTGCATGAACTCTAATTTTTCAAACCAGTAGATTAAACTACACTTCATGACGATTTTTGAGGTTTCAAATCTATTGTTGTTTCATGGAATTGATAAGAGGAATTGTGGAAGAAGTATTTGGTTATTTGATATTTCATGGAGAAGAGGAAAAGTGGTGAGCTCGGCTAGAGGTCTTCTTCGATTCGACCGAGACACTATCAGGTATGATAGGCTCTAATATATTTTTCTCTCTTCTACATGATTTCATAGAAAAAAATCTGCTCTATTAGTTTAGTACATTGCATGTTGCCTGGTTATTTGTTATTGGGTTTATTAAATCTTGCTCTTGTTGGCTTGAAATCCATTGCAAAGAATAATCCAACCCTTGGACTATGAATTGTTGTCCCCGTTAATGTTAGCATATGAATCAATCTGAGGGAAGCAAAAAGGGAGACTATGTAAGTTGTTTTAGAAAACACGGGTCAAAGCTGGTAATCACCACTGGGTAATGGTTTTTGTTCTGAAATTTATACCCCTGTTACTCGCTGAGTCTTCTTGGGACAGCATCGATCCTCGATTTGATGCCTGTAGAAGGAAGAGGAAACATGGTTTGAATCTAGATCAGAATCCGACCTGGTTGTTAAGACTGATGAATCCTACATCTGAAACGGCGGTCTTAGTTGAAGACATTATCATCCATCTAGGTTCTTCGGACCTAGTGCTCTCAAAAATTATGATTTTTAGACTCACATGTTTCATAGACAAGGTCGAGATCTTTCACATTGTGATGATCAGATTCACAATCTCTTGTTTGTCCAACTTGAGTCGAAATACTATGCCCTTTTGAAGTTTTGCATCAATTCTGTGATACAAATAGGCGGGAAAACAAGGGCCTGAAAATGGATCCCTCTATTTGATTGGGATTACGTGGCAGCCAAATTGGGACCCTAAAAATTTAGGTCCATGGCCCACAAGTTTACCTGTTGGTGTCGAAATGCAGCACCCCTGGGACTCCGCAACGCGATCGTTTGAGACTCCCAGTGCGATTGCACAACATGGAGCTTTTCCCAAGTGTGGGACCTCGCGAAATCGGAAAAGCTCTCCGGATGAAGGCCGGCTCCTATTCCTCTGTTCAGATGCACCAATAAAACGTCAGAGGTTTACCCCAAAAACCTAATCTAACTACCAAGGAGACAGGGAGAGAGAAATGCATGAAAAATAAACCTAAGCTAAGGAGGTGATGCACCGAGGAATGAAGAACATATGTTTTGCCAATTAAACACAGACCACAGAAATGCAATGCAATATCATGCGCAGATAAACATATTCACAGTGAAAGATCAGGAGGATGCAAAATGAAACACGTAGAGGGTTGAGAAACATCCACAAATATGCATTAATTTGCTCCAAAGGGTGATACAACACTGCAAACTGCCAAGAGGCAAGGTTGCATTACAGTTCCAAATGGGAAGGTCCTTTGCTCCACAAATCCACCTGCCAGGGAGAAGAAGGGAGGGGGCACAAAACAAAAATGTTCGACCCTTAAAAAACAGCCCCCTCCTTACATTTTATATGGAGGAAAAGAGAGGGAGAAGAGAGGAATTCGAACTGCCCCAACCACCTCCAAAGCTGCATTTAACTCGTCTCATTATGGCGGACTGTACTTCGAATCGGGTTTGGAAGAAGCCCCGGCATGTGTTCGATGCTTGCGTTTTCCCGAAACCCGCTTCCCACGTGATTCCGAGCTTTCTTTTGTGTCGGGGCGGAAGATGAACCCGCATGCGCATCGGATCCGGAGGGGTGCTCGACATGCTTTTGCCCCGTGCATTTCCGACTTGAAAACCTGATCCGAAAATCCGATTTGCTTTTGCGTCGGGTTTTGGAGACCCTGCGACATGTTCTTTCCCGGGCGTCGGATTTTGAAGACCCGCAACATATTTCCTTCTGTCGGGTTTTAGAGACCCCCCAACATGTCGTCTCCCTCTGATTTTCCGCTTCCTTCCTGTGTCGGGCTCTTCAACCCCTGCAACATGCTCCCGCGCCATGCTCCTCCGACCTGTTTTCCCGATCCGGATTTCCGCCTCTGATTTCCCGCTCTGCAACCCGACTCCATTCGCGCCGTGTTCTGTGTGCGGGTTTCGCGGCCCTTCCGGCATATCGTGCGCCATGTTCTTCCCCCCGGTCTTCCCGCTCCCTCTGATTCCGTCGACTTGTTGGCTTTCGCGATTTGCCTCTGTGCGTCTGTCGGGAGAGGAGAAATATACAACAATCTGGCGACTCAACGGGATTACCTGCCTGCTAGGTAGAAGATCAGTGGCCTTTCAGCAATCCATTGGGCATGGAGTCATAAGCGATATCCTGAACCAACCCGATATCTGATCCTGAACCTGATACCGCAACTCCTTCTCTGAGAGCACACTGAACTTAAGAATTGTTCTCACCAAAAAACCGCTGCAATGAACCATGCCAGAGCAAAACCAACACCACAAAAACTATGTACAAAACTGAAAATCATACATGTCCAAAATGGAACATGCAGAGTGTGCACAAGCACTTCTTCTGCTGAAAGCAAACCTACCTACCCTACTCTTACTGGAAGCAAAGGCAAGCTAAACAAACCCTGCAACTGGTTGTGCAAAATAGCTTCCTTTCTTCAAAATGGGCAGCCATGCAATCGATTTGGCACTGATCACGGCTGTTTGGATGAGTGGGAAATCAACGAGAAGCTGGTCTTCCACCCAAATCATCAAGGTATCAGCTGAAAAATCCAATACCTCTTTTAGTTGCTCTGCATTTGGATCGAAAAGGTATGGCAGCTGATCCTTGGTACTCTGTAACTCACCCTCATGCTCAGAAGCGAGCATGACCGGTTGTGGCTTCTCCTTTGGCTCCAATGAAGCCAAATACCTGATTGGGCAAGGTCTGATCCGTTTGATATGCCCATAGCTCTGATTTCCAACTCCAAAAATGGAGTTCTCTTGCAGACCCTCCGAGATGGATGACGTGGAAGAAATGGTGGAATCCTTCTGTCCTTTCTCTTCCTCCAATGAAGAACATGGAAGATTAAAATCTTCCAATTTTGATTCCAAAGAGCTGCTATAAGATGCGGGCTGCTGCAAATGAATGCTCTCCTCCATGACAGCAGGCTCTGGTGTTTGGAATGTGGATGATGAAAGAGAGAATGGTGAAAACTCAACCGGTTCTTCTCCATCAAAACAGTCCTCCAAATCTGACAGGTAAACTGCCTCATTGCTGTCTTGCTGTTCGTGTTCAACTTCTCCCATGGTGTTCGCTTGATCTGCAACTTGACCACCATGGTTTCCTTCACTCCCTAATATTGAGTTTGAGAGATCAAAATCCTCTTCAGTACTAGAACTTGGGAGAGGTGAGGTAGAAAGAAGAACCGAAGGTTCTCCTGTAGCCTGCTTTGTGCTCAAAGCCCTTGGATCTGTACTTTTCTCCTCCGCAACTGGGATGTGCTCCTCTTCTTTTGCCTTTGGAGCGGATTCTCCCTCCTCTATTACTCGAAGGCAATCTTGCTCTTGAATGAGCTCCTCCTCCAGCATGAAGTTCGTCAAGTCAAACTCTTCGATCTGCTGCTCTAGAGGACAAGTTGGGACTGCAAGATCTCCTTCTTCTGCTGCAACAGAATCAGTCCTGACCACCATTTGTTCTCCAACCCCAACCTCTTCTGTAGGCCTAACCATCAAGGGGATCTTTGTCATCCCAAATCTAAGAGCCCAACTCTTCAGACTTTGAATTTCTTCCTCTTTGTTGGCACTCTCTTTTTGCTGTGGTTTTCCTTGGCTGGCATTCTGATTTTCATCCTCCCAACATGGATTAGGGGATGCAATAGGAGGAATAGGTTGAAACTCAACTGATTTGACAATTTTGTGTGGTGGTGGAGGCAGTGGAACCTCTTGTTTCTTTGGAGTGGAAGGTACTTCATTTAGCTCTTGTGGAGGGGGTTTGGATTTGGAAGAGAAGAGGGCAGAAAAACTGAGATGGGATGGAAGACTAGGGGGTGGAGGGATGGATTCAACATTTAGGGCAGCAGATGGTGAGTTTAAAACTTGACACTGCTGAAATGATATAGATTGAGAAGGAGGAAAAGAAAGAGTATGAGGTGGTGTGCTTACCCATTGACAAGGTTGCAGAATACTTCTCTCATACACCTCTATTCCTTCAATCCACCTTGTAAGTAATGGCAGTGTTGCAATCATGAAGTCTAACTTCTCTTGAGAGCTGTAATGCCTTGGAAAAGGTCCCACCCATGGACAAGGTGCTCTGCAACCAATTCCAAATGCTTTCATTTGTGCCTGAGCCCTAGATTGCACCATGTTTGCCTCCATCTTTTGGATTTTCTCCAGCAGATCTGCATTTTCTTCTTCGTTGTTTTCATTGCATGCGTACCCTTGCGTTTGACATGCTTCATAGCCAAACTGATTTTGGCATTGCTGCTCATATGGGTATGCATGTTGATCATGAACTTGACCAAAATGCTGATTTGGAGGATTTGTAAAACATGTTGGAGGTGTGATATATTGCTGCTGTTGATGTGGATTCCATGATGGAAATGAAGTCATGGTTGCACAACTTCATGGAATGGAAAAGAATGAAAGAGGTGGAAAGAAGGATGGGTGGAAATGAATGTGAACGGGTCTATAACTCAGAGAAATGGGTTGCTGATCAGGTGGAGTCGCCAGATGTGTTTTTGAATATGCCTCTAAAAGGCTGGATGTTGCCAAGTTACACACCAAACCTGGCAATATAAATAATCGGAAATAAAAATTTGAAGGACCCGGAGGATGTAATCTTCAGTTCGGAACTCATGTCATGTAACGCAGCTGCGGATCCCCGAAAAGCACAGGCGGAACTCAGGTCATGCAATGCATCACCTAAAACCCGAAACTGCCATGTGTCGGAACTTTGGACATGTCCGACACCCCGGAAAACCCGAAATGACTGCTGGGTCTGCTTTGATGTTCTCGGACCCCGAAAACCCGAAATCCAAAAAACATGAAATTTTGAAAATCAAAATCTCAAAAAACCAAAGATACCCTTTTGAAGATAACCCTCAGATCTACCAACCGGTGAAAATTTGGCCTGTTCTGAGCAAGATAAACCCTTGAAAAATGATTTCGGAGTTCAGCTTGGAAGAAGCAAAAAATCCAAAATTTAAACACTGCAATTTCTTGAGCCAAAAATTCACGAAAACTCCTTCAAATTTTGGTGGAATGACCTCTTGGTCCCACCGGGCGTGCCAAAACTGTTGGTGTCGAAACGCAGCACCCCTGGGACTCCGCAACGCGATCGTTTGAGACTCCCAGTGCGATTGCACAACATGGAGCTTTTCCCAAGTGTGGGACCTCGCGAAATCGGAAAAGCTCTCCGGATGAAGGCCGGCTCCTATTCCTCTGTTCAGATGCACCAATAAAATGCAGAGGTTTACCCCAAAAACCTAATCTAACTACCAAGGAGACAGGGAGAGAGAAATGCATGAAAAATAAACCTAAGCTAAGGAGGTGATGCACCGAGGAATGAAGAACATATGTTTTGCCAATTAAACACAGACCACAGAAATGCAATGCAATATCATGCGCAGATAAACATATTCACAGTGAAAGATCAGGAGGATGCAAAATGAAACACGTAGAGGGTTGAGAAACATCCACAAATATGCATTAATTTGCTCCAAAGGGTGATACAACACTGCAAACTGCCAAGAGGCAAGGTTGCATTACAGTTCCAAATGGGAAGGTCCTTTGCTCCACAAATCCACCTGCCAGGGAGAAGAAGGGAGGGGGCACAAAACAAAAATGTTCGACCCTTAAAAAAAAGCCCCCTCCTTACATTTTATATGGAGGAAAAGAGAGGGAGAAGAGAGGAATTCGAACTGCCCCAACCACCTCCAAAGCTGCATTTAACTCGTCTCATTATGGCGGACTGTACTTCGAATCGGGTTTGGAAGAAGCCCCGGCATGTGTTCGATGCTTGCGTTTTCCCGAAACCCGCTTCCCACGTGATTCCGAGCTTTCTTTTGTGTCGGGGCGGAAGATGAACCCGCATGCGCATCGGATCCGGAGGGGTGCTCGACATGCTTTTGCCCCGTGCATTTCCGACTTGAAAACCCGATCCGAAAATCCGATTTGCTTTTGCGTCGGGTTTTGGAGACCCTGCGACATGTTCTTTCCCGGGCGTCGGATTTTGAAGACCCGCAACATATTTCCTTCTGTCGGGTTTTAGAGACCCCCCGACATGTCGTCTCCCTCTGATTTTCCGCTTCCTTCCTGTGTCGGGCTCTTCAACCCCCGCAACATGCTCCCGCGCCATGCTCCTCCGACCTGTTTTCCCGATCCGGATTTCCGCCTCTGATTTCCCGCTCTGCAACCCGACTCCATTCGCGCCGTGTTCTGTGTGCGGGTTTCGCGGCCCTTCCGGCATATCGCGCGCCATGTTCTTCCCCCCGGTCTTCCCGCTCCCTCTGATTCCGTCGACTTGTTGGCTTTCGCGATTTGCCTCTGTGCGTCTGTCGGGAGAGGAGAAATATACAACATTTCCTTTAATGGAAATAGTTTTGATGTTTATGGGAGTATGGTCTGAACTCTGAATTTAATCTTTCAAATCATCCCTATTATTAACCAAGGAATGAAAGGTGATTAGGTAAACTGTCTTGACTAAGTTAGCTTTAAGGCTTACTTACCACTCTCGATCTTGTTCTATGATGTGGAAGATTTTGTTGATTCATAGGGGGAAATATGTTGAAAGGCAATTCAATGAATTTGTTTTATAATGATTAAAATGATATCGGGGCAAGGTGTCGGTCCAATTAAGAAGCTGATTGGTTTTATTTATATGTATTGTAAATTATTAAAGGGTTGTGATTACCTGAACTGGATATAAATGGTTGAATGATTTGATTTGGTAAGAGCACATGTTGAACTAGGTGCTTGAGTTGGATTTTGAGACTTAGGCATAAAGGTTTTTGTTGTAAATCCTGCTAGCTCTTGTCGTTTAAATTCAGTCTATTTTTGGTTGAACTTTTGTAAACTCTGAACTCCAAATGAGACAGTTGCATGTTTGGGATAGTTGCATGTGTTGGAGGAAACTGGGAATGATAGTCTGCTAATTGTTTGGTAAACATTGAAAGTTGACTATAATTAGTTTAGTAGTTACCATTCTCAGTTGCATGTCAAAAGATTAGTTGCATGTACTTTGGAGGGAACTGGAAATGATAGTTTTGTCTAATTTCTTGGTAACCATGGAATGTATGACTTGAAATCGTTTAGTAATTTCTATTCATGTTGGGAATTCAATCTTTTACTTTAGGAGTGTTAAGTTGAGAAGTAGGCAATTAATTTTGTCTTGGCTGAACTCTTGGGATAATTCTAAGTATGAGTTCTTACTCGGGTTTCAATTCTTGATTGGGTTCGTTTAATTAATATAGAGCTTACAAGGAATTATTATGACTCTTTTTGTATTACGGCTGTGTATAGCCTTCACTGTTTTAATGAATTAAATAAAAGGGATCACTTGTTTGATTGGGAGATCTTGTTTTTTTAAACAGGTTTATAAGTTTCTCCTTCTTGCTTAAAAAGTGTTTGGATCTCTTGTTTGGAACCTTTTATACATTTGTAAAATTGTTATTGGATTGAAAAAGGAATTGTTATTAAGTAAATTGAAAGAGATGATTGCTATAGCAGGTTCACTATTACTATGCTTCTGTTATATTCAGTTAGAGTAAATTCAATTGTAAGGACTTACGATTGAATGTTCTTAGGATAAAGTTAAACATTGTTGATTAGCCTTATCTTACTTATCTTTGGACTAAAATACAAAGGAAGGTGAATGATGATTAGTTTGTTGAAAAGGGAATGCAAACTATTGATTGGGTGATATTCTCTCTCTCCTTATTGGGTATTTTTATATTATCCTGTTGCGATGAACATCTGAATTAATGTTAGATGAATCATCTTAATTTGAATCATGATGTAAGAAACCCTTTTTATCTTAAGATAACTAAGTATCGTATACTATTGTGATGAGGTTTGGAATGCAATGTGATAGTATGATCTATTGTTGTCGAAGGTAATCAATGGAATAAATATTATGTTAAAATGTTAGGATAGATAATATATATCATATTCTACTCTTCCCTCTTAGAAGTGATTTCAGGATGTTATTGCTCTTCTTTATTGATTGGAATTACTTTTCCCTATTATATGATATACAAATGAATCCTTAAAGTAGGGTTGTTTTATGGAAGCAATTAGTTTAGTGCACTTCGTTTTAAGGATTAGTGCTTATCATGCTCAGTTCATTGAAATGACTCGTGCTAGTAAATTTTGGCATATGGACATCGTAAGTGATAAATGAAGGCAAAAACTTATATGATGCATTGGCTATTTTAAATCTTATTCTTATAAAGAAATCTGATTGGCATTGATTGTATTGAACAAAAAAAGTTATATTATTTTTTAGGAAAGGTTGTTGTTATGTCGTGTGTCTAAGTTGCATAGATTTTGTAAATGTATAAGTTTGACTATGAATTGAAAGTTGAGAATTTTCTAGAATTGGTTGTATAAATTCTCTTGTACCTTTGTCTGTAGGATAGTATCTTGTCTTGAGGATATTCTACTTATTATCTATATGATTGGATGCGAATATTGATGAGGATTGTAAAAGGAACTTAGATGAATTCCCTAAGTAAGTTGCAGATATATAAGTAGCAGAATGTAATATTCTTATCAAAGCAATTCATTATATTGATGTGATGTAAAATAATCTTATAATGAAAACCATTGAATTAATAAAAGACATGAAATGTGGTGTGTTACACTCTAGAATTTAACTATAGGAGGAAGACTCTTCCTCTCTAACCAAGATATACATAAAAGAGGAAGATATGATTGCTAATCATTAAGACTTAATTATAATAAGTCTGATAAGTTTTAGCCTAGTAGGTTGTTACACTTCCTTAAGTAGTTAAGTCAATTAAAAAGAAAGGAAATCAAGTTGTTGTTGTCCTATATTTGGATAACGGGTTGTTAAGCCAAAACTAAAAAATATGGAAGAAATCTTAAGTTAATTAAGTTCTTAGGATTAATTGAATTTGAATTTTAAAAAGGACTTAAAGAGTGTTGGACACAGGGTTAGATGGGCTGGCGAAATATGTCGTCTATTAACCCAAATTTAACTTAACATAAGTAAACTCTTAGAGGTATGTACATCCTAATGAGACTCTTTTGTAGGATGTTGGCACACATCAACTACAGGGTTGTACCTTCGAGAAGATTACGATCTTCTTGAGGATACAACAATATAGTTAACATGTGGCAACACCCTTCTGCATTGATCGTCAGGATCTAGACACCTTTGAACTTGAACAAGTTTTCCCTCTAGGTCTTGATAGTAACATAGTTAGGATATGAAGTAGCCCTCTAGGACTTAGGGTACCTTGGCACACGGGGATAACCTAGGTTGACCCAGTATGCCAATTTATCCTAAGTATTTGTGAGCCTCTTCATATCATGACCTATGTTGTTAACTTGAACTAGAGTTAAACCTTGGGAAAGGGGACTTACATAAGTCAGTATAAGACATTCTAGATAAAAATGGGGTGGGGTGAAGGATGTATTCCAGATTGATGAGTATGCTGTCAAGGAATAAGTAATACGAACATTATGTTAGAAATCTTTGGCCAAAGTATCGCAAGCTGCTGATTGCGTTGTCCTATTTCACCTAGTCCAAGGATCGTGATGCCAATGAATATTGGAAGCAAATATTAAGTTAGATTCCTTAGACAGATCACTCAATACCCAGAGTAGGGTAAGAGAACCAAGTATACGAAGTATTAAGGAGAATACTCAAAACTCAATGTTACATATGAATAGATCATAGTTCACCAAGTCATGGAATGAATAGATCAGTTGCTCACCGAGTCAGTGCAGTTGCATATGGTTATCTGTTATAAGAATGGTTGTTATGAAATGTGTGTTCTAAATTATGTATTTAGAACAAAGAACATTAATAATATAATTTTTTTTCCTTGTTTATAAAGTCTTAAAATGAGATTGTTACATGCATTTGTAAATGACTCAGTGAATTACTGATCTCTCATTACATGATTGGGTCCCTAACTGATCTCTCATGCTTGTCTCTAAGTATTGAATACTTTTACGTATACTACATTTACTTGGTTTTCTTACCCTAATCTGGGTACTGAGTGACCTGTTTAAAGAACCTATCTAAATATTTGTTACCAATATTCATCTAAAATCACGTTCCTTAAAAAAGGTGACATCAGACAACGCAACTAGCAGTTTGCGATACTTTGGCCAAAGATTTTAAACATATTGTTCATTTTACTATTCTTAGATGATATAATCGTCAAATCGAGAATACGTCCTTCACCTCACTCTTTTGTTATCTAGAATGGTCTTTACTGACTTCTGTCAGTCCACTTGCCTAAGGTTTGACCCTAACCCAAGTTAGTGACATAATATTTTATAGGGAAGATGCTCATGATGACTTAGGGTATATGGGCATACTCATCCGACCTAAGTTCCACCGAATGTGCCAAGATACCTTGAGTCATAGAAATCTACTTCCTATTCCAATTCATGTTGCTAGCTTGGCCTAGAGAGAAACTAAGTTCAAGTCCAGATGTGTGTAGATCTAGATGAACTAATGCAGAAGGGTGTTATAACATGTCAACTATAACACTATATCCTTGTGAAGACCTTAGTCTTCACGCAGGTATAGTTCTGCAGCTGGCATGTGCCAACATCTGACAAAACTATTTCATCACAATGTACATACCCCTAAGAGGTCATCAATACTTAATAATTTTGGATTTATATTTAAATTGCAACCACCTTGCTCAACCCCAAATCCAACACCCCTTGAGTTCTTCATCCAAAATTTGATTTAATTAATATTAAAGAACTTCATTTACTCATGATTGTTTTTATGTTCGGTAACTAAGACATGTCAAGCAATTATCCAAAACATAGAACATACATATATTGTAAAGGTTAAATTAATGTAACTCAACTATTCAAATAAGGTGCAACAACCATTCAGGTTCCACTAGAGCAGAACTTCATAGAAAATGAAGTCTCAGTGATTAACGATAATAAACATGCCATTATTTCATTTTACCCTTTCCATGAGAGAGGAAGAGTCTTCCTCTCTACCTAGTTATGTGTTAGTGTTTATCATACCTTTTAAATCTTTCTCACTTTTTATAGTTTAATTGTATATTCAATACACATCCCATTATCATTATATATTACTTAGATAAAGAACGTAATCTTTATGCAACTTAACAAGTTGCTTTAAATAAAGAGAGAGATTGAACTATTTCTTTTCATCCAACTTATCAAATGACAACAGAAATTAAGAATACAAACATATATGCCAAATACCATCAAGATAGTATTACTAACTTCCTTCATAAATGTACAAGAGATAATTTACACAACAATTCGAAGAGAACCGATCCAATATTTTCAATTCATCATGATAAAATACACAATTTACAAGACTATGCATCTCATGCAAACTACATGTCAAATAGTACTAAAAACATTAAAGAATACAACTTTTTCCTTTTCAATACATCTCAAGAATGAATCGGAGTATCTCTTTAAAAGAGCTAGACTTTAAATCAGCCAATACATTATAAAATTTATTGCCTTCTTTTATCACTTACAAAGTCCATTTGCAAAATTGCTAGCACGGGTTAGATCATCAAACTGAGCATGATAAGCACTAAGCATTAAAACAAAGTTCATTCCACTAATTGTTCCATTAAAATAACTCTTACTTTAATGAAACAATTAATGCAATCATTCAAACAAATCATAAGTAATAACAACCATAAGAGAAGCACAGATAATAAATCTGAATTCACATTATAGGAAGAGGTCATAATATAGTCAACTAATCCACTACATTATAACAGATAAGTATTGACCCAAACAATTACTTATTTATCTCAATATAACAGTTCCTATCAATAAGTTGTTTCATAATTATTTCTGAATTTGAAAAACAAAATTTTAACTTCAATAGATACAAACAAACAGTTACTTTCATGAAACCAAGATACCTTCTTATTCATCTTTACAAAGTTTCCAAGAAAACATGTGACGGTCAAGTTCATTCTAAGCATCAGTAACATTTATAGGTTGATTCATCCCATCAAATTAAACATAATTAAGAGATTCACAATGTCAGATGTGGCATCCTAATTCTAAGTCAAAATATATATAGCCTAGGTTCTTAGATTAGGCCTCTTATTATATTAGAAAGGAAAGTATATCCCAGCCATTAATGTTTACATTTCAATTAACTGAACTAAATTATTTCCTTAACTATAATTTAAGTAGAGAAGTAATTAGTAATAACTAATAATCAATTACTTAATAAAAGTAATGCTTTTGATTCCCTTATAACATTCAGTTATACCAAAATGTCATATACATCTTCAAGAAGAGGAGAGATCAAACTTCCTACCCTGAACAGTTTACAGAAATCCTTATCATTTGAGTTAACTTACCTCTGAAATTCCCATATGCAGGAGTTATGTAGACAAGAAGGATTTCTATTACATCATACCCTAGAATTTTTCTAAGAACTGAATAATGAGTAGAGCCCCTTAAAAAACCCACTGATCAGTTAAGGAAGAGAATACAGAGCTTAGAACTGTACAAAACCGAGCACTTAAATAATTGATTAATTCAATAGGACTAAGGAAGAGTTTCATCTTTCAAGAACATCAACTATTAATAGAATTATTAATCCATTCAATAAGGATATATTAAACAAGTATAAGTTAATAGTTATCAATTCACTTCAACCTAACCATTTTATTCTTCCTCTTTGAAGATTCCAGTCACATCCAAAACCATACTTAAACAATTTCCTAATGGTAAATTGAAAGATAAGCATGACTCAACCATTGCAAACAAACAATCTAGGAAATAGATAAGTCTTCCTTAATCTACAATTTAGGCACAATAGCCACATGTCCATGAATAGGCAAGACAATTGATTCCACTTCACATCCATCATTAAAGCTCATAAACTGGGACAGTTTGGATGGTTCCAAGGACAAAAGAGACAATCCAGAACTTGATTAGACATTAAAAATTTCCCATGAACAGAGCTACAGATCATGGTAATAACATGTGAGTTAACAAACTAGAAGAAAGTTTCCATCACCCTGGTGAGTAAGTTCTCATTACTTCACCCAAGCCCAAAAAGGACATTAAATCAAACTAAAGAATGTCGAACAGACCTAAAAAGTTAAATACCAGAATAAATTGGAGAAGGCTGACTACCAGAGTGTCACAATATCAAAATGAACTTCAACTAAGTTAACCATCTCCAAGACCATATTTCCATAAAACCCAGAATGTTCGTATCAAGAGTTTCAGAGAAGATGAATTCTAGTAACCAACACCCACATAAGTACAATTCTTTCCTTCGTATTTTCCTCATGTAGTTCAAAACTTAACACGTTAATTCAAAATACCATAACTTGACCTCAGCTCCCTATCAATTTTAAAGTTTGAAGTAGAGGAGATTTAGACCGAATAAAATAGAGAATGTGATCATTCCTTCATAGTACCTTATGATAATTTTAGAGTATAGAATACCAGACGATTCCAAAAACCTCCTTCACCCATTAACTCTTTGTTTTCTAAGCAAAAGTTTGAGTTTCATACAAAGAAATCAAAGTATACAAGTACAGTCCCAAAAAGGGAGTATTTAAAATTCTAACATGACAAGATACTAGTATAGGAAGGAGTATTCTTCTACCTTCCACAAATAATCAAAGGACATCCAGTATGAACAATGTAGGTGTTACCCAGATACAGATAGCAAACAAGATATCCGTTCCTCTACACTTCACACAAGATTCATGTTCATACAATAATGACATAAACGTATACCCATATGGATTGTCAGAAGGAGTAATTCCACTTTAAAACTCAAATATGCAAAAGAGAAGAGTAAATATAACAGAGAAGAGTATCCATATACTTCTCTGCCTTTCGAAGAGATTTCTAACTTCGAAACTTAAAACAAAAACTAGCTACTTAAACTATTTTTTAGGTAGACAGTCCAGAGTATTTATATTTCCAATCAAAACACTAAAGTCCTGACAGTTGATAAATGCATTTCATCATTTTGAACTCATTCAGAGAAAACACATAAAAACATGCATTGTCATGCAAGGGTCCCAAAACCTCAAGCACAGAGATTCTTTTAACAAGAAAGCAAATGAACCAGAAACCAAAAACAGAAAACATTTATCTCAAGATAATAAAATTGTATTAATGAAACATTTATAAAAAATTAAGAAATCTTAATGGATAGAGCCTATCATTCCTGATAGATCTTCTGCCAATTGAAATAAGACTTCCAGTCAAGCTTCCAACTCTTCTTCTTCTCCAAGCAAGATCAACAACCAAAAATCTCTTTCCCCAATGTCTCATATACTTTCCTTGAATCAGAAATAGACCAAGGAAATCAAAAATAGACACAAAGTGAAAGTAGAAATGCTATTTTGAAGAACCAGATAGCTCCATGCAAAGAAAAAATTGGAGAGTATGAATGACCAAATAACCTCCAACAAATCCGCCCACATTATTTCCTAAGAGGTTTGCTCACCAAAAATGAGACTCATAAATGCCATTGATTCCAAAATTCCTGCCTATCTCTCCATGCCACCACCATCTAGAATTGGTGAGTTCTAATTCAACTTCTGCATGCATTGCTAACTTTAGTGAAGACTACATGTAGATTCCACCAACTTTTTCATGCTTCCGCCTGAACTGGCAATTCGCTGTCATTTATTACAAAAATCAAATCACATAAATAGCTTAGGAAGCGTCACCATATTACTAATGCCATACGACCCTTAGGTCCCCTTTCCTTATTTCATTAGTTTAGGGTCGATTCCCTTAGTTTAGGTTATGACCATAGGATAGTTTAGAAGTAATAACCTTAGGTTTAAAAACATTTCAATAAGTAATTGCCACCTTAGGTTAGGTCATAGCTCACAACCATATAGTATTAGGTATTAGATAAGAAATAGACCTAGCATCATGATAGGTGGTTCCCTCAACTTAGAACATGCAACTTAGGATAGGATGTTTTCCTGAATAAAATAGACATAGCTAGAAAAATAGGTACATCTACCTTAGTTTAGAATCCCGTTAGGATAGATCTCTTAGGTCTAGGACTTAGATTGTTCCTCAATAGTCCTGAAGTAGGCCTCATTTCACTTAATGTGGTTAAGCATCCTGAAGAGATCATTCAAAAAGATCTGAGTTCATAACCTACAACAAAATGTAGCACGATCTTTCAAGAAAATAAAAGAATTTGTAAACATGCTAGAGTTCATTCCTTTATGTCATCCAACCTCTAAATGTCAATTTACCATTCAAACTAAGTAAGAAGATTTAAAACTTACCTTGGATCAATGGAATTGATCCAAGGATTTGTTGGTAACAAGAGATAATTTTACAAACTTCACTTGCCAGATTACAACTTATCTATCGGAAACAAGAATGGATTTTGTGCAAGCCACTGTATTTCAGCTTAATGAAATCAAGATCAGAAATGACTTATTCATGGCAAGCATGATTTCAAAAAATTAAGAGAACACTCCTTATCTAGAAAAATCACATGTCAACACTTGCATGTAAAAGAGGAAAGATAATAATTTGTCAAATATCTTATAGAGAGCCCTATAAATATAAAGTTATGAGACCATAATGAGGGACCAAGCACTAGTCACTAATATCATCCACCTAGAGTTGCATCTATTTGGATATCATTTGCATCCATTCGCTCCATCATAAGGACAAGGTCCATTCATCTGCATCACACAATCATAGGTGAAGGGATTCTATTGTATTCCATGCACACATTCTATTACATTTTCTACATCTAGTTATTGTTTGCTACTTCACAAATTGCGAATGTCACAAGAGAACCTACGACACGTGATACACACAAACACACTAGAACTATATTTGGGTCCACAATGTAGTGTAGTTATCAGTTAGTAATCCCATTATTGTGGTAGTTGAGGTCAATCCTACCCATTCATTTACATTCTTCTTTTTTAGGGTTTGGATACTTCTTTTGGCCTTTTGCAAGTCTTCTATACATCTTCGATTATCAACGACATCTGGATTAGTGTAGTGAATCTGATGCTACACACAATGCAGGTTTTGCACCACCTTCTGTAAATGTGATACTTAGTTCCAGATCTTTTTCATAGGTCAGGGAACCTATTATTCAAACCAAATCACCCGTAGGTACCTCAGTCCCTCTCCAGGTGCTCCAGTCTAGCTAGATAGCTCATATCCACCCTATTTGTGACCCCTTCACAATTTTTCTTGCTTCCATATTATTTTGTTCATTCTGTGACACATTCCAGCAATCTTTTTTGATCAACTAAGTATTTTCCTTGTTCTTATCGCATATTATGGTTTCTACTTTCATTAGATTAGTTGTTTGGGTCATTTTCCATAGTAGTTCATGGCATTCATTTACTACATTTGCATGTCAATCTAGATTAGATTAACTGTCATTTATCTCCATTTTTAGTTAATCATTTTGGTGAACCCAACTCAATCATTCATGCTTCTAGATTCTTCATTCATACTTTATCCTTATATGGTTTATTATCCTTTCTCCATGGCTTAGTCTCATACTACTTTTACTGAAGAACATCTTAAGGTCATTAATGATCATATTGCTAACTATACACAAGATCTAGACTTACTTTTACATGTGGTTCATGAGGAAGATACTAATTTGGTAGAACTCAATGCTTCCACGGCCATACCCACTTGTTTTGCTACTTAACTGCTCACTTATACTCTTCCACCTATTTATACTATTCCTGTTTCTGTTACTACTCCTACCAATGATTTTACGCCACCCTTAGTTTCTCATATGCGATAGGTTTCCTCCATTGGAAATTAAGACTTAACTTCTCTTTATCATGACCTTCAAGCTCAAATTCGTAAGTTACAACAGGCCACCTTACATGAATCACCATATTAATATTCTACTTTATTATTGCATACTCCATTTGCACCTACCATCTCTACTTATCTGCTTCCTCATAGATTTTTTACCCCTAAGCCTCCCATTTTCTATGGGCATGGTGACCCACACAAACATCTTAGGGCATTTCATGTTGCCTATCTTGATTTCGTTGTTGATCGTATTCTTCTAGCTAAACTCTTTCCTTGTATTCTCCACGATTATGTGATGTGTTGGTTATACGACCTACCTGTCCACTCGGTAACTTCCTTCATGCATATATCCAATGCCTTTCTTACTCATTTCTCCATCATTATTGGCTCTAAGATCTCTTACACTCAGCTAGCACAACTTAAAAAGGGATCAAATGAACACCTCGCTAACTATGTTTTGAGGTATAATAACAATCTAGCCAAGATGAAAAATGTGCTTGCAGACTCTGAACTTCAATACTTGTTCATTTAGAGTCTTTTAGCACCTCTACAAGAGATTTTTCTCTTTGAAACCTCTAGTTTATTCGATTAGCTTTACCATACTCTTAAGCTTCGTGAGAAAAAACTCCTATCCATAAGAAAGCTTAAATATCAGGAATAGGCTTTGTCCTGCACTCATTTTTCAAACAAGACGCCATTCAAACCCTCTATAAATAAACCAAATGATACTAAATTCAATGTCAACGCAGTCACTCCTGCTAAGGAGGTTTAGTCACATCAACCTTGGCGCACATTTATCAAATTTCCAATGGCTCCACATCTTATATTGAAACAAATTCTCAAGAGAAATCTTATTACCCTTCCCCCACCACTTAGGTTAGACCCATCACAACCAAAAGGTAGGAACTACAATGACAAATTCTATTGTGATTATCATCGACATGTGGGACATTCTACAAATAGATGTTTCATACTTTGTACAATCATCCAAGACCTAATTGATCACAAAAAACTAGAGTTTCTAGAGTCTACTAGCTCTTCCCTGATCAACGACAAGGTAAATTCAACTCTTTAATAATAAATCTCCAATAATAAATCTCACATGACAATTAAGACATTTGAATCTTCTAACCAATCATACATATCACACAGTACCACCTCCTTGATCAGGAGCTTCTGATTTCTTAGTTGCAAGTACTGACACTCCACCACCAATGATTTTATTCTCTAATCATGATTATCATGTGAATTTTACTTCCAATCATTTACGTATTTGTGCATCTATTGGCTCAAACTCTATTAATAACACCAAGGTTGACCCATTATGGCCCATTAGTGCATGCTCTCTTTCACTTCTCAAGGTTATTGGCTATCCTCCATCACAAATCAAGTACCCTTTCAATAAACCCTTATATGGTTGGTCCTCTTACACTACTTGTGCCTTTCCTCATTGGAAACACATTTGATGGCTGTAACATGCTTCTTGGTCTCGATTGGATTTGTCACTCACAATCTATCATCTCTATGAATCATTTGTGGCTTAATTTTATTCACAATATTCAGGTCATTTTTTGTTGACGGTGTCCCTCCATCTACTCCATGGTCACCATCTCCTTGCACACTAGCTAGCACATAATCTGGTCCCTTCTAGCATGTCAAATTCTATGTTGCTTAAAGCACAGTCTACTCCTATCTCACCTACTCGCACACACTTTATGTGGCCTCATCACTCTGTTAGTCCAACACACCAGTGTAATCCAATTCCTAGGAAAATTACTACATCTAGACATAAATTTCCACCTCATTTTATTCCATGTATATGTCCATCACCAAAACATTTTGTTGTGCCAATGCACCCATCATATACTGATCCAGCACATGCATTTAGAATGTACTCACATGTGTAGTGTTTATCTACTGTACCACCACTACTAGAGAATGGTCACATGCTTTCAAGACCACAATCATTAGGTAGAGGACATTCGTCATTTAATTTCATTAGATAGTTTGCTCACCATTACACACTTGGGGGGAATTATTCGTACTCCCCCCCTAAATCAACAACACACATATTATACTTGATACACCCTAGCATTGACATTTCCTAATGACACACTCTTGTGCTTCGGTTCACACTTGACTGTTGAGGGAATCCTATACACATGAACCTTGAACACTACAAAATAGACACTACACATTGCATATCTTCACAAATATTACATTTTACATATTACATCTTTTTGCTTCATGCATCATAAAAATTCTACACCTATATCATATAAAAATCTCGCATTACAACCTATAGAATACACATTACATGCTTTACATATCAAATTACATCTACTACACATATTGCATATTCTACTTATCTACTTATACATGTTGCACTTGCTGAGTTGTGGAGCTCAATTACTTTGGATTAACATGCAGTATGAAACTTGCTAGAAAACATAGTAACTGACATCGATTATGGAGGGACCGACATTATTCACGAATGAATAGCATCAGTCAAGCAAGGAGGAACCGACATCAGTTAGGTCTAACCAACATCATTTACCTGTGTGTGGGTGTTTTAATTAACTCTCGGGAATTAGATCTATTTTTAGTGTTAAAGAAGATATATTGATTGTAATTACATGGCTAAGTTCCCTAAGTTTGTATACACCTATATAAGCATGAAAGATAGGGTTTAGAAGTAAGAATTAAGAAGAACTTAACAAGAAGTTGATGAAAGAACCTGAGAATAGGTTGGAGAGAGAGAATTCTTGGTGATGAAGCAAAATCCTGATGAGAAAGAAAGTAATGTACATCATGAGAGGTGTGGAAGATTGTTAATATCTTCATTGTATATCTTGTTCAAAGCTTTGGATAATAGATTGGCTTGTTTTCTTGGTGGATGTAACCGACACTGGGTGAACCATATTAAATCTGGTGTTGATTTATGTCTATTGTTTTTTTCTATTTCTTCTGCATAGAATATTCAATTTTATTTGCATGTATGCTTAGATTTGATATATTGTTTGTACAACCTGGTGTGCTAACCCCAACAACTGGTATCTGATATTTGTTTGAAGGTTTTATGTGTTGACATATATACTCATAGAGGGTTTTCTAATTGAGTGGAAGCTACAACAATGGCAGAAGAAAATAAAATACAAGGTAGAGATAAGTTTGATGGCCAAAATAATCAATTATGGAAGATGCAGATTGAGGATTATCTGTATCAAAGAGATTTGTACTGTACCGTTGGATGAGAAGTATAGACCTATGAAGATGACTGATGAAGAATGGAAGATTCTTGACAGAAACGCTTTGGGATCTATAAGATTGAGCCTGGCAGCATCCGTGGCTTCCAATATCACAGAAGTGAGCTTCTACAGTAGAGTTAATGAAATCTCTTACTAATTTATATGAAAAACCTAGTACTTCAAATAAAGTTTATTTGATGAAGAAACTATTTAGTTCTAAGATGTGTGAAGGTGAATCTATTTCTATGTCATTTGAATGATTTTTGATCTATTGTAAATCAGTTAAAATCAGTTGCATATGTCGTTTGATGATGAATTAAAAGCACTTTTATTCTTATGTTCTTTGCCTGATAGTTGGGACAACTTAGTAATGGCTGTTAGTAATACAACACATGCTAATAATATTTTTAAGTTTGATGATGTGGATTAGTATAATCTTGAATGAAGAAATTCATGCAGGAAGAGTACAAAGGAATCATCATCTAGAAATGCTTTAAATGTAGAAAGCAGGGGCAGGATAGAAGGAGAGATCTAAGAGTAAGAGTAATGGGAAATCAAAGTCAAGGGATAGCAAATCTAAATCTAGAAGGTAAGTGAATTACTTGTTGGAAATGTGGAAAGAAAGGACATGCAAAGAAAGATTGTTGGTCAAAGGATAAAGATAACCAACAACCAGATAAAGGTAAAGAAGTAAATATTGCTATAACATTAGAGGTAATTCAAGATTCTCTTATTATTTCTTTAGATATTAGAATTGAATCATCGGTTTTAGATTCAGGGAGCTTCTTTCCATGCAACCCCTAATAAGGGTTATTTTAGAAATTATGTCCAGGGCAATTTTGGGCATGTTTACTTGTGTGATGATGAACTTTGCAGCATTACTGGTAAAGGGGAAGTTCATCTAAAATTGTAGAATGGAAATACATGGGTATTGAAAGATGTGAGGCATGTGCTGAGCCTCGGGAGGAATCTTATTTCTGTAGGGCAACTAGGTGAATCTGGTTACATGGTTACTTTTACAGGAGACTCTTGGAAAGTCACTAAGGGTGCTTTTGTTGTGGCAAGAGGTAAGAAGGTAGGAACGTTATATTTATCTACCTATATTACTGATTCTTTTTCTACATTATCTACTTCAGATTCAGATGCATGCATGTGGCATAATCAATTGGGTCATATGAGTCAAAAAGGAATGTAGATCTTAAAGGCTAAGGGTAAGTTATTAGATTTGAAAGATTTAGATCATTGATTTCTGTGAGCATTGTATCTTTGGAAAGCTAAAGAGAGTGAGATTTCTCAAATTTAGGGCAACTAAGAAGGAGCAAAAATTGGAGCTTGTACTCTCAGATGTGTAGGGACTCAACTGAGGTAGCTTCTCATGGAGGATTCCAGTATTATGTTACTTTCATTGATGATGCTACAAGAAAGGTATGGGTTTATTGTATTAAACATAAATCTGATATTTTTTGAGACTTTTACAAGATGGAAAGCCCTTGTAGAGAATGAATCAAATTCTAATTTAAAGTGCCTTAGATCTGACAATGGTGGTGAATACTGTAGCAAGGATTTCAATTGATTATTGTTCAGTAAATGGGATACGTAGAGAAAGAATGGTTACAAGAACACCACATGAGAATAGTGTTGCAGAAAGCAATGAACATGACAATCATGGAATGCATGCTAGAAGTATGAGGATACATTCTGGATTGCCCTTGCAGTTTCAGGATAGAAGCAGTTGATACAGTGGATTTATTTGATTAACTATGGGCCTTCAAGTTCACTAGATGGAGGAATACCAGAGGAATGCTTGTACCGGAAAAGAGGTAGATTTTTATTTTCTTAAAGTTTTTGGTTTAGAAGATTTTGTGCATGTTGATAAGGAAAATAAGAAAAAAGTTGGATGCAAAATCCAAGAGATGCACTTTCATTTGTTATGGATCTGGTTATTTTGGTTTCCATTTTTGGGATTTAGAGAATTCTGAAAATTATTAGGAGTTGTGAAATGTTGAATGGAATGAAAAGAGAATGTACAGGGATCAAATATCTAGTACCCAAAGATAAGAACCGGTTGAGAAGTTTATGTGTATGAAAATGAACTCTCAGGTTTTAAAGAAACACCTACATAAATACACAGTAATTGATGTCAGTTGACCCCTGACTGACATTGGTTAACTTAACTGATATCAGTTATAGAAGATCGAAACCAACATCGGTTAGCTAAACCGATGTTAGTTACAAGTGACAGGTGTCGATCACTAACAGATTTAGATATAAATGTCTAGGAGGTCCAGAATGAGCTTCCAGTACCCTAAACTCCTGTGAGAAGGTCACAAAGTTTAAGTAAACCTCCAGAAAGATTTATGCCTCTATTTTATTTATTATTGACTGATAATGGAGAACCAGAAAATTTTGAAGAAGCAATGTAGGATAAGACCCACGACTAGTGGGAGCATGACATAGATGAGGAGATGGAATCCTTGAAACAGAACCAGACTTGGGATTTGGTTAAGTTACCAGTAGGTAAGAGGACATTGTAGAACAAACGGGTTTACAGGATCAAGGAAGAAGAGGGTGGACATAAAAGGTGCAAATAAAGGCTTGTAGTAAAGGGATTTGCACATAAAGTAGGTATTTACTTTGGTGAAACATTTTCTCCTGTTGTAAAGATGACTTCTATTCGTACTGTATTGAGTTTGGTTGCAGTACATGATTTGTATTTAGAGAAATTAGATGTGAAGATGGATTTTATTCATGGTGATTTGGATGAAGAGATTTATATGCACCAGCTGCTTGGGTATGAAGTCAAGGGTAAGAATAAATTAGTGTGTAGGTTAAAAAAGATCCTATATGGGCTCGAGAAAGCTCCAAGGCAATGGTACATGAGGTTTGATAGTTTTATGCATGAACATGGTTACTTGAGATGTGAATTTGACCATTGTGTTTATTTCAAGAATCTTGAAAATGGGAGGTACATTATTTTGTTAATGTATCTAGATGATATGCTTATTGTAGGATCTAGTATACAAGACATTAGTGATCTTAAGGGAAATTTAGCTAACACATTTTATATGAAGGATATAGGAGATGAAAAAGAATCCTTGGCATGCAAATACACAAAGACATGAAGAACAAGAAATTATATTTTAATTAGGAGGATTATATCTATAGGGTGTTAGAAAGGTTCAAAATGTAGAATACAAAACCGTTAGTATGCCTATGGTAGGAAATTACAAATTTAGTAAATATCAGTGTCCTTCATCATATGAGGAGGTCAAATACATGACATGACTTCTATATGCTTCAACAGTTGGGAGTCTCATGTATTTTATGGTTTGTACCAGACCAGACATTGCATAGGCAGTGGGAGTTATGAGTAGATATATGGTCAATCTAGGTAAAGAACATTGGTAAGTAGTCCAATGGATACTCAGGTATTTGAAAGGGACATATAGCATGCAACCATGCTATGAAGGTTTAGATATTTCATTATGTGGCTATGTTGATTCAGATATGGTTGGAGATCTGGATGGTAGAATGACCACTACTGGATATATTTTCATAGTAGGTGGGATGACAATTAGCTAGATTTTAAGATTGTAGAGGGTTGTGGCTTTGGCTACTATAGAGGAAGAGTATGTTGTAGCTACAGAGGCTAGTAAGGAGATGATATGGATGAGTAGATTCATGAAAGAGTTGGGAAAAGAGTAAGATGATTGCAAACTGTTGAGTGACAATTAGAGTGCAATTCATTTGGAAAATAACTGAGCATTTCATTCAAGAACGAAACACATTCAGTTGAGGTATCACTTCATACAGAAGGTATTGGAGAATAGGAAGTTGAATATGGAAAAGATTCATACCAGTGAAAACCCTGTGGATATGTTAACAAATCCTTTAGCATAGGAGAAGTTGGAGGTACACTCCACTTTTGTTGGTCTTCGAGTTTGATACTTGAATAGGAAGAAAAAAAGCTAAGGATCCAAGAATGATGTTGTATAGGTTTATTGCAGTAATTAATCTCCAATCAGGAGATTGTTGAGTTATGGAGCTCAATTACTTTAAATTAGCATGCAGTATGAAACTTGATGTAAAACATATTAACTGACATTGGTTATGAAGGGACTGACATCGGTCACCAATGACTGACATCCGTCAAGTAAGGAGGAACCGACATTGGTTAGGTCTAACTGACGTCGGTTACCTATGTGTGGGTGTTTTAATTAATTCTCACGAATTAGATCTATTTTTAGTGTTAAAGAAAATCTATTGATTGTAATTTCATGGCTAAGTGCCCTAAGTTTTTATACACCTATATAAGCATGAAAGCTAAGGTTTAGAAGAATGAATTAAGAAGAACTTGAAAAAGCTGATGATTATTGTGAGAATAATTGTGAGAGAGATCATTTTTGGTGAAGAAGAAAAATCTTGAGAGAAAGACAGGTACTATACATCTGAGATGTGTGGAAGATTGTAAATCTTCAATTGTATATCTTTTCAAAGCTTTGGATAATATATTAGATTGTTTCTTTGTGGACGTAGCCCACACTGGATGAACCACGTTAAATTTGGTGTTGATTTATATCTCTTGTTTTGTATAATTCTTCTGAATATATGCTTTCATTGCATGTATGTTTAGATCTAATATATTATTTGTATAGCCTTGTTCTAACCCCAATAGCACTCACTACCCTATAATACACTATATTCACATGATCCATACTATATTTTTGAAGGTATACATCACAAATGGACCACATCACATTCACACATTCAACCATTCAATATTTTTCTCACACGACATTCCTAGATTAGTAATATATGCCTTTTGATACATCATCACATTTTCTACCATATTACTCATACATTTTGTGATATACGCTTTATGCTACATCATCACGATTTTGGGGCATCTTCCTCACACATTTAGTGATATACAATTTAGGATAGATCATCACATGTTCTACCACCTCATCAATTTTACTTTTTTGTATTCAATCCTACACATCTCAAAATGACTTATAATCACCATATTTATTCTGCACACATTTTAGACCATTTCCTGATGATGTACTCTCATTTATAGTTCATTTTTGAATAGTGAGGGGGCATAAATAAATGAACCTAATTGCATACATACACATCCAATTGGGGGGCACACTACTTCTACCATCCACTTACATTCCATTCCATCTCATCCACCGCATACTGCATATTTGAGTTACATTTAATCTTCTTTACTTATGCTTTTACATGTTCATCTTATTACACATGATAGATAGATATGTTATATGTCATTATATTTATCATACACACATGCATGTTTAATCTATTTTCTAGTTGTGATCATAGATTCTATAGATCTATTACACACAACATGGATGCTTGGCATAATACCTATTACCAATTTCACAAAGGCTCCTAGGGGCATCCACTTTCGTACACTATAGGTGTTATTGTTCAATTTTTTACTTAACACTTTAAAGTATCATATTATAGATGATTTGACATAATTTTTTATCTTTCTAACTTGTTAACGGGTGTTTTATATGTAGCATTTGTTACACAAGACTATTTACTTCCATGGTTATATGTTACACTGTTTTCCTTTGCATGTCATTATATGCTCTTGTTTACGGGCTTTTCCCTTTTTTATTTTGTGCACCCTTTTTTTCTTATGACCATGATGGCCTTGACTATCTTGAGACATCGTGAGTGATGTCCCATGTTTGAAACCCACATTTTTTGGTATACATTTGCTTCTTGTGTGTTTTCACATTGTCTTTGTAGCTTACATTTCTTATTATACATGAGTGTTTTCCTTTGATTGCACCAAAAATTGTTTTTCCTAGACACTTTTTTGTGTTTTCCTTGGTTTCTACCAAGCAAATTACCTTCCCCATACAGGGCATACTTGAGCATAGTGGTTGGTCCTCTTTTGGGCCACTTAGTCCTTTAGTGATGTCGAATGCACCCCAAAAAAGGGGGTGCATCATATGGGTGAATCAGTCACCCTGTACAAAGTTACACACATCATGGTACCAATACAACACAATTTCATTTTTAGATAGGGCTTAGGATAAGACTTAGGTCCTTAGTACACAATGAGCTTCCCTGAGTGCTAGCTACATGGGGCAATTACACAACACTTTGATATGTCACAAAGGCTTTTGATAGGGCATATATTTATTTAGCACTGGATATTTACACAGTGGATTTTATAGGGCAGAGAGTCCTTAGCACATGCACACCATCTGCAGTGGTGTTTTACACAGCGAGAAGCAGTTAAAGGTTGGAAAAAGACAGTATATAGTTCTCCCTACACTTCTTCCATTACATTTATGTGAAATCACCTAAAGAAATTGTGCATTAACATCATATTCAAGATGATTTCTACACCCTTTATCTCATCATGGATCAGGTGCACATGTTCCTTTTTCACATTTTCATCCTTTTCTTTTATATACTTCCTTACATGTTTTTTATACATAGACATGTGTATTTGAATACTTGATTGTATTCTCTTTTACATGTTTGTGTGTATGGGAAGAAGGTAGTCAAAATCACTTTACATCACACACATCAACACCAAAAACAAGTAAAATACTACATTCACACATGCATTTCCACCCTAGGTTCATTCTCATCACATTTTACACTTGTTCATCTTTAGTCTCCATGCTCCATCTTTTTATCACTCCACACTTTGTCTAGTCCCTTGGCACACTTTATACATAAATCTTCATGGATATTAGGTACACATGTCTATCTACTTTATGTTATTGAGAATTATTCTTACCAACATAAAGTGGGGGGAAATGTAGACACAAAATCATGTACTTTACATAATTATTTCATCCTGCTTACATACTACTATTTACATGATTCCTAAGTACGAAAAGTAATGATTAACCCATGTCTTTGGCCACCTTTATTTGATTTATGCTTGTTATTTTAGTCTCACACTCTTACTTTATTAGTTTTTCTTTTCACCTTTCGACATTTGTCATTATGGACACCAACACCTAGCCAAGACGCCAACGTCATGTGCCCTCATCCCCTCTTAGCGCCCTTTTCCTCTTTGTACTTTGGTCACACTTTTTTGGTCCTTTCTAGACATTTGATCATATATTTTTTTGTATTCAGCCTTTTCGGGGTTAATTATGAAATTGAAGTGAGGGAATCATATAAATATAAATTTATGTGATCATAATAAGGGACCAAACACTAAACCCTACTTATCACAACCTAAGGTTATATCCATTAAGGAATCTATAGCTCCATTTGCATCCATCTAGCTCCATCACAAGGGAGAAAGGATGGTTCATCTGCATCACACTTCAGAGGAGAGGATTCTGTTGTTTCCATGCACAAACTATTTACATTCAACATTAAGCTACTTACTCACTACTTCAAGTGTGACATGCACAAGAGCAACCTAGGGCACAATTCCACACACAAAGACACAAAAATACATTGGGTCTGAGATGTAGTATAGCACTCAGTAGTAAGTCCATCATTGTGGTAGTTGAGGATAGTCTGACCCCTCATTTAACATATTTCTCTTTTCAGATTTGATGTTTATTTGAGGGTTTTGTAGGTGCATCATTTTTTGTAGGATTTACAGTGACCTCAATGATATAAGTGTGATATAAATGTGATCAAAGCTGAAAAATTATGAGCCTCTTATGATACCTCATAGGAGGTTTTTTGAGCATCTACGTAGACCAAGGTGCAAATAAATTAGACCAAGGTTTCCATAGGCACCCCGTCCCTCTCTAGGTACCCCAGTCTAGTCAAATATTCAAGATCTATATTTTTTTAGGCTTTTGTGTGAATTTCTTCCATCTCTATTCATCCATTCACCACTGTAACACAATCCAACAACTTATGTGAATCAACTAAGGATCTTCTAACCCTCTTTGTAATTAGGGTTTCATACTTTATTATTTGCTTTCTGGGGTTAAATTTAGTATTTAATTATTCAATTATTTGTTGGTACTATAACATCTATACTAGGAAATAATATTACATTTTAGAATTAATCATCTAACAAGTGAAAAGACATCTCAAAGTATACTTAACGTGTCCACTACTGTTGTTTTTGAGATGGTGTCTATTGAGGTTGAATCGGTGGTGGTTGTTGGGGAGGTTATTGTGGTGGTGGAAAATGCCATGGGTTAGGAAAAAACTGAGATCTTTATCCTCCATTGATATTTCCTCCATGTGTTTTCTAACCTTAACCTTTTGAGCCTCTTGCAGTGACTTGTGGTCCTATAGAATAACTTCCTTGTGTCCCAATTGTTGTGCTGAAATAGAAACCCAATTTCTATGATGTTGTTGTACCTATAGGATTACTTTTGATGGTCTACATACACACACATTTTCCTAATGACACACCTGTAAAAAAACCTTTGAAGGTGCTTCAAAACACTGACACCTACTATTATACCATATGCACGTCTCTAATCAATTTTGCTTCTTGAGCTAAACCTATAATATGCCTACTTATATGTCCTTCCCAATGTAGAGATCCTTCTCAGTCTCCTTCACTATGTTTCTCATCAACAACTACCTCTAGATCTGTAACACCTTGCGTAAGGATTAGGTATCCAAGTTAGATCAAATTCATGTCTTTGGTCCTCAGTCTTCCCTTTAACACGCTCTCATCAGAATCCAATGGGGTCTCTCTACTGTGATTTCCCAATTTTGGGAGGACATGATACTATGTCTCCACATCTTCCAGGGGGATCTCATCACTTTCTCCATTCATCATTCTTTTTGATCTCAACACTTTGTCGACTGCCCTTTGTCGCACCTCATTATACTTAACATATCTCTACTCTCTTTGTATTTCCTCTGCTAGGGCCTCCAGTATCCTCTCCAAACCTGGTCCTACCTCTGAAAATAGTGGGGATTTAGCTATCCATAGTTAATCTCTCTATTCCCAATTCTACCATCAAGATCTTGATAACTAAGGGTATCTTGCCTAAATAAGATCCTTATGGTTCAAATAAGAACTATAAATCTTCTTCCTTTGGGAAAGAGTATGCATAAATTATGTACTCCAAAGTATAGTTATGTAGTACACCTTCCCACTAATTAGCTATAGCTCTTTCCCACGTCTCAGTAGAATCAAAGAGAGTTAGATAACATTCATACATCTAAACTATCTTTTGTGGCTGGAGACCTCTTTTGCTCTGTAAGCTTCCAACCATTGGTACAAATCTACTAGAAAATATCTAAAGAACGTCTCATACAAGCAGTCATACAGATTGTTTTTAACCCAATTTTGTGCATCAACATTAGGTCCACTACTATATCTCTATGTAAAAGCATATTGTGTGTCTTCTATCCATCTCTCAATACTCTTGAAAAACAATCAATACGCCATATGCATGTAACGTCCTAGTAGAAAAATTGAAAAGAGGTCTCGGGCATGGAACCAAAATGTAGTCTTATTTTTCCCACTTAATAGATATACACATTGGCACTTCATCCAGACAGATTTGAAAGCTCATTTAAAGCGCACAAAAACACCAGGTCCCTCCTTCGAAACGCTTACTAGAATTTTAGCATGCATGTTCAATACATTCATGTTGAAATCAACTATTCATGCATAAAGGAATAACATACTCATGAACTTTGATAATTAATAAACATATATAATAAGCAAATAAAACCATCATGATCAATAACATTTAGATCCTCAAAAATTAACTAGAAGAATACTTGTGTATATAATTAAGGAATCAAAATACATATCTACAAATTAAAATCATTTATCCATTGCAAAACACAATATTCAATACATAATTAATGAGTTGATTACACCATATTTCAATGTATTCATGCACTGGACCATGCACACACTCATATAGACTTAATATTCACTTACTAAAGACATAATATCTACTCTAGCCTCTCAAAAGAGTGGTGCATCATCAATATTTATAGGGTTGGGACTTTCCCTTCACCGCTTACATGCTTTATTTCCTAAAAATAGTCATGCTCACAAAGCTTGCATTATCATGACATCCTATGCTAATAATAGAATCCTATTATTAGACATCCTCATGCACTCTCTTTATTCCTTCTCTGCATGTGATTTTTCTTTCAAATATATCTCTTTCTTAGCCACCAAGTCATCTTGCTTTTCTCTATTTTTGGGTCTTTACTTGATCGACACTCCACCTCTTCTTTTCAATTTTTATCCTTGACTCTAGAAAAATGTCTTAGTCCTTTCTCTTATTTACATCCCCACATGTCGACATGTTTTCCCACTACATGCACCCCTTGTGTGTTGCTCTAATCCTTGTACATACATTTTGCGTGCATAGCCTCTATGCTTTATTAATACTTAGAAATTTTACCAACCAATACCACCTTCCTCATGTCCCTTTCTTTTTGGTGTGTTTAGATCCTCAGAATATATCATGTCAGTAATTTGACATGCTTATCCTAGGCCTCCAGGCTTACTACATACACATGCAATCCCAAAAGTCATCTTGTTTATCTACATGGGCTAATAACTAATACCAAAGTTCCAAACTACCAAACCTCTTACTGTCATATTCCAAATCTCTCTTCTAATTTAAGGATTGAATATAACAATTATCCATCATCCTATCTAGGATTTTCTATACACTCCTCCAACTCTACCAACATGACCTTTACTAGAGAAGTGGGGCTCTATCAAAAAATCATCACTAGGCTAAAAATTAATGTGGATTCTGATTCTCTACCATCATACCTCCATCCTAATGATGAATTTATAGCATTTTATAATAAAAAAATGACTATATTATAACTATAAATGATTCACTATATATGCTACAAGATTATACTAACTCTTTTGCAAAATAACACTACTTCCCTGCCACCTAGTCTTGTAAGTACACCCATAAGGGGTAAATAGATGCATAATAATTTATCAAGGAGTATCATCATTTCCCCTTACAATAAAATGTTAATATAACTGTCAAACAAGATAAAAAGGTTCCTTTAGGTTTCCTCGTATCTACCTTGGCTAGAAAAATTCAAGAACTATAAAATGCCTTCTCGGGACACAAAACAATTGGCTAGGAAACACAATATACTTTAAACAACCAAATTTATGTTCATTCAACAAAACCAAAAAAACACTCCACCTACCACATATATGATGGAGCAAAACCTAAGTGATATCCTCATGGGTGATGAAAAAATAAGAATGAGTGGGCCTTCATCATACACTTTCCCAGTGTATACACCTGACAATAATACCACCACATGCTACATCTCACTAAACATGGTAGCCTACACACAATATTACACCCAAATGAGGTTCACACCACATCATTACTTTAAATCTTTGCAATTATATTTACAACAGCCACATCTTTATTTAACCTACACAAGATTATGTTAAACCATCATAGGATTATGGATAACCCACCCAACAATTTTATGGATCCTCTTTTATAGGAATCACACAATTTTATATCCATATGTATTATAAATATACTCATATCCATGGTTTCATTCCTTCCTATTATACACAAAAAATCCTAAACCATGATTTCGTTTTAGGTGCCCCTTTGGTCAATGGATATCCAATTCCATCACCATCATTAGGCCTTATAAGAACTTACATTAACATTACTGATATTGGTGCATTAGGGATTTTTTTGTTTATTATCTAAAATAAAATTTACACTATAATATTCATATCTCCCTTATCCCTTGTCATCTCCTTGAGTTACCAAAATACAAGGGTGAAGGAGGTACGCACACCCACATAAAGGCATATTCCACTTTGATTCATAAACTACTACCCTAGGATGTGGTTTTCACTAATATATTCTCAAAGACACTTGAAGGCATATCATTTGTATGGTATTATCACCTTCTTGAATGCTCCATTCATTCATTTTTAAAACTTATATATGAATTGGTTAAGGATTTCAACACAAACAAGATTGTAAAGGATGACATCAAGGAATTTCTTCATATCAAACAAGAACTGAATGAGCCCACCAAACAATTCATCACGAGGTGTCATCAGCATCCACATATATTCACTATTTATTTGAACCTGGATTAATTAAAGTAATCTCACCTCTTCCTTCATGCCCTTAACAGAGAAACTAGGGAAGATGTACAAAGGTTCCCATATAAATATTATGATGAAGCTGTAGAGAGTGCATTGAGGATCCACAAAGTAGTGATAGATAGTGGTTTAAGGATGTATATCAATAATAAGATACTTGTTGTTCCTAGCCAAGACTCTTAAAGGTATGAAAATAATATAAAAAATTACGTACAATCTTTCCAAAATGCTCAAGGTACAACAATACTAAAAAAACCCCTCTACTGGTGGCATTACCGATCAACTAAAGAATCATGATTTACCTAACAGCATGGTGAATCAATCCAAAAACATTAATAATAATAGTAAAGGGAATTTATGTGGTAATAAAAATCCCCCAAGTGTAAATATGGCTACATTTAATTGGGCCATGAACACCAATCCAAACCATAATCCAAATCTAAATTAAAAAACAACAAAAACAAAATAGGAATCACGAGGGTCCATATCAAAACAAAAAATAAATTATTCCTAATCATCACTTCGTGAATAACTTCAATAAATTCCAACATGTTCAAGATCAAGAAAATCATTGGCCACAAAAATATGATCGTGATCTATTTTTTAATCCATATGGTTAGGGGATATGACACCATCATCTACACAAAGTATAATAAATTCATCCAACACATCCTTATAAACAAAATGGAATAATTTAACAAGTAGTTCGTGAGTACAATAAAACATAATGGGACGCTAAGGACTAATTTAGTTCCCACTATACCCCAAAATGCCCATTTAATTATCTAGCATAATATTTTTCCTAACCATTAGATAATTTCCTTCAAGGAACAAAATTAAAAAATATAAAACAAAAAATACAATAGAAACCACAAAATAATAACAAAAAATAGCCTATGTCAGAAATCATGATATTGAAGCCTTAACTTCTAATACAAATAACCCTAATGTTACCCCCACCTATAATTATAGGGAAAAACATGCATGATCAAAATCGTTAAGCTATAAATGATGAAGAGGCTAATTTAATTGCCCAAATGAAAGAGTATCAAGCCCCAAATGTTAACTTGGAATGTCCTTTAGAGATACAAAATGATTGAATTCCTAAATAAATATGGAACTATGACATCAACACCAACATTTCTAAGACATTGTTGCATATTTTATTCCTTTACCTTTTGAATAATCCTCCATCACATTAACTTTCACTATTAAATCCTATTAACTTAGATATTTAACATACATCACACTAGGGCTTGATGTACATGTTAGCAATATTATAATGAATATATTCCCTTTATGTGCCACAATGAAATATGTGAGCTATTTATTAGACTCGTGCCTATACACACAAAAATTAGAAGGCATATTCATATGCACTTGAATCCTCATGATTACAAGCCAAGTTAGTTGATGTAGAGGATTATAAGATGATGTTGTGATAGGGATGTGTATTTGCAAGAGTGGTAAGAGTGGAGATATGGGAATAAAAATAAGTCAGAAAATATTACCTCTACCTATACTATCAAGAAAGAAAAAATTTCTTATCAAGGAACAATGTTCTTACAGACTTGATCATAGTGGATGGTGTGTTTGAGAATAATGGAAACATGGAACCCTAGGTCCATGTCCTAATTAGTGAAAGGAGGGATATTTATTTATGTCATTCTGTTGAAATGGTCACTAGAGGTGGGTTGGCCCTGATTAGGTAGGATCATGTGGAGGAGAGAAATGGATGGTGAAATAAACCAATAATACTTAGATCTGTAATGGTAATAGGTGCATGATAAGATTGTAGATATGGTTATCTTACAAGGATTAAATGTCAAGAACATCTAATTGTGGGATGATTTGTGTGGGGCATGGTGAAGAACGAAACACCTCTCATACGAGCTTAAAAGATATGTTTTCTTAGATGTTTTGGTGTTTAAGTGGAGTGATAACATGAAGAAAGTGTCTAAATCTTCTCAGGAATATCTAGTTTTCTAGTTTCATCCATATTTGAGAGGAAATGATCGTTGTGTGTAATTATTATGATTGGGAGAAAAGTATAAAAAAATATTGTCATGAGAGGCTGCATTAAGGTGATCATGGGTTAGAACTGGATCCTTGGAGATGTCCTATAAGGTTTTTTGAGACAAAGTGTTTCTCACTATCTTATGGATTATCAAGCATCCTTGTTTGGGTTATGATATTTCTTGCACCTGAAATTACATGTTTATATATTTTACTTGTTGTAAGTTTTAGTTTGAATGTCTTAGAGCTTCTTTATGTCTAAATTTTTTCCTATGTGTATCTTTAACTCAAGTTTAAATTTATTTTTTGTGTTTTCCTCATTTTAAATTTGTATGATTTATTTGTTGTGTGTTTGAATGTAATGCAATAAAATGAAAAGTATGTTCAATTTGTAGTTTTTAGGAGTCAAATTTCAAATTGTTTTCATAAGAGTTTTGGTAATTGATTGATTGTTTCACTTGATTTAATAGATACTTAAACAAACGATATTTTTTGTATTTTTTATTGGGTTTTATAAGTTGCAATGAATGCATGAAAAGGAAAAAAATTACATCAAAAAAATAAAGATGTATTTACCAAATTATAGTGTCTTATAAATAAAATAAATGAGAATAATAATATCCTTGAATAAGCTATTATTTTCATATCTATGACCTCTCTATTGTCCATTTGAACTTATTTGATCTAATATTCAACATGTAAAATGAGAGTTATGCAAGCTAAGATATATAATCTGAAATCAACTTAATCTAATTTGCAATTACAATTCCCTCAATCTATGAATCAATTGAAGCCAAATATCTACATAGGTGAAACTATATTCCTTTTTTTTTTTTTCAAAAAAATATTCTAAAACTAAGGTTACTGTAGATCTAACAAACACATGAATTTCCTATTCTAAGACCTCGATTATGATCCCATAAATGGGAAAAAATTAGAGCAAGATGATTTGATAATTTTAATATACTAACATAAAAGGGTAAGTGCATAGAGATGGGGGACCAAAAGGGGGTTAAAAAGGGACACATTTTTCCTGAAATCAGTAAAACCTAAACTTTATCTAATAATTTGGCATGCATATGCTCACAATTTTACAAAGTGATTAAGAATAAGTACTATAAAGCTCAAAATCTAGTTTCTAAACTATTATTTTATTTTGAAAATGGTGGATATTAATAGGGTCAAATGTGGTGCACACATAAAGTATGTCTATTTTTGTGTCAAAAAGATAAGAACATATTGTGTGTGCAGCCCCCATTTTTTTAGTTTTATAAATTATTTTTCAAATCCCTTTAGTAGAAAGTTAGCTAATTTCATGTATGGGATCCCACTCATTTTTCATAATTTTTAGATGAAAATATATTTTTTCATTAATTTTCAAATTGCACACATCCCGAAAATGAAATATTTATGTTTACACCCCCGTAAATTTGAGAAAAAAAATCATTTTTTGTTTTGTTTTTGAGTGCATGTATAATGGATTTTTGAAGAGTATTTTTTTTGGAATTTGGATGAAAAATCATAAGTTGTGTAAAAAAATGTATGCACATGTTTTGACAAGAAAAGAGGGCACTAGTAAAATAAATTAAGGATGAAATCCTTAAACTAATTGGATTTTATAAATAATTATATTTTCACTAAGCTACAACTGAGCTTGAAGTCGTCGTATAATGTTTTTGGAATATTATGTTATAATGGATAAGATATCAGGGTGCACACGTCAGAGTTTGATGTTTTTTTGTGAAACACAAATTTAATCATGAATTACACATTCCAAGCCTTATGGTGAAATATTCAAGGAAAATCTAAGCCTATAGATTGGGATTCGCAAACCTATAGAAGATGAAATGCAAGTGTGCTATAACACGCTTGCACTATAATGCGAGCATGTTATAACACACTCGTGCTCCTATTTTTTATGTGTTATATGTGCTTATGGGAGGGATATATTTACTAAAATAAATTTATTTTAGTAAATATAAAAAGTTAGGGTGACTCTGCACCTTAGGGAACTAGTCTCACAGCTCTAACTGTCACAATTTAGAAGATGGTTTTTCATATTCTAACATGATCAGTACATAGGTATTTTTTAGGATTTCAACATTCAACATAAAGCTTTTAGGGTTTATATTATACAACTGATGTCTATTTTGGGAAAAATTATAGTCCTTTTTTAGTTTTTTGGGCCTTTTGGATTGGTTATTGACATTTGTAGGAGTGTTAAATGTGTAAAAATTAGAATTTACAAACCTCAAAACTCTCAAAGGTAGCGATAACTGATCAAATATATGGGCCCATGATTTTTCCCATGATCATGGAGTTGAATCCTTAATTTTTTCTTAGAATATGGTAAAATCATACTATGGATGAGTACCTACTTTACAAGCTTAGGGAGTACATATTTCTCTTCCTGGTCACTGGTATGTCCTTCCTCTCGCTAACCTGCCTCAGTATCACTCTCAACCTTGATCAAAAGAAATTATTAATAAGGATTTCAATTTTTTCTCAATGTGTAAGGATGATTGGATATGATGATTTATGAGTTCAATAAGACTTGATGGAAGATAACTTCCTCCCGAGGCCTAAAAAGGCCATTCTAAGATAATCAAACACCCTTTTGGAGAGTTGAAGAAATATATTAAGTATCTAGAGGTGATGTCAGAGAATCTTGGAAGTGTTGGAGGAAATTTTGGAATATTTAAGAATATTTTTTAGGTCTTAGGATTTAGGATTTAGGATTTCAGGTTTAGGGCTCATGGTTTAGGGTTTAGGGTTTAATTTTTAGGGCTCATGGGTTAGAGTTTAGGGTTTATGGCTTAGGGATCAAGGCTTGGTGTTTAGGGTGGTAAAAATAAGGTTTAGGGTTTAGAGTTTATTATTTAAGGTTTAAGGATTAGAGTTTATGGTTTAGGGTTTATGGTTTAAGGCTTAAGGTTTAGGGCTCAAAGTTTATGGGTTAGGGTTTAAGGCTTAGGGTTTAATGTTAATGGATTAGAGTTTAAGTTTTAAGGTTTAGAGTTTATGGTTTATGATTTAAGGTTTAAGGTTTAGGTTTTATGGATTAAGATTTAGGGATTAGGGTTTAGGTTTTAAGGCTCAGGTTTTAGATTTTAGGGTATATGGCTTAGATCTTAGGGATAGGGCTCAATTTTTAGGGTCTAGGGTTTAGGGATTAGGGTGAGGGTTTATGGTTTATGTTTGAGGGTTCAAGGTTTAGTGTTTAGGTTTTAGGGATTAGGTCTTATGGCTTAAGGCTTAGGGCTTAGGGCTTAGGGCTTAGGACATTGGGTTTAGGGTGTATGGTTTATAGTTTAGGGTTCAGTGCTCATGATTATGGTTCAAGGTTTAGGGTTTAGGCCTTAGGGTTATAGCTATTAAAAATAGGGTTTGGGATTTAGGGTTTAGGATTTAGGGTTTAAAGATAAGGGTTTAGGGTTTATGGTTTAAAGATAAGGGTTTAGGATTTATGGTTTAATGTTTAAGGGTAGGCATTTAGGGCTCAAGGTTTAGGCTTATCCATTCACTCACTGTAATGTTTTGTGTCTTACCCCTTCTTATTAGTATTGAAAAAGAGTATTTAAATAAAAAGGGTTATTCAAAGTGAGTCATTATAATTTAATATCTTTCATCTGTTAATATTTTGAAGGAGGGAAATGTTATATATCTAAGAAAAATTTGGTACAAATAAATGTTACCCAATACATCTATCTCCTTTTTTCTATAGCTTGTGAAATATTTGGAGCTCCAAGAGTGTTATAAATTGAGAATAAAAAGGCCATTGGTATTTCTGGGTCTAACAGATTAGGGTACCAATCAAATTTGATTATTTTGAAATTCTTTTGAATAATTCTTTTAGTTCTAATCTATCGGGAACAAAGGTTTCATTCGAAGAACAAAGCTTGATATGTCTAGTGCTTGTGTAAGGTGAAAATTTGAGAGGATTTCTAAGGTTCAATTTTATTTTCTAAGATGCATTACTCCAATGTTTGAAAATTTTCTTTAGATGCAATGACATTCTAATTCAAACACTTGACGATTTTTGAATGTCCAATCCTACTAAAGACCCCAATAGTCCTTGATCCTTGAATACAAGGAGACATTGTTACTTGGCTTCCATTTATAACAATAGAGATATTTATAAATTCATGTTATGACCTCTAAATTTTTATGCATTTCAAGTTGTTCTAAAATCACATCACACCCTTAACTAGGATTGATGACTACCCCTATCTTTTTGAAGGCTATTTTGAAAGCATCCATGGGTTTATCATAGAAGGGATTATCAATAAATGGAAAGTCACTAAGTTGTACGCTAGTTGACTCCCATTCATAACTAAACAAGAAATATTTACTAGGAGATTGATAACCCCTTTGTGTTCTTAGCCATTCCCCTATTTCTATACTTATTTTGAACACTTAAGAAAGTTCTGTTAAGTTTTCTATCCATTCCAGTAGTATGAGATATTTATCTTTCTCTAGAGGAGAGGATACTGCAAGCAATTCGGTTCTGATCCTACACCTCCACATTGGTATATTATTTATGTTTCTTCCATTTCATTTGAGATTAATTATTTTGTTGTGATAGTGGCCATAAAATATTTATATAGGGAGCTCTTGAAGGACCTATTTAATTAGGATGACTCTAACCTACCAATGATAGCTAAAGAGGTCAGTCCACCGGTTGGTTCTTGCATTCATAACAATGTTGTGCCTTAATATTTTCTAGGAAAGGATGATATTTTAAATTTTAGGTTATGTAAGTTATAGTTAAAAATTTATCTATTAGTATTTAAGATCACCTGAAAATCGATCTCATAAATAATTTGTATGGAGTATCAGATATATGTCCAAATTTAATTAAATAGCTTCTTTCCTTGGCCAATTGTGATGATCCCAAATAATTACCTCAAATGTTCTTGATATCCTTTGAATATTTTCTCTTCAAAAAAATAAAAGGATCATTTTTATCATTTGGACTCCAACCATAAACATCTATGTGGCAATAACCATATATTTCATGAGAAATGTGAAGTTTCTGGAGTATGTGTAATCCTTACTGAGTCAGTGAGACAAACTAGGCACTTTCAAGGAAGAAGTGGTTCTTGTGAATATGAACATGTATCAAAGTCAATAATGAATGTGAATATGAGCATGTGGATATTTTTTCTAGCTTCCAATGGGTCAACCTGGCTTGCATAATACCATACATGGAATTATGAGAAATGTGAAATTTGTTTCAAATTATGAAGAAATTGACATTCAAGAGCACAAGTATATGTGGGGAGAAACATGTTTGGTATAGATGTGTAATATGCATTGCACGACACAAGGTAGATACAATATCCATTTAGTTCATTGTCCCACCTCTTATAAACAAGGTGATTCAATTAAGAGAGTGGCTTTAACAGTGATTCAATGTAGTTGTAGTTTAAGAAGATGGATATCACCCTCAAACATTACTTAAAATATCATTCACAGATAAATCCTTCCATATAGAGGAGGAAACCTATTTCCACGAGGAATAATTGAGAAAATATGTGTCCAGATACTAAAATCATGTTTCTACTCATGTGATATCTTAGTCAGGGAAGTGATTTATGAAATTAAAAAGGGTGTCATCATGTTTAAAGTTGAAATGGGAATCTCATAGAGTAATTTGAAGAGCATCATATATTGACTCTACTATCATGTTCAAACCTCTTCAAGGAACAAGCCAAGATGATATAGTCAAGCTACTAAGGCATTCATGACCATCATGTGTGAAGGATCAATGAATCATCTATCTCCATGAGAGGAATATGAGAAAAGAGGTGTATGAGTATCTTGAAGTTGATTCCATCCAAGGAGAATTCTGGAGCCAAGAGGGGTAAGAGGATGATCTTCATATAGAGCACCATATATCTAATAATCACAAATCATCTAATTTTCACCTGATGTCACTCACTTGGTAGTGTTCTTAAACACTCATTTGAACTTTGTAGTGTGATCACATTTCAAAGGAGGAAGGCCATTACAACCACCTCATTTAATTCTAATAGGTTTCTAGATGACAAGAATCTCATTCAATGATACATACTTCCATCTACATGGTAAATTCCTATTTCAGTAAGTGATAGATAATCAAAAAATGGTTTAAGCATCATGGAGTTAATTTTTGGTCACTAGGGTTGATTATGGAGGCCCTGAAAAATAAGAGAGTTTAGGGCTTCAGGCTTGAGGATTAGGGCTTAAGGTTTAAGGTTAAAGATTAAGGGTTTATAGTTTAGGGATTAGGGTTTAGGGTTTAGGGTTCATTTTAATAGTTTATTGGGCTTGTGCAAAAAATGTGAGAGCAGGATATGGGGGTTGAAAGGGTAAGTTTAATGTTTATTGTGCCATTTTTGCATATTTGATTCTATAGAGCTTGTTGGAAAGACTTCTAAAAACAAGATACTAATAAGAATGATTGAAATTGGTTGTTATGAGTTAATGAATGTATGAAAATGTGTTAGAGCTTTGCATCACCTCATGATGTTTTAGATCCTTCACATGCCTCATGATGACCATTCCCTTGATTATTTTAATCGATAAAAACTTGCATATGTGTTTTGATTTATTATGTGTTATGAGAAATTGCATGTGTCCATATATTCGATCAATTGTCACTACCTTTGGGAGTTGTGAGATTTGTAAATTATAATTTTAACACATTTAACACTCCTACAAATATTAATAACAAATCCAAAAGGCCTCGAAACCTAAACAAATATTATATTCTTTCACAAAATAGATATCGATTGTATAATTTAAACTTTAAAAGCTTGAATACTGAATGCTGAAACCCTAAAAAATACCTATGTATTGACCATATTAGAATATGAAAAACTATCTTCTAAAACATGACAGATGGAGCTGTGAGACTAATTCCATAAGGTGCAAGGTGACCCTAACTTCTTATATTTACTAAATAATAAATCATAAAGATTAATAAAAGAAAAACTTATACTTAAACCATTTATTTAAGTAAATAAATCCCTCCCATAAGCACATATGTCACAGAACAAATAGGAACGAGAGCACGTTATGGCTTGGATGACCGAGCCATAATGCGAGTGCATTATAATGTGACCTTGAATTTTCTCTATTGCGTTATAATGTGACCGATCCGTAACATGAGTGTGTTATGGCCAAAATGGCCAAAAAATGGATTTGTGTCTGCTTTTTGGCTCCCCATTTCCATGCACTTACCTAAAAACTACACAAAGTAAATCTATTCTAATTTATTTTTTATCTTTCTGTTAATGATTTTAAAATTGTTATTCAAATAAGAAATTTTAATCTAATCTAATTATGAAAATAAAAAAAATCTTAGACCCAACCTTTCTCCTATGATTGATATGAGGTTGATCTAACATTTGTGTATATACTTGTTGGAGCTCAAAATTTTACCTGTCCCAAATCAACAAGAGGATTTGACAATTTTAATATACTAACATGAAAATTACAAAAAGTAAATCTATTATAATATATTTTTTCTCTTTCTTTTGAAGATTTTAAAATTACTATTGGAATAATAAATTTCAATCTGATATAATTATGAAAATAAACAAATTTTCATAGACCCAACGTTTTTCCTATGATTGAGATGAGGTTGATCTAAATTTTTTTTTTATACTTGGAGCTCAAAATTGCACCCATCCCAAATCAAGATTATTTGGGGTTTTTAGGCTACATGGGAATGTATCCAAGTTGTGGGACATTGCGCTTGAGAAATACCTCCAAATAAGGTTGGCTTCCACTACTTATTTCTACTCCTAAAACTACTCCTAGGAAGGTAAATGTTATTATCTAACTCTACTCTATGATTCCAAGGGATTGAGGAGATGAGGAGATGCATAATGAAATATTAAGATAAAAAGAGGTGATATCTCTAGAAATAAATGGTTAATAACTCTAAGATGAGTGAAAGTGAGGGGAAATGCATAACAGGAGGGTAGACATGCATCTCACAGTCCAAAAACATTAGATCATGGAGTACAACAGAATAGGGACCCTATAAGAGATGTAATTCATGAATAACATACTAACATTACAAAGGAAAGGAAAGTAAATGCAATAAAATGTGATCTAGGGTAGAAATATTGACAAAACATGATTCTATTTCTTTCAAAATATGCACAATCGATTACAATGGTAGAAGGATGCGAGAATCTACAATTAGTGAGCTAGATCTGAGGCCTTGCAACTCAAAATGCAAAGCAAAAATACTCTAAATAGTTCTCTTGTAATCCAAGAGGGTCCAACCTTTTCAAATGAGTATTATTCAACAATATATAGAAGAATCAGAGAGAAGAGGAGGGAAAAGAGAGGAAAAATCATATTTCCAATCAAAACCACCAAAAAAATGCAATAAATTCATGTAAATCCAATTGTTGTACTATTAGGTCCGCCTTTCTATGTCATCTAATGGGTTTAGGGAGTGTGCAAAGCAAGGGCACATGGAAGGAAATAGAAGTGCATGAGGAAGGGAGTGCATCAAAAATATTTGAAGAGGAATGAGTACACATGTAGTGATGCACGAGACTCAAGAAGAAAGACATGCACTATAAAAGTATGTCAGGGACTTGTAAAAATTGAAAGCAAGTCTACAGGTTCATGCGATAGAGTTTGTGATGATGGCGAGTTAAATTCATATGCACGGAGAGTGGGTGCAAAGGGGAGTTGAAGGGAGATAGAAGAATATAAGGGAGGAAAGATATAGCATATGGAAGATACACACAAATAAGTGAAGGAAAAGAGAAGAGAAAGGGATGCATACATGGGAGCATGTAAATAACTGCAACCAAGGAAATACACAAAGTAAGAAAACCAACAGAGTGTGCAATCTAAAAACTTGCACCAGAACCAGAATGGAAGTGTAAGTTGTCAAAATAACCATGGGTTATTTTGGAAAACAATTTGGTGACTTTCAGGGACATATTCTTGCTAGATGAAGGGGATCAATAGCCTTGAAGCATCTATTGGGAATGGAGTCATCTTGAAACATAACATTTTGATGTGTCACTTCAAAAGAAGACCTCTTGAAGTTAAATTAAGCACTGTCTGAACTCTACTCTATGTGATGTTGTTATCAATCATGATAATATCTTTTTTTAAAAACCTTATGAGAGTGGGAAACTTTTAGATAGTGCACGTAAGTTGAAACATGACTTCTACCATTGAAACCTTGAGAATTTTGAGAAAAAGGATTGTCATATAGAAGAAAAAAAAAAGTGAGTGAGAGGAAAGAAACCTATACTACCAATAGAACACTACGAGTAAGTGCAAACTTGAAGGAATTGGAACTAATGTGATATGTACATGTGACACTGAAGGACTTAATTAAAGTGCTTGAGATAAATCCCATTGATTTGGATTTGTAGTAAATCAACATCAAGTTGAGAAAACTTGAAATAGTTGGAGTCTTTACAAGAACTGATGATATATGGCCCACTTCAAAGTGCATCAGACTTTTAATGGCTCCCTAGTTTGGCTCTTTTCGCATCTCATTTTAAGACTAGATCACCCACTTTGAAGACCTAAGTTCTAGTATTTTTATTAAAACACTTCTTGGTTGAATTCTAATGTTGTTCCAATTTGATCATGGAAGAAATCTTTGTTTTTTATAGTTCAACCAACTCTTCCATTTTGATTTCTCTTTGGTTTATGATGAAATTTTTTATTTACTAGGCCATCTCTAATGAAGGAAATTCTAATGATAATGGAAGCTTAGCCTTCCTTCCATAGACAAGATTCTAAGGTGATGTACTAAATGCCTTATTCATTGTGATTCTATCATCCTAGATCATGCACGATACTTCTATATTCCACTATCTTTGACTGATACTCATTATTATTTTCATGATTCTGATTAATTTTTTTAGCACACTCATCTAAGCCATTACCTTGAGGGTAATAGTTTGAATAAGTATTCAAGTAAATACCAAGACTAAGATCTCAATCAGAAATTCTAGTTCTAAGGAAGGATTTTGCATCATCATTGATAATCATTTAAGGAATGCCAAACCTTATTAAAATACCCTTGATGTAGTTAAGGATGACTAAATCACTTACTTCCTTGATCATGATAGCTTATGTCCATCTAGTGAAGTAATCTATTGCTATTAGTACCAATTTTTAGCTAGTACTTGAAGGATAATTGATCATTCCAATGAAATAAAAACCCCATTGTGAAAAAGGTTAATGCACTTGGATTTGATGGAGGGGAAGTACTCCCATTTATATTTTTACCTACAAAGAAAGAACATTCTTTTCATTTTCTGACCCACTTGTGCACATCTACAAATAGGATAGGCCATAAGTATCCTTAATAAAAAAAGTGTTTCCTTGAAAAAGAAATTTCCACCAGAGAATCCATTTTGAAATTCCTCCAACACTTGGTTAACCTACGTGGAGTCAATACCACATTGAGTCCACACCATAAATGTTCCTTTTGAAGAGAACACCATCAATCAGTGCATAAGGAATGGATTTCAACCTCAAATGTATTATGTTTAATTTGTTCAAACTAGGAGGGTATGTTATATAAGAAAGAAATTTTCTCATGTCATTCATCTAGCTGCATGAACTAAGATCTGCATTATTTTTAGGTTCATGGTGCAAAGGCTCGTCAACTATGAAAAAATAAGTTTCGTGATTTTCTTATGCATCCTTAACAAGTTTCTTACAGAGCGGGTTTCATCTAACCCACTTAGTGTCTTTGATAATCACATCATATGCCATGATTTTGGTCACCCATCTGGATCTTTTATCACAAATTTCTGCTCTCATTATGAAGTCCCTCACAATAAAGTGTGAAACTAAAATCTTGATATGATTAGTTGCGAGCATACTTTTGAACTTCTTTAGTATGTGCATGATGGATAAGACCTATTTTTTTGTGTTCATGTATTTCAATTCATAATCCATTAATGTTTGATGGAATAAATCCATTGGCTGCTCCATTCCTTATTCATTTTCTTATGTCAAAATAGCCACAACAATAGTATCAACTCCATATGCATAAAGTATGAAATATTTAGCATAATCCAAATTTATAATTGTTGGGGACCACGAAATATCTTGTTTGATATTATCGAAGATTTTTTTCCTTTTGTTGGCCATTTGAAAGCTATATTTTTTGAAGATGAGGGTAATATGTATAACCAAACCTATGAACTTAGGGTAAATCTACAAACAAAATTGATCTTGTCTACGAATGATTGCAATTCCTTATTGTTGATTAGAAAAATACTGAAAGGATTGCTGAGATTCCTTTAGAATCAATGAAATCCCCATCCTTTGAGATAACATGGCCCAAAAAAATTTCTTACACAAAAAAAAAGGTGTACTTCTTGGGGTTAAGAGACAACCTAGCTTCACTACATCTCTCAAAGACTCTATCTAGATGACTAATGTTATCTATTATCTTCTTTGAGAAGATAGTTATTTCATTCAAGTAAACTAGGATAAAATCCCTTTGAAGGAAATGTCTATTGCTCTTTAGAAGGTAGTGCCTGCATTTAACATACCAAAATGAATTTTCTCATAAGTATATGTTCCCTATTTAGTTGAAAATGTAGTTTTGAATTGATCTTCCTTGACCATGATATGGTTGAAACATGAATAGCCATTGAACATAGAGAACCTTTGTGCGTCAGCCACAATTTGTAAAAAATTTTACATTAAAGGAAAAGGATAATGACCCATAAATGATTCCTTATTCAAATATCTGAAATCAACAAAAGGTATGATTTCACTATTATTCTTTCAATGCAACCTAGAATTTACCAGTAATAACCCAGGGACACTCGCACATCACTAAGCCTAGACTGAGCACTCACACAAAGTACACAAAGGTACCAAGCCCCTCTTTAGGGTTGCTTGTGAAAGATGTTAATGAGATGAAGTGTTAATGTATTCAGATCCAAAATTAGTATAAGGTTCTACAAAACATATTCTAGATCTAGATCTAAAGAGTAATAGATTTAGGTAATAACCACAATGAATTCATTCCATGTAAGATTTAGTTGTAATCATGTTTAACACCTTGAATCAGCTCAATACACTCCATTATATTAAACACAATAAATACACATAACCTTCTTACAATAATCAATACCATAAGCTTATGCGTGCATCATATCTGAAAGCATAACTTCAAAATAATTTATATCCAGTGCTTACATAGTTCCTCCTATACTACACATATCACTACATATTTATAAGGGTGGGGAATTTCCCTTCACCGCTTGCATAATTCCCAAAATAGGTCACATGCTAAAAATAACTACACACCTTTACAATAATAGACACACATGTAAGTGTGCTAACAATACATATCTTCTGGTTAAATAGAAGTCAAGCATTCTATTATTAGCTCTGAATCCATGCATAAATTGCTTGGTAGCCATGCTCTTCTAAAAATATCCTTATGTGTGTCGCGCAAGTCTTTATCTGGTCTTGTGTGCTCTGCACGCTATCTCCAAAAATAGCCCGTAACTCATGAAAATGGCTAAGTACTAAAATATTTCCTTGTATCCTTCACATGCATGTCCTTCCCTATCCCTCCATGTACCTTTGAATGCACCCTGTTCTCACGTGTAAACCTTTTGTGTCCCTTCTGCTAAGTATCATACTTCGTTTGCTCAACATTACCCCACACAAAATTGCATTGTCGTCCTGATAAATGGTTTCCTCCTGATAATATTAAAGAATAAAGAATAAGGAATGGAATGAATGGAAAGTAAAGAATTTTATGTACAAAGAATGACCTTCACCCTGCAACATGTCCTCTATTTCAACTAGAATAATCAACTCTAGATATTCGTCTTTGATTTCAGCCTCTAAGGCTTGCCAATCACTTAGTGCAGCTTCTACCTTTTCCAGAATATTTGATGCAATAAAGTATAACTCTTCTTGCGCAATATCTTCCTTCTCATTCTATAATATGATAATAATGTTGGATATTACAGTCACCCTTCCTTCTAGAAGATCCATCTTCTGGGCTATAGGTTTCCCAATTTCATCCAACCTATCTTTGTGGGGGTCTTGGGCTGCCGCAAGGGCCTCGTGCTTCTACTTCACTAGCGCCAATCTCTCCATGCATCCCAATGTCTCATCTTTCATTGCCTTTAGGACTTCATTGTCCTTTATTAGTTTCCCTATCCTTATTACTACCCCTGGAGCTGCACATATGTTCAATTCATGGTCCTCTTTCTTCATATCCTCCTACAAGGTTTGAAAGAATGCCTCGTATGATGAAATATTCCCTACAACTGAAGCCCTCTCTCTCTAATTCCTACTTAGGATCTTTTGGCTCTGGCATCTGAACTGGTCCATCCTCAAGCACCAAATCAACTAGGGTATGCACATAGTGCATAGATGAAGGGAACTTTTTGGGTACCTTGGGCTCCAAGTGTAGTCTTTCTTGCAGGACATGATCTCCGATATCCTCTACCATTCTGATGAGAACCCCATTATTTTTTTTTCTAGTTCCTTATCTCCTTTTGGACATGTGATCTCTACATCTTTAGCTTTGATCTCTTCTCATAGTACTTTGATAGTGGAAACTTTATCCACATTCCTACGCACCACCTTTGTAGATACCTTCACTAAGGAATTACTCACTTATTCATCAGTCATAATAGTTGGCTTGATGGTTATGTGCTTGTTTTGTGGTGTCGTCCTCATTCTCCTTAATACATAAGACTCTTTCACACACATCAAAATCAGGCTCATCCATGTGAGTTTGCATGGACCATGACAATTGTTTCCTTATGTGCATAGTTATCATGTCATGGTCCATCAACTCCCATCTATACAAGTCCTTGAGGCCCACTATATTCTAGAATCATGTGCAAAAAATTTTACTTATGTCTTCTTCATAGCCCATGACCGGTGCAGCATACTTCCCATTTTCCCTCCTTGATCTTGGCCCCTTAGGAACTTGAGTGCCAAGGTTTGGAGTTGAATCCTCTATGTCCTGAGTAGTATCTTGTTATCTTTCTCCTGAATTCTCTACTCCTTCTTCAACCTTCATTTCTTTGTCGTTGGGCTCTTCCACATCCTATGGTTATATAGGAGATATAGGTGCACTCTCTGTAGAATCCTCTGCTTCCTCGTTTAGATTTAATTTTCTCCTTCTCTTCTCATATGTCTCTTTCTATGGAGAGATTTTTGGTGATCTTTGTACTGATTGTGCAGTAGTACCTTGAATTATTATTCATCTAAACACCCTCTTAAAGTGGTGTTCTTTAGGGTCTGCTCCTACTTCCAATTATTTATCTCATTATTCTTGTGCCTGGGGTGGAGTACTTGAGTGCTCAACTTCTACCCTGTCTGTGGATTTTCTATGGCCTCTATGCACCAAGCTTCCACTGTCTTCAAACTCTTCCTCCTCATCATCTACCTCTATAGGTTCGCTAGGCCTAGGAGCTGGTACATTCTCCACTATATTATTTCCCTTAGGCAACCCTAGGAACATAAACTCATTCTCTATATACTTGTTACCTTCCAACTTAGGTTTAAGCTAAAGGTATATAAGTTTGGCTCCACTTTCTCCAATCACCAAACTCACTCGATTCGTGGTTATCATATATGAAATTAGCCTCTTAATATAGGTAGTCTTACCTGGATATACATACGTCTTCCTCAACGTGTGGTCATACCCTACCTTGTCTGCAACAAAATTTAGGTGGCACACATCAGTAAAATGGTGGAATGATTCCTAGAAGTAGTGTGCTATGAATGAATACGAAAACTTGCACCAGGGGCTCCAAGTCCCATCCTTCATTACAAATCATGCAATGAAAAAGTGTTGGTATACCATGAATTGGACTTCCTTACCCACCATTGAAGGTAACTTCTTGGGGATGTGCCACTCCTCTTCAAAGGTTGTGTGGAGCCGATCATACCACATCTCTGCCCTTTGCTTGAATGGCCAAATCATTGACCCTTCACACAATTACTCATCAAATATTTCCACTAGGGACTTGTGCTACATGAGATACTCCTAGATTTTTTTCTTTAGCCCATCGGGTAGTTCAATCTCCATAAATACAAGGGACATTAGGATAGCACCGAAACTTATTTTCTTACATGTGTGTGCTTCCTTGATGATATCGTCCATAATTTGGTCTGATATGTTGTAGCCATATTTTATTCATCTGTGACCATCTCTCTTGATCATTCAATTTGGTAACAAGATGAATAGCTACCTGTACTAATGGGTACTTCTTAAACTTGTTGATATCCATTCCGCTCAAACCCTTGGTATACCCTAACTCTTTCTATGTCTCCAAGATTGCTTCTTTATATGTCAAGTCACTATCCAGATCCACTCCTGTGCCCTTTAATACTATTATTATTGAAATCAATGCACCATTAATTCTTACCCTTTGTCCGGAGAAAATGGAAAAAGTCTTCATATACTCTACTCATCAACCATTGGTACAAAGGTTCATACTTTCTAAAATACGGGAGCTCGTACAACTGGTAGAATCCAATTTTCTTTAACAACTTCTCTCCAGTGTCATCATACATTGGCATGTCCTCTACTATGCGTTTGTTTTTCTTCATACTCAACAACGCATCCAATTCCTTTGTATTATCTGATGTGCGGTGGTTGTAATAATTTATATTGAAATTATGGACATGATAATCCTATTCTTGTCCCAATATCACACCTTCTAGGTATTTCATCTTTGATAAATTAATTTCGGGAGAAATTTCAACCTCTGCTTCCACTTTCTTCTTTCCCTTGGCTCATATGGCGGGTGTCTTTCTTTTGCTGTCATCTATAAGTCACAACTTCCTATCCTCTGTAGTGTGCAAATGCTTGTCTTCTATCTTTTGTAATGAGAAAGTCCAACCCTAGCTCAAATTTGTGTTCCCTAGTTGAAATCATGTGTCCTAGCTCTTTCGTAACGCTCTGGCTTCACTCAAACCCTTCACCAGTGGGGACATAAGGTTCTCCTGCACACAAATATGCTTTCCATGTCTGGTTTCACTCCTCTTTACACCTCAACATGATTAACTCAGCTCATTTTGTACTTAGATCATTTAATTATTCATGATTACAATGGTAAAAATGAAATCGTATCCCATCCTTATATAGATTTTCAAAAATTTAGTACATTTATTACTCCTTCACCTACCAATAATCCTCTCATTAATTGACAATTTTCACAATTTCCACATGGTACATCTTCGCACCTTCATCTATAACCTTTTAACATGCCTCGCCACCTTCTGGCTATAGACATATCTTCAATGTACATCCATGTGCCTGATTTCATTTCCATTGCACCTTCTCCTGGTAGTCTCCATGGACGCTGCTTACCTCTTGTTATCATGTTTCTTAGTTTATCTCCATATATGGTCCCTATTTAGAAGTAATATTTTTTCCATCAACTCTTCAAACTTGAATAACACCTATATCAATTTGCTCCTTTATGTGTACCCACTTTTCAATAACCACCCCACACAAATGGTATGTACAGTCCTCTACGCATAAAAAATAATACAAATGGTAATTAGCTTCTGGCACGCAAATGCGCTTATTTCACAAAATGCCAACTAAATTGACAAAGCATAAGGATGAAGAAATAAATAAATTAAGGGAATACATAATTGAAATCCTAATCTAAATGGAAATACTACCTTATTATAAACACCAAGAATAGTTATTTATAGTAGGGCTTCAGCCTACTCCCATTGAAGTAACTGGGTAACAGTATTCCATCAAGTGTTTCTAACTTACAAGATCCTACTTCAAGTATGTAAGTGATAACATATGGTCCTAACCAATGTAATTTGAGCTTTCCTGGATGGCACAAAAACTCAGAATCATAAAGAAGCACCATCTATCCTATCTCAAGATTTTTATCCCTGATGTTCCTGTCATGCCGTGTTTTCTGCCTATCTTTTTCTTACTTCTGACTCCAGCGTGTTATTTCTCATCACTCATCTATCTTAATTAACTTTCCAATTCGTTCTTCTAAGGCTTGTTCATCAACTAGACCTCCAATGTGTGAAATATGTAAATAAGGTAACATGAATTCCATAGGAATAATTGCTTCTGTGCCAAACACCAATTGAAGGGGTGTGGCCTTGTTCAACCACTTGTATGTTGTTCTATACACCCAAAGCACTGTATAAAATTTATCATCCTAATTCTTCCTTATAACATCACAATTTTTTGTCAATATCTAGTTCAAACTCTTGTTGAAAGTCTCAGCAGTCCCATTTTCTTGAGGATGATATGGTGTAGTCTTATGGTGCACAATCATGAACTCATTTAATAGAATTCTGATTGTCTCATTAAAAAAATGTGTGCCCCTATCACTTTTCAAACTCAATGGGCATCCATACCTTGTAATAATATTTTCCCATAGAAACATAGATGTTGTATTTGTTGTACAATCCATTGTATGTGATACTTCTACCCACTTTGTCAGATAATCTATGTAAGTGATGATATAGTGTGATCCAGTCCTATGCGTGGCTAGTGAAATAGGACCCAAAAAATCTATAGCCCATTTCTCAAATGGTTCTACACTAGGAATAGGTCTTAAAGGAATTTTATTTCTTTGTCTTGGTTTACCAAGGCACTGACAGTGATCACAAGCCTTGCAATATACCTTATATTTATACAAGGTCTCCCACCATAATCTAGTGAGTAGAATCTTACGTGTAGTGGTATCACCTTCATAGTTCCCACCTGAAATACCACCATGAGCCTTTTCCATGATATCTATGTGCTCATGTTCTAATACACATCGACACAATACTTCATCTTGGCCTAAGTTGTACAGGTCACTGCTAATCAACATAAATGGTGTCACACAAATGGAAAGTTGTTTCTTCTCTAAGAATTTCATCCCTTCTGGCGTTATGTATGTACGTAGAAAGACAACAATGTTCTCTAATTCCAATGGCATGCATTGTAACTTGTATAACTATGCATCAAGCATGGTATCTTCAATTGCCTGTGTGTCTTCTCTTGACTGTATTTTGGATAAATGGTCTAGTCCACAATTACTTTTCCCTAGTTTTACCACAACTGTAAAATAAAATTCTTGGAATAAGAGCACCCACTGACATATGTATCCCTTTAAAACAACCTTTTTTACCAAATACTTCAATGCCATGTGGTTGGTATAGAATACAAATGGTGTTGCTAGCAGGTATTGTCTGAATTTATGTGTCGCATAAATCATTGACAAAGCTTTGTGCTTTGTACTTGTATAATTCTAATTTGTAGGAGTCAACTTTCTACTAGCAAAATAGATAGGATGATCTATAATACCTTCTCCAAGATGATCCAACACCATGCCTATGGCCATGCCAGAGGCATCCACATGTACATGAAACGGTTGGTCTCATGAAGGGAAGAGTAGAATAGGCATTGTAGTAAGTTTCTCCTTTAATGTCTCGAATGCGTGCTGCTGCAATTCTCCCTAGTAGAAAGTATATTTTCCTTTTAGTAACTCTTCTAAGGGTGTGACAACCTTAGCATACCCTTTTATAAATTTCCTATAATAACTAGTGTGACCTAAGAATCCACGTACCTCACTTTGACTGGTAGGCTCTTCTAGGTCGATAATAACTGCAACCTTAGCTAGATCAACCAAAAAACCTTCCTTGCAGATTACATGCCCTAAAAATGTGCCAAATGGTGTAGCAAATATACATTTCTTAATGTTCAAAGAGATGCTTAACTGGTGACACCTTTCAAACATTAAGTGTAAATTGTCACAATGATCCTTAACAAGTCCATACACCATCTAGTCATCTAAATAAACATGACAAAAGTTGTGAATAATTTTTTTGAATGATTGGAAAACTATGCACAAAAATACAACATGCATGTTTTTCAGACCAAAACGCATCACAATATAAGAAGAAATTCCCCATTCAGTAGTAAAATTAGTCTAAGTAGTCATTTCCTAATCCTCCTATGTAATCCTAAGCTGATGATACCCAGAGAATCCATTTGTAAAGGAATAGATCTCGCACCCTGCAACACCTTATAATATTTCCTTGGTGAATGACGTAGGAAAGGGATCAGTCACACATGCAACATTCAGCTCCCTGTAGTCCACGTAGATCCTAATCTAACCATATTTATTTATATTGATTACCTTTGGGCTAACCCATTCTGACTTGTCCAGGGGCTTGATGATTCCAGACTTCAACATTTTTTCAATTTTTTCTTTGACAATTTCACGCAAGTTGGAGTTCATCCTACAGGGTCACTTCCTGACTAGGCACACACCTTTCTTAAGCTTTATCTTCATTTATCCTAATGATTTGTGCATGCATTTTAGTTCATGGCATCCCCTAGGAAATAAGTCTTGATAATCTTGTATCAACTCAATGATTTTTTCCACTTCATAATCAGACCAATAATCCTCAATTATGGCCTCCTCAGGCTCAACATATGATCCAATAGTCACTTTATTTTTTTTCATAAGGTCTTGATAGGTGCACATGGTCTTATCTGCACTATCCAACACCTCACGCCTACCTGTTGAATGTTCTATATCCAAATTTTCTAATTCTTCATCATCCACTAAGTAGATCATATTTCCTTTTTATTACTCAAAGCAAGCACGCTTAAGTAGTGTGGCATCAATCTCTATTTCTTCAAAAAAAATCGCTCTCGAATCGTTTCCATCAAATAACTCCTGAATGAGTTCCTCCGCCTTGGCACTATCTCCTATATTTAAGAACTTTATAATCCTTAATGCCTCTTCTACTGGAGTTTTAGTAAAGATGTATTCAAAAGTCTAGATTAGTCCTACAATAAAATCCTGCCAATTTCTAGTCTCTTTATGGAGTTCTGCATATATATACCAAACACACGCGTAACCTTGTAAAGTGGAATAAAATTTGTGCACCCAAAGTGAAGGTGGTAAAGCTTCCTACTCCTTTGTCCAAAGTCTCTCACATTGCTAAACGTGGGGTTGAATATGTTGATTACCATGATAAGTGTAGATTTAAGTAAGTGCATTGCTCCTAGAAAACTAAGTAGAAAGAGTAATCCTGATTTTATTCCATCCTACAATATTATCCTTGTGAACCACCCACTAGTGCGTTGTTGTCCTATGCAGGGTATATGCTAGCATATTCCATCTCTCCAACTCATTTATCTATTGTTCCTCCATGGTGTGAAGAAATATTGTAGGATCCCATTCTCTAGTGTATCGAGGTACTAAGATGTTACTTATTCTCCTGATACAACGAGGTCTGTTGTTATATGCAAATGTGATTTGTACTTCATGCCATACCAGCTCATAAGTACTATGAGCCCAATTATAATAAGAAACACTTGTAGTATCACTGATAGACTATGCATCTTCCCACTGAAGGATTCCTTATTTAGATGGCTCGAGCACTTCTGGGTCCCGAATGATAAGTACATAAATCCTATTAAGATATTCCTCACTCAAAGGCTCAACATAGTGTGCAGATTTTCCATATGTTAAAGGGATAATAAATCTTTCCTCCTTGTTTTCAAAACATATATAACCCTTGTTGAACCAAAGATCAACATTATTTTCATAGCACCAATTGAGCCCAAGTAGAGATGAGAATCTATGTTCCTTTGCAAGTGCTAAAACCTCAAAATCCCTAGTGAATTTGGCTCCTTGTATAGTAATGGATGCATCTTTTAACACTCCAATAGGGGTGGTCTTGGTTTGATTTGCCATAAAAATCACATTAGAAGATGGCTATAATGTGGGTCTCCCCATTTTTCCCATGCATCTAAAGTAAGAATATTGACTTTTGCTCCTGTATCAATCAATATATTACTTTAAAGCCATCCATCCACAACAACATTCAGAGTGATTTCCTTATCGCCGTCTAAGTTATGGGGAGGGAGATTTACATACAGGATCTATCTTCCAGTCTCAATACTTGTGTACAAAGTGTTTCCCTTTATCTAATTACCTAACAATGGAATGATATTCCCTTGAAGCAACATTTTGCACACTTCCTTCAAGTCAACTATATCAGTTTGGATCGTCTATGCTGCTTTCTTTTTTTCCATATTCCATGATTTCTCCTTTAAATATTGTATTTCACCCTGAATATTTTTGAGTACCTCCATGGTTTCCTGATACACTTCCTTCTGATGGATAGGATATAGGTACCATGCATGTAGAACCTTCTCTTTAGTGATGGTAGCCTTCTACTATAACACTTCTTTGGCACGCGCCGCTTCAGTGCAAGTAGTTATCTTTACAGGAAATACCTTGGATTCTGGTTTCAACTTGGGCATCGACTGATTTTCCACAGTGCGTTGTATTCCAACAATCCTTGTGACTTTTTTTCTTGTTTATTCTACTTATTAAGATGCTCATATAATTTCGGGCATTTTTCATAGCTATGATTTTTTCCATAGAAGGAATAAGTAATATTTTAAGGACATTCACACTTTTAGTGGTCAAGAGATCCGCATGTATAACATGTTCCTCGAGGAAACTCACCTCATCCACCACCATGACCTCCTCCTCCAAATCCACTATGATATCCTTGACCTCTACCACACCCCCTTTAAATTTCCCTTCATTTCGATCATAGCGCACTTGATTATGATCCCGATCCTGATGCTCATTATTACCTTTAGAATTATCTGAGACTCCTGTCTATCACACACCAATATCTATAGGACCTTGGATCTAACCAATCAATCTACAATCCTCTGTATCATGAGTCATGGACCTAAATTTTTTTGCAGTAGTAAGATATGTTCTTCCTTATTACACGTTGCAATAATGGGCAGTGGCTAGCATCATGGGTCAAATGACATATCTCATCGTCCAGTAATAATTAACACACTGATCTGTGGGGGAAACTATCCTTTGTGTGACCTTATACTTCACAATATGTACACCAAATCCTTGTGTGCATCTCATGTGCTGAATTTACCGATAGTTTCTCCAACTACTTTTCCATAGCTGCAATTTATGCTTCCAAGAATGGACTGACTCCAGTGTCTATCCTTCCGATTGTCTCATCACATAAATTTTCTTCAAGTGCTTCACATAGATCAATGTATGTCTTATGTGATAGCGCCATTCTAAAAGGTGTAATTAGACCTCTAACAAACCATTGTGCACACAGGTTTGCGTGAGTATCATAAGAAAGCTTAGATAAAAGTGTTTTGAAATGGGCATCACACTCCCTCACATTCTCAGTAGTACCTTACTTAATATCCTTGACCTCACTTGTAGTCTTATTATCAAACTTAGTGATATGAAACTCCTTAAGGAAAACATATTTTAATGTTGCATAGTCTACGCAAGTCTGATCAGGGTAAAACTTTATGTACCAATTGTGTACGCGTCCTTGTAACATAGTTGCAAATTGATTTTCCCTGTGCTCATAAGTAGTTATTCCTTTGTGCACCACAATATTTCACACATGTGCACATGTTTAGTAGCATATTCAATACCCCTATATTCTAGAATATGAAGAGAAATCTCCATATAAATATTCTGGGGTTGGTGCAGACCTTTCCCACCTAATCCAGAACCTTCTGTGTTTCCTCTACCTCCAGAACCACCATATCCGCCAAAACTAGAACCTCCTATACCTCCTAATCCTACACTTATAGCTAGAGATAAACCAAAATATGTACTTCCCTATGTCCTAATAGTAGTAATGAACTGAACCCTTATAGTCTATGAAGTGTTACCACTCCCAAAAATGAGTCTAAAATTCTGCGCGCTCGAATTCTATGTGGATGATGCACCTAAAAAGGTACCCTCAAAAAATAATGAAGACGTCTATCCTGCCATCGATGTACTTGTTATGTGACTTACTCCTGCTCTCCCACTACCTAAATTAGCTTGCTGACTATTTTTCATACTAGATACTAGAAAACCAAGTGCAAAGGCTAGGTTGCTAGGTAGATTTAGATGCGTGTCTGCGGCCCAAGCCATCTCTGATGATGTTCTTCCACATGAGGCTAAGGGGGGTTCCCTATTATGCTTTCCCAAATGGGGGGTTACTGATGCTCTGGCTCTACACCTTCTACGTGAGCTCCAAATCCTTTATGAGCCATCTCTCTCCTCAACACCATTCACTCTGTAACATCCCACTACTTCTCTATCTCCCTCTCATGTGCCTCATTATATTTTATCCACCCTTCTTCTCTCTTCCTTTCTACCACTAGGCCTACCATATTTCACCACACCTACTCCTGCCCTGTGTGTGGTGGGGTTTAGTTAGCTATTGGTTTTATTTCCAAGTTCAGGGTTACCATCAAGATTTTGATCACCAGTGGAATGCCTTTCAAGTAAGTTCCCTTGGGATATCGTAAAAAACTGAATTCTTCCACCTCTGTGAAAGAATAAGTGGAAATTGAGTACTCCATAATATAGCTATTTAGAACACCAAAAAACTAAGTATCCACAGTGTGTGTCCAAATCAGATCAGCATCATAGAGGGCTTGAAATTATTCCTACATCCAAATAAGTGCACGATACCTTGAATCCCTTTTAGATGCATACACAACCAGCCACTCGTATAGTTGTACCAAAAAAATAGTGAAGAATATCTCATACAAACTATCATACAGATTCTGTTTCACCCATGCACGTGCATTAAACTCAGATCTAGTGTCGAAGCTCCATACATATTCTTATTCTAGATCTTGTATCCACTCCTCAACACTTACAAGAGTCAACTGGTATGTCTTCATTACGAACCATCCTGAAAAAAACTTAAAATGAGGTCCCAGATATAGAATCAATGATGCAACCTAGAATTTACTAGTAATAGCCCAGGCACACTGGCACATCACTCAGCCTAGACTGAGCATTCACCCAAAGCGTGCAAAGGTATCAGGGCCCTCTTTAGGGTTGCTTGTGTAGGATGTTAGTGAGATGATGAGTTTATGTATTTAGATCCAAAATTAGTATAACGTTCTACATAACATATTCCAGATATAGATCTAAATAGTAAAAGATTTAAGTAATAACCATAATGAATTCAACCATGGAAGAACTATTTATACTTATGATTAAAACCTTGATTCATCCAATACACTCCATTATATTAAACATAGTGAATACATAGAAGCTTCTTACAATACCATAAGCTCATGTGGGCATCAGATCTGGCAACATAACTTCACAATAACTTATATCCAGTCCTTACATAATTCCTCCTATACTACACAAATCACTACATATTTATAAGCGTGGGGAATTTCCCTTCACTGTTTACATAATTCCAAAAATAGGTCGCATGCTGAAAATAGCTACGCACCTTTACAATAATAGAAACACATGCAATTGCACTTACAATAGATCTCTTCTGGTTAAATGGCAGTATCAACTCTATTATTATCTCTAATCCATGCAAAGCACTTAGTAGACACTCTTCCCAAAATATCCTATGCGTGTCATGCAAGTCTTTATCCGGTTTGTGTGCTTTGCACGATATCTCCAAAAATATCCCGTACTCTTGAAAATGGCTAATTCCTGAATCTATCCTTTTCTTTCACACACATGTCCTTCCCTATCCTTCGGTGACTTTGAACACGCCCTATTCTCACGCATGAACCTTCGATGTGCCTTCATCTAAGTATCATACTTTGTCTTCTCAACATCTTTCTTATAGGAACAAGATTGGCCACCTAAGTAGAGTACTTGATACGAAATATAATATTTTCCTCAATGAGTTTGGATAACTGTCTCCTCATAAGTGGCTATATCTTAGGATTAAAATGCCTTTGCATTTGTCTAATAGGATTGGTGTTTAGATCAAGATGAATGGAGTGTTGAGAAACACATGTATTAAATCCTTGAAGGTACTCATACTCCCATGAAAATATGTCATTATACTTATAACACAATGAGATGAAGGCCTATTTGTATTCTTATGCATAAACATTTCCAAGAAGAAAACCTTTTCCATGCACACCATTGACTATCTTGAAGTCTTCTTGAGTAGCACCCTTGAACTTATCATTAGGACTAAAAATATGCTCTAACATGATCAATCCTCTTTTAACATATTTATCTTTAGATGTATCACTTAATCATCATAGAAATCATGTAAATTAGATTGCATTTTTGAAGAAAACACAACGTCATTCTAGATTAACTATATAATCTATGCATTAATGTTAAACACCTTCAAGACGGTTTCATTACCTATAATGGATGGCCTAACCACCACCTTGATATTATGTGCATTTCCTTAGACAAAATCCTTAGCAGGTGAGAACTGCGAACCAATGGCTGTCATCTGATCTACTAATTTTTTCAATTTCCTTGGTACCACCTATAGACTGAGAGCATCAAATTTCTCCAAGAGGTCCCAAATTCAATGTTTATAATCTTTTAAAATCTTTTTATTTGATGCACCCTGGTTCCTAACTTTCTAGATGACTAACTATGTGTCCCCAAATATCTATAATGCATTGATTTGTCTCTTCTCGCCAATGAAAATACCATGCACCAATGCCTCATACTTTGCCACATTGTTGGAGCATGTAAATTGTAGCACGTGGGAAAAGAAAAACTTATCATGCTACGCCCTTAATCATATATCTTATATTGGATGTATATAGTTGACTTATGGCTATAATAATTTCTTATCATTATGTATCTCTTTCATATATGTTATATTTTCATTAGTGGGTCGGCCTTGGTGTTGGCCATAGCATAGGAATAGTATATATAGGGGTTAGTAGGTAGTAGTTCATCACCATATTCAGTATTTGAGTCTTATTGTCTGGTTTGGAGGGTGCCCCCTTGAAGTGGCTAAGATATTATTTTCTTGCAAATTGAGATAACTTATCTGAAATATTGTGTTCATTTGTGTTATATTGCTACTGATAATCAGATTTATACAAGTAATTACATTACAAGTGGTATCAGAGCTTGAACTCGGCTAGCACTGCATCAAACCCTAATTGTGAAGGTTCCTCTATATCTCAAAATTTTTAGCTAATTTTCTTAAATTTTTTCTTTGGTGTGGTGAAATAAGTCAAGTAAGCTTCCCTCCAAATTTTAAGAATTTTTGACTTGATTTGCAAACTTTATAGCGGTTTTATGTTTTTCCACAATTCGACTACCTAGGGTGCAATTTGTGGAATTTTTTAAAGTTATTTACATTTACAGAAATAAGATTAAAAATTAGTTTGATTTTGTTCTTTGAGTTTTATAAAATTTGGCCGAATTCCTATTGAAATACCAAACCCTAAATTTCAACCTTGATCTTTAAATCTTACCATTTTGGGGCATCATGGCTAGGCCTCTGACAAGAAGAAAAAATAATCCCATCACTCCAGGTAAAACACCTGATAAGGATGAGATAATAGTTGAGGAGTTAGAGTCAGAAGGGGTATCTACAGAGCCCTCAGGGTTAGGGTTTACTTCAACTAACCATAAGATCAACTATCTTGAGTTAGAGTTACGAAACCTCGAGGGTAGAGTGGCCAACAAAGAAGATGTAGAAAATATTGGACAACGATTGGAGGATTTCATTCACCAATTTAGTTACAATATCATGGCTCATTATATAATTCCTAATCAACATCAACTCAATCATACTCATATTAACCAGGGTGGATCTTTAGGTCAAAGTAATAGACAAACTAGCCAAGGTGGATCTGAAAACATGACCAATCCAAATACAAACACTCTGCAAGCCCATAACATGATTCCAAAAGTGGAAATGCATAAGTTTGATGGAAATTATCCACTCAATTGGATTAACTAGATGGAGAATTTATTTGATCTTCATCAGATTCCATCGGGACAAAAGGTTACTATGGCATCATTGTATCTTGAACCTAACCAATTCATTTGGTATCAATGGTTATGTGCTCAAAGGAAAAAGAGTGGCCTCAATGTTACATGGACAGTATTCACCGAAGAGTTGTAATTGCACTATAGTTGAAGTGTGTTAGAGAATTATTTCAGTCAATTAGCAAATCTCAGAAAAATAGGAATAGTCAAAGATTACATCCATCAATTCCAAAATATTTCTTTACGGGTGGAAAATATTCCTGAAGATAATTTGAATGACTTATTTCTTGGGGGTATTAAAGAAAAAATTGAGACTGAGGTTCGTATGTTTAATCCTCATAAGGTTTTATACTCTATGATCATGGCACGTAGGGCAGAGGAAAAATTTCTTTCCATTAGGAATCAAACTATCAAGAATATAAGAGATCGTAGCACCCTTCCACCGTCATTCCCTTGGCCAGTAAGACTAATACCTCAACAAATTGAAGAAAAGAGAGCCTAAGGGTTATGTTTTAATTGGGACAAAAAAATTGGACCAGAACATAAGTGTGCTGAAAATAAGTTGTTCTACATTAAGGGACCTACTGAATAAGAAGAAAATGAAGAAGATGAAAAGGTAGAGCCAGAGGAGGAATTAGGAGATCCCCAGCCAACAATATCATGCCATGTAATTTCTGGTATTAACACTCCCAAAACTCTCAAAGTAGTTGGATTCTTTAAAAAATAGAGGGTAATAGTGTTGATTGATTCAGGAAGTACTCACAATTTCATCAATCATAAGTTGGCGGTACACTTGAACTGATTTGTTTATCCAACTCTAGAATGTCAAGTCATGATCGCTGATGGGAAAACTGTTAGTTGTTCAGGAAAATGCCATAACATTAATCTTGCCATGGGAGATTACTTGCTAACTAGCAATATGTATGCCATTGCCATGGGAGGATCAAACATTGTGTTAGGATTTTAGTGGCTTACAACCTTGGGAACCATTGAAATGATTTTCCAAGTGTTGTTCATGTAATTTCAGTTAGAAGGGAGGAATTTTAAACTAAAAGGACTGAGAGCAAAGTCCCCATAGATGGTAAGTTCTCATCAGATGCAAAAATTTCTTAGAAAGGGTACAGAAGGGTTTGTGACACAACTATTTTCATTAGAATCACATCATTCCGATAGATTTCTACCCATGAATATGCAAGTAGTTATATATGAGCACTCAGTAGTGTTTGGAGAAATGCCCAAGGGCCTGCCTCTGAAAAGAGACCATGACCATACCATCCAGCTAGTACTAAGGATTTAAACACCCAACATCAGACCTTATAGATACCCCTATATGCAAAAGAGTGAGATTGAGAAGATAGTTCAAGAGATGTTAGAAGAAGGACTTATTCATCATAGATGCTAGGTGCTCTGATACCAATTGATTCAAAATTTTCATATAATAAATCAATAAATTGCAGAATATAACACAACACAAGAGATATAGGTGGAAAATATTCCCAAATAATAAATATATGTAGAATTATACCCTTAAGGTAGGGCAACTCCATACAATGCTCCTTAAGGAAGGAGTAACTCCACAATCTCCCAAGATGGGAATCCACTTCGAGGGGGACACCTCCAATATACCTCTACCAAGTAGAAGACTCAACTCATACATACATGACCTCATAATGATACTCACATCCTTTAAATAGGATGGGTAACACCTAATCCCAATGTAGGCCGACCCATTACCCAATATAATTAATTCCTATGTGAGCCCATATAACTAAGGAGATGTGTGCCACATGTTGGCATATCGATCAACCCATATACATTATAATATTATATCCCATGTGAACCCATACATATAACTAAGGGGATGTGTGCCACATGTCAGCATCTCCATCAACCCATATATATTATATTATCATATCCCAAGGTACATATCATTATATGGTTTTAACAACACCATACTTGTGTCAGCATCTCCATCAACCCATATACATTATTTATATCTCATGTGAACCCATACATATAACTAAGGGGATGTGTGCCACATATTGGCATTCTTGGAGTAGCAGCAGAGTTTAAACAGAATAAACACAATAATAATTCTCTGATTTAATTTCATGCAGAGCAGGTTACACATATATAGGAATATGTATTCCTAAAAACAAGGAGGCTGTTCAACAACACTCCCTCAAATCTCTCTCTCAACACCTATATACGTGATATTGTTTTAACTCACAACAATATCACAACTATCAAATAATACAGCCAAATATGTGAATAATTACTCACGTAATTATAATAATGGAGCACTAATAAATTATATTTCCTAACATTCCCCCCCTTAGTGCGAACATGGGGAAAACCTGCCTTTGTACTTGCACCTGCTCATGATCTGGTGATTTTCATAGGATGATCACAAACCTCAGGGATGGTTTTACAAACGGTTGACCACAAACTGAGAATGGTGGTTTTGTAATTGGTTTACCACAAACCACAAAGTGATGGTTTTGCGAATGGATTACCAACAACTAAGAATGGTGGTTTTGCTATTGGTTTACCACAAACCACAAATGAAGGTTTTCAAGTGGTTTACCTACAACCACATCATGATATGCAAAGTACTATTCTCAGCCCTCGTCACATCTCACTGCAGGGAATAACATAGGAAATTCTGCTGAAATCTGTTGCTCATACATACATAGAAAAAGCTGACATACTGGAAATGGAACATTGGAATGATGTTCCCCCCTCAATGTGAAATTTCCACTTATTGAAAACAAGATCATTGCAAACTGAGGCACACCACACTGGAAGCACTGAAATCAAACTGCACACACACACATGTCACCAAAGCTGATATGCGGCCCCGTCGTTGGCAACTGACGAGAGGTCGCTGAATGACCTCCAACCTCCGATGCCTCCTGCCTCCGGTTTCATGCTCAGAACAAGAAGTCTTCAGAGCCACTGTCTTCATTTACTTGTTCTTCCTCATTCTCTGATCTTTCATCAGTAATAAAGTTGGCCTCAATTCCTTTGAGTTTTCCACTAAGTATATCTTGAGCTCGAGCTCTACAAAATGAAGCTGTATGCCCCTTTTTCTTACAGTAGAAACATTCTCTTTCCTCTTTATATTTAGAAAATTTTTTGTACTTCCTTTTCACATATTTGGCTGTATTATTTGATAGTTGTGATATTGTTGTGAGTTAAAACAATATCACATATATAGGTGTTGAGAGAGAGATTTGAGGGAGTGTTGTTGAACAGCCTCCTTGTTTTTAGGAATACATATTCCTATATATGTGTAACCTGCTCTGCATGAAATTAAATCAGAGAATTATTATTGTGTTTATTCTGTTTAAACTCTGCTGCTACTCCAAGATTCTCTCCTTTTTTGTTTTAGGCAGATTCTTTTCTCAACAGCATTGCCAGTTCACCGGTATATCTGTGCATGACCCAAATGTCTACCAAATGTTGGACGGCAGTGTTAAATCGGTGGAAATACGATGCAAGATCTGGATGCGCAAACCAGGAGCACAAATGCACTACTAACAGGAGTGGTAGATGAATCGAATCTTTCGAGACACCCCTTGACTATGATAGTGCACAGATCTGTATATAGTTTCCCACAAGCTCTGCCTTTTCTTTGAAGAGATGGTTCTAGTGATAAATCGGGATACAGCTGATTATAATATTTCCAGATTGAAACATGCCAATGCTGTCAGACTGTTTGAGGCACAAACAATGTGTGTGACTCGAGATACAAGAACCTCGTCCTCTGAGTGCAAACAGGCCCTTTCTTACCAAGCTTCACAGCTACACACTTATAATACTAAACCTCATGCACAGGGGCAATAGAACCCTCATCTGCCCCTCAATCGATTAGAATTCCATTACACAGGATTTATCTTGCTTCCAAAAAAATCTCGCTCTGATACCAAATCTTGGAGTAGCAGCAGAGTTTAAACAGAATAAACACAATAATAATTCTTCAATTTAATTTCATACAGAGCAGGTTACACATATATAGGAATATGTATTCCTAAAAACAAGGAGGCTGTTCAACAACACTCCCTCAAATCTCTCTCTCAACACCTATATACATGATATTGTTTTAACTCACAACAATATCACAACTATCAAATAATACAGCCAAATATGTGAATAATTACTCACGTAATTATAATAATGGAGCACTAATAAATTATATTTCCTAACAGGCATCTCCATCAAACCATATATATTATATTACCATATCCCAAGGTACATAGTATTGCTTCCCTCTTTAACAGGTTTCATCCTCGAAACATAAGAAGAAGCCATATAATGAGTGTGCTTTAAATTATTGCATATTTTTTGCCATGCTCAATCATCCAACCACCCATATGAAATTCTAGTGGGTGATGTTACTCCAAACCTGATTCCATGTTCTATTGTGCTCATCTGATTCCATCCTAGTCCATATGTGCTCCTCCTCGACATCCATGCATATCCGTAATGATTATTCCTGTGATTCCATGTCATACAATTGTTGTTCCATTGATTCCATGTATAGCCAAAATTATTACTCCTCCAATTCCTTATATATCTATATAGATTTCGGACCTCATGTGTCCTATTATACCTCCATGATTTTTTCCTCTCATAATGATGTGGGTGTTTATATGGTTCAACCTTAATATGCTCAACCTTACAAATCTTTTCCTCTTTTTCCTCCTCTAACTTGTTTGTTATTTCTTTTCTCTCTTGAGTAGAGAAATTATTTTTGAATTTTTCATCATGTTCTTCATCCTCTCCTTCTGATTTATCCTTATTCCCTTCTTCACCATCTTCAAATTAATCTTTGTGATCTAATTGTATATTACTTTTTTCCTTGCTAAGTGTGATATCTTGTAATGTAATTTTCTTTCGCTTGTACCATATTTTCATGAATTTATTTTGCACATTAATATTAATTATTCCCAAGCTCTCTAGCCAAGGATATTCAAGAACAATATCCATACCATCCATATCTAAAGCATAAAAAATTGAATGTAAAACATATTTATCAATAATGAGCTTTAAATATTCAAAAACTTGAATATGCTTACCATCCACTTGAGCTTCCTTAATATGTTTTGCTTGTACATGTATATTTTGAGCTACATCCATAATGATGAAGTTAGATTTGATGCTAGGGTTTATGGAAACAATTACCTTTTTCCTTTGAATACACCCTTCAAACTGAAATATTGAAGCTTCCTTCTTTGGATATGCACTATCCTGTGTAACAGATTCATCATCAACATTATCTTCTTCTTCTTCTTCTTCTATTTCCCATCTGTCCATGAAAACTTGTTCCAATTCTTCCAAATACCAATTAGACTTCTTCTTTTCTAACTTAGAAAACCAAATTTGTGTAGGGCCACTAATCCACAACTTGAATAACCAAATATCTAATGGTTTAGATAATTTATACCTAAATTTGTTCCACCATTCTCTAGTATCAATCCTGCCATCTCCAAAAAAAGTTACCACCCCCATGATCCACAAAACTAGGGTTTTAGGAATAGACCCTTTGGATCAAACCTTATTCTAACCCTTTCAGCTAAAGTTCAGCCAAAAATCAGAAATCACATAACACAACCCCAATTTTATTTTTAAGAGGTTTCCGAAAAATGTAAGAAATTTAGGAAAACTCCTCAAATTGTGGCTTGTGGAGCAAAATAGTGAAAAACAATAAAAATAAAATAAATATGACAAAATAGATCTAAAAATTCTTAAATTTTAGTGGTATAACCTATGAATATATTACCATCAACCCAAACAATATTATTTCCTAATTCGTCATTATTCAGAACATATAGATGAAACCGTAGAATTATGGTTTCAATCCTAAAACGAACACAAATTTTGCAAAATAACTCCAAAAAATATTAAATTTGGAGGGAAGATCACTTGAACTGCGTTTCCACACCCCAAAATATATATATGAAAAATTCCAAGTCAATATCTAGATATAGATGAATCACCAACATTAGGGTTTCATCCCACAAATTACCCAGATCACTACTCTGACACCACTTCATATGAACCTTGCATATAATAAATCAATAAATTGTAGAAGATTATAAAACACAAGAGATATGGGGGGCCAAGATGCCCAAATATGCAGAATAATACCCTTAAGGTAGGGCAACACCATACAATTCTCCTTAAGGAAGGACTAACTCCACAATCTCCCAAGATGGAATAATGCTCCTCCAAAAGTAAGTAGGGAGTAACTCCACTGTACAATGCTCCTTAGTTATATGAACCTTGCATATAATAAATATATAAATTGTAGAAGATAATAAAATACAAGAGATATGGGGGGCCAAGATGCCCAAATAATCAATATATGCAAAATAATACCCTTAAGGTAGGGAAACACCATACAATGCTCCTTAAGGAAGGAGTAACTCCACAGTCTCCCAAGATGGGAATCCACTTTGAGGGGGAAACCTCTAATAAACCTCTACCAAGTATAAGAATAGACTCATGCATCCATGACCTACACATAATGATACTCACATCCTTTAAATAGGATGGGTAATACCTAATCCCAATGTAGGCTGACCCATTACCCAATATAATTAATCCCTATGTGAGCCCATATAACTAACTAAGGGGATGAGTGCCACATGTTAGCATCTCTATCAACCCATATAAATTATAATATTATATCCCATGTGAACCCATACATATAACTAAGGGGATGTGTGCTACATTTCGGCATCTCCATCAACCCATATATATTATATTATCATATCCCAAGGTATATAGCATTGCCTCTCTCTTTGACATGTTTCGTCCCTGAAACATAAGAAGAAGCCATATAATGAGTGTGCTTTAAATTATTGCACACTTTTCACCATGCTCGATCATCCAACCACCCATATGAAATCCTAGTGGGTGATGCTACTCCAAAACTAATTCCATATTCCATTGTGCTCATTTGGTTCCATACTGGTCCATACGTGTTCCTTCTCGGCATCCGTGCATATCCATAATTATTATTCTTTTGATTCCATGTCATATAATTATTGTTCCATTGATTCCATGTATAGGTAAAATTAATCCTATGATTCCCTATATATCAATATGGATTTTTATCCTCATGCATCCTAACATTTCTCCATGATTTTTGCCTCTCATGATGGTGTGGGTGTCGATATGGTGCTATCTTCATATAGACAACCTTATCAACCTTTTCCTCAACATTCTTGTCCTCTTCCACCTTGTTTATTACTTCTTTTTTCTCTTGAGTAGAGAAATTATTTGTGACTTTATGTTCTTCATTCTCTCCTTCTGATTCATCCTTATTCCCTTCATCACCATCTTCAAATTCATCTTCATGATTTAATTTTACATTAATTTTTTCTTTTCTAAGTGTGATATCTTGCAATTTAATTTTCTTTCTCTTGTACCATAATTTCATAAATTTCTTTTGTACATTAAGATTAATTGTTCCCAAGCTCTCTAACCAAGGATATCTAAGAACAATATCCATACCATCCATATCTAAAGCATACAAATCTAAATGTAAAACATATTTATCCATAGAGAGCTTTAAATATTCAAAAACTTGAATATGCTTACCATCCACTTGAGCTTCCTTAATATGTTTTGCTTGTACATGTGGATTTTGAGCTACATCCATATTGATGAAGTTATATTTTCTGCTAGGGTTTATGGAAACAATTACCTTTTTCCTTTGAATACACCCTTCAAATTGAAATATTGAAGCTTCCTTCTTTGGAGATGCACTATCCTGTGTAACAAATTCATCATCAACATTATCTTCTTCCTCTTCTTTTGCTTCTTCTTTTTCTTCTTCTTCTTTTTTTTCCCATCTGTCCATGAAAACTTGTTCCAATTCGTCCAAAGACCTATTAGACTTCTCCTTTTCTAACTCAGAAAACCAAATCTATACAGGGCCACTAATAAACAACGTGAATAACCAAATATCTAATGGTTTAGATAATTTATGCCTAAATTTGTTCCTCCATTCTCTAGCATCAATCTTGCCATCTCCAAAAAAATTTACCATCCCCATGATTCACAAAACTAGGGTTTTAGGAATAGACCCTTTTGATCAAAACTTATTCTAACCCTTTCGGCTAAAGTTCGGCCAAAAATAAGAAATCACAGAATACAAACCCATATTTAATTTTTGAGAGATTTCCTAAAATTGCAGCCTGTGGAGAAAAATATTGAAAAATAATAAAACTACAATAACTCCGACAAAATAGATCCAACAATTCTAAAATTTCAGTGGTGTTATCCATATACATTATAAAATTATATCCCATGTGAACCCATACATATAACTAAGGGGATGTGTGCCACATGTCAGAATCTCCATCAACCCATATATATTATATTACCATATCCCAAGGTACATAGCATTGCCTCCCTCTTTGACATGTTTCGTCCTCGAAACATAAGAAGAAGCCATATAGTGAGTGTGCTTTAAATTATTGCATACTTGTTTCCATACTCAATCATCCAACCACCCATATGAAATCCTAGTGGGTGATGTTACTCCAAACCTGATTCCATGTTCCATTTTGCTCATCAGATGCCATCCTGGTCCATATGTGTTCCTTCTCGGCATCCATGCATATCCATAATTATTATTCATGTGATTCCATGTCATATAATTATTGTTCCATTGATTCCATGTATAGCAAAAAGTATTCATGTGATTCCCTATATATCCATAGGGATTTCTATCCTCATATGTCCTAACATGTCTCCATATTTTTTCTTCTCATGATGGTGTGGGTGTCGATATGGTGCCACATTCGTATACTCAACCTTATCATCCTTTTCCTCAACTTTCTTGTCCTCTTCCACCTTATTTGTTACTTATTTTTTCTCTTGAGTAGAGAAATTATTTGTGACTTTATGTTCTTCACCATAATATTAATATTAATTGTTCCCAATGTCTCTAACCAAGGATATATGAGAACAATATCCATACCATCCATACATAAAGCATAAAAATATGAATGTAAAACATATTTATCCATAGAAAGCTTTAAATCTTCAAAAAATAGAATTTTCTTACCATCCACCTAAGCTTCCTTAATATTTTTTCCTTGCACATGTATATTTTGAGCTACATCCATATTGATGAAGTTATATTTTTTGCTCGGGTTTATGGAAACAATTACCTTTTTGCTTTGAATACACCCTTCAAACTGAAATATTGAAGCTTCCTTCTTTGGAGATGCACTATCATGTGTAACAACTTCATCATCAACATTTTATTCTTCTTCTTCTTCTTATTCTTCTTTTGTTTCCAATCTGTCCATGAAAACTTGTTCCAGTTCGTCCAAAGACCAATTAGACTTCTCCTTTTCTAACTCAGAAAACAAAATCTGTGCAGGGCCACTTCCACAACTTGAATAACCAAATATATGATGGTTTAGAGAATTTATCACTAAATTTGTTCCATCATTCTCTAGCATCAATCCTACCATCTCCAAAAAAAATTACCATCCCCATGATCCACAAAACTAGGGTTTTAGGAATAGACCCTTTTGATCAAACTATGTTCTAACCCTTTCAGATAAAGTTCAGTCAAAAATCAGAAATCACATAACACAAACCCCAATTTATGTTTTGAGAGGTTTCCAAAAATTTAAGAAATTCAGGAAAATTCCTCAAATTTTGGCTTGTGGAGCAAAATAGTGAAAAAAAATAAAATTGAAATAAATCTGATAAAATAGATCCAAAAATTCTAAAAATTCAGTGGTATCACCTTTGAATATATTACCATCAACTTAAAAAAAAATCTTTCCTAATTCATCATTATTCATAAGATATTGAAGAAACCATAGAATTAGGTTTTCAACCCTAAAACGGACACATCTTTTGCAAAGTAGGTCCAAAAAATCTAACATTTGGAGGGAAGATCACTTGAACTATGTATCCACTCCCCACAAAAATATATGAAAAATTTCAAGTCAATCTCCAGATATAGATGAATCACCAACATTAGGGTTTTATCCCAAAAATTGCCCAGATCACTGCTCTGATACCAGTTGATATGAACAGTGCATATAATAAATCAATAAATTGCAGAAAATAATAAAACACAAGAGATATGGGGGTCCAAGATTCCCAAATAATAAATATATGCAAAATAATACACTTAAGGTAGGGGAACAAAATACAATGCTCCTTAAGGAAGGAATAACTCCACAGTCTCCCAAGATGGGAATCCACTTCGAGGGGGACACCTCCAATAAACCTCTACCAAGTATAAGAATCAACTCATGCATCCATGACCTGCTCATAATGATACTCACATGCTGTAAATAGGATGGGTAACACCTAATCCCAATGTAGGCCGACCCATTACCCAATATAATTAATCCCTATGTGAGCCCATATAACTAACTAAGGGGATGTGTGCCACATGTTGACATCTCCATCAACCCATATATATTATGTTATCATATCCCAAGGAACATAGCATTGCATCCCTCTTTGACATGTTTCATCCCCGAAACATAAGAAGAAGCCATATAATGAGTGCGCTTTAAATTATTGCACACTTGTCACCATGCTCGATCATCCAACCACCCATATGAAATCCTAGTGAGTGATATTGCTCCAAAACTGATTCTGTATTCCATTTTGCTCATCTGGTTCCATACTGGTCCATATGTGTTCCTTCTCGGCATCCATGCATATCCATAATTATTATTCCTGTGATTCCATGTCATATAATTATTGTTCCATTGATTCCATGTATAGCCAAAAGTATTCCTATGATTCCCTGTATATCGATATGGATTTTTATTCTCATGTGTCCTAATATGTCTTCATGATTTTTTCCTCTCATAATGGTGTGGGTGTCAATATGGTGCTACCTTCGTACATTCAACCTTATCAACCTTTTCCTCAACTTTCTTTTCCTCTTCCACCTTGTTTATTACTTATTTTTTCTTTTAAGTAGAGAAATTATTTGTGATTTTATGTTCTTCATCCTCTCCTTCTGATTCATCCTTATTCCCTTCGTCACCATCTTCAAATTCATCTTCATGATCCAATTTGACATTACTTTTTTATTTGCTAAGTGTGATATCTTGCAATTAATTTTCTTTCTCTTGTATCATAATTTCATGAATTTATTTTGCACATTAAGATTAATTGATCCCAATCTCTCTAACCAAGGATATCCAAGAACAATATCCATACCATCCATATCTAAAGCATAAAAATCTGAATGTAAAACATATTTATCCATAGAGAACTTTAAATCTTCAAAAACTTGAATATGCTTACCATCCACTTGAGCTTCCTTAATATGTTTTTATTTTACATGTAGATTTCATCCATATTGATGAAGTTATATCTTCTGTTAGGGTTTATGGAAACAATTACCTTTTTCTTTTAATGCACCCTTCAAACTGAAATATTGAAGCTTCCTTCTTTGAAGACACACTATCCTGTGTAACAGCTTCATCATTAACATTATCTTCTTATTCTTATTCTTCTATTTCATCTTCCTCACTATTATCATTAAATTCTTCTTTTGTTTCCCATCTGTCCATGAAAACTTGTTCCAGTTCCTCCAAGGACCAATTAGACTTTTTCTTTTTTAACTCAGAAATTCATATTTGTGCTGGCCCACTAATCCACAATTTGAAGACCCAAATATCTTATGGTATAGAGAATTTATGCCTAAATTTGTTCCACCATTCTCTAGCATTAACCCTGTCATCTCCAAAAAAAATTACCATCCCCATGATCCACAAAACTAGGGTTTTAGGAATAGACCCTTTTGATCAAAACATGTTCTAACCCTTTCGGCTAAAATTCAGCCAAAAATAAGAAATCACAGAACACAATGCCCAATTTAATTTTTGAGAGGTTTCCGAAAATGTAAGAAATTTAGGAAAATTCCTCAAATTGCGGCCTGTGGAGTAAAATAGTGAAAAATAATAAAAATAAAATAACTCTGACAAAATGGATCCAAAAATTCTTAAATTTTAGTGGTATCACCTTTATATATATAACCATCAACCCAAAAAACATTATTTTCTAATTCATCATTATTCAGAAGATATAGATGAAACTGTAAAATTAGGGTTTCAACCCTAAAACGGACACAACTTTTGCAAAACATATCCAAAAAATCTGAAATTTGGAGGCAAGTACACTTGAACTATATTTCCACTCCCCAAAAAAATAATCTAAATTTTTTTTGTTCAATCTCCAGATATAGGCGAATCACCAACATTAGGGTTTCACCCCACAAATTACCCGTATTGCTGCTCTGATACCACTTGATAAGAACTTTGCATACAATAAATGAATAATGTGCTGAATACAACACAACAAAAGATATATGGGGGGCCAATATACCCAAATATTCAATATATGAAGAATAATACCCTTAAGGTAGGGCAACACCATACAATGCTCCTTAAGGAAGGAGTAACTCCACAATATCCCAAGATGGGAATCCACTTCGAGGGGGACACCTCCAATCTACCTCTACCAAGTAGAAGAATCAAATAATACATCCATTACCTTATCATAATGATACTCACATCCTTTAAATATGATGGGTAACACCTGATCCCAATGTAGGATGACCCATTACCCAATTCCTATGTGAGCCCATATAATTAACTAAGGGGATGTGTGCCACATGTCGACATCTCCATCAACGCATATACATTACAATATTATATCCCATGTGAATGCATACATATAACTAAGGACATGTGTACCACATGTCGGCATCTCCATCAACCCATATATATTATATTATCATATCCCAAAGTACATAGCATTCTATGGGTACCATCACTTGTAAGAACCTTCAGGTTCTTATCAAGTGGTGTGAATCCTTAGCAGTTGTGAACTATGAAGAAATGGATATCATCTGATCTACTTATTTTTTCAATTTCCTTGGAACCACCTATAAACTGAGAGCATAAAATTTCTCCAAGAGGTCCCAAATTCTATGTTTATAAGCTTTTAAAATCTTATTATTTGATGCACCCTGGTTCCTGACTTTCTAGATGACTAACTATGTGTCCCCAAATATTTATAATGCATTGATCCATCTCTTCTCACCAATGAGAATACCATGCACCAATGCCTCATACTCTGCCACATTTTTGGAGCATGCGAATTGTAGTACGTGGGAAAAGAATAACTTATCATCATTAGGGGAAGTGAGAACAACACTTGGGCTTGCACCATTTATGCTTCCAGAACCATAAAAACATCATCCATAGTTAAGAGGTTTCATTCTCTTTCTTGATGGGGTAGGAAAAGAAAAATATTCTTCTAAGATGGAATAGGTACCACCTCTAATTTCAACAACTATATCGTAAGGATCAAATTCATAGTTCTCCTTTCACCATTAATTTAATAAAGATCAAGTATGGAAGGAGGAATAGGCTTCTCTTCTGGAATTAACTCTTTTTGTTAGACTATTTGATTTAGGAAATTGGATTAGAGAGGAGAATGGTCATACGAATCAACATGATAGGAAAATATGGGCTCAACTTGTATGGTAAACCTGGTACCATACCTCATTCTTAGGAGCATATGAGACCAATTAGAGGAAAAGTAACCACCCACTTTGGATATGAAGTATCTTGATAGGAAAATGGAAAATAATCAGTAAAGTCAGTGACTAACACATCTTGAGTTATAGTTAAACTTGGACATGTGTGAAGGGTTAAGCCAATATACTTGATGACTCCTAGGATACTAACAGTTGAGCCATCAAGTTACTTGAATCCTTTATAGACTGGGCTATAGTTAAGACCTTGGATATCACCTATTTTCTTAGGCATGACAGAAGGACTAGCCCCTGAGTCAATCATACAATTGTGAACAAGGTGTTTTCCTATTATCAAATACATATAGAAGGGTGGGGTTTTTTAAAAAATTATTAGTTATTTCTCCTCTTTTTGGTATAGATTGAAAACATCTTGAAATCTTTGAATTATCAAATCAACTTGAGGGAGTTACGCAGGAGCTTCATGTAAGAGGTCACATGTTGATGGAATAGATAGAACATCCCACATTGTGACATTCACATTTGTCTTCTTCATCTAATAAATAATGTTTAATGGAAGGCCCGTAGACTTGTGCATTTGATGCATAACATATTTTCTTTATTTTTTAGATGTTAGAAAAGGTGATTGAGGTTACATAATAGCATGATTTATAGAAGCAAGAGGTGTGCACACAAATTCATTTGTAAAAATGAGCGAAACCTTGTGCAAAGACACACTTGTTTCAGAACTGTTGGGTGAGTTTGCATCATCCTTAATCTTGTAAAGTGGATAACTCTAACTAGAATAAGATGAGTAATATGTATTGGCTTTCAACATTCTCTTATTTAACATTGGGTTGTCAGAAAATTACATGCGTGGTCTACTTAAACTATTCATGGCTTGATTCATTACATAGAAGTCATCAACCCCAAAGAACATAAGGTTGGTCTTAGGAATAATCTCTAGCACTTATTTAACTAGTTCCCATGCACCCATGGATGGATCAAAATTTTAAGTATTTTGTATCATGAAGAATTGCACACATAGGGAATTTGTGTAGTTATATTGACTATGTGGAAGATAGTAAGGAAAAAACCACTCCAATTTTTGAATCATGTTGTTTTGTAATGGAACTAATTATTTTATTGAGCTAGGCATAACAAAGGGTTGCAAAGAATAAAATGTATGAAGAAGAAGGTACACATTATGAAATTTCCATCTATCATTCTACTGATTCTACCAATACTTTTGATTTATATGCCAATTTTTGTAGGGCACATGACTTTAATTGAACCCTTTATTAGAGTTATTTATAAAGGCTTTCACCTGCTACTTTTCTAAAGATATGACTTTATTGGACATATTTATAATCAAGGCTTTCATTTATTCATCTTATTTTTTCTTTTGGGGATAATAGGATGTGAAGGAAATGGGTTTATAACTCTTCTCAGGAATGGGAATAATAAATTTTATCCACCTACTAACTTCTAACCCCATGTGTGCTGACCTATCACCTAGTGGGTGTTTGGCACTCACCCGAGGTATGTGAGGGCATCGAGACCCTCCTTTATGTGAGAATTGTGAGAAGATATTGCCATTGTTAGAGGATTAGTTATAGAAAAGTAGATATTCATGTAAAAGCACAACATGAGCTACCATATCCTTATACCCATGCATGAAAATGAGAGAAACAACACAACATGGATTATGAAGAACAAATATGATTCATAATATGAAGAAATGACACTAGGGTTTTCACCCATGAATAAGATATCCAGAACATATATATATATATATATATATATATATATATTGATCAAGAGTGCTAAATAACCACATTACATTCAAAAGGCCATGCCAGGTCAAATACAGTAATTTCCAGGGATCCGACCCATACAATATATGTTAAAACAGAGATCTAACTCATATATCAGGAGTCCTAGCTATGCCCCCCTTATTACATAAATTTTACAGACCCATCCCTTAGATATGATGACCTTCTTGCAATTACCTAATGAAAAACCCCAACCCTAGGGCCTCCTAATACTTTCTACAGAGAGCTTCCCATTTTCCCATACTATATTTCTATCCATATATATATTCTTCTCTTCTTCTACCCGAGCATCTCTTCTTATAGGTCCAGTACCCACCACCATGCCTTCCTTCAAGAGTAGATCACATGCCAAGTGTCCATGTGGTCCTTCATTGGTGAATGCTTATCCTGTTTTGAGCTCTCCAATTTATGTAATGATGTCTTCCTAGGAATATTCCTGTGTGGAATATCCTTTTCTTGACCATCAAGTCTCCAGGATGGCACCTTATCCACTCAGCATGCCTAGTCGGGTCATGTTTTTCCTCAAGTGCCTCCAGAATGCCAAATATGGATAAGTCCTTAGATCATGATGTACTGTCTCCCCACGTGCACCCTGGTTTCTCCTAAACCCTTCTTAAACCTCTTTGTCCTGTGCACTTCTCCCTGTGTGCGCCCTTCTCTTTATTGCTCCTGCATGTGCACCTTTTGGTACTTAGCCAATAATTTGGGGCCCAACATCACCCCACACTAAGCTTGTTATGAAACATCCTACTTCCCCAAAGAATAAGGAATGGTGGGAATCGGATAATTTGAATGAAGAATGAAAGAATTGAAAAATGGAGGAATTAAGAATGGAAGAATGGAAAAATCTGCTATTTGCTGTAAGAGGAGTGGGAACTCCTTCCTCATTGTTTCCTCAATCTTCTCCCAGGCATCCACTTCACCCTATGCCTACTGGAGTAGGTCACCCACTAGAGTGCTCACCTCTTCAAAGATCAATTCATCACCCTTAGCATTCAGTGTATCTACAATCCCTTCCAGCTTCTTGCTAAGGTCATCTAGCACATCCATTCTACGAGTGACCTGGGGGTACAATTCCTTAAGACGATTTTAAACTAAACCCCATAAGGTTTCGATTGCTTCCATTTTCTTCTCAACTTTGGCTAGGATTTTATCTTACTCTCTACCCTATTTCCTTTGTTCTTTTCTTAGAATTCTTTTAGATCCACCTCATGTGTAGCAACTAGTATACTTGCTACCATGTCTCTGTCAACACAATTATTATATATAGCCTCAGTCATTCACGTGGCAATCTTCACAACGGAAAGGAGTTCGGAATACCGAGTGACTGTCTCCCTGATATTTAGCATTTCTTCCTTCTTCTGACGCGTTAATTCCTCTTCTATTGATTCCAGTGCGAGCAGCCACCTTTCCATGGTAAGGATGCGGGTTAAGTCTTCCAAGCATTGCAAGGTTGACTAGTATTTCTGCTCAGGTAGGGCTAGGTTTGGATGCTTCAAGATAATAGCATATTTAATCATCTCTATCTTTTTGTATACCTCACGCACCTTCACCTTTTCCTTCCTTAGTTCATGCCTTAAGTGCACATTGATCAGATCCTCCTACTTTAGATCCTTGCTCTTCTCAATTATCTCTTCATTCTTCATCTCCAGGTCTTTTTCCAAGAACCTTACTCTGTCATTCCTTCCTAAGAGTCTCACCTCAACCTACACTTATACCTTGTTGAGTGCATTGCATAATTTCTCATCAGATAATTGTTGAGCATTTTATCAGGGGTTCACTTTAACACTCTGGTATCTTCATCAGTGCCCCTTGGTTGACCTCAAACTCAGGCTCATCAACATGGGACTCAAAATCCAAGATAACATCTTCCTTGTTTGAGGGTATATGCCTTCTTCTTTTAATGAAGACCATACAAGGAGTTGGTCTAAATGTATGGTACTTTAGAAGCACATGTGCAATACCTTATTTGGATCATTGATATAACTCATTCCCTACTCCTGCCACTGCTACCACATTCTTCCTCCTATGCGCACTACCTTTGGAAATCTTACCACTAAGCTAGGATCTCCACCCATGCTCCCATACTCCTTCCCTACACTCTCCTCCTCTATCTCTTTGAGCACTTCATCAACGTTGCACTCCACCTCATGCTCCACCAAGTCCTTTATTATGCCTACTACTTCCCTTTCTGCAGCCTCTTCTACCTACTCCTTGGTGAGGCTTGGGGTCCTTTGATCCTTAGTGTTTACCTCCTTAGTTCCTCCTTTCCATGAGCACCTTCTTCTTCCCCATCCTTTTCTTCACTTCCTTCCTCTGAGTCATGTACATCATACATGGGATGGTCCTGAGCCTCTTCATGCTCATCATCATCCTTTTCACCTTTGTAGGCTTCTAGGATCTCCGTTCCTTCTAAGTCCACATCCTATTCTACCTTTCACTTCTTCCTAACTGGTGACTCTAGTATAGGGGATTCTTCCTTCTCATCTTCTTTAGTAGGTGACTCCTTCCTTGGTGATTCTTCTTTTAAAGAGGGATCTTCTTTCTCTGGCTACCTCTTCCTCAGTTATCTTTTATTTTTCCTTAATGGGGGACTTCTTCCTTCATGCATATGTGCTTGGCTTTGCACCTGAACTCATGTGCACCTATAATTGTGTTGTTTATGCACTCGGTTGCCTTCTTTCTAGGGTCTCCTCTCTCTCCCTCTTCCTCGGTGTGGTATTATTCCTCGCGGTGGGGTCTTTTGGGATGAAGACATCATTCTCCATGTAGGCACATTTCTCATACTTGGGCCTAATGCAGGTATACCCTCACTACGGTCCTTCCAGCAATTGGCAACATCACAAGTTTTATCATATGCACCTCATGGAGACATAATTCTCCACATAAGCATGCTTCTTGGGGTATACTAGCTTTCTGCACAGCTCATGGTGGTCTTGGTCCACCTCATTGAGGTCGAACCTTAGTCTTTTGGCCTCCTTGAAGTGATTGACCCTGACTTGGAAATATTGTGTAGTGAAGGAGAATGAAGTTTACACCATGGGCTCTTGGTCCCTTTTGATAGAGTGAACCTGCTAATGCAAAAGTGTTGGTATACAAAAAACTCAAATTTCTCCTTGCAATAGCACTAACAATTGTTTGGGTATCCTCCACTCAGCCCCAAACACATCGTGCATTTTATTGTACCATTTTTCAGGCATATCTTGTGGGTGACTATTCATGGTATCACAAGTGTATTTCTCAAATATTTTCATGGGGGAAGGGTCTTCATTTGGGTACTCCCATACAAACTTCTCCGAGCCATCGGGCACTCCAATTTCTGAGAAGATGATGGTAAGGAGGACATTTCCAAACATGATCTTCTCTCCTTCACATGTGGCACTAATTATTTCTTCTGCAATGAAGGAAGACATGCTATATATGGTTCCTTTTGAATTTTTTTGGCAAACATTCAATCAAGCCTTGTTTATCTGTGTCCACCTCTCTTGCCCATTCAACTTGGATACCAACGTGTGTAACCATCCTCATCATAGGCTTCAAGATATCTAAGATATCAAAGTAGCGTAGAGCCCTTTTTATAATCATAATCCTGGATAGTCTCCTTAATGGCTTCCTTTTCCTCCAAGTAGTCTTCCAACGGCTCCCCTTCGTAAATAAGACTTGTAAACCTAGAGATCAGTTGGGGAGTTATTCACATTCTCTGACCTGTGAAGTAGAAATTATCCTCATGTACATGTGACATCAGCCATTGGTATAGTCACTTGGGTTTTGCAAAATAGGGAAACTCATAGAGTTGCAACAACCCACCTTCCCCATCTTTACCTTTACTTCATCATCATAGATTGGTATTCCTTCTGGTGTCCTTTTGTCTATTAGATGAACTAGTTCTAATGTCATCTCCTTCTTTGTGGTGTTTTTGTGATGGTTGTAATCACTTACCACCATATTCCTTACATGGGATACCCACTCCTTTCTGAGAAACATGCCATCTGGGTATTGCATCTCCGTATACCACTCCTCATTGAAACTAGTGGAAATAACCTATTTCCCTTTACCATTTCCCTTGCTTTTGTGAAATGGTTGCCTTCTTTGTGCCATATTCTTGTTGGGTTACTAAAAAAAAACTCTTCTTACTCCTCTTCCTCACTCTTCTCAAATATGTGGCTTACCTTTGTGAAAAAATCCCTTTACTCCCATGCCCTAGCTGCAGAACCCTAACCTAGACAACCCTTCCAAAAGATGACAAACTCTCCTGAAACCTTCTTCCCTACATCTATGTGTACTTCTTCCACTCTGGTTTACAAATCACACTAGTCACACACTCAAATTTTCACAATTTTTCCTTCACACAAATATTCTTTGTGGATGCCCTAGTTTGAAAGAGCTCTTCGATATGACAATTGATAGGTAAACAATAATGTGCCCGACCTTCTACTTATAGATTTTTTCTCATCTCCCACGATAAATGCTATGCCACCTACCAACGTAATTTTGCAATAAAGGAATGTTTTTCCACTAAATCCAACCTTAAGCACTCTTACCCTCGTGCCCTATCCTCCATGAAAAATCTCTACAACCTTTTGGCACATAAAAATCCTTACTAACCGAAGATCCTCGCGCGTGCGCTTGTAATGCCAAAGGCACTTCTTCTGTCCTTAACCTGATTTTTGCCCTTGCCTACCTCATGTTATTCTTGTACTTTTCATCATTTGTACGTGGTCTCTTGAAAGCTATCCTAACACCATAATCCTTATGTCCACTTTTTATACGGACGCTCTTCCACACTACACACTTTTTTATCCTTCAATTTGGGCCATCAAAACAAAACTTCCACTACTAGCTTCCATTTTACTTCACATTACTCCACCCCACACAAAAAAATAGATGCATTCCTCTGTGCATACACAACCTTTTGAAAATAATAAGTGGCTACCGACACACAAGTTGCACAAAAAATAACACAAAAATAAATAACAAGCAATGAGAAATTGAAACACAAGGAAAATAAATGCATTAAGGGGAATCCTAAGCTAAATGGAAATACTTGCCTTATTTATGAACACAAGGAAGACTTATTTATAGTAGGGCTTTCAGCCTACTCCCATTGAAATGGCCTGGTAACCATGTTTCATCTAGCACTTGTAACTGGAAAGCACCTAAATCAAGTATATAAGATACACATATGGCCCAACCAATGGACTTTCAGTTTCCCAAGGATGGTGAAAAACTTGGAGTCATATAAGCAAAACCATATGCCCAACCTCTAAATTTTTTGTTTTTAATATGATGATCATGCCATGATTTTTTTCATGTCTTTTCAGTCTTCTGACTCCATCTAACAAGTGATCACCTTTTGTCCAACTACGTTAATTTCTCCATGCACTCTTGAATTGTTTGTTCATCAACTAAACCTCATGAGCTACATGTGTACAATAAGTAGGGATGGTAGCATAAATTCAATTGGCAAAACATCCTCCACGCCAAAAAACAATTGAAATGGTGTGGCCTTGTTCAATCTCTTGTAGGTAGTCCTATAATCCCATAGTACAACTGAAACCTTTTCATCCCAATCTTGTCTTCCCACATCATAAATTTTGGTCAGTGTGTGGCTTAATATCTTGTTAAATGCCTAAATAGTTCCATTCAGCTTGTGGGTGATAAGGGGTGGTCTTATGATGGGCACCATGAATTCTGCTAACAAAATCCTAACCGTGTCATTCACAAAATGTGTACCCCTATCACTAGTTAGACTTAAATGGCATCCATACCTATTAATTATGTTCTCATATAAGAACCTAGTTGTTGTTGTTGATTTTACAATCCCTTGTAGGTGCTACCTCCACCAATATTGTTAAGTAGTCAGCATAAGTAATGATATAGCGTGAACCAATACTTTGCGTGGCAGGTGAAATTGGTCCTACAAAATCAATTTCCCACTTCTCAAATGGTTCTTCACTAGCTATAGGCCTCAAGGGAATTTCATCTCTTTTTCCTAGCTTATCAAGGTGCTGGAAATGGTCGCAGGCCTTACAAAATTCAATACAATCCTAGTAGATACTTTCCCACCAAGTCCATGTGAGTAGAATCTTTCACGTAGTGGCATTCCCTACATATTTCCCTCCTGCAATCCCACCATGTGCTTCCTCCATGATTGAAATGCACTCATGCTCTAACACACACTGGCATAAAACCTCATCATGGCCTAGTTTGTATAAGTATCCACTAATTAGCATGTAGGGTGCGGTGTGTATAGCTAACAGTTTTATTTCCAAAGTCTTCATTCCTTTTGGTGCCACACCCATTTTGAGTAACATAACAATATCTTCTAAGTCAGAGGGCAGTGCGTCGTAACCTAAATAATTGTGCATCTAGCATAAAATCCTCAATGCTCTGTGTGCATCCTCCCTTGAATCAATCCTTGAAAAATGGTCGGGCCCTGAGTTACTCTTTCCTAGTTTCACAAAAAATGTAAACTAAAATTCTTGAAACAACAGGACCCACCGACATATGTGCCCTTGCAAAACGGGCTTGTTCACCAAGTACCTCAGTGTCATGTGGTTTGTGTAGAATATGAAAGGTGTTGCCAAAATATATTTCTTGAATTTGTGCAACACGTAGATCATTAATAGTGCTTCACACTCATTAGTAGTGTAGTTCTATACTACTGGTGTTAACTTCCTGCTAGCAAAACACAAGGGGTGGCTCAACAATCCCTTCTTCATATTGTGTTAAGACTACCCCAATCGACATCCCTGAAGCCTCAACATATACATGGAATGGCTTATTCTTAAAGGGAAAGCATAATATGGGCGTAGTGATAAGCTTATTATTCAATGTATCAAACACTTTCTACTATGCCTCTCCCCACTAAAATGCACTTTTGTGTTTTAGTAACTTCTCTAATGGTGCAGTGATCTTGGCATACCCCTTGATGAATTTCTGGTAGTACCCTATATGCCAAAGGAATCTAGGCACTGTGCTCTGACTAGTAGGCTCCCCCAATCCCATAATAATGACAATTTTAGCGGGATCCACCAACAAACCTTCCTTACATATAATATGCCCCAGAAGGGTCCCAAATGGAGTAGGAAAAACACATTTCTTAATGTTGAGGGATATCCTCAACTTCTGACATCTTTCAAACATTAGCGTCAGATTTTCACAATGGTCTTTCACTAGTCCATACATTGTCCAGTCATCAAGGTAGACTTGAAGAAACTTATGGATGAAGTCTTGAAAATGCATGCGCCACAATGTGTGAAAACACAATAGGCATGTTCTTCAGTCCAAAACAACATGACCGTGTAGGAAAATCTTCCCCATTCAGTGGAAAACATTTTTCTTTTCCTAGTCTTCCTTTGCAATTCCAACTTGATGATATCCATGAGAATCCATCCATGAAGGAATAGATTTTGCACCTAGCTACTCCTTCCAAGATTTCCTCGGTAAAAGGGATTGGAAAATGGATCAATTACACATACTCACATTTAAATCCATGTAATCAACAAAAATCCTTATCCTCCCATCCTTCTTAATGCTTATGACCATGGGGATTATCCATTCTGATTCCTCCATAACTTCAATGATGCCTGAAGCAATCATTTTGTCTATCTCCTCCTTGAATTTGATGCAAAGATTCAGATTTATTCGATAAGGCCTCTTCTGAATCAGGCACACACCCTCTTTTAACTTTATTTTCATTTCCCCCAAGGAGTGGTGAACACCTTTAAGCTCATGGTACCCACGTGGAAATAAGTCTTGAAACTCACGTAATAGATCAATGATCTTTGAAACCTCCTTCTCTGACCAATAGTCCCCAATAGTAGCCTCCTTAGGTTCTGTTTCTAAACTGGTGTTAACCTTCTTTTTTTTCAGGGGTTCATGGTAAGTGTGTGATGCTTTCTCATCAACACTATCTCTAAATTCATGTATACCTTCAGTATGGTTAACATCCAAATTTTCCACCTCTTTACCATCTATCATATAGACCAATTTTCCTTTTTCTTTCTCCATGCATGTGTGCTCAATCTGCATCTCTTCAGAGTCTTCCTCATCAAAGCATGCTTCCAAACCAGGTTCACCCAATAACTCCAGTATTCTATCCTCCACCATATAACTATCTCCCATCATAAGGCGCTTGAAAACATGCAACACCCCATCCACTGATGGTTTAGTACTTTGATATTCAAAAGCATAAAGGAGGTCCTCCATCAACTCCTACCAATTTCCTATCTGATGGCACATATTTGAGTGAATGTACCATGTGTGCACACATCCTTATAAGGTGAAATAAAAATTATGCACACATAAAGAAGGTGGAAAGGTCTTTGTTCCTTCCATCCATGCTTTCTCACATGCTTGGACATGAAACGAGGTAGGTTCCTTCCCATGGTAGTCTTGTATGACATTGGGTGCATTGCTTGGGGAAAACCTAATAGAGAATGTAAATCTTACCTCACACCACTCTAGAAGGCTATCACAATGATGTGTTGTGGTCTATGGTCCAAAGAAAGTTATAGCTGAGTATCCCTCTTCTTTCGATCATATTTTTCCACTGGGCCTCCATCTCTTGTAAGAAAACATCAGGGTTGGATCCTCTAGAATAACTTGGTAACTTCTTTCCTCCCAGGTGCTTGACTAAGCATGCATTTGTCACTCTTGTAACAAAGCCTCTTAACTATCACCCAATTAACTCATAAGTCCTGTGCACCCAATTGTCACATGCCACACTAGTTATATCACTCGTGGAATGAGCATATTCAAACTGAATAAATCCTTTTGTAGGGTGAATCACCTCAGGGTCCCTAATGGAGCATACATAGATCCTATCAAGAACTTATTCTCTCAAGGGCTCAGTATAGGGCGCTAACTTCCCATCGGTTAAGGGGATGATAACACATTCTTCCTTATTTTCAAAACTTATGTACCCCTTGTTGAACTGTAGGTCATCATTGTTCTTATACACCATGGGCACCCAAGTAATGCAGGAAAGTTTCCACCTCAGCTAATGCCAAGAATTCAAAATCCCCAGTATAACTTTTCCCCTTGGATAGTGATAACGACATCCTTCAAGACACTAATGGGCATTTCCTTTGTCTTGTTAGCCATATACACAACATTTAAAGATGGTTGTAATGGGGGCCTTCCCATTTGATGCCATGTTTCTAGAGTGAGGAAATTGACCTTCGCACCTGTGTCAATCAAAATATTTCTTAGAAGCTACCCATCCACAACAACATTGAAGGTAATCTCCTTATCATAGTCAATGTTATGGGGAGGAAGGTTAGCATGTAGAACCCGTCTCTCACACTCTATCCTGACATGTGGTACCTTTTCCCATAACCATTCTCCTAACAAAGGAATGGTATTCTCTTTCCTTAACATTTTACATACTTCCCTTACTTCATCCAAATCCTTCTATGGAGCCTTAACACTCTTCATTTGCTCTACCTACCTTGAATGATCTTTCAGCCATTGAATCTCCCCTTGTAGGATTTAAATCACATCCATGGTTTCTTGATACACTTATTTCTGATGAGTAGGGTCCGGAGACATCCTGAGCACCACCACTTCTCTTGTAACTAGCAGTTTCTTCCTTGGTATATCCCTTGTACATGTAGCCTCCATTCTCACATCGTCACTAGTATAGGTTCTAGTTCTGACTCGTGCACACTCTTGGCATCCATTGTGAATCAGGCCCTTCCTCATGCTTACCATTTTGATGCCTTTTTATTTCTGGTGTTGTTGGCTCATATGTTCAAATAGCTTTGGAACACTCCTCATACTTATGTTTTTTTCCACACCAAGAGCATTGTAACAGATAAGGGGCATTTCATGCTTATAGTGCTATGTAGACCCACAATTGTAACAGGTTCCATGTGGGAACTCACTTCTTCCTCCTGTGGTTGTTACCACGACCATGAAATCCTCCTCATAAACCTCTTCCATGCACCCCTCCATCTTTGCATGCCCTTCATAGTGACAATCATTGTCCTTGGAATTATTCGCAAGGTTGTTCTGTCGCACACCAATATCAATGGCATCATGTATCTAGTCAATCAATCTACAATCCTTGGTGTCATGAGTAGTAGAGGTGAAAATATTTCAATAACAAGACACATTTTTATGGATCACACGCTGACTGCAGTAGTGGGCACCTACTTACATCATGATCTCCATGGTAGATCTCACAATCCACTATTCATGGAGTGTACCAATCTCCTAGAGAAATTGTTCTTTGTATGCCCCTCTACCTCACAATCCATGCACCATAGAACATTGTGAGTCTCATGTAGCAAGTTCACAGATAGATTTTCCAGCTCCTTGGCCATTGCAGTAATTTGAGCCTCAAGAAAAGGGCTAAAACTGGTATCAATGCTTCTAACAAGCTCAGTGCACATAGGGTAGGCTTCCAAGGCCTCATGCATAGGTCTGTGAAAGTATTATGTGAAATTTATCTCCTAAAAGGTGTCATCAACCCTCCAAAAAACCACTGAGCATGCTGTGAGGGGTGAATATCATAAGATAATTTTGATAAGAGGGTCTTGAAATGCACGATGTCATACTCCCATAGCACATTTTCTACAATACCTTATTGAATCTACTTTAGTGTGCTGATGCTCTTCTGTTCAAACTCAAGGATATGAAATTTAACCAAGAAGGCATTCCACAGCGTGGTGTAATCCACCACTGTTTGATGGGGTTCATACTTTTGGTACCAACTATGTGCGTGTCCTTACAACGTCATTATAAACTGACTTTCCTTCTACTCCAGGGTAGTGATCCCCTTTGCGTGCCATAATAGCTCACACTTGTGTACATACTCTGTAGCATCCTTAACACCTTTGTAGTCTGGTAGGTGCAAATACATCTCAAAAAATACTTGCTGAGGTAGTTGAGGCCTTATTTTCTCACATGATCTGGAACCTTGGTTTCCTCTAGTGTTGCCTCCACCACTAGATCCACTAGATCCACCAAGTCCTATCCCTCCTATTCCACCAGATCCACTAGGTCCACCAAGTCCTCTAGCTCCTACTCTAATATATCCACCTCACGTATCTGGTAAAGGTTATGAAGTGGTCACGCCTAGTGTCCCCAATGTATCCCACTGAACTACGTGCCAATAGTTTGTGATATTGACACCGCTAATCAGATGTGTGTCCCATACCGCTTCTAGATGTGATACCCAAGCTTTGTGTACCTATACTTTAACCAAATTTCATTTGAGACAATATTCCTCCAACCACATGGAATGATTGTGTAGCCATAGATGTACCAAATGAGAAATTATATCTCTCAGGTGCAGATTAGTCACTCCACCAATACCAATCTAGTGTTAGCAATACTTATCTCTTGATTTTGAAGACTAAGTGCTAGGGGTTGGTCACCAGGATTGATTCAGATGCACATCAATAGATCTCCCTTTCTCCAAGTGACAAATTATCATCATAAGCCGAAGGGGTCTCTCTCTCGTAATTTCAAAGATGGGCTAGCACCAACTTCTCAGGCTCCACATCCTCCACGTGTACCCTCAATTCCTTCCCACAACATATGTCTCCATAAATCCATCACTCTTAAAACTTCACGTTGTCTAGATAACTCCCTTTCATGAGATTCACTATACTTGAGTCCTCTCTCTTCCCACTCCTTTTCCGCCACAAGGTCTACCATCTTCCTTCACCCTGAGCTTCCTCGACCCAGCACTGAGAAGAAGCTTAGTTGGCCATAGGGAATGCTTCCAAGACTTAGTGTAATGATAAGGATCTTCATACGGCTAATGGGATAAAATGTACAAAATTGATCCTCAAGGTTCCATTAAGAACTCAAACTCAGTAACCTCTTGACAAGAATACATAGAAATAGCATATTCCATGGTATAACCGGTCAACACTCTCCTCCACCAATAATAAACAACACATGTCCAAGTCATATCAACATCATGTAGCCTATGATATTCATCTTGGATCCACACGTGAGATCTATAACACCAGATTGATCTAGATGGATACGTCGAAAGCCATTCATACAACTCTACTAGAAAGAAGCAAAAGAAGGTCTCATACAACTCATGATACATGTGTTCTTCTACCCATTTACGTGCATCAAACTCAGGTCTAGAACTAAATCTTTGAGAAAATTCATCCTCTTTGCTCTTAAACCATGTTTTGACACTGTCCAAGGTCAAGCGCTCAATCATCACACATCATTCTCATAATGAATATGAAAAGAAGTCTTGGTAATGGAACCAAGATGTAGTCATTTTATCCACGTACTAACTTCTAACCCCATCCACGTCAGCCTATAACCCAGTGGCCACTGGGTGCTCACCTGAGGTACATTCCAGTGCCAAACCCCTCATTTATGTGAACATTGTGAGAAGATATTTCCATTGTTAGAGGATTAGTTATAGAAAAGTAGATATTCATGTAAAATCACAACATGAGCTGCCATATCCTTATACCCATGCATGAAAATGAGAGAAACAACACAACATGGATTATGAAGAACATATTTGATTCATAATATGAAGAAATGAAACTAGGGTTTGCATCCATGAACAAAATATCCAGAAAACACACACAGACACACACACACACATATTGATCAAGAGTGTTAAATAACCACATTACATTCAAAAGGCCATGCCAGGTCAAATACAATAATTTCCAGGGATTTGACCCATACAATATATGTTAAAATAGAGATCTAACTCATAAATTAGAAGTCCTAGCTATACCCCCCTTTATAAATTTTACAGACCCCTCCCTTAGATATGATGACCTTCTTGCAACTCCCTAATGAAAACCCCCAACCCTAGGGCCTCCTAATAATTTTTTTAGAGCTTTCCCTTTTTTCCATGCTATATGTCTATCCATATATATCTTGGTCTATATTCTTCTACCTAAGCATCTCTTCTTATAGGCCCAGTGCCCACTGCCATGCCTTCCTTCAGGAGTAGATCACATGCCAAGTTTCCATGTGGTCCTTCATTTGTGAAAGCTTATCCTATTCTGATCTCTCCACTTTTTGTAATGATGTCTTCTTAGGAATGTTCCCTACATGTAATATCCTTTTATTTACCATCAAATATCTAGGCTGGCACTTATCAACTCGGCATGCCTAGTCAAGTCACAGCTCAAGTTCATCCAGAATGCCAAATCTGGCTAAGTCCTTAGATCCTATGTACTGTCTCCCTGTGTGCATCCTGGTCTCTCCTAAACCCTTATTAAACCTCTTTATCCCACGCACTTCTCCCCACACACCCTTCTCTTTATTGTTCCTATGCGCGTGTTCCTTTTGGTACTTAGCCAATAATTCAAGGCCCAACATATGTTGTGAAGTTGGTCCTAAGAGGGGAGGAAATTTTTCCCATGTTTTTTAAATCTGAAGTGGAAATCAGCCACGATCTCATTGGGAGTTCTCTTGATTATTTTCAATTATTCTAACAAAGAGATGTTATTTGATTTCTCCTCAAAATTATTGCAAAGTGTAGTGCCGAGATCATCCCAGTTGTGAATAGAGGCATATCTTAATTTTTTTTTTCATTGAAGCGCTTTTCCTTTAAGTGAGGAAGCAAGTATCCTTATAGCTACATCATCTTCTATGATTAGATGAACTAAACAGAAATTTAAAATGTCTTGAATATGATTAGCAGGGGTAGTTTGATTCTCACTAGTGAAAAAAAGAATACTTTTGAGTGTAGCCACTGGTATATCATGTTGTGTAGGAAGAGAAAAAGGAATACTACCATTGAAGCTGACAAAGGGAATGTTTATCTTATGTGTCATGAAGATCATGGGTCTTAGGACTCTATATGCCATGTGAAAGGTCTATTAGGTGGAGGAGTTGATACTACACTATGTGTGGGAAATGGAGATTCACACCTAACTCTACTTCTTCTTCTTCTTGGGGACAAATTCAGATATTCAAATGCCTCACCAAGGTTCGTGCATCATCCAGTATGAATTTTTCTCATGAAAAGGGCATGCTGAGAGCTATAATCAGTAAATTTGGATGTTGGGATTTTTTCGATGTGTTGAAACAAGCCTCCAAAGGATATATATATATCAATAATTCACACACCAAAACTTAACAATGATGAAATTTGAGATTTCAATATTAGTCCCATCGGGCACGCCAAAAATATTGGAGCTCAAAATTGCACCCATCATAAATAAGAATGATTTCGGGCTTTTAGGCAACATGGGATAGTCTCTAAGTTCTGGGACCTTGCACTTGAAACAGACCTATAAAGAAGGCCTATGAAGGGATATGTAATTATTTAATTTTTCTATATGATTATAAGGGATCTCGGTGAGAAGGATATGCATAAAATGAAAATATGATCTAAAGGGAGTTAATAAAAGAAAAAATAAGGGGATGAACACTCTAAGATGATTGAAAATTAGGAAAAATGTGTAAAAGGAGGGTAGATATGCGTGCCACAGTCCAAAACAACATTTAAAAGCTCATTTTCATAGAGCACAACAGAAAAGGGACACTACAAGAGATGTAAAAGATGAATAAAACATGAGCTAGGGAAGAAATAACCACAAAATAGACTTCTATTTATTTTAATGTATGCACAAGTAATTACAATTATGGAAGGAAGTACTTGAATCTACACAGAGGGATCGAGATCTAATGCCTGCAACTCAAAATGCAAAGAGATAATACTTTAAATAATGCTCTTGCAATCCAAGAGGGTCCAAAATTACCAAATTAGCATTATTCAACAATATATAGAGGAATCGAAGAGAAAAGGAGGTAAAAGAGAAGTAAAACTCAAATTTCCAATCACAATCACCAATAAAATGCAATAAATGCCTATAAATATGATTATAGTCCTACCATACCTACCTTTACATGTCAGCTAATGGGTGGAAGAATAAAAGAGGTTGAATCCCATGAAATTTGGGTGATTAAGTCAACTAGAAGTGTGCATTAATGACGCAATTCCCATTTTCCAATTTTCACCTATCAAATCCCACCAAAATTCAGTTTTGAATAGCCAAGTGTATAGCCCATGTCAACAGATTTCTAATGAGACTATGAGCACATGATTTTGAGTTCTTTGGAATTAGTTATGGTGATTTCAAGTTCTAAAGTGCAAGATGAACACACAAGACATGTGGCATGCTGTGATTGGTCATGAGAGTCAGATAAATGTCTATTTTTTCTATTTCTACCACACGTCACACACTCATTTAACATAAATATTTAGTGCACAACTGGAACCTTTCAATATTTTATGTGAGTTTCACTTTATCTGAAAATTCCCCAGGAAGGAACATGTGATGCACAAGGATTGTCACACATAGTTTGTAGCCTTGGGTGCATGTACGAGAGAAGGAGGTGCAAGTGGAAATAATGGAGAATTTTGTTGATGCACATGTTAGTGTTCATGTGGATAGGAGGAAAGGTTCATGTTTGCTAAGGAATGAAAATGTGAAGGGAAATTGAGTTCATCCAACAAGGGGATGCATGAAAGCTTGTAATAATTTTACGCATGTAGTATCCAAGAGGAAGGAGTGCGCAAATGAATGGCACATAGAAAGAAATACAACTACATGAGGAAAGGAGCACAAGGGAAAAATTTGAAGAGGAATGAGCATGTACGTAGTGATTTTTAGGAGTTAGGAAGAATGACATGTTCGAGAAAAACATGTCAGAGATTTGTAAACATAGAAGGAAAGTACATGGGTATGTGTGATAGATTGTGTTACGACTAAGAGATGAAATAAAATGTGTAGAGAGTATGTGCAAAGGGGAGTTAAAGGAAGATAGAATATTACAAGGGAGGAAAGAAATATCATGCAAAGGATGCATAGAAGGAAGAGAAGGAAAGGTGAAGAGTAAGGGAAGCGCACAAGGGCACGCATGAAAAAATGCAACCAAGGAAATGAACTGAGGAAAAAAATCATTGACACACATAGCCTGAAGACTTGAACTAGAACTAGAATGGAACTGCAAGTTTTAAAAATAGCCAAGGATTATTTTTGAAAATAGTAGCCTCATGCAAAATTTCTATTTTAGCTCAATGAAAACCAATTTGTGGTTTTTATGTTGAGTCAGGTGAGAAAACAACTTGATGCACTTGGGAAGAAGAATAGACAATTGATATGAGGTTTGTTCCAATGGAGGGAAATTCTAGTCTTGCGGCCCTTGTATTATTTTTTTAGGTGGAAAAATACAAGACCTTAAGATGCTTTGTATAGTAAGTGGTCTCACTTGGGCTTGATCACTCTCTTTAGATTAATTATAAATCAGCAACAAAAATATCTTTGGTAGAAGTGGATTCAAAAATATAAGGGGAAGAAAATGAACATACATATTTCCTAATAGTAAACCTTTAAGTGGTTTCCAATCCTAACTCGAGATCAAAACTCAATCTAAATCTTAGGTTCAATCATCTAGGGAGTAAAATCAATTCTTGAAGGGTAGGTATAGTGAACTGGATGTTAAAAACAAAGAAAATGCATGCATAGTTCAAAATAAGAATAAAAATCCATGCATGGGAAGTGATATTTTGGCTTAAGTTTTATTCATGATGGAACTTCTAGTTCCTATAGGTGGCGGTTACAAAACCACCCAAGTAGTTTTCATAATTGCTAGTAAGGAAGACAACTTCAATGATGGTTATGGGCATGGGATAAAACCACCATAGAAGTTACCACCATGGTGGGGGGAGAAACCATTGCAGTGGTTATTTCTAGAGGTTAAAAAGGGGAAAATAAAGGGAAATAGGAGAGAAAAAAAGTCCCATGAGAGCCTATAACCGACAAAAAGGGGCATAATGGAGGCTAAATGGTTAAGCAAGAACTGCGCAATGGTTTTGATATTTTTAAAAACATATCATCATGTTTTTTGATATCATTTTCATCATAATTGGGTATTTTATATATGGCACTGTGTAAAATGGGATACATAAAAATTCGCCACTCTAGTAAATAACCCAATCATGAATTTGTTAAGTTGCGATGCCCAAGAAATAAGCATTGAAATAAAAAAATATGGAAAACTTACTTTACTTACCTAGCTTACATTATAGTGTAGTGAACCTATTGGAGTTCAATCCAGTTCCTTGGATTGAGCTGGTATTTTTCATAAGCTCCCCATAATTAACTGATTTTATGCTTTCAACTATTCCTTGTGTTCTAAAATATCAGTTCGAGTCAAGCAAGATCCTCAATTTGTGATAAATTTCATGCCTTGGAAAGATAAATGAAAAGATTCAACAATGATCAGGAATAAGTTTAAATTTTTCACGTAGAGATTTAAATTTGCATAAAATTATCCAAAATGCTCCTAAATTTTTTGAATCTATGAAGGCTCAAGAGCATACAACCCGACCACGAAGGAACAAGATATAAAAATCAATAAAAAAATCACTTAAAATGGACTTATCCATTTTAACGAAGATTGGAACATTAAAACGGACATCAAATTCCATCTCTTAAAAGCACTAACGATTGGAATTTAAGAATCTTTGGGAGACTAAGGATAATTCATTTGCAGGTTATATTTTAAAAGATGCTTGACATCTATTTACCTGTTAAATTAAATGCCAAGGTTAGGAGGGGCCATGTGGTAGGATTCCAACTCTCCTGACAGAATTTTGGCTCAAAAAACCTCAAGTCCCCATATTAAAATTGTGTTAGATAATTCTTCAAGTCCATATCACGATGGTTTAGTAAGTATAAAAGTAGGAGAAGGTAAAATAAAAGTGGGGAAATTTAGATGTGACAAGAGGTAGAAGTTAGCGAGGTCGAATCAAGGATACGTGATAACCTTTTTAGGAAGAAAAAATTTCTAAGTCCCCCAAAAGGAAAAGGTTGTGATGTGAAGGCCGAACCAATAAAAAGAAAGCATGAGGCAAGAGATCATGAAACACCCAAGGAACGTGGATATTTTCTATTGGCTTGCATTTTGAGATTGTCAGTCGAGGCTAAGGAAAACACAAAATGTGAAGTAAGTGTGGGGCTTCCTCATTGGTTGATGCTTTGTAGCGGCCATAAGAAGATAAAGAAAAGACTAACATTATGAAGTGCATGGATCTTTCTCTTTGGCTCGCACTTTTCAATTTTTAGATGAGACCATCAAGAGTATGACACAGTGTAGGGGCATGGAATGTTCTCGTTGGCTAGAACTTTGCACGTTGTCAGAAGGGATATCAAAACACTAAATTTTGAAGTAAGCATGGAGCTATCCTATTGTCTTGTACTTCTCCGCTATTAGTAAAAGTAGAGGAAAATATGAAATTTGATAAGAAGCATGGAAATTTTCTATTGGTTTACATTTCTCAAGAGTAAGGCAAGAGTTAAAGGAAAATATGACACTACGATTAAACATGGTGTGATCTTATTGGTCTATATTTTTTAATATGGCAGACTTTCCCAAAAAATAAAAGAAAGAAAAGTAAAGAAAAGAAGTAAAGTGTGATCCCGCAATCTAATCAAATACCAACACATGGAAAATGAAAAGTAGTGCACACAATGGTAGAGACAATCCCTGAGCTAATCAAAGGTTGCCACGTGTCACATTTTTGTTCATAATGACATGAAAAAATTCAGAGGGCCATATATTTTGATCCAGAGATCCAAATATTATAAAATTTATATCGTTGGAAAGTTCTCTTCAATCCCTTCAGATGGGCATCATCAGTTTTAGGAATTGATGATAGTTGGTGGCATAAAAACAAGAAACATATTTTTTATTAAAGATGTGGTTGTAGTATTGGTCAACCACCCAAATTCATGAAGTATGGTGCCTTTTTTGTCTCTGTGTATGCAAAACAAAAGGAATGAATGATTTCTGTAGGAATCCTATGCTCCTTTGTAGGATTTTAATGCTCCTTGTTGGTGGTTATATAAGGAAATTATATTTTTATTCTTTATTTCTCCTTCTTATATTACATATAACATAATAGTCTTTCAATTTCTGGATGAGACAGATAGGGGGTAGTTATAGGAGTTTTTGACTAAGATCAATTTTTGTTTCAATTTCTAACTTCTAGAAAGTAGTTGTATCATGTCTGTAAGGAAGATCTAAGTCGGTTGAATTGTATAACCATTAGCATGTTTTGAAGGCATTTGTTTATGTCCCCTAGCTAGAACATATCTCTCTGTCATTGATCAAGCTATACTTTCCCGTTCTTATGTTTTAAAGGAATGAAAGAGGTGTTAGGAGTGTGGAGCTGAATTTATTCATAAATAACATGATTTACAAAATAACCAGCGCCGGTCAGCATCAGGTAACCGACACTGGTCAGGGTAACCAACTTTGGTCAACATCAAGGTAACCTGTACCGGTTACCTGTGCAAGGAATTTTTATTTGACCTACGGGATTTTATCTAGATTTTGTTTTAAAGATGATTTAAAGGATGTAATTGCATGGCTATTGTACCCTAAGTTTCTATATGGCTATATAAGCTTGAAAACTAGGGTTAGATAGGTTAGAATAAGAAAAGAGAAGAATTGAGATATCCTTGGTTGAAAGGATGAAGAAGAAGAAGAAAAAGAAAAAGCATATTGCATGAAGATAGGATATTTCATAGAGAGAAGCTGAACAGAAGGAAAGTGCATCTACACTATTGGTGAGAAGATGGTATTATCTTCTACTGTATTTTCTTTGTATAATTTAGTCTCATATAATGGCTTGCATAATATATAAAGCACTTAGTATTTCTTCTTGTCAAATCCTCAAGTTTTTGTGAGATCTTGTTATTGTTCATTCTTGTAGATCCACATGTTTTGAGATCTTGTATTACAGATCCATGAGATCATGATGTATTGTAGATCCATAGGAATCTAGTATTGTAGAGAAAGTTGTCTTCATGTTTGCACATGTTAATGCAGTGATGAGGGAGAAACTTATTTCTTGGTGCATGGTTAGGGTTGCAAATTAGTATACCCTTCTAGAGGTCTTGTTTATAGATTCACAGTACAGTGAGATCTTGGTTGCATAGTTGTAGATGCAGGGTAGCCTTAGGTATGTGATATTTGGTGGTGTTTCAGAGGTATGATTATAGTGCACTCAGGTAGATCTGGTTAGAGATCTGGAGGAAGATATACTCTTGTAGAGATACATGTGCTCTTGTGAAGAAGAGTTGGATTTTAATCTCTTGTTATATTATATATATGACATCTCTATCTTTGGTGGGCGTAGCCCACATTGGGTGAACCATGATACATGTTGTGTTATATGTGTCTACTTTTGTGTGATTTTGATTATTCTTGTTTATAAATCCATTGTTGTAGATGTTGATTATTCTTGTTTATACATCCACTGTTGCAGATTTTGTGGGGATTTTTAGATTTATATTTGCATGTTTTGGATTTGATATTTTTTAGTTGTAAATGTTTCCTTATAGACCCATCCCCAACAACTAGTATTAGATCTTGGTTATTTCAGAGAAAGGGTTTGCTTCATGGTTTTTTTAGTGGTTATTACTTACATGCATGATAGTGGGGTTTGTTTTTCTTGATGTGAAAATCACAGGAAGAGATTGAATCTCAAGTGGGAGATGGAAGAGTAAGGTTGCTGGAAATTACAGTGGCCAGCGTCAGTAGGGTGACCATGGTTGGTTACAGGGTGACCATGGTTAGTTACTGGGAAGCCTATTTGTAAATAGAAAATCAAATATATGAAGAAATTGAGAGATGCATGGAATGTGTCTTGTTTGCTAAGGTGTCCCTGGTTCTTGGAGGCACAATCATGCTAGTCAGATTGCAGATCCAGGTTATAGAGGTATGGTTTTATCTTGGTTTTGTAATGCTTTGTATTTTAATTTTAAATGCATGGTTTTGGATTGTAGATCTAGACATAAAAAGGAGCATGTATGCATCCTTGGTGTAGTTAGATGCACGAGGATTTGGTAGAGAGGTTATAACATGAAACAAAGATGGGGCTTCTGCTAAAAAGGAAATTTATTCATTTGAAGATGAGGGTTAGTAACCTGGTGCTGGTAAGATGAGGTATTTCACCTTGATGTAGTTTATTGCATGGTTTACAGTTGTAGTGGTTTTTTACAATTTGGATGCTTCTTAAAATGACTGGCTCAACTCAACTATCAAATTTAATCGAAGTAGGCACATGGTGTGGTGTTCTATGACAAAGTGTGTGGCATTGGGTTCGTTCTAGCAACATTGACATTGATTTGAGAACCGAGGTTGGTCACCGAGGAACTGGTATCATTCAGATAATTGTGGTCAGTTAGGGCATGGTCATGGTCAGTCTCTGTGACAACTTATTTGTAAAAGGTTTTTTGCAGCAGGAGAGGGTAGATGATTTTTCGTCCTAGTTTGGAGGATTGATTTTCTTGCATAGAGTGTACATGATAGAGACGATATTGATCACTTCATGTTTGGATCAGAAAGAGGATGAAGTTGGCTCAGTTAATCCATTGAGATTTTGAGTCAGGTATCTCTATATGATTCATGTTTTATTTCTTTCATTTGGAGCAGCTGATATTATGTTTGGATAGTGTGCACAGATTTACACCATGGTTTTTTGGTGTTGTTTGACTTTTATTTCTTGGTTGTGTGGAATCTTTAGGACAAGGGTTTCTATTCTAAGGATGAGATCGTTAATGAAAATTTATGATTAGACACAGTTTCATGTAATGAGAAATGTTGAGTACACATGGATGGAAAGAAGGTGATTCACCTACTTCAAAAAAATTCCAAACTTCTGTTATGTAGAAGTATTCTTAGAGAAGAAAGGGAATAAATTTTATAGTTCTTTCATCTGGTTTTATTTCTCACTGACATATTAACTTTTGAGCTTTGTGTTAGAGGTAATGCAGGGGGTTTTGTGTTTAGTGGGAGCAAGCCATGGTTTTTGCATTGCAAGATTGGATACATGATGCACATGTAGAGTGAGAGGATATTGCTACTATTTAGAGTGGCAGGAGGAATAAGTTAGTTTTGGAGGGAAGTCATGACTTTGTAGGTATTTTGGGTTTATTGTTTTATGATATCACTTGTGGTTTATTTTGTGGTGCCTGGATATTCCTATGGGAAGGTAGTTGATGGTGCATTTAACTGGTTTTAGATGATAGAGCAATTTTCAAAGTTTGAATGGTGAAAAATGAGAGAATCTTCTAGTTACAGAGACCAGTGTTGGTTAGGGTTAAGTGTGGTTGGTTAGAGTTAACCATGCTTGGTTCGGTTATAGGTTTGATAGCAGTGCTTATTTACCATTTTTAGATGGTGACCTTGTTTTGCTTTCATCTTGGTTGATTGTGAAGAGTATGTTGATGACATGTTTTCTAGTATTTGCACTTAATATTAGTGACCTAGTTTAGCATGTATGTTTATTAGTGACATTGATGAGCACATGATTCATATTCATATTTGGAGTTAGTTGGTGGAAAACTTGGAGCTTTTGGAGAGCTTGGAGATATGGATTGATGTAAATGGTGAGCTTATACATGTGGATAGAATCATTTTTGTGAGTCTATGATGATGTAGATGTTTGATTTGCATATGGATTCCTTGAGCATGAGTAGGGGATGTTTGTATTTCCTCTTGATTACTATGTTACTCCATAGGATATGTTATCTATAGATGATTTTATTGGACATGCTAGTTGCTTTTGCATGGTTGGATTTGTAGATTGCAGTGTTTGGATTATTTGAGTTATGTAGGTTTGTGGATTGATCAACCACTATTGCAGGAAGAACTCATTTGGGCTATCTTTACTCAGGATATTTTTTTCCTTTTGCATATCCCAGTTTGTCTTGTCTTGGTTAGTTGCATTGGTGGTTGCATGGAGACCTGGATAGATGGTTGGACAACATGGTTGATTTTTATAGGTATGGATATGGTTACAGTTAAAGCTCAGTATTTCAGTTTGAGTAGGAGCTCTTGCATGTGTGTTAGTCATGGTGTCTTAGTTGCATGAGAGGCTTGGTGTTATGATTCAATGGGAGCTTGATGTATGGATAACTCGTGTATCACAGATTAGGAGTAGCTTCGTGAAGGTATATGGTAAGTCATAGGTTTTTTATCTTATTTTTTTTAGAATATGTTCTAATATTCCTAATTTCATTTGAGAGAATTGTTGATATAAAGAATAGACGGTCTTCATGATATGTAGAGGATGGTGATGTACAGGTATATGTACAGGTTGAACAATTTATCTCCAAGTGGGAGATTTTTAGGATTGTGGAGCTGAATTGCTTTATATATAGCATGATTTACACCTTACTAGTTTGCACAGTAATCGGTCCCAGTTAGGGTAACCGGTGTTGGTCAACATCAGGGTAACCGACACTGGTTACTTGTGCATGGAATGTTTTATTTGACCTACATGATTTTATCTAGATTTTATTTTAAAGCTGATTTAAAGGATGTAATTACATGGCTATTGTACCCTAAGTTTGTATATAGCTATATAAGATTGAAAACTAGGGTTAGATAGGTTAAGAAAAGATAATAATTGAGCTATCCTTGGTTGACAGGATGATGAAGAAGAAGAAGATAAAGAAAAAGAAGATTGCATGAAGACAAGATCTTTCATAGAGAGAAGCTAAACAGAAGGAAAGTGCAAGTACACTATTGGTGTGAAGATGGTATTATATTCTATTGTATTTAATTTGTATTATTTAGTCTCATGTAATGGCTTGCATAGTATGTAAAGCAATTAGTATTTCTTCTTGTTAGATCCTCAGGTTGTTGTGAGATCTTGTATTACAGATCCATGAGATCACGATGTATTGTTGATCCATACAAATATAGTATTATAGATAAAGTTGTCTTCATGTTTACACAGGTTGATGCAGTGATGATGGAGAGACTTATTTCTTGGTGCACAGTTATGGTTACACATTGGTAGACCCTTCTAGAGGTCTTATTTGTAGATTAATAGTACAATGAGATCTTGGTTGCACAGTAGAAAATTTAGGGTAGCTTCGGGTATGTGAGATCTAGTGGTGTTTCAGAGGCACGGTTGTAGTGTACTTAGGTAGATCTAGTTAGAGATCAGGAGGAGACACAGGTGGTGGTATGGAGGTAAGGTGTAGTGTACTTAGGTAGATCTGGTTGGAGATCTAGAGGAAGAGATACTCTTGTAAAGAAACATGTACTTTTGTGTAGAAGAGTTGGTTTTTAATATTTTGTTATATTATATATATGAGATCTCTATCTTTGGTGGATGTAGCCCACATTGGGTGAACCACAATACATGTTGTGTTATGTGTGTGTACTTTTGTGTAATTTGTATTATTCTTGTTTATACTTCCACTGCTGTAGATTTTGTGGGGATTGTTAGATCTGTATTTTCATGTTTTGGATTTGATATTCTATAGGTGCAAATGTTTCTGCATAGACCCATCTCCAACAAGAGGAAATATTGTTTCTGTTACTATCTTGCAATGGATTTACTTTTTCAAGTACACAAAGGTCTTTCTTAATCATTGTATTCTTCTTGTTACTGTGAGATTATTACAGAATAGTGTATACTTTGAAATGGTTAAAATACGTTGTAAAATCCTATATGTAGCATAAATTTTATAGAAGTTATTATAATTCCCTTAAGGGTGTTTTTGGTGTATAAGAAAAATATAGCAAGTTATTTATCTCATCTCTAAATACATGATTTTTATTTAGGATCTTGAATATTGTAGATGAATTTTGTGCACACTGAGTATCAATGAATGCAAATGTTAGTTCATAGATCATGTTAAAATGATTTTTCTTTTCAAGCATAATAGTTAAGGATGGGTTCATTCCATGGGAACATTAATGTGTTAGGGTCATAAAAGTAGTTGTCACCCCCCTCAAAATCTCCATTAAAAACACCCAAGTTATATATAAACCTACTAAGAATATCATACATGTAAACCATACACATGTTTATTATGTAACACTGAGCTTAAAAGTAATCCATTACCATTAAAGCTTTTCCAAAAATCCCACCAATTTTGTGATCTAATATCATTTAAAGAAGCCTTGGCCAAAGAATGTTATGCAAAATGCAATATTTGAATTTGTTTATTATCTGCATTTTGGATATGTGTTTGATTGTTAAGTGCATATAATAAATCAAGTGACAACTATTTTGAGAGAAGTATTATATCTATGACTGCACTTTCTTCAAAATGATTTACACCAATCATAAAGGAAACCAAGCCTTAAGAGCATTTCCTTTATTCATATCCCCGAACTAGGTCCACTCACATTGGATCAGGAAGATCCAGAAGTAGTAGGGTAAATTCATCCCCCTTTTGAAGGTTCCTTCCTATAAACTCCTTGATTTGTTTAAATGAGTTGAGTGTTGAAAAAATACATGGCTATTAACAACAACAAAAATTTCATTGTTCACAACTCTCTTAGAGACAACACATTTAGGTTAGCTTCTAATCTCCAAAGTGTTATTTTGGGAGCCAACACTCATGTGACATCATTTCCAGGGAGATTCTTTAAATTCTATTGGTTATTGATTGATATATGTTCTACTAGGCCTTTAATAACATCCGAACAGAACCATTTCTAGGGAGATTCTTAAAATTTTCCTAGTTATTGATTGATATATGTTCTACTAGCTTGTCAACAACACCCGAGTGGTACCGTTGGTGAGTAGCTTCTGTAAATTATAATTGTTATTAAATGATATATGTTCTACTATCTCGTCAACAACACTAGCGTGGCACCTTTCTAGGGAATCAAGAAGTCCAAGTTATAGTTTTCTTAGGCTATTTAAATTGTTAGTGTTCTAATAATTTAAAGGATTTCCATTTAACCTAATTCCGTTGAATGTAGGAAGATTCATAGAGATCTGAAAGCTCACCCTTCTAGTTTATAAATCTATTCTTTCAATAAATTTTTGAGTTAGTTTATACATCTAAGGTGAAAGGCGTTGGCGGTGGCTCCATCTTTCAATGAAAATATGGTATGTACCAATAATTTTTTTTTACAACTTGACGATTAACTATACCCTTTGTAAACCTGAAGAGAAGAAGGTCCTTTTTCAGGTCTTATCCTATCAAGATGCTACTTTTAGAACTGAAAGGTAAAAATTCAAAAAAGAAGTAGATCTGGAAATCAGTGGGTGATCAAAATTAAAAAGGTTCAACATCTGCAAGTATCAAGGTAATGTTCTTGTCCCTTCTTTGTTGACTCATGAAAATCAAGTATTTTGTGAAGTTGAGTCCTTGAAGGATTTCCATGTTGAATATTATATTCCTCTACCTCTAAGTTCTCCAGTTACCCATATTTTTAATCCTTCCTTTTGAATATCCTCCATCAAGTAATATTTCAAATTCTCCACCACAATTTTATTTTTTGGGTAATACTTATACATCCATAATGTTCCATGGAATGGTGCACTATCCTAATGAAGTATAACATGACATTAAGGATATGTTTCCTATATTTCAAGGGAATGATACTATAAGTGATGATCATCATCTTGTATTTTAGTAGGAAGATATGGATTGCTATGGGAATAGACATGAATATGTTTATATTCAGATATAAATATAAATATTAGAAGAAGATTGTAGGGAATGGTATAAATTTATGCCTATGAAATCAATTAATTCTTGGGTAGAAATGAAGAATTTTTCTAGTTTACAATATGGTAATAAGACAACCCCATGTCCATTGATAGTAGAAATGTCAATAGCAGAAGAGGAACAAATCATTGAGTGGTGTGATAAATTTTTGTTACCAAACCCCCCTTATGTGTATCTTGTTAAAGATATTAATATTAATGGAAAAAATGATTTTAGTGTTGTATGTATGATGAGAATCCAAAATTATTCGACACAAGGAGCTACTTCTACTAGTCTTATAAATTCAAAAATTATAAAATAATTTTAGGCCTATAAAAATAGAGTTTTCCCTCTTCCTCATGTAGTTGATTATGATATGGATGTAACTCAATAATTTGAACTTCCTAGTGCAAACCTTGAAGACATTGATGCTACCTAGACCTTGAGTTTTGATGAAGAATGCCCTGTTATCCAAAATTCACCCCTAGGGTTAATTTGATAACATGCATCAGAATTCTCAAGTCCCAGGCAAATGGATCGATTCAGGGCAAAAATCATGTTTCTGGGGTCCCCTCAGATTTTTTCTAACTCCCCTGGCCGAAGAAGGAAAGAGCAAGCTCTGAGGAAAGGTGAAAAAAGCGGCAAAAACAAGCTTGGGACAGGAAAAATTGTGAAAATTGGCTATGTCCTAGTCCTTGCAAAAGTTGGAACAGTTGGGACATCGAGGCGTGGATCAGCCGAAAAGCCTCCAAGCGGCCCGTGAAGTAAAGGGACATTTGGGACATGAAGACGTGAAGGGAACGAACCACCTGGTTTGGCCGAAAAGGAGAAATTTCGCACTAAGCATTTGGGACATCTGGGCCGCGAGGACGTCAAGGACGCGAAAAGGCAAAGCGGCCGAGAGCAAAGGAAGCCCATTTCAGGTGGTTCGGAAGAATTTGTCCCAGACAGTCCGGGATAGTTGGAACAAATGGACACGAAGGACGTGAACCGGCTGGTTCAGCCAAAATGGGGAACTTCAGTCTGGGACAGTTGGGACAAAGGGACACGTGGGACGCGGATAGCCAAAGGAGTCGAAATCCAATCAAGCAACGCCATGTGTCATCAGCCGAATGAGGGACAAGGAAGCCGATTTTGGGCTGATCGGGAGTTTTTGTCCCAAATAGTTTGGGACATTGGGACATGAAGACGTGAAGGGCGTGAAAAGCCGGCAGACCCACAGACCAATCAAATCACAACACGTGTCACAAGGGAGAAAGTCCAAAAGTCAAAGGGCAAGGTTTCAAGCACTGACCCGAGCCAATTAAAAGAGGACATGTGTCTAATGAAGTAGGAAAACCCATGGACAGGGAAGGAGAGATAATTACGCATCCAATCAGTGCTTGACACCTGTCGTCCAGGTGGCAGAGCACAGGAAAAGATTTCAAAATCTGTTTTGGCCTGTTTTGTGCCTGAAATCTTCGGATCATCGTATCTTTCGATCCAGAGCTCAGATTTGCATGTTCTTTATATCAATGGAAAGCTGTTGAAATTCTCTACATGATTCTGGGATCAATCTTGCATTTTGGTGTAGTCTAGAGAGAGAAAATTGAGAAAATTTCCCTGACACGTGGTAATGCCAGAAGTGATGCTCCAACAACTAGCTTTAATGAAGCAGACAGTTCACCACTTCTGTTAGACATCCCGCTGTTTTGCCAGGATCTGCCGCTTCTACCATAATGAGATGATTTAAAATACGATCTAGAAGTGGTTGGGGAAAATTTTTAATTTCCTCTCTTTTTCGTCTCTCATTCTTCCTATATATTGTAAAGAGGAGCTTCTTTCAAAAGGTCGAACATTTTCTGTTTTGCTCCTCCCTTATTCTCCTATCAGGCGAATTCATGGAGTTTGAACCTCTCATTTGAAACTGTAATACGAATTTTCCTCTTGGCATTATGTAGTGCATTGTATCAATCTTTGGAGTAAGTAATACATGTCTGTGGATGATTCTCAACCCTCTCTGTGTTCATTTTGCATCCTCCTGGTCTTTCACTACAAGTTTTGTTATCTGTGCATGATCTTATATCACATTTGAATGGTCTGTGTTTACTGAAAAGATAGGTTGTTCTTCATTCCTCGGTGCATCACCTCTATTAGCTTAGATTTATTTTTATGCATCTTCTTACCTTGTCTCCTTGGCAGATTAGATTAGGTTTCGAGCAAACCCTCTGCATATTTCGTGTGCATCTGAATAGAGGAATAGGAACCAGCCTTCTCTGGAGAATCCTTTCTCACTTTTCAAGTCCCACACTTGGAGAAAGGATTCAATGTTATGCAATCACACTGGATGATAGTATGGTCAACCTAGAAACCTAACCAGCATCCAGGGGTGCTGTGATTTTGCACTAACAGTTTTGGCACGCCCTGTGGGACCAGAGGTCTCATTTTTTATTGTAGCAGGGTTGATGTGCATTTGCTGCATTTTTATTGCTTAAAAGAGATATTATTTGCATATCTGGTGACTCCAAGGGGAAGAACCAGCTGGTTTCAGTAGTGAAAACCTGAAAACTTATGAGAAGAATCACAAGGTCAAGAGTTGGAGAAGAAGAAGTGCTGTTTGAATACCTGCAATTATCTCCAAGAAGAAGGCAAAGAGGAAGAAGGATTCAGAGGTCTCCATCTCCACCAAATAGATCTCTCTCAACTCCTCCACCTGGTAGGCCTTTCATTCAGTCAACAAGGGTTTTAAGACCAATCAGAATGGCTCAAATCAATCCCTACGTCAACTTCACAGGTAGCAGCCCACTTGCTCTCAATGCACAGCATCCAGTTCCTATTGCAGCCTTGAAGAACATTCCCTACTTCACTCGAGAAAATCAGACTACTCCAGGTGATCATGTTAAAGATATTGCTAACCTTTGTGCAATCCATGAAATCGATGAAATGCAAGTGGCTGTCAAGTTACTGGCATCTTCCTTCAAGGGTAAAGCATTACAATGGTTTAGGAGCCTTGGAGCTGGTTCTATCACAAACTGGAATCAGCTATGTATTGCACTTCATGAGCAATTTGGAGAGAAGGGAGACAACTTGTCTCTTTTGGAGCAGCTGACAACCATCAAGAGGGCTCCCAATGAGCAGTTGACCAATTTCAACTTCAGATTTCAAAAAACTTGGGAGAGGATTCCAGTGGCAGTCAGGCCAACAGCAAAAGCTGCTTTTCTCTACTATCTCAAAGCTCTAAATTCTGATATTTCTATGTTAATTCAATCCATGGGAGGCATAACTATCCCTATGGCTTATAACATTTCCATTAGGGCTGAAAATTGTTTAATCCAAGCTGGCAAACTTGCCCCTAGGCCTCCCATGCCATTGTTTCCAAGTTTAGAGAGTCTAAACACTAGTCAAGCACCTAATTTGACTCCTTCTCCCACTCCTAGAAATCAAAGTTCAAATGAAGCTTCCACTTCATCTCCAAGTGCCCCAAATGAGCTTTAAGAGGTCATGAAGCAATTGCAAAACCTAGGCAATGGGGTAGTTACTCTCAAGAGGCAACAAGCCCAAGGTTTCAGACCTTCTTATCAACCCCAAGCTCAACCTAATAGGCAGCCATACCAACCACAAAGACCACCTAATCCAGCTGCAAATATGAATCAAACAAGGCCTCCTGCCAATAGACCATTCCATCCCTATAATCCAAATGTTATATCTGCTTCTAAAGCATTAGTGCCAACACAGAACAACATTGCTTAGGAATACGATTGGTGCTTTCCATGCAATGAGCCTCATAACCAATCCATCTGTTTCAATGGTGCCCTCAATCAAGCATTGATGGTGACAAATACTGGAGTGGAGGGTGAGGGAAGTCAAGGAAACAGTCAATAACAAGAAACATTCCAACAGAAATCAGCCCCAAATGACACCACATTGGTGAACTGGCAAGCAGAGGATTTCTGTGGCATGAATCAGGTGGTTTCTCAAGGTGTTGCAGCCAACACAAGGTCAAAAAGGAGAAATTTGAGTGAGGAGCAGCCACTAGCTCCAACCAGCCCACAACCTTCTATGACTCCAGAAATGATTGGAAAGCAAAGTCCCGTTTCAAATGCACAAGGGCAGCCAAGAACAGCCCCTAGGCCAACTCAAATGCCAGCTGTTACTGCCCACGTACAAGGAGTAAATGTGCAAACCAAGGGACAGCAGAGAGATCCTTCATCACCATTCAGTATCATTGATCAGATGAAGAAGAAAAACATCAATATATCTATGTGGGAATCCCTATCCATCCCAGGCCAAAGAGATCTGCTGCAAGCTGCCATGAAGGATTGGCCAACTTTGAATCAGCAGGTTTAGATGCAAGACAAAGTGCTTACAAATGTTGCCCAGCCTGAAGGAAGTAATGGAGCACAACAAGGTAAAATGTTGAAGCCCCCCCCCTTTCTATGTTTCGTTAATCATTGGAAATCAGCTAGTACATAATTGCATGATAGACTCCAGGGCAAGTAGCTCAGTAATGCCTAAACAGATAGCTGATCAGCTAGGGCTCCAGTATGAAATAACATCTAAAGGGGTAGTGCAGCTAGATGGGACAGCAATAGCAATAGTTGGAGTGATTAGAAATTTGAGTCTTACCTTGCATGCATGTCCAAATGTTGTTGTTTTACAAGATGTATCAGTCATAGACCTTCCACCACTCTTTGCATTGTGCTTGTCAAGAGACTTCACTGCTAAAATTGGAGGCTATCTTTTGGCGGATTGGTCTCACATGCTGTTTAGAACAAGGTATGGAACTAAGGCTACAATTAGGTCTGAACCTATTGCAAACTTCCATATTGAGCCTTACACTCCAAGTCAGATTAATGCCAATTGCTCAGCATTTGATCAAGAAGATCACCCTAGCACTGACGAGGCTGACACCAAGGTTGGAAGTATCTTGGATTTGACTCTTGATGAATGGGCAAGCAAGGTGCATGCTTTTGATCCTTATCAAGAAGTAGAAGAATTTGAGCTAGGGGTTTATTGTTTACATGAAGAGGATCAACCTCTCCCCAGCATCACCAAGCCAGATCATAAGGACAAGAATGAAGTATGGCAGCTGTTCTTTGATGGATCAAGGAGTAGACAAGGTGCAGGAGGAGGAGCTATGCTCGTTTCACCACAAGGTATAAGGTATTACTCAGCCTTCCGTTTCCAGTTTTCCTGTTCAAATAACACTGCTGAATATGAAGCCTTGGTGCAAGGGATACATTGGGCAATCAAGAAGAAAATAAAGAACTAGCAAGTCTTTGGTGACAGTGAACTAAAATCAATCAAGTCAGGGGACAACATGCTACAAAGAATGAACTGCTAAAGAACTACAAGAACAGGGTATGGGACCTCGTTGAGGATTTCGAAGCTTTCAATATCGCGTCCATACCTAGGAAGAAAAATGAAGCCGCGGATAGGCTCGCAGCTGTTGGAGCAATGTTTGATGTGGTTGACAACATCAAAAGGGAAAAAACACAGCCACATGTCCATGTGATTGTGAGGCCAGCAGTTCCAGATAATAACACCAGCTGGCAGGTGTTTGAGAACGATCAACAGATCGTAAATTTCTTACAAGAAGAGGCTGAATTCTCAGCTAGGAATCAGGACAGATTAGAGCAGCAGTATGGGGATCAAGTAGTGCAGCTGCAGACAAACAAGCTTCCTAGGGGTTTAGTAACATTGGAGTCTATCTTCAACCCTAATGACCAGTTCCGTAAGGAAAAGGCTAACATACAGGTCAAAAGAGAAGATTCAGAGCCAATTCCGGTTGGGGAAAACAAAACACTTCAAATTGGCAAGGTAGCCACTGAACAGGAGAAATCAGATTTCATACAACTTTGCCAAGAATTTCCAAATGTCTTTGCTTGGAGCTATGAAGACTTGAAAGGTTTCAATCCCAACCTGGCTCAGCATACCATAGAATTGGATCCAGATGCTAAGCCCATCAGGCAGAAGCAGAGACCAGTCAACCCTCACATTGAGCCTCTAATGAAGAAAGAGCTAAATAAGCTAATAGAGGCAAGCATTATATTCTCGATCAAGCACTCAAGCTGGGTCGCAAACTTGGTTCCGGTCAGGAAGAAGAGCGGAGAAATCAGGTTGTGTGTAGATTTCCGAGACCTAAACAGGGCATCTCTCAAAGACCATTACCCACTTCCTTCAATGGAACAAATATTGCAAGTAGTATCCGGTTCGGAGAGATTCTCTCTCCTAGATGGCTACTTAGGGTATAATTAGGTAATGGTGAAGGAAGATGACCAGTTCAAGATGGCTTTCACCACCAAATGGGGGACCTATGCCTACAAGAAGATGCCATTTGGGCTATCAAATGCTGGAGCCACTTTCCAAAGGGCAATGGATATGGCATTCAAGGGGTTGATCAATAAAATAGTTTTGATATACCTTGATGACATCACTGTATTCTCCAAAAATGCAGTGGATTACCTCTTTCATCTGAGGCAGGTATTTTAGAGGTGTAGAAGATTTGGGGTATCATTGAATCCCAAAAAATGCATATTCTTGGCTCATGAGGGAAAACTTCTTGGCCATATTGTTTCAAAGGAGGGATTGATGATTGACCCAGAAAGAGTTGAAGCAATTCGAGCGTTGCCATTGCCAAGTTATAAGAAGTCTCTTCAAAGCTTCTTAGGAAGGATCAATTTTGTCCGCAGGTTTGTTCCAAACTTTGCAGCTCTCGTAAAGCCAATAACACTGATGTTGAAGAAGAGCATGGCATTTAAGTGGACATCTGAAGGCAAGGCAAGTTTTGAGGCAATAAAAGAGGCTATATCTCAAGCTCCAACTCTCGTCAATCCAAACTTCTCCAAGGATTTCATGCTATACGCCTTTGGTGGTGGAGATACAATTTCTGCAATCTTGGCACAACAAAACAAAGAAGGATTAGAACAACCAGTTGCTTTCTTCAGTCAAGGCTTGGAGGAATACAAAACTAGGTACTCTTTCATTGAAAAGCATGTACTTGCAGTGATCAGGAGTTTAAAGAAATTCAAGCACCTAGTCTCAAACAACAAAATCCAATTATTGGTCTCTCATGCGGGAGTCAGGGACTTCCTTCTAAACAAGGATCTGAATGAGAAACGTGCAGGATGGATAACTCGTGTCATGGAATATGACATCGAGATCAAGGTCACCAAACTAGTATGTGGGAAGGGACTATGCGAACAACTAGCCTTGAGTCAACAAGTTGAAGCAGGTAATGAAGAAGATGCTGTCTTGGTACTACAGGATGGTCAAGAACAAGAAAATGATAATGTGCCCACTCCATGTTGGACTCAGAGTATGATACACTTCCTACAAACAGGCCTATGCCCTCCAGAAATGAGCAAAGCGAAGAGGAGATACTTCAGGTTGCAGGCTGTTCCATATGCCATTGTTGATGGAGTTTTGTTCAAGAAAGATGTGAATGGAGTGCTGCTGAGATGCATTAGCACAAATCAGATTCAAAGGGTGTTGGAAGAGTTTCATGGTGGACCAGCTGGTGGTCATTTTGCACCAAGAGTGACAGCTCTAAAAATCATGAAGGCTGGTTATTATTGGCCTAAAATCTTCAGTGATTGCTATGCATGGATCAAGAGGTGTAAGAATTGTGCATTCTTCATAGGAAAAGAAAGACTTGCTGCCCTTCCATTACATCCAATCTCAGTTGACCAGCCATTCATGCAATGGGGTTTGGACTTCATTGGAGTCATTAATCCCAATTCAAGCCAAGGGCACAAATGGATTTTGACAGCCACGGACTACTTCACCAGATGGACAGAAGCAGTAGCACTCAAAGAGGCAAATGAGTCTAGCATCTTAGACTTTTATGAGGGGATAACTACCAGATTTGGCGTACCTGCTACAATAATCTCTGATAATGCATTGGCATTCATTGGATCTAAGGTGACTGAGTGGGCTGTCAAGAACGGGATCTACCTAAGCACTTCATCAAACTATTACCCTCAAGGTAATGGCCAGGCCGAGTCTACAAACAAGAACTTGTTGAGGATCATTAGGAGGACTCTTGATGAGAATCAGAGGTCTTGGCATACCAAGCTGAAATCAGCCTTATGGGCTGATAGGATCACTCCCAAAAGATCCACAGGTAATTCTCCATTCAGGCTTGTCTATGGAAGAGAGGCAATCTTGCCCATGTCACTTGAGTTGCCAACATTGGAACTCATGAAGCAGCTGGAGTTGCTTGAATTTGAGCCCATGGAGGTGAGGTATGCAAAGTTGATGGAGCTGCAAGAGATCAGAAATCAGGCATCCCAAGCAATGGAAAAGGATCAAGCTTTGATCAAGAAGACCTTTGATAGAAAGGCCAAGGATAGATCTTTTCAAGTTGGAGATCTAGTGTTGAAATGGGATATGGACAGAGCAAAACCGGGAAGGCATTCAAAATTTGATGCCATTTGGAGTGGCCCATACATGGTCACAAAGTGCAAGAACAACAATGCTTTCCAATTGGCCTCATTGGATGGTGAAGAACTGCAGATTCCAGTCAATGGAATCTATCTCAAGCGTTGCTTCTAGAGGGAAGTTCACTACCTCTGTAAATATTAGATTAGATTTTCTTTCCTCCAAGTGCTTGTGCACATTGTTTTGCTGTAGGTTAGTCTTGTTTTCCCTAAGTGCTTTGGCACAACTTGCTGTCCATGGAGATGTTTAGCAGTCCTTGCTTTCATCAGGTGATATTCCATCTTCCTCCTTACACATTCTTAGTCAATTGGGATTCTAAACTGAATGTTTGATAACTCCATGCCCAATGGACTGCTTCTAGCTACTGGTCTTTTCACCTAGCAGGCAGGTACCCCTGCTGAGTCGCCAATTGTTATCCAAAATTCACCCCCCAGGGTTAATTTGATAACATGCATCAGAATTCTCAAGTCCCAGGCAAATGGATTGATTCAGGGCAAAAATCATGTTTCTAGGGTCCCCTCAGATTTTTTCTAACTCCCCTGGCCGAAGAAGGAAAGAGAAAGCTCTGAGGAAAGGTGAAAAAAGTGGCAAAAACAAGCTTGGGACAGGAAAAATCATGAAAATTGGCTATATCCTAGTCCTCGCAAAAGTTGGAACAGTTGGGACATTGAGGCGCAGATCGGCCGAAAAGCCTCCAGGTGGCCCGCGAAGCAAAGGGACATTTGGGACATGAAGACACGAAGGGCGCGAACCACCCGGTTTGTCTGAAAAGGAGAAATTTCACACTAAGCATTTGGGACATTTGGGCTGCGAGGATGCGAAGGATGCGAAAAGGCGAAGAGCAAAGGAAGCCCATTTCGGGCGGTTTGGAAGAATTTTTCCCAGAAATTCTGAGATAGTTGGAACAAATGGACATGAAGGAAACGAACCAGCTGGTTCGGCCGAAATGGGGAACTTCAGTCTGGGACAGTTGGGACAAAGGGACGCGTGGGACGCAGATAGCTGAAGGAGCTGAAAACCAATCAAGCAACGCCATGTGTCATCGACCGAATGAGGGATAAGGAAGCCCATTTCAGGTGGATCGGGAGTTTTTTGTCCCAAATTAGTTTGGGACATCCGGGACATGAATGTACATGAAGGGCGCGAAAAGCCGGTAGACCCGCGGACCAATCAAATCACAACACGTGTCACAAGGGAGAAAGTCCAAAAGTCAAAGTGCAAGGTTTTAAGCACTGACCCGAGCCAATTAAAAGAGGACACGTGTCCAATGAAGTAGGAAAACCCATGGACAGGGAAGGAGAGATAATTACGCATCCAATCAGCGCTTGACACGTGTCGTCCAGGTGGCAGAGTGTGGGAAAAGATTTCAAAATCCGTTTTGGCCTGTTTCGTGCCCTAAATCTTCAGATCATCATATCTTTCGATCCAGAGCTCGGATTTGCACGTTCTTTATATCAACGGAAAGCTGTTGAAATTCTCTACATGATTCTAGGGATCAATCTTGCATTTTGGTGTAGTTTGGAGAGAGAAAATTGAGAAAACGTCCCTGACACGTGGTAATGCCAGAAGTGACACTCCAACAACCAGCTTTAATGCAGCAGACAGTTCGCCGCTTCTGTTAGACAGCCTGCCATTTTGCCAGGATCCGCCGCTTCTGCCATAATGAGATGATTTAAAATACAACCTAGAAGTGGTTGGGGTAGATTTTGAATTTCCTCTCTTTTCCCTCTCTCATTCTTCCTATATATTGTAAAGAGGAGCTTCTTTCAAAAGGTCGAACATTTTCTGTTTTGCTCCTCCCTTCTTCTCCTATCAGGCGAATTTGTGGAGTTCGAACCTCTCATTTGAAACTGTAATACGACTCTACCTCTTGGCATTCTGTAGTGCATTGTATCAATCTTTGGAGCAAGTAATACATGTCTGTGGATGATTCTCAACCCTCTCTATGTTCATTTTGCATCCTCCTGGTCTTTCACTGCAAGTTTTGTTATCTGTGCATGATCTTATATCACATTTGAATGGTCTGTGTTTACTGGCAAGATAGGTTTTTCTTCATTCCTCAGTGAATCACCTCTATTAGCTTAGATTTATTTTTATGCATCTTCTTACCCTGTCTCCTTGGCAGATTAGATTAGGTTTCAAGGAAACCCTCTGCATATTTCGTGTGCATCTGAACAGAGAAATAGGAACCAGCCTTCTTGGAGAATCCTTTCTCACTTTTCAAGTCCCACACTTGGAGAAAGGATTCAATGTTATGCAATCACAATGGATGATATTATGGTCAACCTAGAAACCTGATCAGCATCCAGGGGTGTTTTGATTTTGCACTAACATGCCCTAAAGTTGAAAATGGAGCTGGAGTGGTTCTTACTTATCTAGATCATGCTTTTGAAGATGATGGTTAGACTCATTAGTTTCTAAAGTGTGAAGATGAATTGATAGATCAATTCACTGATATTGAGACTATGGTTTTCTTAAGTAATGATTAATAAACCATCTTTGGGAAGGATTTAATACAATTAATAAAAGATGATATCCCTAAAGGGTTAGTCGGTCTTGAGTCAAATTTTGACAATACTAACATATTTGGGAGCATGTTTATCTATGTGCCCTTAGATATTGAAGAATACAACTTGGATAGCCCTTGAGATCCCATTAAGGTTTGGCTAGGATGTAGCATGATCAAAAGAGAAAAACCAACTTATTCCTAATGGCTGAAAAACTTACTAGGATTACCTGACCTTGTCTTATCTAGATAATCAATTATGATCATTGTATAATTTATTTGTTTTGTTTTGTTTTGTTTTGATATTTCCTATTTGTACCTTGTTTGTGTTGTTCTCCATTTTTGTGCTCTTGTATACAGTGACCAGGTTTCTCTAGTTTTCTATTTTTCCTCATCCCATTTTACATCTACTCAGATAGCCCTTTGTGTTTTCTTCCTGCGACTCCTTTTCCCAATGGACTAGGCATATGGTATTTTTCTTTGTTCTTGTATCACCCACAAGGGGTGCCCATCGCCAATTAGGAGACATTGTTGGATCTTAGTCCAGTTCCTTGGATTGAGATGGTATTTTTCATAAGATCCCCGTAATTAACTGATTTGGTGTGTTTTAAATAGTTCCTCATGGTCTAAAATATTAGTCTGAGTCAAAGAAGAGCCTCAATTTGTTATAAATTTCATGCCTTAGCAAGATAAATGAAAATATTTAGCAATGATTGGGACCGTATTTATGTTTTTCACAAATATCTTGTAATTTACACAAAATAATTGAAACTGGTCCTAAAAAATATGAAGCTATGAAGGCTCAAGAGCATGCAACCCAACCACAAAGGAAAAAGCTATAGTAATGGTTGAAAAACTCAGTTAAAATGGGCTTATCCATTTTAACAAAGACTAGACCATTCAAATATCCATCAAATTCCATCTTTGAAAAACATCAGCCATTGGCATTTAAAAAAATGCAGGAGACTATAGCTAATTCATTGGTGGGTTATATTTTAAAATCCGTTTGATGTCTATTTACTTGTAAAATTAAATGCCAAGGTTAGGAGGGGCCACATGGAAGGATTCCAACTCTCCTCAAAGCATTTTGGCTCCATGGACCTCAAGTCCACAAAATAAATTTTGTTAGATAATTCTTATTAGGGCAGTGCACTAATTCAAAAATTTAGTGAAGGTAAAATAAATTTGGATAAATTTGGAAGTGACAAGTGGTACAAGTCAACGAGGTCAAAGCAATGATACGTGGCGATCTTTTTAGGAAGAAAAGTATTCTAATTCCCTAGAAAATAAGAGGTTATGACATGAAGTTTGAACCAATAAAAAAAATCACAAGGAAATATATTTTGATAGACCCGAGGAACATGGAGCTTTTCTATTATCTCGTATTTCGTGATTATCAGTTGAGGCCAAGGAAAAGGTGAAATGTGAAGTAAGCATGGGGCTTCCTCATTCTTTAATTCTTCACAACGGGTTTAAATATTTAAAGAAGATAAAAAAAAAAAAAATATTGACATTACAAAGTGCATGGAGATTTCTCATTAGCTCACACTTTGTAGTTGTCATATGATACTATGAAGATTTTGACACTGTGTAGGGGCATGGAATGATCTCATTTGTCAGAACTTCACACTTTGTTATAAGGGATATCAAAAGACTGAATTATGAAGAAAGCATGGATCTTTCCTATTATATCATACTTTTCCACTATTAGTCAAAGAAAAAGAAAATATGACATTTTCTAAGAATCATGGAAATTTTCTATTAACTCACATTTCTAAAGGAGAAAACAAGAGCTAAAGGGAAATCTAACTCAACAATAAAGCATGGTGTGATCTTATTAGTTCATATTTCTTAATACGATAGACTTTCCCATAAAAGAAACAAAAGGAAAAGAAAGAAAAGAAGTAAAGACCAATCCCATGAGTAAATCAAATACTAACACATGGAAAATGGAAAACCAATGCAAATGATGGAAGATGTTGTCTTTGATCTAATGAAAGGCTGTCACGTGTCACATTTCTATGCATCCTGACATGAAAAACTTCAGAGGGCTATATATTTTGATCCAGAGCTCCAAATATTATAAACTTTATATCATTGGAAAGGTATCTTCAATCCCTTGATGTTTCCATCACTAGTTTTAGGAATTGATGATGGTTGGTGGAATAAAAAAAATAAAACATATTGTGCATTAAAGATGCAAATGTAGTATTGGTCAACCACCTAGATTGATGAAGTATTGTGCCTTATTTTTCTTTATGGATGCAAAAAAGAAGGAAAGAATGATTTTGGAAAGAATTCCATGCTCCTTTACAAGATTTTAATGCTCCTTATTGGTGGTTTTAGAAGGAAACAATATTTTTCTTCTCTCTTTATCGTTCTCATCTTCTATGTGATGTAAATGGATTTCATTTACCAGAGGAGGTAGAATGAGGGTAGTTGTAGGATTTTTTTATTAAGTTGAGTTTTTCTTTCAGTTTCAAGCTTCTGGAATGTAGTTTTTGTATCCATTCTACAAGGAAGAGCTAAGGTGGTTGTGTTTTATTTCCATTAGCAAGTTTTGAGGGCTTTTGTTTGTGTCCCCTAGCCGTAACTTACAAGAAACACATCTCTATGTGATTGATCAAGCTACAATTTCTCGTTCTTATGTTTTAAAGGAATGAAAGAGGCAATATTGTTCATGTTACTATCTTATGGTGGATTTACTGTGTGAAGTACACAACATTATTTCTTAGTCACTGTATTCTTCTAGCTAGTGTGAGATTATTGAAGAATAGTGTATACTTTGCAATGGTTAAAATCAATTGTAAAATCCTATATGTAGCATAACTTTTAAATAAGTTCTTGTAATTCCATTAAGGGGTATTTTGGGTGTATAAGAAAAATATAGCAAGTTATTTATCATAGCTCTAACTCCATGATTTGTAGTTAGTATTGTGAAGACTCTAGATGAATTTTGTGCACATTTAGTATCAGTAAATGACAATGTTATTTCACAGATCATGTTAAATTGATTGCTATTTTCAAGCATCACAACTAAGGATGGATTCATTCCATGGGAACATTAATATACCAAGTTCATAAAATCAACAACCCTTCCGCTCCAAATATCCATTAAAACCACCCAAGTTATCTATAAACCTACTAATCATATTCTATTTGGAAACCATACATATGCTTATTTTGCAATGCTGAGCCTAAAAGTTATCCATTATGAGTAAAGCTTTGCTAGAAATCCCACCAAGTCTTTGATCTAATATCATTTAAAGAATCCTTGGCCAAACAATGTTATACAAAATGCAATATCTAAAGTTATTTATTATCTCTCTTTTGAATTTGTGTTTGATTATCAAGTTCTTATAATAAATCAAGTGACAACTCTTTTGAGAGAAGTATTCAATTTGTGGTTGCACTTTCTTCAAATTGATTTACACCAACCATAAAGGAAAACAAGCCTTAAGACATTTTACTTTTCTAATATCCCCCAACTAGGACCTCTCACCTTGGCTCAGTTACATCCATAAGTAGCAGGGTAAATCAATCCCCTATGTGAAGGTTCCTCCGTGTCACCTACTTGATTGGAGTAATTGAGTTGAGTGTTAGAAATTTTCATTGTCCACAACTCTCTCAGACTCAACCCATTTAGGTTAGTTTCTCATCTCACAAGGGGAGCCGACACCCGAGTGGCACTGTTGCTGGGGATATTTTTAAAATTCTCTTGTTATTGATTGATATGTGTTCTATTATCCCATCAACAACACCAGAGGTGAGATGTTTCTAGGGAGATTATTTGAATTCTCATTGTTATTGATTGATTTATGTCCTAATAGCATGCCAACAACACCCAATTTACGTCATTGTCAAGGATATTCTTTAAATTCTCATATTTATTGATTGATATATGTTATAATATCCTGTCAACAAAACCCAAGTGGCGCCATTGCCAGGGAATCAAGAAGTCCAAGTTATATTTTTCTCTAGCTATTTAGATTGTTGGTGCTCTAAGATTTTGAAGGCTTTCCATAAAACCTAACTCCGTTGAATGTGGGAAGATTCACAGAGATCTGAAATTTCAGCATTCTAGTTTATAAAGCTATCATTTCAAGAGGTTTTTGAGTTAGTTTATACATCTAAGGTGCAAGGCCTTAGTGGCGGCTTGTTATCTCATTTTTGTGTTTACACCAAAAATGAGATAACCCTAAGAAATTTTTCAGTTGGTTTCCTAAGAATGCCCTTTCAGAGAGATAATCAGGTTTTCAGGTTTCAATAGCAAGACAACATGTGTTTTAGATGATTCATTTTGTGTGTTCCCCGAAACCGGCATCAAATAAGTCTTTTGGGTTTGTGGGTCTTCCGAGCATTGGAACATGCCTTTGTCAAAACATGTTTCATGTTACATGTCTTCCAATTCCCAAAACCTGATTTGCTCCTTTGTATCGGGTTTCCGGGACCATCAAGCATCATGCTTCATGTCGCTTGTTTCTCGCAACCTGAAACCCAAATTAATATGAAATCCTTGGTGTTAGGTTTCTAGATATCCCAAGCATGCTGACATGGCATTAATGCTGAGTTGTCGGGTAGTTGACACGTGTCAACTGAAGTGCATTAAATATGAATTTTTTTATAAATACTCGGATTTCCACGTCATTTTTACCAGACATACTTTTTACCTCGTGGATTTTCGTGCATGCATCTTCGACCCATAAACCCGACTCGCCTCTGTGCCTAATTGCATTTCTTGTTTTTGATCATTTTTCATTCTAATTGAAGGTATTTCCCTTTATTCTTTGTTTGTGATTTTTGTGGAATAATTGTGTAAAGCATTCTTTTGAGTTTCTATCTTTTTCTTGTTGGGGTTATTGGGGTTTTATTTATTCCATTTTGGGGTTGTTTTCTAATCAAGTTTGTGTTTTAGGGTTCCCCCTTTGGAATGATCACTTTGTTTTATTCCTTGGAATATGTCATTATGATTAAAAATGTATTAGGATATAAACAATGGAGAAGATTTTTCATGTTTCAACCTAACAATTACCTGATTCCCTCTTTTTGGGTTTCGCAGGGTGCTTTGCAGTTTTCAAAACCCGCAGTGTATCGGGAAGTTTAAGGTGTCGGGCACTTCAAACATTAAAAATCCTCAAAAGATAGCGGGATTTCTAATCTTTCTGACATCTCTAGTATGTCAGACATTCTAATCTTTCTGACATCTCCAGTGTGTCATACATTTCAATCTTTCTGACATCTCCAGTGTGTCAGGTATTTTAAATTCTCTGACATCTCCAGTGTGTCAGGTTTTCTGAATTGTTCGACATCTCTAGTGTGTCAGGTTTTCTGAATTGTTTGAAACCACCTGATCTTCGATACTCTCCATTGTTTCAAGCCTATGAGATTGCTGAGCAGGTCCTCAAACCCAAAGTGTCTAAAAATCAGAAGCAATTAGATCATTCCTCCTTTGAAATTACTCATGTCAGACCCTGGTTCATCACAAGATAAGACTAAAAAATCAGGGAGGATGAAGTACAAATTTAGGAAGGTGGAGTCTCCCTCCTACATTGATTGCAATTATGACATCCGGGATACAGAGCTCAGAAACATAGATATGGAAGATTTTTGGAATAGGGTCAAGAGTTCTTCCCAGACCCCATGGATGAAATCAGTAGTTAGCAGTGGTCTTCCTCTTACAACAGGTTTCCCCATGTCTACTAAATGCCTTGAGTTCATCTTGGCTTGTGCTTCAAACTATGAATCTACTTCTCGTTCTGTGAAAAATCAGGCGGGAGAGGTCGTAATCACGTTGGACGAGGTTACTTTGATGATCTTCTCAAGCTGCCTAACTTTGAGGACTATGGAGATGTAGATCTCAAGTCAGCCTAAAAAGCTTAGGATAATGATTAGGAGGATTGTATCAAACATGTGAACAAGAAGTTCCTAATCAAAGCAAAGCTGGCTGTTTTTAGGTTCCCAAGACTTGTTCCTAGAAGTGATTTCATTCAGGAAATCAATGGTATCATTACTCTGTTGAGTCAGGTTTTTGTTTTTCCCGAATCAAATGTTTTCCAAGGATGGATGTACCAATTCATGATCATTATTAAGAAGAATAAACAGGGAATTGATTGGGGTACTCTTATCAGTAACGAGATAGATTCTCAAATGACAACAGTCCTGTCTACGGGGAAGTTTTATATGTCATCGTATGTCACCTATGCAGCGGCCGGCATCAGGAACTATCCTGGATTGGACACCAAGGGGAACAAGACAGTGGAGCATATTTATCAGTTATTTTCCTCAGCTAACAAGAAAAGGGTCTGAAGACTAATTCAGAAGGGTAAACGATGCCTTCTTTTACGAGAACATCTGCAGGTTAAACCCTGAATTGAGGAAAACGAGGGTCTCTGATGAGGCATGGGCTGAAGTTTCAAAATGGAGTTGTGTCTTCTTGCAATTCAAGAAGTTCACATATCTTCTAGTAGTCATGTACCCAGGGGATCCTTTCTGTTTGCCCAGATATCTAGGGGACAAGCTAATCTTGATGGAGTTGGTCAGGTAATTGTTGGATTTTAAAAAATTCCAACAGAGTAAACACAAGGCCGTTGTATCTTTCCCAATTTCTATTGGAAGGTATACTTGTTCAACGGTGTGAAGGCCAAGAACATTGTACATGAACTTCAAGACAAGTTAAAATAGCACATGAAGCCCATAGATGGATTCGATTTTCGAGGGGTCCTTAAGTCATATGGAACTCTGCACCCACACGTACCAAGCATAGAAGACATCTGGATTGATTTACGTGATGAGGTTTCTATCCAAAGAAAATATCATAGCAGGTTGACACTTGCAGAGATTCAGACGCTTGCGCTTGCTAACATACCAGAAGGTACTGGCGATAATGAGAGTGTTCTAGATCCTTCCTATGACGGATTGAATGAAGATCAATATGTTTTCCCACCTATTGATTGGTCTATCGGTGAAAAAGCCTCCATTACTGATAGATCGGCCCTAATTCTTGCAGGCACCAAGGCATGGCTCACCTCTTGGGGAATGAGTTTCAAAGAAGATAATTTTTCAAAGTTGGTTACTGCAGAAGTGGGGCCCTCTAAAAAGGAAAAGGACAAAACCTCTTCTAAGGGACCTATAAAGGTCAAGTTTTTCAAGAAGAGAAGAGATGAAGAAGCCCCTTTAATTGTTACTCCAGTTGAAATGGTGAATGTGCCAGAATCACCAACACCACTAGAAATATGAGAAATTTCTTTGGAAAGAGAAGTAAGCTAGCCCCTAGTTTAATAATTTGCTGACTACCCAACTGAAGTACTTTATCTCTTGCATCACAGGCTTTGGCGTCAGGATCTGCGCTTCCTACTTCACAACCACTTCTACCTCCTCTTTCCCCATCTACTTCATTGGTCATGGCAAGCATTTACTCTGGAATCTCACCCCTCTCTGTTGGGACCAAAGTAACTAGAAACATGCCCCCTCCTGTGCCTCTTTTCACTGAATCTACTACCACATTGGTAACTGTCCCCACTCAACCAGTGGATCTCCCTCTCCCTGAAAGTATGATACCAACTTCTAAAACAAATGAAACTCCCTCTGGCATGCCCTAATGGTTACTTGAGCAAGCTCTGAGGAAAAGGAAGGTGGTTGTACCCATACCAGCCTTTGATTTTAGTTCACTCAAGGTTTCTACTACTAAATCAGCCAAGAAACCCAAAATATTTTCAAGAGTTTTAGTGGATGCTTCAGGACATAAGTTTGCAGAGATCACCACTTCCACAACTGATAAAACCAAAGAGGACATAATGTCCTCTGACTATCAGATAAGCAGGGTGGCCCTAGGAGAAGTGACAACAGAAGGAGCACAACAGGATGCACGAGATGCTATGAACGTGCTATGCCAGAAATTGAAGGAAATAAAGGACAGAAGAGATGAGCTTAAAGAAAAGGTGGAGTAGTTAACTAAAGTATTACTTAAGCTCTCAAAACCTTGAATCTGTACCATCTTCTTCTGTCCCTGTTGGGTTCAATTTCTCATCAGTGCCTATAATTGAGAAGATTAATGAAAAAGGGAGAGTGGCTGATGAATGGACCCGAAGACTGCTCCGACAGGGGAAAGAAGTGATTCAAGACACCATAGAAGTTTATAAATCTTTGGGGAATATACAGAGTGATGGGGAAAAGATGGATGATGATTTCTCTCAAGAAATCAGACACCTTGATTTGACTTTCGAACCTCTCCAGGTACTAAAGCAAATCCCATCACGCATCTTGGTAGAAGAAGGCGTCATCCCACAGGCGGATAAGCATTTCCAGCTGACCAAATCCATCAGGTTCAGGGTAAAGATTCTCAAAAAATCTTGCGGTAAATTAAGAGAATCAAGAGATTAATTGATTGATGGAAAAAGTGACCTGGAAGAAGAAGTGATGAAAATTTGTGCAAAAGTGTCAGGTGGAAACTCGGGCATCCTACCAGTTGATGATCTTTTCAAACAAATCCAAGAATCCATTCAGCATGAAACAACTCACAGATTTGGTATTGAAATCATTTACAGGTTTGTAAAGGTTGAACATTCTTTGGAGGCCCTAGGAAAACTCAACAGAAGATTGAGAAAGCTTCCCGGTAGTGCCAGTGACACTCATGAAACATGTGAAGTGTTGAGTGATCATTCCATTGCGCCTGATGAAAATGAGGTGCAAGGTATAATCCGGAAGTTCCAAGAATTTCATAACAAATAAGCTCAGTTAGAAGAAGAGAAAGATGAGGAAGAAAAATATGATGATTCAGACTAAGTCTTGATGTGACGTGTCATTTCAATATTGAAATTGACATGTCTTTTTCATTTCTGTTTTGTCACATAGGAATCATATTTTGACTTGGTCTCCTGTGTGAGAGTCAAGCAAAATAGGAATATTGTTAAAAGACTGTTTTATAGGGTTTGTCCTATTTTCTCTCAACTATTTTTATTATAAATAAGTGATGTACGTACATTCCAAAGGGTTGAGATTTTTGGAATATTGAGAACTATTGTGAAGAATAAAGACTTTTTGTTTTCTTTTATTCATTTGAGGAATAGAAGCTGATGTTATTTTACAAACTTTGACTGTGAGATGTATCTTTCTTAAGATATTGTTCTAATGTTCATAATCTTAAGCTATTCTTTGTTTAACATCTTGATGTTTCTAATCATTTTAAACATTACATTTGTTATCAAAAGCTTGTATGATTATTTTGTGCTCTGTGTTTACTCGAAAGAAAATACGTTCCTCTCATTTCCTTTCCATTGTGTTTTTTCCATAATAATAATTTCCGACCCAGTCCATTTATAAAGACAACATCCTCACACAGTATGGATATGGATTTCAGGATTCTATCCCATCCCCAATGGTTAGATTAGTGTGAATATTGTACCCATTATTTTTATTGTGTTTTAGATTAGTAATAAATAGGTAGCCTTACCTGTCTTTGAGGAGGGATTTAATCCCATGTACTGTGGTTGAACCTCATATTTTGGCTTGACAAAATATCCAACCAACAGTTTTTGGCGACTCTACTAGGGAATACGGATTAATAGCAAAAAGCTTATGCTCTTGGTGTTTGGCGACTCCGTATTTGCCTTATTTTCAACAAGATCTCTTTCCTAGTTCAAGCTGGCTAGAAATATGTTCACTCGGTCCCACCTAGCCTGGGGTGAAATTGATCCACTCTTTGAGTTGCTACAACAACACAATTTCAGTCTTTCCCCCAACAGTGTTATTTCTAACCGAACTAGAAGTTCTTCGCCTGTTCAGAGAAACCGGATCCCCATAGAATGAGACGTGTCTGTGACTTGTCACATGTTATTCTTGTCTGACACTCAGATCCCCATACACACTCTTTTCATAAGGATGGTAGCACAACTTGCGCCCTGGGGCGCAGCTATTGGTCCTCTTTCTTTAACTCCACCATTATATGAGTTACCACATAGATCACGTAAAAACATTCCCAAGTTCAATGGGGATGGGAAGCAACATCCTAATGAACACATTGCATCTTTCTTTGTAGCATGTGGTGTCCTTGGAGTAGCTCACAAAGATGTCTCTGTTCGATTCTTCCATCGCCATAGTTAAGAGAGGTGCTCCTATTTCAACGCAAACTGAAAGAGAAGTCACCAGAAAGGAAACAACTTCTCCTCATTCTCTTTCTCCTAAGGTCAATGCCCCAGCTCAAGCTCACAAGATTAGAACTGAACTTACCATCACCCCTTCTTATACTACTTTTGACATTATCGATCATGCAAAAAGAACCAAGATCCAAATGTCAAAAGCAGAATACCTTCAGTCAAATCCTCAACAATTCGAAAAACTCACCAAATTCATTAGAAGTAAAGCCACCATTCCCCCACCTCCAAAAGGTATTTTGCCAAATCCTACTCAATCCCCACCTCTAAACAATCTAACCTCTACTTCTTCTTCAGGAAATATTGAACCATTTTATTTTTCTTTGCTAATAAATGGGTTTAAACTCAACAATTGCATCATCGAATCAGGGGCCTCCAAAAATGTTATGCCCACAAAATTAGCCCATGCCATTGGGCTTACTTTGACTAAGTCATATGGATGGTGTTACTCCATGGAAACCAAACAAGTTCCCTTGATTGGTCAAATCAAAGATGCACAGTTTGTATTTGTTGCCTTCCCAGAGAAGAGAGTGAAAATGACCATTCTAGTTGCTGACATTCCTGCAGCTTACGGTATCCTCTTGGGTAGAGGTTTTTGTAAAGAAGTTGGAGGAGAAATTAATATGGATTGGACCAAGGCTAGGATTCCAGTAAATGGGGTTTATCATGTTCTCTATCCCGAACCTCAGGCAAAGTATTTGGTAACTAAATCAGATGACCCTAAGGCTCAAATTCTTTTCAAAGATGCTAGTTTTGGAAATTATTTCATGACATCAGAGATACCAGCTATAGATGTCAAGAAAGAAGATCTTAATGCTATTTGGACCCTCAATTTTGATGGTAGCTGTTTAACCAATAGATCGGGTGCTGGTGTAGTTCTTATATCTCCTAATTTTGAGATCTTCCTCTCTACCTTCAAATTACAGTTTGATAATACTAATAACATGGCTGAATATGAAGCTCTGCTACTAGGATTAGAAATGACCAGACAGAAGGGAATTCGAAATATCAAGGTTCAAGGGGATGCAGAGCTGATTGTCAACTAGGTCAAGGGAATCTATCAAGTAAAAAATGATCGCTTGAGACATTACAGGAACAAAGTTTGGGATAATATAGAATACTTTGATGCATTCTCCATCAAGGCAGTTTTGAGAGATTATAACGACAAGGCTGATTCTTTGGCTGTGTCTGCATCCCTCCTTCTCCCTCATCCCCAGTTTAAACAAGATACATACACCATTAAGATTGTGTATCGTCCCAGTATCCTAGATAATGCGGCTCATTGGAAAGTGTTCAATGATGATCAACAAGTGTTGACTTTTCTAGAAAAAGTTGACAATTTTGGTGAGCTGTACTTTGAAGGTTCAGAATCAGCTTTCCATGAATCTATCTCAGATCCATATCAAGAGGTTGATGGTGAGTTTATTCAGCTTAAAGGAAACAAGATACCCAAAGGTCTGGTTTCTCTGGAGGGTTTGTTTGACAAGCATGACCATTTTATTCAAAACAAGAGACAACTTAAGGGAACTTTTTCCTCGGATGTAGATCAAGTCAATCTAGGTTTTTCTGATCAACCTCAGATGGTGAATATTGGGAAATGTTGTTCCTTTGAGGAGAAAGCAAAATTCACTTCACTCCTGAAGAGATACATGGATGTCTTAGCCTGGTCCTATGCAGATTTAAAATCCTTCAAGCCTAGAGACGTACAACACAGTATTCCTTTGAAGCCTGATGTAAAACCTTACAGGTAGAAGCAAAGACATTACAATCCCAAGATCTCAGGGACCATCCTTGCAGAAATTCAGAAAATGTTAGATGCCAGAATTATTTTTCCAATCCATCACTCCACCTGGATTGCTAACATCATCCCTGTTAGGAAGAAGAATGGTGAAATATAGATTTTTGTTGATTTTCGGAACCTAAATTAGTCTTCATTAAAAGAAAACTATCCCTTGCCTATCATGGATCAAGTGTTACAGACTGTTACTGGATTAGAAATTCTATTCATGCTCGATGGATTTTCAGGATATAATCAAGTTGAGGTAGCTGCGGAGGATCAACACAAGACGGCCTTCACAACCCCATGGGGGACCTTTGCTTATAGGATGATGTCTTTCGGCTTGATCAATGCCGGAGACACCTTTCAGAGAGCTATGGACTTGGCATTTAGAGACCTGATGGGCAAAGTCATAGTGGTATATTTGGATGACTTGACTATTTTCTCTAAAAAACAAAGTGATCATTATGATCATTTAGAACAAGTACTATTGAGATGCAGAAGTCACAGGATTTCATTAAATCCCAAGAAGTCCATGTTCAGAGTGACCGAAGGAAAGTTGTTGGGTCATATTGTGACTAGAGAAGGAGCCAAAATTGACCCAGAGAGGATGAAGGCCATTCAGAGCCTTACTCTACCCACGAGTAAAACTGGAGTTCATTCCTTCTTCGGAAAGGTCAATTTCCTAAGAAGGTTTGTACCTGATTTCGCTGATAAAACCAAGGATATCCTTGGGATGATGAAAGGAAAAATTCTATTTTGGTGGAGTACTGAAGGGAAGCTTACATTTGATGGATTTAAAAGGGTAGTTTCTTGCGCTCCTATCCTAGTATGTCCAGATTTCAAAAAATATTTCATTATGTACAGCTACGCCTCCGCTTGCACAGTGTTAGCCATCCTAATGCAGGAGAACGGTGAGGGTATTGAAGCTCCCATCACTTTCATGAGTTTCCCATTAAAGGAACATGAACTAAAAATGTCACAAATCGAAAAGCATGCTTATGCAGTGGTACGAGCGGTGAAACATTTCTGGTACTATGTACTAAACTCTCATACCCTCGTTCTCGTTCCCGACACCGTCGTTAAATCCATTTTGACTCAACAAGAGTTGGGTAGTCAATGAGGTACCTGGATAGCTAAAGTTTAGGAGTTTGAATTGGACATTAGACCTACCAAGTTGGTCGAGGAAGGGGCCTGTGCCAATTGATCATGGAAAATCATGCTAAAATAGAATGCAAAAGGACCGAAGACACCTCTTCAAAGTTGCCCATGGTGCTTTTCGTGAGTACAATTGATGAATGGTACATAGATATTTCTTTCTTTCTGACTTATGGTGACTGCCCCCTGCATTTAAGCCAAAAGGAGAAGAGGACAGTCAAGTTAAGGTCTACAAGATACCTCCTGTGGGATAAAAGAATATATAATAAAAGTATTTATGGTGTATTCCTGCGTTGTGTTGATAAATCATAGCATGTAAAGTTATTAGAATCCTTCCATAGCCTAGTATGCAGAGGAAATTCTTAACATCTGTAATAGCTTATAAGATCCTACGAGCTAGGTACTATTGGCCTACTCTCTTTCAGGATTTAGTAGAGTGGGTGTCCAAGTGTGAAGCTTGTCAGCATTTCATTGGTCGTCCTAAGCTAGTAGATCTTCCCCTGAAGCCCATAGTGATTGAAGAACCTTTCCACTAGTGGGGAATTGACTTCATTGGAAAGTTGAATCCTGCCTCCAGTGCTAGACACAATTACGTGCTCACTGCTATAGACTATTTTACCAAGTGGGTGGAAGCTGCGCCAATCAAGCAAGCAACCTCAGAATCCGTGTGCAAATTTCTTAAAGAAAATATAATTGTCAGGTTCGGTGTGCCTCACAAGATTGTGGCTGATAATGCCTCCAATTTCTCATCACAGAAGTTGACAGAATTTTGCTATGGATTCAACATCACCCTAGCTCACTCATCTGATTATTATCCCCAAGGCAATGGGCAAGCTGAGTCCAACAACAAGAACCTGGTTACCATAATTAGAAAGCTAGTAGATGAAAACAAGAGGATATGGCACAAAGCGTTGTATGATGCGTTGTGGGTGGATCGGATTACCCCAAAGTGAGCTATAGGGATGTCCCCTTTCCAAGTACTGTATGGGATCGATGTTGAGATCCCTATCTCAGTAGAGTTGCTAGCCTTACAGTTGGCCAAAGCAGTCAAAGATGTGACTTTTCAAGGTTCTATTGAAAAAAGGGTTATGTACCTAGCTAGGCTGGAAGAGGAACGAAGCAAGGTGGTTGATTGCATTGCAGATCATCAAAGAAAAGTAAAAAAAAAAAATTTGACAAGAAATCAAGGAAACGTAATTTTCAAATTGGAGACCTGGTGTTGCTTTGGGATAAGAGGAGGGAGTAGAAAGGAATGCACAGAAAGTTTGATTCTTTGTGGAAAGGACCTTTTAAGATTCATTAGCTGAGTGGTGAAAATAGTTTCCATCTATCATATCTTGATGGAGAGTTACTCCCTTTTCCTTTCACTGGCCAACATCTAAAGTTGTTCCATCATTAATGCAAGATGCTCTTTTGCATTGTACATACTTTATTTCCTGTCGTGTGTTTGCTTTTGGTCTTCTTTCTTTCCTTGTTTTTTTTTCAGTTTTCTTCTTTTTTGACTCCATAGCCTAATGGATAAAGCCAAAGATTTTGAGTTCTCTTCCTTTGATATCACAAAGAAAGTCCCCAACTAGAGCCAGTTGTTATCTAATTTTTGTGTTTACGCCAAAAATGAGATAACCCTAAGAAATTTTTGAGCTGGTTTCCTAAGAATGCCCTTTCAGAGAGATAATCAGGTTTTCGGGTTTCAATAGCAAGACAACATGTGTTTTGGATGCTTCATGTTGTGTGTTCCCTGAAACCTGAAACCCGCATCAAGTAAGTCTTCCAGGTTTGTGGGTATTCTGAGCATCGGAACATGCCTTCATCAAAACATGCTTCATGTCACATGTCTTCCAATTCCTGAAACCTGATTTGCTCCTTTGTATCGAGTTTCCAGGACCATCAAACATCATGCTTCATGCCACTTGTTTCCCACAACCTGAAACCTGAATTAATACGAAATCCTTTGTGTTGGGTTTCTGGATATCCCTATCATGCTGACATGGTATTAATGCCGAGTTTCCGGGTAGTTGACACATGTCAACTGAAGTGTATTAAATGCAAAATTTCATACAAATACTCAGATTTCCATGTCATTTTTACCAGATGTAATTTTTACCTCGTGGATTTTCATGCATGCATCTTCGACCCAGATACCTGACTCACCTCTGTGCATGATTGCATTACTCGTTTTTGATCATTTTTCATTCTGATTGAAGGTATTTCCCTTTATTCTTTGTTTGTGATTTTTGTGGAATAATTGTGTAAAGGATTCTTCCGAGTTTCTGTCTTTTTCTTGTTGGGGTTATTGGGGTTTTATCTATTCCATTTTGGGGTTGTTTTCTAATCAAGTTTGTGTTTTAGGGTTCCCCCTTTAGAATGATCACTTTGTTTTATTCCTTGTAATATGTCATTGTGATTAAAAATGTATCAGGAATATCAACAATGGAGAAGAGTTTGCATGTTTCAACCTAACAATTACCCGATTCCCTCTTTTAAGGTTTCACAGGGTGCTTTGTAGTTTTCAAAACCCGCAGTGTATCAGACATTCTAATCTTTCCGACATCTCTAGTGTGTCAAACATTTCAATCTTTCTGACATCTCTAGTGTGTCGTGTATTTCAAATTCTCTGACATCTCCAGTGTGTTGGGTTTTCCAAATTGTTCGGCACCTCCAGTGTGTCAGGTTTTCTGAATTGTTCAAAACCACCTGATCTCTGATACTCTCCATTGTTTTGAGCCTCTGATATTGCTGAGCAGGTCCTCAAACCTGAAGTGTCTAAAAATCAGAAGCAATTAGTTCATTCCTCCTTTGAAATTCCTCATGTCGGACCCTGGTTCATCACAAGATAAGACTGAAAAATCAGGGAGGATGAAGTACAAATTTAGGAAGGTGGAGTCTCCCTCCTACATTGATTGCAATTATGACATCCGAGATACAGAGCTCAGAAACATAGATATGGAAGATTTTTGGAATAGGGTCAAGAGTTCTTCCCAGACCCCATGGATGAAATCAGTAGTTGGCAGTGGTCTTCCTCTTGCAGCAGGTTTCCCCATGTCTTCTCAGTGCCCTGAGTTCATCTTGGCCTGTGCTTCAAACTATGACTTTGCTTCTCGTTTTGTGAAAAATCAAGCAGGAGAGGTCGTAATCAAGTTGGACGAGGTTACTTCGATGATCTTCTCAAGCTACCTAACTTTGAGGACTATGGAGATGTAGATCTCAAGTCAGCCCAAAAAGCTTGGGATAATAATCAGGAGGATTATATCTAACACGTGAACAAGAAGTTCCTAATCAAAGCCAAGCCTGCTATTTCCAGGTTCCCAAGACTTGTTCCTAGAAGTGATTTCATTTAGGAAATCAATGATATCATTACTCTATTGAGTCAGGTTTTTGGTTTCCCCAAATCAAATGTTTTCCAAGGATGGATGTACTAATTCATGATCATTATTAAGAAGAATCAACATGGGATTGATTGGGGTACTCTTATCAGTAACGAGATAGATTCTCAGATGACAATAGTCTTGTTTACTGGGAAGTTTTATATGTCCTCGTAATTCACCTATGCAGCAGCCGGCATGAGGAACTATCTTGGATTGGACACAAAGGGGAACAAGAAAATGGAGCCTGTTTATCAGTATTTTCCTCAACTAACAAGAGAAGGGTCTGAAGACCAATTCAGAACGGTAAACGATGCCGTCTTTTATGAGAACATCTACAGGTTAAACCCCAAACTGAGTAAAACAAGGGTCTCTGATGAGGCATGGGTTAAAGTTTCAAAATGGGGTTATGTCTTCTTGCAATTCAAGAAGTTCACATATCTTCGAGTATTCATGTACCCAGGGGATCCTTTCTGTTGGCCCAGATATCTAGGGGACAAGCTAATCTTGATGGAGTTGGTCAAGAAATTTTTAGATTTTCACAAATTCCAATAGAGTAAACACAAGGCCGTTGTATCTTTCCCAATTTCTATTGGAAGGTATACTTGTTCAACGGTGGTGAAGGCCAAGAAGGTTGTACATGAGCTTCAAGAAGAGTTGAAAAAGCACATGAAGCCCAGAGATGGAGTCGATTTTTGAAGGGTCCTTAAGTCATATGGAACTTTGCACCTGCACGTACCAAGCATAGAAGACATCTGGATTGATTTACGTGATGAGGTTGCTGTCTGAAGAAAATATCATAGCAGGTTGACACTTACAAAGATTCAGACGCTTGAGATTGATGACATACCAAAAGGTACTGGAGATGATGAAAGTGTTCTAGATCCTTCCTATGATGGATTGAATGAAGATCAATATGTTTTCCCACCTATTGATTGGTCTATCGGTGAAAAAGCCTCCATTACAGATAGATTAGACCTAATTCTTACATGCACCAAGGCATGCTCACCTCTCGGGGAATGAGTTTCAAAGAAGATAATTTCTAAAAGTTGGTTTCTACAGAAGCGGGGCCCTCCAAAAAGGAAAAGGACAAAACCTCTTCTAAGGGACTATAAAGGTCAAGTTTTTCAAGAAGATAAGAGAAGAAGAAACCCCTTCAATTGTTACTCTAGTTGAAATGGTGAATGTGCCAGAATCACCAACACCACTAGAAATAGGATAAATTTCTTTGGAAAGAGAAGTAAGCCAGCCCCTAGTTTCACCATTTGTTGACTGCCCAATTGAAGTTACCTTATCTCTTGCATCCCAGGCTTTGGCGTCAGGATCTGCGCTTCCTACTTCACAACCACTTCTACCTCCTCTTTCCCCATCTACTTCATCGATCATGGCTAGCATTTTCTCTAGACTCTCACCCCTCTCTCCTGGGACCAAAGTAACTACAAACATTCCCCCTCCTATGCCTCTTTTCACTGAATATGCTACCACATTGGTAACTATCCCCACTCCACCAGTGGATCTCCCTCTCCTTGAAAGTATGATACCAATATCTAAAACAATGGCAACTCCCTCTGGCATGCCCCAATGGTTACTTGAGAAAACTCCAAGGAAAATGAAGGTGGTTGTACCCATACCAGCCTTATATTTTAGTTCACTCAAGGCTTCTACTACTAAATCAGCCAAGAAACCCAAAATAGTTTCAAGGGTTTTAGTGGACGCTTTGAGACATAAGTTTGCAGAGATTGCCACTCCCACGATTGACAAAATGAAAGAGGACATAATGGCCTTTGACTATAAGATAACCAGGGTGGCTCTAGGAGAAGTGACAATAGAAGGAGCACAATAGGATGCACGAGATGCTATGAATGTGCTATGCCAGAAATTAAAGGAAACAAAGGACAGCAGAGATGAGCTTAAAGAAAAGGTGGAGCAGTTAACTAAATTATTACTTAAGCTCTCAAAACCCCTTAAATCCGTACCATCTTCCTTTGTCGCTGTCGGGTTCGATTTATCATCAGCGCCTATAATTGAGAAGATTAATGAAAAAGGGAGAGTGGTCAATGAATGGACCCAAATACTACTCCAACAGGGGAAAGAAGTGATTCAAGACACCATAGAATTTTATCAATCTTTGGGGAATATACAGAGTGATGGGGAAAAGATGGATGATGATTTCTCTCAAGAAATCAGACACCTTGATTTGACTTTCGAACCTCTCAAGGTACTGAAGCAAATCCCATCATGCATCTTGGTAGAAGAAGGTGTCATCCCACATGCAGATAAGCATTTCTAGCTGACCAAAGCCATCAGGTTCAAGGTAAAGATTCTCAACGAAGCTTGCGGTAAATTGAGAGAATCAAGAGATCAATTTATTGATGGTAAAAGTGACCTGGAAGAAGAACTGCTGAAAATTTGTGCAAAAGTGTCAGGTGGAAACTCGGGCATCTTACTAGCTGATGATATTTTCAAACAAATCCAAGAATCCATTCAGCATGAACCAACTCACGGATTTGGTATTGAAATCATTGACATGTTTGTAAAGGTTGAACATTCTTTGGAGGCCCTGAGAAAACTCAACAAGATATTGAGAAAGCTTCCCAGTAGTGCCAGTGACACTCATGAAACATATGAAGTCTTGAGTGATCATTCCATTGCGCCTGATGAAAATGAGGTGCAAGGTATAATCCGGAAGTTCCAAGAATTTCATAACAAATAAGCTCAGTTAGAAGAAGAGAAAGATGAGGAATAAAAATATGATGATTCAGACTAAGTCTTGATGCGACGTGTCATTTCAATATTGAAATTGACATGTCTTTTTCATTTCTATTTTGTCACATAGGAATCATATTTTGACTTGGTCTCCTATGTGAGAGTCAAGCAAAATTGGACTCTTGTTAAAAGACTGTTTTATAGGGTTTGTCTTATTTTCTCTCAACTATTTTTATTATAAATAAGGGATGTACGTACATTCTAAAGGGTTAAGATTTTTGGAATATTGAGAACTATTGTGAAGAAGAAAGACTTTGTGTTTTCTTTTAATCATTTGAGGAATAGAAGTTGATGCTATTTTGCAAACTTTTTGTTATGAGATGTATCTTTCTTAAGATATTGTTCTAATGTTCGTAATATTAAGCTATTCTTTGTTTAGCATCTTGATGATTCTAATCATTTCAAAAATTACATTTGTTATCAAAAGCTCGTATGATTATTTTGTGCTATGTGTTTACTCGAAAGAAAATACGTTCCTCTCATTTCCTTTCCATTGTGTTTTTTCCATAATAATAATTTCTGACCCAGTCTATTTATAAGACAACATCCTCACATAGTATGGATATGGATTTCGGGATTCTATCCAAACCCCAATGGTTAGATTAGTGTGAATATTGTACGCATTATTTTTATTGTGTTTTAGATTAGTAATAAATAGGAAGCCTCACCTATCTTTGAGGAGGGATTTAATTCCATGTACTGTGGTTGAACCTCATATTTCAGCTTGACAAAATATCCAACCAACACGGCTATGTATTTCAAATAAATTCTAGCATGTACCAGTGAAATTTTTTTACAACTTGTTGTTTAAATATACCATTTGCAAAGTTGGAAGGAAGAGGGCCCTTTTTAAAGTCTGATCCTATCAAGATATTACTTATAGAACTGAAAGGTATACATTCAAGAAAGAAGTAGAGCTAGAAACTAGTGGGTGATCAAAATTTAGAAGGTTAAACATCTACAAGTATCAAGGTAATATTAATTTCCCTTCTTTATTTACTCATGAAAATAAAATATTTTATGAAGATGATTCCTTGAAGGATTTACATGTTGAATATTATACTGCTCTACCTATAAGTTTTCCATTTCACCACCTTTTTAATCCTTCCTTTCGAAACTCCTCTCTCAAGTAATATTTCACATTCTCCACCAAGAGTTCATTTTATGGGTACTACTTATAGATACATAAGGTTCCATTGAATGGTGTGGTATCCTAATGAAGTATAATATGATATTAAATAGATGTTGCCTATATTTCAAGGGAATGACACTATAAGTTGAGATCTACATCTCATATTTTATAAGGAATATATGTATAACTATGGGATAATGCATGAGGATGTTTATATAAAGTTATTCATATAAACATTAGAAGAAGATGCCAGGGAATGGTATGAATTTATTCCTGTGAAATCAATTAATTCTTGGGTAGAAATGAAGAATGTTTTCAGTTTGCAATATGGTAATAAGACAACCCATGATCCATTGATATTAGAAATTTTAATAGAAGAAGAGGAACAAATCATTAAGTGGTGTGATAAATGTGTGTTACCACACCCCCCTTGTGTGAAAATTATTAAGGATATTCATATCATTGAAGAACCTGATTTTAGTGTTGCATATATGATGGGAAGACCAAATTATTCTCCACAAGGAACTACTTATACTGATCTTATCAATGCTAAAACTATAGAAGAATTTTGGGCCTACATAAATCAGGTTTTCCCTCTTCCTCCTATAACTAATGATGACATCACATGTAGCTCAATCATTTAAACTTCCAATTACAAACCTTGAAGAAATTTATGCTCCCCAAACCCTTATTTTTGATGAAGCATGCCCCAAAGTTGAAAATGGAGCTCGAGTGGTTCTAACTTCTCTAGATTATGGTTTTGAAGATGATGATCAAAATCGTCAGTTTCTAAATTGTCAAGATGAATTAAACAATAATTTAATTTACCTCGAGCCTACGGTTGTCTTATGTGATGAAAAAAAACCATGTTTGGGGAGGATGTAATACATTTAAGAACAAATGGTATCCTTGAAGGATATGTCGATCTTGAGTCAAATTTTGAAATGACAGAGTTGGGAGCATGCTCATCTATGTGCACTTAGATGTTGAATAATAAAAATTACATACTCCTCAGGATCCCATGAAGGTTTGGATGGGATGTAGTATGATAAAAAGATAAAAAATAGCTTATGCCCAATTCTTGAAAACTTACCAGAATTGTCTAACATGGTTTTATCCAGATGATCAGGTATGATCATTGTATAGTTCTTTTGTTTTATTTTTTATTTTATTTTTCTTGTTTTTTCTTTTTTCATGTTGTTGTATCCCTTTTTGTGCCCTAGGATACACTAAATAGGTTTCTATAGTTTTCTATTTTTCCATTAACCCATTTTACATCTACTTAGATAACTCTGTGTGTTTTGTGCCTGTGACTGCTTGCCTAATCAGCTAGGCATCTGGTATTCTTATTTGTTCTTATATCACCCACATGGGGTGCCCATCCTTGAGTAAAAGCCATTATTGGAGCTCAATCCAGTTCCTTGGATTGAGCTAGTATTATTCATAAGCTCCCCATAATTAACTAATTTTGTGTGCTTTAAATTGTTCCCCGTGCTCTAAAAGATCAGTTTGAGTAAAGGAAGAGCCTCAATTTGTGATAAATTTCATGCCTTGGAAATATAAATGAAAATATTCACCAATGATCGGGACTATGTTTACATTTTTCACAAAGAGATTGTAATTTGCAAAAAAATGATCTAAAATGCTACTAAAAACTCTGAAGCTATGAAGGCTCACGAGAATGAAAACCGACCATAAAGGGAAAAGTTGTAGGAATGGTTGAAAAACTCAGTTAAAATGGACTTATCCATTTCAACGAAGACTGGAACATTAAAATGGCTGTCAAATTCCATATTTTAAAAGCACTAGTCATTGGCATTAAAAAACCCACGAGAGACTAAGGCTAATTCATTAGTGGGTTATATTTTACAATCCACTTGACGTCCATTTACCTGTTAAATTCAATTCCAAGGTCAGGAGTGGCCATGTGGTAGGATTCCAACTCTCCTCAAAGAATTTTAGCTTCATAGACCTCAAGTCCCTAGATTAAATTTTGTAAGATAATTCTTCGGGTCAATATCATGGCGGTGCATAAAGTCAAAAATTTAGTGAAGGTCAAAGAAACGTGGTGGAATTTGGAAGTGAAAATTGGTATAATTTAGCGAGGTCAAAGTAGGGATACGTGGAAACAAGGTTCATTTTAAGACACCCCTCCGAAAATTAGTTTATAATGGGTTTCGAATCTCCAAAATCAACTTTCAAATCGATGGCAAATTTCTTAAAAATGTTTCGTGGTAAAGACGATTTGGCAGGGCACAATTTTCTTGGATGAGGTACAATGATAAGAAACATTGGTGAAATACATGCATAAGTTAATTTAACATATAAATAGTAGGTGAATTCACCCATATAAATGACTTATTGGTGGAAATTTTAGGCGAATTGGGCGAGAGCCAACTCCTGAAAATTAGCCATTTCCAATTTCCAAAATCCTTAATATTCACGAATTTACGAAAATTCACCACTAAAATTTTCCTTGCATGGCAAAATTTTTAGGAAGAAAATTTTTCTAAGTCCCACAAAAGGAAGAGGTTGCGAAAAGAAGGCTAAACTAATCAAAATAAATCACAAAGCAAGAGAGACTGACAGACTCAAGAAATGTGGGGCTTTCCTATTGGCCTTAGTTTGGTGATTATCAGTCAAGGTTAAGCAAAAGGTGAAATGTGAAGTAAGTATGGGGATTCCTCATTGGTTGATGCTTTGCAGTTGGAAGAATAAGGTAAATAAATGTCTAAAATTTCAAAGTGCATGGATATTTCTCATTGGATCACACTTTGCAATTGTCAGCTGAGACTATCAAGAGTCTAACATAGTGCAAGGGTGTGGAATGATCTCATTGGCTAGAAATTCACACTTTGTTAGAAGGGATATAAAGATGCTGAATTGTGAAGTAAGCATGGAGCTTTCCTATTGGCTCATACTTTGCCTCTATCAGTCAAAGAAGAGGAAAATATAACATTTTATAAGAAGTGTGGCAATTTTCTTTTGGCTCATATTTATAAAGGAGAAGAAAATAGTTAAAGGGCAGTGTGACACCGCGATGAAGCATGGCGTGATCTTATTAGTCTGTATTTCTTAATATGATAGACATGCCCACATAAGAAATGAAAGGAAAGGAAAGAAAATAAGTAATGCCTGACCCCATGAGCCAATCAAAGACCAAAAAATGTAAAAAGGAAAATTAGTACACATGATGGTAGAGGTGGTCCCCGAGCTAATAAAATGATGCCACATGTCACATTTTTGTGCATCTTGACATGAAAAAATTCATAAGGACATATATTTTGATCCAGAGCTCCAAATATTATAAAATTTATATTGTTGGAAAGGTTTATTCAATCCCTTCACGTTGGCATCATCAGTTTCAGGAATTGATTACATATGGTGGCATAAAAACATGAAAACATATTTTTCATTAAATATGTAGTTACAGTATTGGTCAACCACCTGAATTGATGAAGTATGGTGTCTGTTTTCTCTTTTTGAATGCAAGACAGAAGGAATAAATGATTTTGGCATGAATCCCATGCTCCTTTACAATATTTTAATGTTCCTTATTGGTTGTTGTAGAAGGGAATCCTATTTTTAGTCTTTATTTCTCCTTCTCATCTTCTATATAATGTAAGAGTATTTCCTTTGTTGCAGGAGGCAGATAGGGGGTACTTGTAGGAGATTTTGATTAAGTTCAATTTTTGTTTCATATTATAGATTTTGGAAAGTAGTTGTAATATCAAGTTTGTAAGGAAGAGATAAGGTGGTTGTGTTGTAAAACCATTAGAAGGTTTTGAGGGATTTTTTTATTTGCTATATCTAGAACATATAAAAACAAATCTCTCTATGATTGATAAGATATACTTTCCTGTTCTTATATTTTAAAGGAATGAAAGAGGAAATATTGTTTCTGTTACTATTTTATAGTGGATTTACTTTTTCAACTACACAAGATTCTTTCATATTCATTGTATTCTTTTGGTTACAGTGAGATTACTGTAGAATAGTGTATATTTTTCAATGGTTAAAATCAGTTATAAAATCCAATAGGAAACATCACTTTTAAATAAGTTCTTTTAATTCCCTTAAGGGTATTTTAGGTGTATAAGACAAATCAAGCAAGTTATTTATCTCAAATCTAAATACATGATTTTTTGTTAGTATTGTGAAGACTTTAGATGGATTTTCTACACATTGGGTATCAATGAATGTAAATGTTATTTCACAGATCATTTTAAATTGATTTTTCTTTTCAAGAATCATAGTTAAGGATGGATTTATTCCATTGGAAAATTAATGTACAAATTTCATAAAATCATCTTCCTTACCCCCTCCAAATCTCCATTAAAAATTCCCAAGTTATCTATAAACCTACTAAGAATATCATACACATGCTTATTCTGTAGCGCTAAGCTTAAAAGTTATCCATTTCTAGTAAATTTTTTCCAGAAATCCCACCAAGTCTATGATATAATATCATTTAAAGAAACCTTAGCCAAATGATGTTATGTAAAATGTAATATATGAAGTAGCTTATTATCTTCCTTTGGGATGTATGTTTGATATTCAAGTGCTTATAATAAATCAAGTGACAACTCTTTTTAGAGAAGTATTGTATTTGTGGCTACACTTTCTTCAAATTGATTGAAACCAACCATAAAGGAAACCAAACCTTGAGAGATTTTCATATATTTAGATCCACAAACTAATTCCTCTCACCTTGGTTCGGGTAGAGCTAGAATTAGTAGGGTAAATCCATCCACTTTATAAAGGTGCCTCCTGATCAACTCCCTGATTTGAGTAATTGAGTTGAGTGTTTAACAAATCCCTGACTATTAACGATGAAGAAATTTGAATTGTTCATAATTATATCTTAGCTAACCCATTCAAATTAGTTTTTCATCTCCCAAGGGTGTTATTTTGGGAGCTAACACCCGAGTGGTGTCATTTCCTTTGAGATAATTTAAATTATCCTTGTTATTGATTGATATATGTTTTACTATCCCATCAAAAACACCCAAGTGGCACATTTTACATGTAGATTCTTTAAATTCTCATGGTTATTGATTGATATATGTTCTACTAGCCCATCAATAACACCTGAATGACACCATTTCTGGGGAGGTCATTTAAATTCTCCTAATTATCGATTGATATATTTTCTATTAGCTTGTCAACAACACCTGAGTGGAAGCATTGCCAAGGAATCAAGAAGTATAAGTTATATTTTTCTTAGGTTGTTTAAATTTTTGGTGTTCCAAGAATTTGAAGGCTTTCCATAAAACATGAATATGTTGAGTGTGGGAATATTCATAGAGATCTGCAAGCTCAACTTTCCAGTTTATAAGGCTTTCATTTTAAGATATTTTTGAGTTAGTTTAAGGTGCAGGGCCTTAATGGTGGATCCTCATTTCAAATAAAATCTGGTATGTACTAGTGTGAATGTTTTACAACTTTCTTATTACCTGTACCTTTTCAAAGCAGGAAGTAAGATGGTCATTTTTCAAGTCTGATTCTATCAACAGATTACTTCTAAAACTGAAAGGTAAACATTCAAGAAATAAGAATATCTTGAAACCAGTGGGTGATCAAAATTCAGAAGGTTAAGCATCTGCAACTATAAAGGTAATATTCATCTCCATTCTTTTTTGACTCATGAAAATTAAGTATTTTGTGAAGTTGAGTCCTCAAAGGATTTCCATGTTGAAGATTATATTCCTCTACCTCGAAGTTCTCTAGCTCCCCACGTTTTTAATCCTTCCTTTTGAAACTCCTCTATCAAGTCATATGACACATTCTCCACCAAGAGTTCCTTTTTTGGGTACTACTTATAGATCCATAAGGCTACATGGAATGGTGAGATATACACATGAATTACCACATAATATTAAAGAGATGATTCCTAGATTTCAAGGGAATGATACTATAAGTGGAGATTAACATCTCATATTTTATCATAAAGATATGGATAGTTATGGGATAAGGCATGAAGATGTTTAAATTAAGTTATTCACATATACATTAGAAGAAGATGATAGGGAATTATATAAATTTCTTTATGTGAAATCAATTCATTCTTGGGTAGAAATAAAGAATGTATTTAGTTTGCAATATGGTAATAAAATAACCCCAAATCCATTGATAGCAAGAATGTCCATAAAATAAGAGGAACAAGTCATTGAGTGGTGTGATAAATGTTTGTTACCATACCCCATTATGAGAAGCTTGTTAAATCTATTAATATTAATAAAGAGCCTTATTTTAGAGTTACATGTATGATGAGAAGCGAAAATTATTAACCACAAGGAGCTACTTCTACTGATCTTATAAATGTAAAAATTAAAAAATAATTTTGGTCCTACATCAATCGAGCTTTCCCTCTTCCTCCTGTAGCTAATGTTGATATGGATGTAGATCAATCATTTGAAATTCTTAGTGTACACCTTCAAGACATTGATGCTCCCAAACCCTGAGTTTTGATGAAGCATGCCTCAAAATTGAAAATGGAGTTGGATTGGTTCTGACTTCTCCAATTCAAGTTTTTGAAGATTATGATCAGACTCATCAATTTCTAAAGTGTAAAGATGAATTCACTTATCAATTCATTGATCTTGGGCCTATGGTTGTATTATGTAATGAAAAAGAGATGATATTTGGGGAGGATGTAATACAGTTAAGAACAGATGTTATCCCTGAAGGATCGATCAATCTTGAGTCAGTTTTTAACAGTTTTGAAAGAGGTGGGAACATGCTTATCCATTTTCCCATAGATTTTGAAGAATACAAATTGGATACTCCTTGGGTTCACATGAATGTTTGGCTAGGATGTAGTATGATAAAAATATAAAAACTAGCTTAGGCCCAATTGATGAAAACTTATCAACATTTCCCAACATTGTCTTATCCAGATGATCAGGTATGATCATTGTATGTTTTTTTGTCTTGTTTTTTTTTGTCCTGTTTTTGCTTTTTTTTGTGTTATTTTCTCCCTTTTGTACTTTGGTTTACAGTGGCTAGGTTTATGTAGTTGTCTATTTTTCCCTGACCCATTTTACATCTACTGAGATAGCCTTGTGTGTTTTCTGCCCATGACTCCTCTCCCAACGGATTAGGAATCTTGTATTTGTCTTACTTGTTGTAGCACCCTAATGGGGTTCCCATCCCTAAACAAGAGCCTCTATTAGAGCTTAATTCAATTCCTTGGATTGAGCTGGATTTTTTTATAAGCTTCCCGTAATTAACTAATTTTGTGTGATTTAAATTGTTCCTTGTTCTCTAAAAGATCATTCTGAGTTAAGCAAGATCCTTAATTTTTGATAAATTTCATGCCTTGGGAAGATAAATGAAAATATTTAACAATGATCACGATTATGTTTAAATTTTTCACAAAGAGCTTGCAATTTGCACAAAATGATCCAAACTACTCCTAAAAAATTTGAAGTTATAAAGACTCAAGAGCATGTAAGCCAACCATGAACGAAAAATTTGCAGGAATGGTTGAAAAAATCAATTAAAATAGACTTATCCATTTAAACAAAGAATCAAATATTGAAACCACCATCAAATTCCATCTCTCAAAAGGATTGGCCGTTGGCATTCAAAAACCCATAGGAAACTAAGGCTAATTCATTACTCTCCTCAAAGCATTTTGGATTCGTGGACCTCAAGTATCCAGATTAAATTTTATTAGATATTTCTTTAGTTTTGTATCATGGCATTGCACTGAGTCAAAAAGTTAATGAAGATCAAAGAAACATGGTGGAATTTAAAAGTGACAAGTGGCATAAGTTAGCAAGGTCAAATCAGGGATACATGGAAACCTTTTTAAGAATTAAAAAGTTATAAGTCCCTCAAAAGGAAAAGGTTGTGACACGAAGGATGAACCGATAAAAATAAAGAATGAGACATGAGAAATTGATAGACCTAGGGAATGTGGAGATTTACTATTGGCTCGTGTTTCGTGATTGTCAGTCGAGGTGAAGGAAAAGTAGAAATGTTAAGTAAGCATGGAGTTTCCTCATTGGTTGATGTTTTGCAATGGGAAGAAAAATATAAAGAAAATACTGACATTATGAAGTGCGTGGAGCTTTCTCATTGGCTCACACTTTGCAATTTTTAGATGAGACTATCAAGAGTCTAACATAGGGCATGGGCATGGAATGATCTCATTGGCTATAACTTCACACTTTTTTAGAAGGGACATCAAAATACTGAATTAAGAAGTAAGCATGGAGATTTCTTATTGGCTCGTACTTCACCATTGTTAGTTAAATAAAAGGAAAAGATAAGATCTAAAGGATAATATAACACCGTGATGAAACGTGGCATGATCTTTTTGGTTTGTATTTCTTAATAAGACAGACCTGAGCGCAAAATAAATGAGAAGAAAGGAAAGAAAATAAGTAAAGCCTGATCCTATAAGCCAATTAAAGAATGACACATGGAAAAAGGAAAAACAATGCACATGATGGAAGAGGAAGTGCCCGCGCTAATCAAAAGCTCCCATGTGTCACATTTCTGTGCATTCCGACATGAAAAACTTTAGAGCACCATATAATTCAATCCATAGTGCCAAATATTATAAAACTTATATCATTGGAAATGTATCTTCAAGCACTTCTCATTGGCATCATTAGTTTCAGGAATTGATGACAATTGGTTCATTCAAAATAAGAAAAAATATTTTTTATTAAAGATACAATTGTAGTATTGGTCAACCACCTGAATTGATGAAGTATGGTGTTTGTTTTTCTTTGTGCATGTAAGACCAAAGGAATGAATGATTTTGGAAAACATCCCATGTTATTTTGTAGGATTTTAATGATCTTTTTTTGTGGTTGTAGATATAAATAAAATAATAATTCTTTCTTACTCTTTTTTATCTTCTATATAATGTAGTAGTCTTTATTTTTCCATAGGATTCAGATTGGGGGTAGTTGTATGAGTTCTTTTTTATTAAGTTGAGCTTTTGTTTCAATTTCTAGCTTCTGGAAAGTAGTTGTTGTATCTAGTATATAAGGAAGATCTAAAATGGTTGCGTTGTATAGCCATTAGTAGGTTTTTATGGCATTTGTGTGTGTCCCCTAGCTAGAAATTACAATAACATATCTCTCTGTGATTGATCAACCTATGCTTTCCTGCTCTTATTTTTTAAAAAATCAAAGAGGAAATGTTATTTCCATTACCATCTTGTAGTGGATTTATTTTTTCAAGTAAACAAGGGTCTTTCTTAGTTGTTGCATTCTTCTAGTTACTATGAGATTATTGCAGAATAGTGTATACTTTGTAATGGCTAACATCAGTTGTAAAATCCTATAGGCAACATCGGTTTTAAAGAATTTCTTGTAATTTCCTTGAGGGTATTTTAGGTGTATAAGAAAAATATAACATGTCATTTATTGCATCTCTAAATCCATGATTTTTAGTCAGGATTTTGAAGACTATAAATGAATGTAAATGTTATTCCATAGATCATGTTAAATTGATTGTTCTTTTCAAGCATCACAGTTAAGGATGGATTCATTCCATGGGAACATTAATGTACCAGGGTCATAAAATAATCTTCCTCCCCCCCTCCAAATATCCATTAAAAGCACCCAATTTATCTATAAACCTACTAAGCATATCATACCTGAAAACCATACGTATGCTTAGTCTGCAACCCTAAGCTTAAAATTTATCCATTACTAGTAAAGATATGTCAAAAAATCCCACCAATTCTATGATCTAATATCATTTAAAACAATCTTGCCCAAACAATGATACACAAAATGCAATATCTGAAGTTGTTTGTTATCTAAATTTTGGATTTGTGTTTTATTTTCAAGTGATTGCAATAAAATGAGTGATAAATCTTTTGAGATAAGTATTGTATATGTGGCTACACTTGATTCAAATTTATTTACACCAACTAGAAAGGAAACCAATCCTTGAGAGATTTTCCTTTATTTAGATCCCCCAACTAGGTCATCTCACCTTGGTTCAAAAAGATCCAAAAGTAACGGGTCAAATCCATCCCCTTTCTGAAGGTTCCTCCTGATCATCTCCTTGATTTGAGTCATTAAGTTAAATGTTGAAAAAATCCCTGACTATCAATGAAAAATAAATTTTCATTTTTCATAACTCTCTTAGATCCAACCCATTTAGGTTAGCTGCTCATCTCCCAGGGGTGTTATTTTGGGAGCCAACATAACCTTACCACAACCAAATTCCATCATGAAAAACAAAGAAAATGTAATCCAATGAGAAATATCAAAATGAAGTAGAAAGTGACTATATTATCAAAATCAAATGAGAGAACTTACCCTTTGTATAGGGTTTTGATATACTTCATTTCCACCCACGCACTTGTAACCTAAAAATGCATCATATAATGTAACTATACAATAAGGAACACAAAAATAACAAGGCTATCCAAATTTGAATATATTCCACACATTCCAAACCATACATCATACGGAAGAATTATTAAAATCAGCAAATTGTCAAAATTTTGCCCAAAACTAATTCCTATATATTCTAAACTTTTTAAATTTGGAAATCATTCGCACATGTGAGAGTTGTGATTTTTGAGATTTGGAGAACTAGTGTCCATTTGACAAAAATAGATAGGTTATATGACAGTGATGATGTTATGATGTCAGTAGCACCAACGGGAGTAGAAACAAAAGTTGGAAATGTGAGTTATCAACATTTTTTTGATTTGCGTGGGAAAGGTTATTTTAGACTGATCTATTGTTTGGAAGCATCGATGATAATAAAAATAGTGTATAAATGTTGGGTAGGTTCAGAATGTGTTAAAAAAATTATTTTATAGTGTTTTTTTAAGTTTTACATTTTTTTCCTATAGCAGATGGAACTATTGCTTATGGAATGAAACCTCTTGTTTATATAGACTAATGGGTATGTAACATCTATAACGAAAACATAACTAACTCCAAGTGGTTGCATGTCCAACATTGGTGAACATACAACCATTGTATTCATGATGGAATAATTTTAATGGTTACATGTTCGTCAATTCTAGAGAAAAAACTACCATGGTAGTTTCATTACCACATGTGGTGATTGCATAACTGTTTCCTCTAAGAAGTGGTGTTTATCTTATAGTTTTCTATAATGTCATTCTTTTTGTTTTGAAGTTATATTATTTTCATTTTGACTACTTTCTAACATGTTTTTTCTATTATTTTTTGTGTTTTTAGTGATGGTACATTAGATGGAGTATATCTAGAGAGTTCGATTGGTTAAATTCCATGACAAGATAGTTGACTCCATATGAGAGAGGATTATTGGTTAAATCAAGGATGCTGAGAATAGATGAGACTCCATTCATTTCTACTATGATTAATATTTTATGTGAAGTTCTTACATACAGGGATCCAAATTGAAACACTTTATAGTTTACATTAGTGACATGAGAGTGCACTATATCACTAGAGGATGTGTACATGATTACATGACTCCTAGTCATTGGGAAAGAGGATTTAGTGACATTTACCACGTGGTCAACCTAGACTTTAGAGTGGGAAAATTAATTTAGTTATTTTAAAAGGATATAGGTGGTTCTAAATAGGGGTGACGTTTGCAGCAGTTTGGAATGCTCACATTCCAAATTTCCACAAGGTGATCATAAGTATCTTGTTATCTTTAGTAGTTGGGGAAAAGGTCACATACACACTCCTATACATATGGGCTCCCATTTTTAGGAAGATTTTGGAGTATGGGTGTAGGTTCAATCATGCATTGGATATGTTATCATGTACCTATAAGGATTTATATAGGGTATCCAAATTGGGTGTCAGGGTTTGAGCTTTCTTACACTAGTCATGTGTTGGGTGTATGAGAGATTCAAGCCATATGCTAGGATAGATATAATGGGTCTATCTAAAGTGATTAGGTCAAGTACCATTGGGGGAACATGTTTTGATATGAGAAAGTGGTTAAGTACAAGCCACATGTACATATGTTAAAGACCACACTTACGAGGGAGCACATGGACAATAACGAAGCAACAAAGGACTAGGAGGGAATGCATGAGAGAATTATTAAGATGAGAGAAATAATATAGGTATAATTCAGTGTATAAAGGTTCACACACAGAGAAAGATGATTTTTAGGAGTTTGCGGGATTTCCATAAAGGGCTAAAAATAGGAAAAGTAGAGTTGGCATATCAAGAAAGATATTAGAATAGATAAAATACATACAAATTAATAAAGCACATATAAATTGGATAAATCATATAAATCTAATTATAGGACATAGACATGGCTGAGATCAAGATATTTATAACACAAGATGAAGAATAAACAAGAAGTAAAATATTTATGCATTCTATAGTTAGGAGGTCTATTATTAGATTTAAATCATGTAAATGATGAAGGACAAGTTCCCACCATGTATATATGTTGCACCCATTTTAAGAGGATCATGTGTGTATGAGAGATAGATGTATGAATTTCATATAGATGGATCGTATTCTGTATGTGATAGATTTTAAATGATGTGCATACATCGATGTTGAATACGTGTAAGATAATGCTAATTTGATGTATTGCTCATATTTGATGTAATGTTTGTATGGATTATCAACATTAGGAGAAGTAAGCATGATGTAATTATCATTCAGATTCTACTATTAGTTATATATGAATGAATAATCAAATATTGTGTTTCTCTCACTTGCATGTTGTGGTTTTATTATTGACTTTATCTTCCATCTTATGTTGTGCATTGGTTTATTGATGAATACAAATCTTGCATGAGAAAAACAAAGCTGGGCCTAGTAAATTGTGTGCACTTCTGGTGAGCACTTAGACACCAGTCTGAGTGATTTTTCAACATGCATGACTAGGTGTTGGTAAATAAAAAGGCTACATTTTATTTCTATTGTTGGGACATTTTTTCTCTTTTTTCATCAAGATATGATGTACATATAGAATTTTGAATGTCACTAGAAAATATTGAGCATTGGGTACATGATGGTTACCATGAATTTTATAAGAGATATACCATTAGATGTGGTTTCAATGCATGGAAATGGGTGGAAGATAATTTACATGATTTATTTTAGGAGACATTTTTTATTTTATTACCAGTAGAGTTGTAAAAATAGTTAGTAGCTTATGCACTAGATAGAGGTATTTGGTTGTGAAAGAAGCAAGTTTGGATCCAGGATAAGTATCAAGAACTTTTTGATTTGGATGAACCATGGATGTTTGTATTATATCATTTGTGGGAAGGAGTGTTATGGAATTACACTTTGGAGTGCGTGATTTCAAAGTATTCGTGCCTGGAAGAAGTAAAATTCCAGTTCTTGTGTGAGACAAGATTATCACACTTATGCACGTTGTCGTTAGCAACCAAGATCTTAACGACTTATCTAGGGATTAAAAAACATACTTATGGAAGGATAAAAGCCCACTTCATTCAGGGGTAGGAAATGGGTTTGGGAAGGATGGCGTCAATCCAAGAGAAATAAAAAGATAAAGAAGAGAGATTTCATATTTATAAATTGATGTGTGAGAGAGGGAAGTTGAAGAGGTGCTAAGAATGAGAGGAATGGGGCCAAGCGGAAGTGATAAGAACCTTACAGAAGGTGAGGGACCATAGGAACATGTACCTTATATATTTGGAAAGTGTAGTAGAAGGACCCCTTTGACATCTGAAGAAGTTGATTTTGGTGAAGAAATAATGGGATCCATTCACACACATCTAACCCACCATGGATCCCTAGTCATTCCTCTTGGTTTTTATAATTAATTTTTTTTATATAATATCATTATAGTGATAGTGAGTAAGAAGGTAATCATGGATCACCATGTTGGGTTGGAGATATAGGTAACAACATTTTATTATCAACACAAGAATTTCAACACATAAAAAAAGTTCATATGGTAGCGCAACATGTTCCCATATTTGGGTATAATTTATTCGGGATCAATCTAGTAGGCCCAACGACAGGAAAAAACTATGGCATGCTACCCATTAGAGGTACTCCTATAGGTGGAATAGTGGGGAAAATGGTTGGGGTTAAGTTTATCACTAATATAGGGACACATGGTGGTACTAATACAAGTCATCAAGTAGAAGGAGGAGGCTCGGGAGGCTCAGGCCCTCCCATGCATGGAGGAAATCCTAGTGGAGGCTCCAGATCAGGGTCTAGCCCCACTCCAAGACAAGGACCATAGAAACCACCAAAACAACCCCCTCAAATATTCTTTGAGATGTATCTTCATTCTTCAGAATATCGAGGTGTGTAAGATGTAGTAGATCACATGCATAAATCTAAAATTTTGTGGAGGTCCAAAATAACAATAGCAATAGACAATAAGGCTATCTAATTTGTTACCACACTTCAAGGCTACATGCATATTTGGTATAGGAATTATGATCCACATAGACAACAGTGGAATATGATGCTTTACACACCACTTTGTTGGCTAAATTCCACATACCTAAATTTTAGTAGTAGAGCATTAATGTCATGAAAGATATTAAACAGATCTTGGATGAAATCGTCAGGGATTATGATGTGTGTTTCAATACTTTGATGTCGAAATTTTCTTATAAAATACATCAGATTCAGTATGTGAAATGGTTTTTAATAGGATTTATAACACCTTTCTAAAGTTTGTTATCACATACAATATTCATAGACCCAAATGAGGCTTTGGAAGCTACACTACACAGAGAAGTGGTTAGGATCATAGAAACTAGAGTAAGCTCATTCCTTGAAACTCAAATTACATATATGACTTCTTAGATAGAAAATTTATCTTCTAACTCAACATAAAGAACTCATAGTAGATTATGGTTTACATATTGTGATGTGGAAGGGCGCATACATGATAGATGTTTGCATAGGTGTGTTTGTGCACTAATCTCATCTTGTGAGATATGTCATAAGAACCATGATGTCTAAGACTATCCACTACTGTAGCATGCCACACAAAAGAAGGTATCTATGTATTGTAAATTTTTTATGCACACACACATGACATATAAAATTTTTTTTTTATCGACCACATACATGATTATTTTCATACAGGTTTGTGGAAATCTATTACAGAAAGTATCTCCCAAGAAAGTGAACGAGAAAATTATAGTATTGGAGCCAGACATAATAATGAAAGAAGAAATCATGGTAATGGGGGATACTGAGGAGAATATCATGGTAGAGGATGTGGTGGATGGAGAAGTAGATTTAGTTGTGTGACATATTACATATGTGGGTCACCAGACCATTATTAGTGTGAATGTATAAAGATCCAATATTGCACATAATGTGGTAAGGGGCATAAGGTTGATGATTTCCCGGACTTATATGTGCATATGTGCAAAAATAAGAATAATTAGGGTGTAGTAATGGATCAAGTTGAGCACTATCGATAGATCTAATGTCAACTTAAGAATGTTGTGGATACATAGAAACTATTATTGGTCACCATGCACACTTAATATTCACGTGCGCATGAGAAAGGAAGAAAAAATCCGCTTAGTAAAAGGGAAGAATTGGTATAATCAAAAAAATATCCAAATGTTGAGTAAAAAAAGAGGTAAATCAAGAGACAATTGGAATAATTAGGGAGCTTCAGATGGAGATACAACATAGTAAGGATTGGGATGAGAATGTGCAAGGTATGCCAAGATACCTCATAATGATGTTAATGATCTCAAGGAAGTATGCAAGATGCTCATAGAAGAAAATATCATCCATTTTTTGGGAAAATGGTTAAGAGAAAAGCTATCATACACTACTATAGAAAGAGGGTGCTAGATCCTCCATGCCAATTTTCCACCTCAAGATCATGAGTATAACAAAGAGATTACCCAAAATGCAGTTATAGATGGATAATTTTTAAGTAACTAATGGTGGGGCATCATAGAGGATAAAAAAATGAAAATTTTCATTCAATCGGGATTGAATAGGTTAGATTATAAGTGATAGGCCATAAGTAATAGTTTTAGGTGATTAGTACTCATAAATTTAAATTTTAGTGTTTCCCTCTAAGAATTTAATTCAAATCCTAAAGCATGTAAAATATATATCATGAGGTTTCAAGGAGTCTATGTGGATTAAGGTGTGGAAGTGATATTTAGAAAATTTATAAAGAGTACTATAGTGATTCATAAGGTGTATATGTGAGTCTTAGACGCAAAAAAATGTTGTAACATGCCATGTATGAGCATGGAGGCATATGAAAAGTTGGTTAGGTTTTGTTTGGAAGTTACAATAAAGATGATGTATTAGAGTTGGAAGATTTGGTTAAAAAAGAGAAGGATAAAAACATTATGAGAAAGGTGATGGGTGAATTAATGGAAACCTCCTCATGGATCAAAGGAGAAGAAAGGGAATTTTGCTAATCATATAGATAAATAAATGGCTATAAATATGTCTTTGTTACATATGGACTCTTTCATGATATTTATAAGTTTCATTTTTCCTTAGTTAAAGGTCTAGTGCTATTTATTGTCAATCATTTGGAGAGTGATTTGATTCAGTATGAAGCTTTGAATGTTGGCATGCATGTTTCTAGCTAGGAAGATGAGACTTAGACTATGCATAACAGTAACAAGAGTAAATTTGCAATGGTTGTTGTGGTTTCAAATTTGAAATTGATAGTTAATTTTTTTTATGGTATGTATGTGATAAAAGGTTGTAATGGTTTCATTTCAAAATGTTTAAGAAAAATTATCATGATTTTTTCATTACATTCACATGAAGGTCTAAAGATTACTGGACTGTGACTAAGATAACCACCTAAGAAAGATGTGTTCTAGACCATTGCAAAGTGCAAGAATTAGTGGGATTATTCATAGGGAGTGGAGAATATTTCAAAGCTCTTAAAACTAGTTATATGGTTATCTAACCCATCTATGCATGTTATATCAATGGAAATACTTTCTTGTGTGTATAAAACCTATAACATTGTTACCTATAGTTTCGAATGAGAAGGAGAGAAGAATTTTTTCAAGACAAAGTGGTTATTATGCTTCCCTGGTAAGGTGAACATGAGAAATATATGAAAACATAGCTTTTGGTAAATTTTTGAGTCTTGACATCGATTTGATAGTGAAATATTTACACCTAGGTTTCTAGGAGACTTCACTCAGGGTTGGGAAAGGGTTTTTGAATTATAACCTTTAAACATGGAAATGTGTATTTAAAATTTGAAGCCACCATCTAGAAGGAATCCTTTTATAGATTAAGGAAGAATTTTGATATTCTACTAGAAGAAAATTGAGATGTTTATGAAAATATACTGCTATAGACTGTCACAGTTCCTAGAGACCTAATGAAAACCTAAAATTTGGGATTTTATGAAATATTTTCCAAATTAAATACGAATAAAATTTTTCATAGGTAATATTTAGCTAAATGGGTGCTAGAATATAACCTCATTTGTACTGGAATCCATTTGTGAACGAAGTTATGAAGGAAAAGACAATCAACCAGGGCTAGTACAAGTTAAATGCAATAGGAAGGTGAAAGTGGCATTGAGGGAGAAGAAAAAGGAGTTGGGACAAAAATTTACCATGCACCATACTTTCCCTAAATGGTATTTGAATATGTTTCTATTTTATGATGGGTAGTTTTGGATCCTTCTAACCATGAACCATATAAGCTACTTATTCTTAAGAAAAAAATAAGTAGTTTTTGAGTAAGTTAGGTCAAAGGTAAGGTCTTGATATTTTGGTATGAATTTGATATTTGGAATGTTAATTTTTAGTGAGTTTGAAGTAGGGTATGAAGGTTGCACAAGACATTGGAAGCTATAAACCAAAATTATCTTGATAAGAGTGGAGAAGCTAGTTAAGATAAGTTGAAGAAGGTAAGTATAAAGAGTGTTTGAGTGAAGAGTGAACATTTTTTGATTGAATTAATAAGGTGAAGGGTGGATGGAGTGTATAACTAGGTATAATGATGTATTATAACCATTCAAGGTGATATTTGATTAATTTATTGCATTTTAAGCCAATTTAGGCACCTTGTGAAGCTTGATGATCCTCTTTTTGCAGAGCTTGATAAAGTAAGTTTATTGATTCCTATTAACATGTTTAAATAATGATGAAGTTGTGTATTTTTATTTGTATCATTTGGTATCAGATCGTGAGGCATTTATTAAAGTTTTTTTTTATGATTGAAATTTTATTGTTTTGTGGCTAATAGTGAAATTGTGAGCATGTGTGTGAAAGTGACGGGTTGAAAGAAGAAAGGTGAGAATAATTAGAACTATGAAAGAGTGAAATAAGAGTGAAAATATGATGAGAAGAATGATAAGAAACCAATAAAATAGGTTGTAATCCTAGGTGAGGTGTAGAGAGAAGCACGAAGAAAACTTTCGTGATTGAAAAGAGAGAAAAAGTGAGTGAGAAGAAGAAAAAGAGAGAGATGGATGGAGAAGAGTTGATGAGGGAATTAATGAATTTAATTAGCCACATGAATAGAGAACAAGAAGAGAATGAGAGGAAATAATGTAGAAGCTAGACAATACAAGAGATTAATGGATCCAATAAGAAATCACAGAGGTTAAACAAGAAGTAGAGTATCTGATGACAATCATAGAAAGAGGGAGGGAAGAGAAAAGGTAATAAATAGGGATAGAATTTGTGATGAGGAAGAAATAAAAGTGGCCAATTAGAGAGATTGAAAAGAAGAGACAAAGAATGTAGCCGAGGATAATGATAAAACAAAAAGAAAGAAGATAAAAATGAGGCAAAATAGGATGATAAGGAAACAAAAAAGAGAAGTAATTAAATAAATTTGATGTTGAAAGAAGACAAGAAAGAATATGATGAGGTGATAGAATATTTTTTAGCTTCTCTTGAGAGGGATGAACATGATGATGAAAAAATTCATGGAGTGATAGAAGAAGAAGAGTTCATAGAGAAACACAATAAAGAGGTGGAATGGAAGGAAGAATTTATAGGGTCATTCAAGCCTCAAGTTTGTAAATATACTATTGTGTGCAAGTGTGTAACTGTAGGTATGAAAATTAAATAATAATGTGATCTTGAGATGGATGATGAAATCAAGATCACAATGGCTCAAGAACCACAAATTACTAGTAAATAAGACAATGTGTTTGTTTATGAGAATCTTGAGAAACTGTAAATTGGAATAGCAATCTTGGAATATACCATATATGGATTAGAATCATGTGAAGTAGAGATTTAAATCAATATAAGAAAAGAGGAGTAGAAAAATAGTGTGATCTAGAATGTGAGAAAACAAACAAGGAGACAAAATAATGAAGATTATAGAAAATAAATTGATGAAGACATGATGGATAAAATCTATAAAGAGATGAAGAGAGCCATGAAACATGAAGGAAAATGTATATTTGTTGTTATTGTGTTTGTGTGTGTAGGTTCTATTATCCAAAATTCACCCCCCCAGGGTAATTTTGATAACATGCATCAGAATATTCAAGTCCCAGGCAAATAGATCGATTCGAGGCCCAAAATCATGTTTTTTGGGTCCCTCGGCCTTCTTTCTAACTCTCCTATTGAAGAGGAAAACCCAAGAGGTTAGAAAAGGGTGAAAAAGTTACAAAAAACAAGCTTAGGGCAGAAAAAATCATGAAAATCGGCTTTTCGGACGTCGGGGCGCGAACCAGCCGAAAAGCCTCCAGGCAGTCCACGCTGCAATTGGGACATTTGGGCCGTAGGTACACGGAGGATGCGAACCACCTGGATCGGCTGAAATAGGGAAATTTCATCTGGGACACCCAAGACAAAAGTACGCGCGGGACGCGAAAAGATGAAAGAGCCGAGAGCGAATGAAAATGTGCCACGTGTCTTCGCCTCAACGAGGGACAAGGAAGCCCAAATTGGGCAGATCAGAGAAATTTGTCCTAGATGGTTTGGGACATCGAGGAAAAAAATACACGAGGGATGCGAAGACCTAGAAAATCCGCCAACGAATCAGAATGTGACGCGTGTCACAAGGGGAGGCGCAATAAAAATTTCGACTAAGTGTTTTTGGGCCCAAAAGTTCAAAGGGCGAGGTTTGAAGGGTTGGCCCGAGCCAATAGACACAGGACACATGTCCTAAGGTGGGGGAAGTGCGGAGCTCAGGGAGGACTTGGAAAATTTAGAAAAATTTTTGGCCAAAACACTAAAAGGTAAAGGTTCTCCCCGTGCCCCTGTCAACGAACCAATGCATGCCACGTGTCCCAAGTGGCGGGGCGCGAGGGAAAAATGAGAATTTTTCCAAAGTATGAAAAAGGTTGAAATTTCAAAGGAAATCCCATGAAAAGGTGGAGGAGAGAGAATTTCTCATCTAATCAGATCCTGACACGTGTCATCCAAGTGGCAGAGTGCGGGAAAAATTCAAATATCCGTTTTGGCCTGTTTTTGCCCTAAATCTTCAGATTGCCATAACTTTCGATCCAGAGCTTAGATTTTCACGTTCTTTATATCAATGGAAAGCTGGTGAAATTATCTACACGATTCCAGGGTCAATCTTTCATTTTGGTTCAATTTGGAGAGATAAAATCAAGAAACATCTCTGGCACTTGTTCATGGCCAGAAGTGACGTTTCAACAACCAGTTTCAATGCAGAATGGGTCGCACTCTCCTCCCATTTGGTCAAAATGATAGGGTATGGGTTTTTAAGGTCCTCCATGATTATTTAATGCATTTTTAGTCAATGATGAATGGGCTCCCATGTTTTTGTATGTTTTCTCTCTCATGGGCTCGACCCATGCAATGTAAAAGCCAGATTTGGCTCATTTTGGAAGGGGGATTACAAGTTGTTCATCTTTTTCAGCTCTACCCTCCCTTATTTTCTTCTCTAGGGTTGAAAATGGAGTTCAAACCTCCTCCCCTTCTCTGTAATGGTGTTTTTGCCTTTTACTATTGAAATGATGTTCTGTGCAAACTTCTAACGCAACAAAAAACGTGTTTTGTGATGCATCTGTCCATCCTTGCTCTTTCTTGCTTGTTTTCTTCTTGCCGCTCTTCATTATAGGTATTTGTGCAAGTTTGAATGTTCATTACAGGTCTGGAGCTATGTTCATGGAGTTTTGGGACATTTTCTATGTGAAATCTATCCTTGGGCCTGTGATGCATCTGTCCATCCTTCCCATTGCTCACCTCTCCTTGTTTCATGGCAGTTTTAATAGATGTTCAACATTCTCCTTCTCTGGTGTATCACCATTTTAGTGTAGGATTTTGCTATTTTTCCCTTTTCTCTCTCTCTCTCTCTCTGTCTCCTTGGCATGGTTAGATTAGGTTTAGATTAGCTTGCCTACACTGGAATAGCTTGTGGCAGGTAGTTTAGGAGCAGGAACCAACCTTCTCTGGAGATTCCTTTCTCATTTCTGCAAGTCCCACACTTGGAGAAAGGTTTCAATGTTATGCAATCACACTGGATGATAGAGTGATCAACCTAGAAATCTGATCAACATCCAGGGGTGCTGTGATTTTTCACTAACAGTTTTGGCACACCCGGTGGGACCTTAGAGGTCTTCCACTTCATCTTTTGCAAGTTGGTGTGTTCCTGTGAAGATTTCAGCCTTTGGAGGCACTTGCAAACACATCTGGTGACTCCATTTGATCAGTAACCCATTTTTGAAGTTGCAGACCTGTTTTTCATCCATTTCCATCCATCTTTCTTTCCATCCCTTTCATTCTTTTCCATTCCATGAAGTTGTGCAATCATGACTTCATTTCCATCATGGAACTCACATTTACAACAGCAGTATATTCCACCTCCAACATGTTTTACAAATCCTCCAAATCAGCATGCATACCCATATGAGCAGCAATGCCAAGATCATTTTGGCTACGGAGCTTTCCAAGAGCAAGAGTATGCTGGTTATGAAGACAATCAGATGAAAGATGCTGGTTTGTTGGAGAAAATCCAAAAGATGGAGGTAGAGATGGTGCAGTCCAGAGCAACAGCTCAAATGAGAGCTTTCAGAATTGGTTATAGGACTCCTTGTCCATGGGGAGGCCCTTTTCCAAGACACTTCAACCCTCAAGAGAAGCTGGACTTCATGATGAAGATGCTGCCCCAACTTGCACAATGGACATCAGAAATAGAGGCCTATACACTTGTTTTTGAACAACCTTGTCAATGGGTAAGTTCTACACCATCATTTGGTTTTTCTCTTCCCATTACTCAAGCAGCACCATCTCATTTCGAATTACAAATCCTAAACTCCCCATCTGCTGTCCCAAATGTTGATTTCAAGTCTCCACCTCTCAGTCTTCCACCACACCTCAATTATTCTTTCCTTTTTCCTTCCAAATAGTCATCCCCTCCACAAGAGCTAACACTAATACCCCCTCCTCCAAAGAAACAAGAGTTTCCACCTCCACCACCAAAAAAAATTTCCAAATCAATTAAATTACAACCCATCCCTCCTCTTGCATTCCAAATTCCATGTGGGGAAGAAGAAATTGCAAAAATCATTCACCAAGGACAGCAAGAGGAAGAGCCAAGAAAAGAAGAAATGATTAAGAGCTTAGTAAGTTTGGCTCTTAAATTTGGGATGACAAAGATCCCCTTGATGGTTAGGCCTACAGAAGAGGCTAAGGTTGAACAAATGGTGGTTAAGACTCATTTTGTGGCAGTAGAAGAAGAGCAAAAAGAAGAAGTATATCAGCAGTCAGTTTGCTCATAAAGTAGTGTCCATGTTGGCACTCTATTTGAAGGGAATGCTGATTCAATTCAAGTTGCACAATCAGCCATAAAGGAAGAAAGCTCAAAAGAAGATCTTACAGTCCCAACTTGTCCTCTAGAGTAGCAGATTGAAGAGTTTGACTTGAAAAACTTCATGCTGGAGGAAGAGTTCAATCAAGAGCAAGATTGTCTTCAAACAGTAGAGGAAGGAGAAGCTGCTCCAGATCCAAAAGAAGAGGAGCACATTCTAGTTGTGGAGGAGAAAATTGCATATCTAATGGGTTTGATCACAAAGCAGGCTACAAGAGAACCTTCAGTTCTTTTTTCTACTTCACCTCTCTCAAGTTCTAGTACTGAAGAGGAGTTTGATCTCTCAAACTCAATGTTCGAGGGTGAAAGAAACCATGGTGATCAAGTTACAGATCAAGAAGACACCATGGAGGAAGTAGAGCATTTACAGCAGGACAGCCATGAGGTAGTTTATCTGTTAGATTTGGAGGACTGTTTTGATGGAGAAGAGTCAGTTGAGTTTCCACCATTCTCTCTTTCATCATCCATATTCCAAACACTTGAGTCTGCTGTCATGAAGGAGAGCACACATTTGCAGGAGCCTACATCTTATAGCAGCTCTTTGGAACCAAGATTGGAAGATTTAAATCTTTCATGTTCTTCATTGGAGGAAGAGAAAGGACAGAGGAATTTCGCCATTTCTTCCACACCATCCATTCAGGAGGGCCTACAAGAAGACTCCATTCTTGGAGTTGAAAATTAGAGCTATGGGCATATCAAATGGATTAGACCTTTCCCAATCAGGTATTTGGCTTCATTGGAGCCAAAGGAGAAGCCACAACCAGTCATGCTTGCTTCTAAGCATGAGGATGAGCTGTAAAGTACCAAGGATCAGCTGTCATACCTCTTCAATCCAAATGCAGAGCAACTAAAAGAGGTATTGGATTTTCCTTCAGCTAATACCTTGATGATTTGGGTGGAAGACCAGCTTCTTGTTGATTTTCCACTCATCCTAACAGCCATGATCAGCTCCAAATCAATTACATGGCTGCCCATTTTGAAGAAAGGAAGCTATTTTACACAACCAGTTGTAGGGTTTGTTTAGCTTGCCTTTGCTTCCCATTAGAGTAAAGTAGGTAGGTTTGCTTTCAGTAGAAGGCATGCCAAAACTGTTAGTGCAAAATCACGGCACCCCTAGATGTTGATCAGATTTCTAGGTTGATCACTCTAGCATCCAGTGTGATTGCATAACATTGAAACCTTTCTCCAAGTGTGGGACTTGCAGAAATGAGAAAGGAATCTCCAGAGAAGGCTGGTTCCTACTCTTAAACTACCTACCATAAGCTATTCCAGTGTAGGCAAGCTAATCTAAACCTAATCTAACCATGCCAAGGAGATAGAGAGAGAGAGAAAAGGGAAAAACAGCAAAAGCCTACACTAAAATGGTGATACACCAGAGAAGGAGAATGTTGAACATCTATCAAAACCACCATGGAACAAGGAGAGGTGAGTAATGGGAAGGATGGACAGATGCATCATAGGCCCAAGGATAGATTTCACACAGAAAATGTCCCAAAACTCCATGAACACAGCTCCAGACCTGCAATGAAGAGAGGCAAGAAGAAAACAAACAAAAAACGTGTTTTGTGATGCATCTGTCCATCCTTGTTCGTTTTTTGCTTGTTTTCTTCTTGCCTCTCTTCATTGTAGGAATTTGTGCAAGTTTGAATGTTCATTGCAGGTCTGGAGCTGTGTTCATGGAGTTTTGGGACATTTTCTGTGTGAAATCTATTCTTGGGCCTGTGATGCATCTGTTCGACCTTCCCATTACTCACCTCTCCTTGTTCCATGGCAGTTTTGATAGATGTTCAACATTCTCCTTCTCTGGTGTATCACCATTTTAGTGTAGGCTTTTGTTGTTTTTCCCTTTTCTCTCTCTCTCTCTCTCTGTCTCCTTGGCATGGTTAGATTAGGTTTAGATTAGCTTGCCTGCACTGGAATAGCTTGTGGCAGGTAGTTTAGGAGCAGGAACCAGCCTTCTTTGGAGATTCCTTTCTCATTTCTGCAATTCCCACACTTGGAGAAAGGTTTCAATGTTATGCAATCACACTGGATGCTAGAGTGATCAACCTAGAAATCTGATCAACATCCAGGGGTGCTGTGATTTTACACTAACAGGTTCCAGAGATGGAAGTATGAGGTTGATGAAATTAAAGATGGAAATAAAGAAGAAAGGAATCAAGTTAAAGGAAAATGGAAGGATAAAGAATATTATATGGGACCCAAGTGGTCTTAACGAAAGAAAGGAAAGTGACTTTAAAGGAGGAGAAAGAACAAGAAAAAGTGATGAAGACTCATATATGCAAATCAAGTACAAGGATTATTTTCTCCACATTGGGAGTATGATGCAGGGCATCATCATAGGGTAACAACAAATGCAAATTTTCATTTTCATTCAATTAGGATTAAAGAGGTCATAGTATGGGTGATAGGACATGTTCAAGGTCATGAAAGGAAGTTTTAGGTGATTAGTACTCATAAAGTTGAATTTTAGTGTTTCCCTCCAAGAATGTAATTCAAATCTTAAAGCATGTAAAACATATGTCATGAATTTTCAAGAATTATTGGTGGATTAAGGCATGGGAGTGATATCTAGACAAGTTATAAAGAGTCCTAGAGTGATTTATTTGGTGTACATGTGAGCCTTAGATGCAAAAAATATTTTACCATGTCATGTATGAGAATGGAGTCATCTGAAAAATTGGTTAGGGTTTTCTTGGAAGTTACAATTAAGAGGATGTATTTGAGTTAGGAGTTAGTTAAAAAATGATAAGGAGAAAAAACTTCTGAGAAAGGTGATGGGTGAAGGAATGGAAGCCTCCTCGTGTTTCAGAGGAGAATAAATGGAATTTTTGTAAGCATATAGATAAATATAATGGTTATAACTTTGTTTTTGTTTCATATGGACTCTTTCATGAGATTTATGAGTTTGATTTTTGCTTAGTTAAAGTTCTAATGCTCCTTATTTTCAATCATTTGGAGAGTGATTTGATTCAGTATGAAGATTTAAATGTTGGCATGTATGTTTATAGCTAGTAAAAGAGAACATAGAGTGTGTGGGAAGATCATAATACCATAACAATGCAAATTCATTTATACTTATAGGGAAGATCTTTTACCTTGATAAGTAAAATGTCATAAAAATGTGTAATCAATTCAATACACATGAAATGATCAAAGATGTTATGTAAGGTAACCTTTGTCATCATACATAGGAAGTTTAGGAGCAATAATAAAACAAAGAGGAGATACATAAGCATCTTTTTTGTAATTTTAAGATTTGATATTGTAATGTATGAACAAGGATTTTGTTCTAGATGAAGAAGCGTGAAAACCACTAGGATTGTATATAGGATGTTTAAAAACAACAGTGGCTGTAGGAATAGGCATAGAGACATTATGAATTGATATATTCTATTCCTCCATGGATGTATGCATTGTATATATAGGAATAGTATATGTCCTTAAATGAGATAATGATGTTTAAAAATAGGAATAGTATAGGAATAGGATGTTTAAAAACAATAGTGGCTGTAGGAATAGGCATAAAGACATTATGAATTGATATATTATGTTCCTCCATGGATGTATGCATTGTAGATATAGGAATAGTATATGTCCTTAAATGAGATAATGAAGCATCCTTAAGTTGATCCAATGCATCATATAGTAGAATATCAATATTAGCAATATTGTCTTGTAATAAATGTGTAATATGTTGTGCCTCATCTTCAAAAATCACATGAGAATGATTTTGAGATTTATTATTTAATCCTTCAAATTTTAAATGATTAGTGTTAATATTAAAAAGAGAATTGGTAAAAATATTAGTACTAGAATAAAACTGAGTGTTAAGAATCATTTTTGTATGATCAGAAGAAGGATGAGAAAAGTGGGTTACTTTGGATTACCAAGTATGATCATGTTGTCCTTTTGGCTTGATTCAAATATCATATAACATTGGAGGAAATTACATGATGATATAAGATGGAAGTATGGATACATCACTAATATTAATGAGGAGTATCATAAACAAGCCCTAAGAAAACTAGGGTTTTGAGCATGATGCTTAATTCAAGAGTTGGGTTCATTAAATGTTTACACCATTCTTAAAAATTATTGATTACTAAGTTAAGTAAACTAAAAGGATGTATGGGAAGATACAAGAGGATATTTTTATTAATTAACTTCCACCACTAATTATGCAATATTCTAATAACGCATTAATTCTTGTAACTAGTGTAAAAAATAAGCTATGAGCTAAAAAACTAATAAAATGAGTACACTTATCTGATTACATATAGATATAGAATGCTCTTGGTGTGTATACTTCTATATCTAGGAGATCTTAACCTATAAGTACTTTGTATTTGGAAATGTAGCTAGGAAGTGACCTGGTGTAGGACAGTACAAATAAACCAAAACCATCTATACGATTTTACACCAGTTTGACACTTTTAACCCTAATATAACTCCTACTTGTTATCTATTTTTACCCCTAGTAAAAATAGGAAACTTGGGAGAATGAGTTGGGATATTGTTCATGACATCTAAAGAAATCTAGAGAGATATAAGTAATACATCAAGGTTTGGAAACATTGCAAGTGATTTTTGGGAGAAAAAGGTCAGAGAAAGTTGAAATTTAGAATAGTTGCAAAACCCCCATTCCCTTGGTCTCAGTTATAAGAGGGCCCAAAAAAATGGTTAGAAATGGAAAAAGTGAAAAGTGAATAAATTTTCCATTAGGATGTTCCATTGCAATCCCTTAGTCGCTTGGTATTGAGAAAAAAAAAAAAAAACCCCAAAAAATCCAAGGGAAATGTAAAAATGTGCAAAATTGGCTATGGGGGCCCAAACAGCTCACCGAGTTGTTGGGTGAGCTTTTCTCCAACTCTCCGAGCTAGTTTGGAGTAGAAAGATGAAATTTTAATTGTGGACTTGTTGAGTTGGTGTTCAGGCTCATCGTCAAGTTGGTCGAGTTTGAGGTTTAGTTTGAGGTAGAGTTCATGTGAGGGAAGTGGGGTGTGAAGTAATTAGCTCACCTAGCTGACTCGATGAACCTGAAATTTGTTGGGTCAGAACATTATGGAAAATGGAAGATTGACACGGGGTAGGATAAAGGTTATTAGATCATCTAAACCAATATATTTTGACATCCCGCAGGTCAGATGACTACCTGGTTAGATGACTCACATGTTAGATGGCCCATAGGTCAAACAACTATCTAGTAAGATGGCTTGCAGGTTGGACGACTCATGGGCTGGAAGGGTCTCAGATCAGGTGAAGGTAGGTGGGTAAAGGAAATCCCAGTAACCTATTTTAATGAAGCATGGTTCCCCTGTCTTCTTCTACTAGAAAATTACCATCAGGAAGTGAATTTGTATGGCTGCCCATGCCTCTTTTTAGAGAAATAAATATAGGTTGTCGGTTAGTGAACAAAATTTGAGGTTCTTTCTCTATATATTATACAACCCATTCATTTGAAAACAGGGAGACATTATGTAATGTAAAATAACTTTGTCAAATTTATTCTAGAGATTTTGTGAGCTACAGGCCTTGGATTTGATCTTTCTGTAAGAAATGTATTGCCTTGTGTCTACTTTGTGATTGATTTTTCATCATTTTGAGAAATAAAATATGTGTTGTGTGGCTATTCCTTCCCTATCTTGATTTATATTGTACTCCTTGCATTCTATTACATTTGCATGTATATTGTGCATACTTTGTTATTTTTACAAGACTCAAATTCGTTGTACCCCATGAAAATGGAGGTTTAAATGTGTTTTTGGGATTGTGGAACTTCTGTCTACCCTCCCATACCTCATTTTCTCTATTTTTCGCTCACTTAGAATTTTTCCAACCCTCATCCTTGGTGTTATATCCTCCCTTAGTTTAGGATTTAAATTTTATGCAGTTTTATCTTACCCTCGTCCCTTGAAATATTAGGTCAGGGTTATATAGTTGTATTTCCCTTTGGACAAGTAGTTTTAGCATTAGGAATAGGTAGAGAAAGCTGAACTTCTTCAGAGGTCCATCTCAAATTCATAGGTCCCATACTTGAGAGATGGTACCCATGTTACCTAGTCACACCACCAGCTCAAGCACACACACTTGATAGATTAGAGGTTGTTTTAGTTTGGTGAGAATAATTTTGGCACGCCTGGTGGGATCAAAAAGAATTCTTCATTTTATTGTAGCAATATTGGTGTGCTCTTGATGTAAATTTCATCCTTTAGAGGCCTTGTAACAACACATCTGGCAAATCCCAAGGTCATATTTCAAATGGTTTTAGCAATTCTATTGGCTCAAGTTCATGATAATGATTCAAACACAGTCTAGAACAAGAGATCAAGGTGTTTTTGAGTATTTACAGCTATCTATAGGAAGGGGAAGAAGGGGAAGGAAAGTTCAGAGATCTCCATCTCCACCAAACAGAACCTTGTCAACACCTCCACCTGGTAGGCCATTTCTCCAATCAACTAGAGTTATCAAACCAATTAGAATGGCTGCACAACCACCTCCAAATCCATTTTTAAACTTCACAGGTAATAGTCCAATTGCCCTCAATGCACAAAATCCTATTCTAGTGGTAGCATGAAACAACATTCCTTATTTCACTGGAGAAAATCATACAACTCATAGTGATCATATCAAATACATTGTAAATTTTTGTGTTATTCATGAGATCAATGAGATGGATGTGGTAGTTAAATTACTTGCTTCTTCTCTCAAGGGGAAAGCTTTTTTTCTATTTATAAGCTTGAAAAATGGATTGATAAACAATTGGAATGAGTTATGTTCAAGAATCTGCAATCAATTTGGGGCAAGAGTTGATAACTTGTCTCTTTTAGAGTAGATGAATACTATCAAGAGGGATCCAAATGAGCAGATGGATGATTTTAATTTCAGGTTTCAAAGGCATGGAATAGAATTCCTATTTACGTAAGGCCTACAGCTGATGGTGCATTCCTCCATTTCCTTAAAGATTTAAATTCTGACATATCTGTCATAATTAAATCCATGAGAGGAGTAACCTTACATGGAGCATATGCCATAACTATTAGAGTTTAAAATTATTCAATTAAAGTTGGTAAGCTTGTACCCAAGCTATCTATGCCCCTTTATCTATAGATAGGTAATATTACTCATACTCAAACACTTGAATCAGCCCCTCTTCCAACTCCTAAAATTCAATGTTCCAATGAAGCTTAAACTTCTTCTAGCACTTCTAAGGAGCTCCAGGAGGTCATGAAGAAACTAAAAAACCTTGGGAATGAGTTGGTGACTATTAAGAGGCAACAAGCCCAAAATTTCAGACCTCACTATCCTTAGTACCAACCTAATAGATCTCCATGTCATCCTTACAAGCCTCTTTCTCAAGATACTAATCAGAATCAAGGACAACATCTCGTTGCTAGATCATTTAAACTATACAATCCTAATACAACTTCTGCATCTAGGGATTTTTTTCTAGTTCAAAATAACATGACACAACAATATGAATGGTTTTTCCCATGTGGATGAACTCATAATCAAACAACATGCTTCAACGGTGCTTTGAATCAAGCCTTAATGGTGCAAATAGTTGGTGTGTCCCAAGAAGCAATTGAAGAAGAAAATTAACAACAACTAGGTTCAGAGGAAGCACCTCTAGGTGACACCACACTTGTGAATTAACAAGTGGAGAATTTATGTGGGATTAACCAGTTTCCTTTCTAAGGTGTAGCAGCTAGTACAAGGTCTAAGAAGAGGAATATAGAGGAAGGGAAGTCATATAATCCAATTACTTCTCAGTCTCTTATCACACCACAAGGTATTAGTAGAATCAACCTAAACCACCTTCTAGACCAATGCATTTACTAGTTGCATCAATTCATGTTCAAGAGAAGATAATGCCTAGAAGGGAGAAGAAGAAGGAAAACCCATCTCATTTCAACACCATCAACCAAATAAAGAAGACACATGTAAGAATTTCTATGTGGGATTCATTAGAAATCCCAGGCAAAAGGGATCTATTACAAAAAGCCATCGAAAATTGGTCTACATCAAATGAGTTATCTAGGGATCAAGAGAAGGTGTTCACTAATGTAACCCAAAAAGAAGGGGGTCAAAGAGGAAAACAAGTTAAAAACATGAAAAATCCTCTATTTTATGTGTTGCTAATCATTGGGATAAATCTTGTACACAATTGTATGATAGACTCAGGAACAAGTAGCTCAGTGATGTCCAAACAAATATCCAATTAGCCTGGTATTAAGTTTGAAGCAATATCAAAAGGAGTATTGCAACTTGATGGGACAATAGTGGGAATTTTCATAGTAATCAAAATATTGAGCCTTACACTACATGCATGCCCCAATGTCACAGTCTTATAAGATGTATCCGATATTGAATTTCCACCACTCTTCACTTTATGCTTGTTGAGATAATTCACTACTAAGATTGGAGGCTACTTATATGTTGACTGGTCACACATGTGCTTTAGAACAATATATGGGGCTAAGGCTATGATCATATATGATCCAATTGCATATTTCCACATTGATCCTTATGTACCAAGCCCAATCAATGTAAATTTCTCAGCTTTTGATCATGAAGACTTCTCAAGCACTCTAAAGAAAAATAAAAAGGTTGGAGGAATTCCATACTTGACTCTTAATTAATAAGAAAACAAGATACATGGGTATGATACATAAAAAGAGATGGAGGAAGCTAAGATGGGTTTCTATTTCTTGCACAAAGAAGACACACCACTTCCTAGCATCACCAAATTGGGTATGAAAGATGAAAATGAAGTATGGAAGCTATTATTTAATGGCTCAAGGAGTAGACAAGGTGCGGAAGGAGGAGGATTTCTTATGTCACATCAAGGTATGAGATACTACTTAGCTTTCCTTTTTCAGTTTTCTTATTCAAACAACATAGTTGGGTATGAAGCATTAGTCCATAGACTACACTGGGAAAGAAATAGGGGTATCATAAACTTGCAAGTGTTTGGGGAAAGAAAATTAATTGTAAATCAGGCCATAGGTATTAGTTCTGCTAAAAATGATCTCCTCAAGAGTTATAAACACTGGGTATGGGATATCATTGAAGACTTTCAATATTTTAACATTGTTTCCATCCCAAGGAAAAAGAATAAGGCTATGGATAGACTTGTTGTAGTTGGAGAAACATTTGATGTTGTTGAGAGCATCATAATGATCAAACTCAGGCCCATATCAGAAGAGTTATCAAGCTAGTTTCAGAAAATGACACTAGCTAGAAAGTGTTTGAAAATGACCAATAAAACATTAATTTATTTCAAGAAGAATCTGATTTTTCAGCTAGAAATCAGGAAAAATTAGACCAGCAATATGGTGATCAAGTGGCTCAGCTAAGAAAAAATAAAGTCCCAAAAGCCTTGGTGACTTTGGATTCAATCTTCAACCCCAATGACCAGTTCCAGAAAGAGAAATCAAACATTCAAGTCAAGGGTGAAGACTCAGAATCAATTACAGTAGGTGAAATCAAGATGCTCCAAATTGGCAAGGTGAGTACTCCTAAAGAAAAATATTCTTTCATACAACTTTGTGAATATTTTTCGAATGTCTTTTCTTGGAATTATAAAGATCTAAGAGGCTTTGATCAAAGGTTGGCACACCATAGTATTGAGTTGGATTCAAAATCAAAACACATCAGGAACAAGAAAAGGATAGTGAATCCTCACATGGAACCTATCATAAGGAAGGAATTGAATAAAATCATAGAGGAAAACATAATTTTTCCAATTAAGCACTCAAGTTGGATTGCAAACTTAGTACCAGTTAGGAAGAGAAATGGAGAAATCAGATTGTGTGCAGATTTCTAGGATCTAAATAGAGCCTCGCTCAAGGATCACTATCCACTTCCTTCTATGGAGAATATTTTGCAAGTGGTATCTAGATCAGAACTATTTTCACTCCTACATGGCTACTGAGGCTACAACTAGATTATGGTGAAAGAGGAGGATCGGTTTAAAATAACCTTCACCACAAGATGGGTTACACATGTTTATGGTAAGATGTTTTTTGGGTTACTAAATGCTAGAGAAACATTTCAGAGGGACATATATATGGAGTTCAAAGGATTGATTAACAAGATGGTTATTTTGTATCTTGATGATATCACAATGTTTTCCAAGAACATAGTGGATCACTTCTATCACCTAAGGAAATTTTTCTAAATATGCAGGAGATTTAGAGTGTCTTTAAATCTGAATGTATATTCTTGGCTCAAAAATCAAGCTCTTGGGTCACATTATTTCTAAAGAAGTATTAACCATTAATCTTGAGAGATTTGAAGCTATTTGGGACCTTCCTTTTTCTAGTCACAAGAAGGATCTCCAAAACTTCTTGGGGAGAATCAATTTTGTCCAAAGGTTTGTGCCTGATTTTACCACTCTTGAAGCCATTAACATTGATGTTGAAGAATAACATTTCATTAAAATGGACATAAAAGGGAAAATATAGTTTTAAAGATATTAAGCATGCAATATCTCAAGCTCCAACTCTCATCAATCCATATTTCTCAAAAGACTTCATTCACTATGCCTTCAATTTTTTAGACATAATTGTTTTCATCTTGGTACAAAAAAAAGGAGGGATCTGAGAATCCCATAGCTTTCTTAAGTCAGATCTTTGAATATTATGAGGTGTGGCACTCTTTCATTTAAAATCATGTCCTCACTGTTATAAGAAGTTTGAATAATTTTAGACACTTGGTATCAAAAAATAAAATTTAGTTGTTAGTGTTTTATGCCGAAGTTAAATATTTTCTCCTAAAAAAATACTTGAACAAGAAAATGGCTGGTTGGATCACTCATGTCATGGAGTATGACATAGAAATCAAGGTGACTAAGCTGGTCCATGGTAAAGGCTTGTGTGAATAACTAGCTTCAAGTAAACATGTTGAGACCAGTGGTGAAGAAGAAGTTGTCCTACTACTACAAAATGATCAAGAACAACCAACAGATGATGGTATACCCACTCTTTTCTGGAATCAAGACATGATGCACTTTCTATAAATAGGTTTACGCCCTCTAGAGATGAGAAAATAAAAAATAAGGTAATTTAGACTACAATCAATTTCATATGCTCTCGTTGATGACATCTTATTAAGGAATGATGTAAATGGAGTTATCTTGAGATGTGTCCCTAAAAATAGGTTGAAAGAGTGTTGCATGAGTTCGATGATGGAGCAGTTGGAGGTCATTTTTTGCCAATATTTATAACTCTCAAGATCATGAGGGCTGGTTACTATTGGCCCACAATATTTAGTGATTGCTACACATGGATCAAGAATTGTAATAAGTGTGCATTCTTCATCGGAAAGGTTAACCTAATAGTGCTACCACTCCATCCGGTCCCAATTGATCAACCATTTGTGTAGCAGGGATCAGAATTTATTGGGGTCATCAATATGAGTTCAAGCCAAGGCCATAAGTGGATTTTAATAGGAATGGATTACTTCACCAAGTGGATTGAAGCAGTAGCACTTGAGGAGGAAAATGAGTCTAGTGTACTAGAATTCTACCAGGGGATAGTTACCAGATTTTGTGTCCTGGATACTATCATATCAGACAATGCTTTAGCATTATTTGGAACAAATATTTTTGAGTGGGATGTTAGGAACAAAATATACATGAGAACCTCCTCTAACTATTATCATAAGGGAAATGGACAAGTTGATTCCACAAACAATAAATTGCTAAGTATCATAAGGGGAACCCTAGATGAAAACCAGTAGACATGGCATACCAAGCTCAAATTAGCCTTGTTGGCTAATAGAATCACACTGAAAAGGTCTACTGACAGCTCTCCATACAAGATATTCTATGGAAGGGAAGAAAGGCTACCTATATAACTTGAGTTTCCAGCACTGGAGCTTCTCAAGTAGCTAGAATTAGCTTAGTTTGAGTCCATGGAAGTTAAGTAATGTAAAACTCATGGAATTATAAGAACTAAGATAACATGCAATGAAAAACATGGAGAAAGATCAAGCCTAGATCAAGAGGACTTTTGACAAGAAAGCTAAACCTAGAACATTCCAAGAAGAAGACATGGTGTTGAATTGGGATGCTAAAAGGGAAAAGCTAGGAAAGCATTATAAACTTGATGTTATATGGAGTGGTCCCTACATGATCACGAAGTGCAAAAGTAGCAATGATTTCCAAATTTCTAAGTTGGATGGTGAGGATCTATAGATTCTAGTCAATTGGATCTATCTCAAGTACTATTACTAAGTAGAACCTCATCCTTTGTACATATTAGTTTAGGATATTCATTCCTCCAAGTTCTTGTGCACATTGTCTTATTGTTATAATAGGTTTCAATCTCCCTAAGTTCCTTGGGCACATGTTCTATGGCTTCTAGTGTTCTCTTTCCACAACTCATTATGCCTTCAGAAGGGATATATTATAGCAATATTTTCAAAGTCATGGGAAACAATTGAAATCTTCATGAATTTTCAAATGTAGAGCAACTAAAAACCAGATTTGGGACAATTCCAAATTGTTTCATCCATTCAGCCTTAACAAATCAAGTTTTAGGATCAAGTGTATGCAACTTATTTTTAGTCTTAGCTTGCATCACAAGAGGGATATGCATAAGGTTTCGGGTTTTAAAACAATTTTCCACTCGTGTAAATTTTAATATTTTCTTATTAACGTTGGAAAATTGGAGAAAGTAGCGGTCGGTTACAAGTTTTTTAAGTGACTCAGGGATGCATATTTACATGTTCAGATCTGTTCAGGTTGCTACATAGGACTCCATGCCCAATGGATGCTTCAAGTTCACTGATCACTCATCTAAAATAACCCCTTCATTTTGAGGTTACTACATAGGACTCTATGTCTAGAGAATTAAATCCAGACTGTCAATTGGTGAAGAAAATTCGAGGTTCTTTCTCTATATATTGTAAAAACCCCTTCATTTGAAAAGAGATAGACATTCTGGAATGTAAAAGAACTCTGTCAATTTTTTTCCAGAGCTTTTATGAGTTACAAGCCTTGGATTTGAGCTTTTCCTGCCCTAGCTTAAGTTATATTGTACTCCTTTCCTTCTGTTACATTTGTAAATATAATTTGCATACTTTATTCATTTTTTGTAGGACTCAAATTTGTTGTGCCCCATGAAAATGGAGGTTTGAATGTGTTTTTTGGATTGTGGCACTTATGTTTTCCCTCCCCTACCTCATTTTTTCTATTTTTTCTCTCTTGGAATATCTATAACCCTTGTTCTTGGTGTTATTGCCTTCCTTAGTTTAGGATTTACATTTTATGAATTTCTCTCTTATCCCGGTCCCTTAGAATATTAGGTCGGTGTTAGATAGTTGCATTTCCCTTTCTAGGAGTAGTTTTAGCATTCGGAATAGGTACATGAATTTGGCCTTCTCCATAGGTCCATCTTAAATTCGTAGGTCCCACATTTGAGAGATGGTACCCATGTTACCCTGTCACATGGTCAGATCAAGCACACACACTTGATAGATAGAAGAGTGTTGTGGTTCATTGATAACACTACTATATAACTTTATCATATTGTCCCCTTCCTAGAAATGTTTGTCATTTTGAAACCCTATTTTTTTCTCATGATGTAAATAATTCTTAGTATTTTAATTAATATATCAAACCTTATCCTTGGTTATGATATCCTAAAAAATAAACATTAGTTTTGTTGAAGTGTAATCCTTGTACCACTTATGTTAGCACTACTCTAAAGAGGCCTTAAACTACATGTCATTCTCCACCTAAGATGTGATATCTAAATGAATGTAAGTATGATTTATAAATTGGAACCTCTTTGACAATGCTTGGAAATGATTTTGACTCTTTTTGAAACTAAAATGGGGTTACTAAGTTTTTGCAAATGAGAGAATATTATTCGTTGAACTATTATAATTATTTATACCTATAGTGATTGCTTGCTTAATGATTATGCGTAATATTTTGTGAGATTTAGGAATCCTTGGGTGCCTTTTGTGCTATTATTTGTAACAAGATTTCAATAAAATGTTAGTTTAGTGAATGAGGTGAGTTTAACTTGTTTATATAGGGATTTGAAGGTAAATTATCATGTAAATGACAACCTAGAGGAATTAAATGATCCAGAGAAGAGTATCAAATCGAATGATCATATGGAGGATATGTAAGTCCAAAACCATAAAATTCGACCACAACCAAATTCCACAAGATGACCAAAGTGGATGTTTTTGGACATGGATGAAAAACATGAAAAATGAATGTTGCATCGTATCAGGTGATTTTTCTGTGGATTTTGTGTCCTTAATTCTCATAATGTTTTGACATATTAGTGTCTATGAATAAGAAATTTAGACAAGAGAACTTAGAATTTACTAAGTAGGGATAAAAAGATTATGTTTGTATTAGTAAGAGTAGATTATCAAAACAAGTAGTTTCAAAGGTTAAGTGTCTAAGTTATGTGTCTACAACACCCTAACCACCCATGCAACATCCTAAATACCCATTTTACACACTAATTAACCATTTGAAATACCTATCACCCATGTTGTGAAACACTTAACACTTATGAGACATAGTTAACACCCAAGGAATGCCATAAACATCCATGCAACACACTTAAAACCCTTGTGACACCTTAAAACCCATTTGATACCCTAAGTACTAACGAGTCACCCTAAACACCCATATGACATACTAAACACCCATGTGACACCCTAAACACCAATTTGGCATAGAAAGCAACAATTTAACACAACTAAATGCCATGTTGTGACATAATAAAAACTCATACAACATGCTAAATACCCATGCAACATTCTAAACACCCATTTGACACACTAATTATAATAAAACCCTGTGAGATACTAAAACTATGTGACAGCTAAATACCCATGCAACCCCCTAGACACCCATTTGACATAGTAAAAAACCTTTTGACATACCTAAAACCCATGTTGTGACACATTAAACACCCATTCAATACTCTAAATACCCCATGAAACACCCTCAACACCCATTTGACATACTAAACACCCATGTGACATACTAAACACTCATGTGATGTCTTAAACAACGATTTCACATACCTTACATCCGTGTGACATACGTAACACCCAAGGGACACCATAAACACTGATGAAAAACAATAAACACCCATGTGGCACACTTAATACTCATATAAAACTCCTAACACTACATTTACACCTTTTTAAAATTATTAGGATTAATTTTATGCAATACATGAAAACTAAAAATCTATGTAAGATTAGGAAATAATGAACTATTCTAAAATATTATCTTACAACATAACCATACCAAAACAAAATAATACATTGGTTCTTTTAATGAATACATACAATCTCAAATACAAAAGAGAGATAAATATACTTAACTATACACAATTTTATAGTAAGAATCGAGGAAGACGAACTAGAGAATTAGGAAGCGCAAATCCTAATAAAGCTTCACTACTAAAAATATAACTTGAAATCATATTGGTGTAGCACTGTGCATTCTAGTTAGGATGTATAATTCAGCCCCAAGCCTCCTCTACGGTCTTGTATGCATTCATAATTAGGTCCTTTGACTTTTTGGGTCCATCCATGGCCTATAATTATACTTCAATGTCAAACACTAGCTATCACATTCTCTCAATATCATCCATATTTAAAAAATTCACTCAAAATCACAACCATGTGTACTATACTCTATGGGAAGTTAGTGTTTGGATTTCATTTTTCTCCATGCACCACCTACATTGGCACTTCTCCAAATAGGCCTCAAACCAAACATAGTTCTCCACGTAGCATGTGATATCTATATGGATGTAACTAGTTTACAATTTGAACCCCTTTGATCATGCTTGATTGCATTTTGATATTGTTAAGACTTGGATATACGAACATTTTATTCTTGGATGTGAGTGAAACTAGAATCCTTCACCTTTTTGAGTATGTAAAAACTATAGTAGTAGCTTCCCTAATAATTTTTCAGCATATGTAGGAATATTTAGGGATACTTGAGGGTTATTTGTGATTATTGCAAGATATTAATTGAGTATAATGTCATGTGTTTACCAAATGAGTAACTGAGGTTGTCTTAACTTGCTTATATAGAGTTATGAAGGTAAAACACTATGATAAGGTTGACCCGAGGTGATAAAAATACCCAAAAATAAGAATGCATAAAAAATAAAGTCCGATAATGCTAGTGTAGGACTATGTAGCTTGGTCAGGACTAGATTATACAACTTAACCAGACTATATGGTTTTTCATAAGGAGAAAGTGAATCAAATATGAAAGTTGGACAATTTTGGTAAGATATCAAGCATTACTTTTTATGGACATGTATTTAGAATTGTTTGACACATCAATGTGTAGGAATAATCAAGATAGGAAAGATATGGAAAAGTATAATGATTTAGAATAGGATGTTAGTGTTTTTCAAAAGGTTAAATCAAAAAATTTGAGTTCCTGCATTTCCCCCCTCTTTTAGTATGAAATGAAAATTATGTGCTTAAGGGAAAAGATACTTGAGTATGTAGACACACTTTCTCTTTATTTGGAGTTTTCATTCTCTAGATGTCTTGGTGTTTGTATGCTCTGTAATGAAACATCTAACATAAGGTGTACTCATTTTCTATAGTATAAAATCAAATTATAACTCAATAGTAATTGTATAATTTTAACTTACATAAAGTGAAATAAAGATATGTAAAACAAGGAAATAGTACACTTGTTTGATTCACAAAGGAAAGATCTTATCATTCCTTTCTTGTAGTTAGATATTTGAATATTTTGTTTTCTTCTAATTTGTTTGAATGATTAGGGTTGATTAGACTCTAATTGTGTCATAGGATAGACTAAATTATTGAGTGCATGTAACCCAAAACCAAATGGAAGGTAGAGAGAGGAAAAAGGAGAGGTACTAATGCACCTCATGGAATAAGAATATCATGTATCCAATTGTTTTATAAATATGATATATTCCCATTTAATATGAGGATATCAAAGAATTATTATGAAGAAATTATCCACTTTGATACTTTCCATAACCCCACAGACCATGCCATTATGAATTGATATAGACCCAATGTCTAAGTATATATACAAAATGTATAAAGAGAATGAGTTCTCTATGCTTTTTTTATGTATCGTAATGGTGAGTAAAATATGTAATATACTGAAATATTCATAGAGAAGGACACCCATACCCCTAAAACACCTATATTTTACAACTGGAATTGAGTACTTAAGAGGAGAAGGAGTGAAATGATTCATGTCACATGTAATCTAATATTAACTATATCATCTGAGTCTAATAATGTGCCAAAGACCTATATTTATGACAAGAAATGTGGAACTGTAATAACATATGGTTTTTTCGATGAAAAATGTATGGTATGTGTAGGACTATTTGTATTGTCTTGACCCTTCTATACTATTTTGGGCCTATTTATTTTCTGCCAAAATTTGATATCTAGAGTTATTTATGATTACTTTTTTTCATTTTAAAATCTATGTTTGGACTTGTTCTACTTATATGTATAGAATATATCTTGATAAATTCTTCCTCTTTTGAGCTTCATTTGAAAAAATAATTAAACCTGGCTCAAAAGAATAGATGTGTTCCCATGCATTGTATATTTATGAATCTATAGGAAAGTGTAGAATGTTGAAAACTGTTGTCATGATTTTTTTCAAGGGTGAAATTCAAACTTGAAAGCATTACAAGCATACCCTAATGTGAAAATATTTGCTTGAAATTCATCTCGAGCCCTCCTCCAAATCATCCTAACCCATGTATCATTCCAAACCTACCCTTATAAGTGGTAATTTTTTTATGTCAACCTATTCATTAGGTTATTTAGGGATATCAATTCCATTCAATTACTCCCAAGTCGAAGCCTTCAAGAAAAACTTTTTCAGATGCTTAAGAAAAGTTATTTTTTGGTCTCCCTAAGACTGGTGCACACCCCCCAAAGTGGAATGAAAGGTTAAATGTCATCAAGGAGGTGTATCGGAGAGATAATAACATTTTACAACTATTTTTGGAATATTGTGGGAAGTTTAAGAGGTTTTGGGACAATTTTAGCAAAATCGGGTCCTGGAGGGTGAAGCAACTTGCAGTGTAAAAAACATCGCTTGAGCTTCAGGAAGTGATTCAGGAGATATGTAAATATTTGGAAGCTAAAAAAGACATCTTCAAAAATTTATTTCAGATATATAAGTGGTGGTGGTCTCACTTATTTAACAAGAAACAATAAATTCTTCCCACAATATGATTTTATCATGCATAGCCTATGAGCTTGAACAAAATCCCTATTTTTAAGAATATGTAGGAATAATAATGGTATGAATACCATCCCATTTTTTTCAAAAGTCCCTTTCCAGTTAATTTTTTATAAATAAGTTTGTGAAAAGACCTCTAGACGCTTGAGTTACATCTCTGTCAAGTTGATCCCCAAGGTAAAATCAAGGAGTTAGTCAAATTTCTAGGTGCACACATGTCAATCCAAGATGGTGGCCCAATTTTTTGTACCAAACATCCCATAATTTTGGGATTTTTGGGACATAAAATTTCACCCAACCCCCATGTAGCCCCCTGGACCTTGATATGACCTTCTTTGAGCTCAAATTGCCAAAGTTAATCCCCTGTGCACATTTTTCTAGGCCCCTCACCCTTCTGCCTAAGCAAATCACATCTCACCACATGGAAAAATTAGTAAGGGGCACAGTTTTTTTCACCATCATCCCAAAAATTTGGGGCATTTTAGATAATAAAGTGCACTCATTCCAAGATTGAAGAAAAAACTAAGCTTTTTGGTTTTGAGTGATGCTTCCACTTCTTCTCATGCGTGCGCACAAAAAACTCTCATTGTGTGCAATCTCCATTTTCTTCCACCACTGATGATTCCATCACTCAACCATTAAATTACACATCGATTGATATTTTTCCATTGTAGGTATCACCCAAGAAACCTTTATTTTTTATATGTCACCATGTGAGAAGTTTACCAGAAGCTCCTATGAGCAAAAATGAAGAAATGTTCATATCTCACAAACCCCAAGGTGGAATCTAGTGAAATTTTGGGCATGTATTCCTATCCTAGGAACTTTGATTCATAAAAAATAGAAAATGCAAAGGTTCCTTTTATCATTAATGGTATAATTTTAAAATATTATTCCCTAAATTCTTCGTTTGTAATTTTTCATTGATCTAGAAAGCAGGTGAATATTTCACATGGAACATCGAGATAGAAAACGTATAACAAAAATGGTGATTTCTCTTCAAAGTGAGGATGGTATGACCAAATTCTAAAAATAGTAAATTATGCTAGTTCACACTTACTATTTATAGTAAAGTTCCCATAATTGTAAAAAACATTCAAAGAAACAAAACCCAAAAATCATTGAAATGCAAAACTAGGGCACACATGCCAAAAAGCAAAAATGCAAAAATGCCAAAATAAACTTTATAAAAATAGAAATTTATTACAATTTGTCATAAAATATTTATGGAAATTAGCTAAACATTTTTAGAACCCCTCAGTACTGATATCAAGACAAAAAGGAAACCTTTCCCAAAATAGCAACTCTTGAAACCCAGGGTCTAAAAATAACAAGTTTTGGTTTCAAGTGCAAAAAGTTGTTATCACCTCTATGATAACTCATATTGTTTTTTTTTTCATCATGGACTTCAAATTCACTAAACTGATTCCATTTAAGGATCTTACATAAGATTTCATGAGTGTGGATGACAACAATGTTTCTCACATGGACCTAGAGGAACTCAAGAACAAAATGTTTGGCGAACCGAGAGAACCTATCAAGGAAACGATCTTTGCAAGAATATTATACACAGCGGGTGGTCATCCCATGTCCTTGAAAAACATTTACCATGTGTTGGCATGTTCGTAACACTACAAAATAGACACCAAAATAATCAGGTCTTACGACAACTCAGTCTTAGCAATGCTCACCTGGAAATCTATATCTCAATATATGTAAATCCCCACTAACAAATACATGGTTGTGATCACCAAGGATTTCACATGTATAGAGTGGTCCAAGACTGAGTCTTATCTTTAAGGTCTCACTCTTGGATTCTTTTTGAGGCATGAGATAAAACCCTTTTATGCACTAAAGACTCTTCCTCATAATGAGTTCCATGAAGGCTTCTCTGATACCATCATTCTCTTAAGGCGGGTAATAAGAGAAGAGAAAAAAAATATTTTCCATGACTGGTTGACACTTTTCATTCTCATAATCCTCAAAGGTGCAACAGGTGGTTCCATCACCATATCTAAGTGAGATAGGTGTATTGTAATGAGTTGGCTAGGTTGAGTTAAATGAGTTATGGATTTCATTAATCAAGTGTGAAGTATGACCATCGTGAGAATTTCCTTTGTTCACCCTGAGATCACATATGGAGGTCTCAAAATAGTGTTTCTAAGCACTCCTGTTATGTTCCAGGATATCTGTGCATCAGTATCGTTAGCAAGGTCTTCATTGATGATGGAGGTATCTTTATTCTTTAGAGTATCTCTACTTTCCCCTCCTTCCTCATTCTTTCTCCTCTTCTCGATACCCTTTCTAATTCTTCGTTGTGATAAATCATGTCATTCTTCCTATTCATTCATGTGACTATAGTCATGTAATAAGTTTTCCTTAATTAATAAAAGGGGACTTAATGTTCTTTCTTAGGAATTGCAAAAGTCATAGGTTATGAGGACAAATGAAATTTCATGTGAGGGGTAGGAGAAGGGCCATTCTAAAATATAGAATGTGATAACACCTTCATTCTGAGAGATCTATTTGAGAAAGGTAAAAGAGAGAGAATTATTCTATTTTCCCTATCTATTTTCCTTCATTCTCTAACATTGTAAAACTTGTGAAGATGTCAATAAAGAAAGGATTTTATTCTTTTCATGATGCATGAATGTATACAACTTTGTGTGCATGGTTTCCTCTTATTGTTGATGTTACAAGAATAGTTGTTTCTTTCCTATATGTTATATATGTGATAGTTATGATTATCTTTGGCAAGAATATAATTTTTTTCTTGCAAAGCTAATCTTCCCCTATCTAATTTCTCATTCCTTCCCCATCATTCAGAAAATTCCTCCCTTGTAATTCATTAGAAACATTTTTTTTGGGTACAATGGAGGGTGCCTATTGGATCCCTAACCTCTTGGCCATCAATAGATTTCCATGTTAGTTCACTCAAAATAAATAGAGCTGCACCATCTAAGTAGAGGGACCTAAATTCCCAGAGTGTTTGCAAGATATCAATCAATTTTTCTACTTGTCACATTTTCTCCACTGACAGTTTCTAACACCCGCCGTGGGGTAGAATTGGCAAAAATCTATGCCCAAAATATGACCACAAAATTCAAAAAAAGAAAAGATTCCAAAAATCCAAAAAATATATATATTATAAAAATCATAAAAATGGAAGTTCATTGTAAAAAATCCCATTGTTGATTCCCACAGTGTCCTTTCATTTTCCCATTTTTTTTTTAAATGCTAAAAAGAGATATAATAGGTTGAATACGTTAAGAGGATTTGTTGATCCTAGTTTTGAGGCTTTGCAAAATCAACATGAAAAAATTAGATATAATCCAAATTTCTTCTCTGAAGCCTCATATCCATTTGAGTCTTCAAGTGGTACTCTTGGAAATCCTATTCAAAATCCTATCGATACTCCTACAATTTCTACCATCTTTCAACCATTGTTGACCATTGAATTCCCTAGAAAAGCAGAATAAGAATCAAAAGAATGTTTAGGAGAAGAATTTGGAGAAGTAAGAGAAGAAAAAAAATTTGAGACTAGAGAAGAAGAAACAATGGCGAATGACGTAGAAATACCCCAACCCATATTTCCATGGGGAAGGAATACATGCTCACTTTGTCTTGCAACCCCTCTTCACAATATACTAACAAGTTCCCAAAAGAACTTTATGAATTTTAGAGGTAACTAAACACAACTTCCTTAAGAACACATATCTTCCTTCATCACATCATGCAAAATTTTTGGAATTTAACATGAAGATGTTTCTATGAGATTGTTCATACAATCCCTGCAAAAAAAGGTAGCAGAATGGTTCTATCTCCTTTCATCTCGATCCTTCACTAGTTGGGAGGACATCAAAACTTGTTTTGAAGAGAGATTTAAATTAGTTGAGGATTTCCAATATTTCCTCATTCAATTGGTGTACATTAAGAAATAAGAAAATGAGACTATGAGAGACTTTGTGGTCCATTTCAACTGGTTACTCTGAAGAAAACTAGAAGATGCATCACCATCTGAAAATAATGTCAAGATATTCTTCATCAACGTGCAAATTTTTGAAGTCATATTATTTCTTCGAAGGGTTCAACTAGATAATCTTATACAAGTGCAAGGAATTTCCACTAAAGTTGAAGATGATCTCACCCTATCTGGAAAGATCAATAACCCTTCAAAGGGTAGAGCCTAGCATCCCAAAGAGGAGAGAAAAGATCCATTGTTGCATAAATTGGTCAATGAAATAACAATATTGAAGAGGGAGGTTTCAAAACGAGAATTCAATCGAGGTCACAACATAAATTAGATTGCAGGAGCACCCTGAAGGATTTCCTTGGATGCCCCACCTATTAATTCTAGTAGTAGAAATCATGAAGATGGAAAAGAGTTAGAACAATAAATTTAAGGAGTTGATTTCCTAGAGGTTGAAAAAGTAGAGAACGATGCAAAAATCATATTTTGTGACTATTCTAGAGGTTATGAGGATGATGAAACATATATACATACTATCTCATGTGTGGTTTTCACCTACCCTAAGTTTCAAACAAGATATTATTCCTCCACCACTCATGTGAAGAAAAAGATTAAAGATCCTCCTTTGACTAATCTACCAAATAAAATTATCAGTCAGGGATCTCCACTTCCACCCTCCATGGAGTCTACATTGGAGAAATTGTATCCCATGACAAGAAAGAGGTCACCAGTAATTCCAAGTAATTCATCCAATGCTCTTGTTAAATATAAATCTAGTCCTAAAAAATCTAATCCTTCAAAATTTCCTAGTGTACCTTTCAAAATAGCCTATTTTCCCCAAGCATCTACCCCTACCTCCAATCTTATCTTGACTCCAAAATTAGTCCCTTCATCCCCTTATCCACATCTCCTCCTTTTGTTATCATAGAACATATAGAAAAAACCAAAGTGTAGATTTCTAAAACTAGATATTTGTGGACTCACCGAGAATAATTCAAGAATATTATCCGACACATCAAGAGTAGTAGCTTGAAGCCTTAAATTGTAACTCCTAGAATCATGATTAGATAACTAGTGTAGATGAACCTTATAAGGAATACCACAAATGGTGATAAGTTTTTATTTGTGAATGAACTTAATGCATTGGTGTAAAATAGAAGGGACATCTCGAAATGTGTGTAACTAAGAGATACCTGAGTGAATTTCACCTAAACTAAGAATGGAAGCTGAGTAGCAGTTGAACCAATAGCGGCTCATAGTATAAAATGTACATAAGAAGAATTAGAATATTTTTGTGATGTTCTTATTATAAAAACCAAGGTCCAATAAATGAGCTTGAAAGTACATAGATTATCTTTGGTATGCAAGTCTATCAAATCACTATGGATCTGCACCTGATTGATGAATGCATATATATATAAAGTATACAATATAAGAGAACAATCAAAATCATAGTCATCAAAAGTAATAACCATTGTAGACCATGGTGCAAGGGTAATTACATCTAGTGGATGGTCATAAGAAGGAGGAGGTGGTACCACATAACATGTATTATGAACTTTATAAGTAGATTTGTCAGATTCATGACTATAAATGGGTAATTGAATATTTTTAGATTTACATTATCAGTAGTAGGCCTATAGGATTCACTAGGATCATCTCATTCGATTACATTGACATCAATAAGATATTTCATAACATATTTGACTTTGATACGTTGATTAATGAGATTAACAAAGCATTTTTTATTTTCATAATAAGCTTTAGGATAAAAAATCTTACTTTGAGGCTTTTTTGTATCAACCTCAAGTAGTAGAGGGAGAGACACAAGATTTCAGTCAAGTAATTGTTTAAGCATGATGTGTGGGGAACATGTAAATGTGTGAATTTTTTGACATGTTTGAAAGAAGATTTTATAACCAATTGTATTTGTTAGATTAATATTGACTTGGACTATTTTACATTCATATTATTTCTTTATTTAGAATTTTTTATCAAGTAGGTATGATATTTGAAATTTATTGTATGTGCAGCAGGTTTAAGATATAATAGAACATGGGTTTCAAGAGATGCACATCCATTGACACAATAGGCCCTATAGGCCGAATTTACCCCTTATTTGAATTTGGGCCCTTGTTATATATTTTTTTTTATTAACTTAGGAAATGAGAAATTTACCCCATGGCATGTATTTATTTGTTTTATTTAGTCATGTTTATCTTGATTTTATCTTACTTGTATTTAAATTAATTAAACCCTTGTATTTTACTTGTTTATTGGTTATTTTTAGATAATCAACTCCTATGAAATTAGGTGGGTTTATTTTGTATTATTGTTGATTATTTGGTTTAGAATCACCTAATCATGGATGAGATAGATCCAACACCCCTCTTACAGGATACCTCTTCCATAAGACTATAATTTGAGTAAGAATTGACTTTATGGAGGAGTGTAGGGAAAGTAAGAGGCTATATTTACATTTAAAAGAGCCCCAAGTGCCATGCCTATGGGTAGGTGATCTCTTTCCAATGATCATAATTCATATTTCTCCTTTTTAACCACCAAAATTTATGATATATGGGACCTTGTGTATGCTTGGGATTTAGAGATCAAGTTTCTTCTTATAGAGATTTGACTTTCTTGTTTTTGAATTTATTGGTTTGTAAGGGAATGTTTGAAGTACTTAGGTGAGTTGGAGTCTTAGGATAAGTAACACATGCCATAATCCTATTTAATTTTTCTTTGGATATCCTTTTCTTATATTAACCTTTAATTTGGAGGATTTGGGGCTCTTTTGTTGTTTTTGTTTTGGATAATTATTTTAGAGAAGGAGCTTGGTTGAAGGAGAGATTGATTATGACTTGGAGGACTTAGATTTTTGGAGTTATAAAAATATTGTGTTGGATTTTGTAATATTGGTATCTTATTACAATTTTGAGGTAGGAATCACACTTATTTTCCTTCGTATTATTATTTTGAGAATAAATCTTGCATGTTCTTGTTGAGTTTTATGTGTTTCACCTTGTTTTGGGTTATAAATGAGTTTTTTTCTCTTTTATTTCTCTCAATCCACCCACTTTGGGGAGTGTATTGTGGAGTTTCGGGTGAAGAGGGAAGAATCATCTCTCATTTCCCACAAGGTTTTATGGGCAAGCCTTGTTAAGGTTTATTATTTTTTGTCCCTTAATATGTTTTGAAGTAGGAGATTCTTCCAATATGGTTTGTGTTGTTGAAATAATTTTTTGTATGGAAAATTATGTATTTCTACCAACACTTATGGGGCTATGCCCCTCCTTCTTGTGTATGGGGAGGCTCTCATCATTGAATGTAAAATATCCTAATTATATCTAATATTTTGGGGGTGGCCAAATAGGTCAGGGATCACACAAACACACTTCACTGAACCCATATTAAATTTCTTGTATGAGGTACAAGAGAGAAAATTGCAGTGATGAGGGATAAAGGGGAGAAATTGGGAAAGGGAAGGTTATTGCTGTGAGTAGAAAATAACAGAGTTCACACCCAATAATTGGAGTAGTTCAAAATTCAATCAGAGGAAAGAAACAATGTAAGCCATTAGTGAGACTAAAAAATTAAAAACACACATTTCCTTAGATTCATCTATCAAGGACGCAAAGCTACTTCTTGATCACTATGATTACAAAGTGTAGAAAAGAGATGAAATAGATGAAAACATGAGAAAGGAAAATGGAATAAATGTATATTTAATTTCTTGTTGTGGTGATAGAAATCTTAACATCTAAACTAAAATCTACAATTGCTACCAAGAACTAAAATTTTCAGGATCCCTTAGAATGGAGAAGCCATTCCAATTTATAGAATTTTCAATTGCCTTTTCATCTACACCCCACATGATTTTTTACATTATTATTCCACTTGTGAATTTCCATCCTCTTAGGAAGTGAGTGAATAAGTCTCCTTTTTATAGATAAAAAATGACTTTTATAATGAACCTTTAGAAATTCGTTTAAGTAAAAAATTACACTGATTTTTTACAATGGAGAATTAGAAAGGGGGAGATAAGAGGAAAAGGAATGAGGAGTGGATAGAATAAATGCTCCGAAGCATGAATGGAGATTCTTTTATGCTCGATGTAGATCAGTTATGATGGTGTTGAAGATGAAATTTTGATCCATGATGACCTTTTGTAATATAGTGATGCTCTACCAATGAAGATTGATTCTTTGAAAACTTTTCCCCTTTGATACCTCACTAAAATGACGTGCCTTTGTAGCATATTTAAATTTCATTGAAATGAAATGTGATGAACCTTTGATCATTAAAGACAATAAAGGATGATTTACCTCACTTGAACAAACATTCAAACCTTTGAAACACAAAAATTCATCTTAAAATGCCAAGTTCTTGATGCATCTTATGACCATTACTTTCACAATTCAACCTGATGATCAAGGGCCTTGGGAAAATTGAGGCATCCATGAGATGAGGTGAAGATAACTTTGATCATGTGATGAGTGAAGGTGAGAGATTTTATGGAACATGCTTCAAGACTTTGATCAACCCATCCATAAAAGTGAGAAAAACACAAAGACCATAATGCTCCTAATTTAGAGAGTAAAATAAATCAAGGATGAATTCACTTTTCAATAGTTTTAAAATATAAACTACCCCCTCTCTCTGCAAATGAGGATCATACTACCTTTTTTGTGCTCTAAAAAAAATTTCCATAAAATTTTGTCATAAAGAACTTATTGTATAGTTCTCAAATAACTAAACCCTTAAAAACCCACCTGAAAAAAGATCTCAAAATTATACCTTCCATAATTTAGGACCCAAATATTCAAAAAATGGGAGATATACTCACTTTACCATGAAGGAATTTTGTCAAACAATTTGTATGCCTCCTTAGTCTAGCTAGGAAAACACTTCATAACTCAAAAAATACTTAGAATGAAGGGGAACTATTAAAAAAAAATATGAGAAAGGTTATTATCCTCATATGGTCCAAATTTCATATTATATGGAGTTAAAATGAAAAAAATTATGATGATTGTCCTGAGAAAGATTAAAACTTGCACAATACTAGCAAAATCTTACTAAAACAAAGAACTTTAATTCAATCTTGATCACTTATTCCATAAAAAATATTGTAAACAATTCATGAAACTTATCTATATATGCTCAAAGGAATTACCATACAGATCTAAACCATAATTCTTAGAGAAATCAAGATCAAAGCAAGAATTCATACCAAAATCCAGAGGATCTCTATATTCATGTACTATATGTTCTTACAAAAATCAATCCTTCTCTTCACTCATTATCATCCTCCACCATGAGTAATGAATCACTAACCCATACACCTGCATATATTCAATTTTATTCTCTCAATTAACTCCTCAAGTTCATAATTACCCCTTCTTAATTCATAACTGCCTTTTTGTGACCTTTGGTCTTCCATATGCCTTCTAGATTCATAACTATCATTTCTATACTAATTTAATCATATTTAATGACTCAAACCATCATAAAGACTCATTACACACTCTATGATTCAACAAAACACTCACTACCCTGAATCAACCTATATGCATGCTAAACTAATTAAGCTAATCCAAATTAAGCTAACACCAAGTAGCTTTAGAGAAAAATTATTCTACCATTAACATCATGATAAGAGGTTAAAGGAAATAAATATTTTAATGCATAAAAATGGAAGTAAACACTTATTACTAATACATTCCTACTCTTGTGTGATTGCTACTTAAAATATGAACCTAATTAGATCATTAAGTAATTAAAATTTTGTTGCTTGTCTCAAGAATGAGGATAAGATCTCACCAAGAAATGGGTACAAAGCCATATTTGGATCTTCCCATACTACTCAATTTGAGATAATGGATGCAAGAGATGAAGAAGCTATTCCAAAAAAATGGAGAAGGCTCAAATAAAAATGCCTCTAGGTTTCACTAATCAAAGTGTGGTGTATGTTTGAGAGGAAAGATCTTGATCCTATAAATAGCTTTCCACTTTGGGAGAAGATTGCAAATTAGTGAATGTGGGACAAATGATAAAGTGCATTTATAAGAAATAATCTTGATTAGAGGAATTAACAAGTGATTAACAACTCATGGGAGTTGGAGATGATTTAATTATTCATTTAGGATTGATTAATAGGCTAGAACAAGCTTATAAAGTATCTGGATTTGATTTAGAGGAAAACATGTAGGATCAAGATGATTTAAAAGGGGGATTTAATTAATAAGAATGTTTATATATTAAATAAAAGGTTAAAAGGATTAATTAACGAATAAGTAGTCAATTAATTGAAAGAGGATTATAACTAATGAAGTGTTGTTAATTGGATTCTGGAGTGGGGTAAATCTAGTTAATTAACAAAGTTTTGTTAATTGACCAAAATGGAGGGAAACGTTAGTTAATTAGTGGGAAATCACTAATTATCATGGAAATGAGGGGAAAGTGGGTAATTAGTGCAATTTTAGTATTAAAACTGCGTGAGCAGATTTTATGTGTCTACATTTTACCCTCTTTGGGGTGGCATAAGCAATGCCACTTCAAAGATAGTAGAAAATTATAGAAAAGTAAATATTATGAAGGGATAGAAGAAAAATTAGTAGAATGAAGGATGCCCCCTAAAGTGTCGATGGGGTGAGGAAAAATATCGATTGACACTCAAAAAGATGAAGGATATGGATAGAAGAAACAAGGATGGGGAGGGAGGACAAATATAATCCCTATTTCCCCAGGTGTTGTTGAATAAAATGATAATGAAAAACAGGATAATGAAGAAGAATGAAGATGAAGAGAATGGAAATATATTTCATCCAGCTTAGCTCAAGAGAAACTTTTTTTCATCATTTTGCTTTATGATCTATGTCATCGATCCTTTTTTATAATATAAGCATACAACAAAAGTGTACAAAATAACATGAAAAGCTATAATACTAACATTTCCTCATTTTCAAAACACTAACTCATCCAACATACATAACATAATGCATTACAAGAAAGTAAACAAGCTAACATGACAGGGAAACAAGTATAAACACACATACTCAAACAAATAACGTTCAAGATAGTTACACATATGTTTTTATTATCAATCTTAAATTCCCAAATGTTTGAGTTAATGACAAGGGTTCAAATGGATCCCCAAGAAAGGATACATGCGAGGTGGGTATATGAAGGACACAGGGTTCCTATGAAAAAGTAATCATGTACTATGAAATAGTACCAAGTAACTCGTTGTGCAAGGGAGTTTAGAAATAAAAAGAAAACTATCTTTGTTAATGGAGGTAAATCCAAATGATCCGCAAGTCATTTGCAAGAACAATTGAGGACTAAAGAGATGTTTTTAGGACGAATTTCTATGTTTGAGGACGATGCGTCTAATAAATGCTTCAGTCGCGTGCATGCTTCTTAACAATTTTTAAATTTTTGATTGTTTTACCAATGTTTTGGAGTTTTGAATGTTACCAATTTTTTGGATTTTTGAATTTTTACCAATTTTTTAGGATTTTTTGAAATTTACCAATTATTTTTGATTTTTTGAAATTTACTATTTTTTTGGAATTTTTTTGAAATTTACCATTTTAAAAATATTTTCTAGGATTTTGTGAATTTTTAGGTTGTTTTTTAACAATTTTTTAGGATTTTTTGTAAATTTTTACCAATTTTTTGATTTTTTGGAATTATACCAATTTTTTGGATTTTTAATGATTTTTGACAATGTTTTTAGGTTGTTTCAGAAAGTTTTCTGAAGCTACGTACATGAAAAACAAATATAAAAAGATGCCCCCCACGAGAGCTGGGAATATGCAATAGAAAATATTTGTGCATATATACAAGAAGAAGATATGTTGGATTAAGGCCATGAAGGATAAGTTCAACATAATGATGAACTCACACTAATGAAGTGCTAAGAAGGAGCAAGCATGCCCCAAGTGCAAGCTAGAAAAGAAACATATGATAGAAAAAAAGTAGAAGATTATTTTAATTAAAGGGGACAAAGGTTCTCATAAACATGGTAAAAAGGAAATATTATACACATGGATGTTATGAATAAAGTAGAAGAACAATGTGAATTCTATGGAAGGATATGGAAATTATAGCTAGAATCCTTGTAATGAAAGGTGATTAGCCAAAGGCACAAATCGTGAGTCAAAATAAGGACTATATATTGCCCTGAAGAAGATGTATTTGATTTTAAATGCGTCATTTCTCTACTGCTAGCTAGGCATCCATAGCCCTGATAGAGATACTCGAAATACCCCAAAAGTGAGTTATATATTTATTTTTTTATGTTTTGATTGATTTTTTTTTCTTTCTAAAAATTATTTCAGCTCTCTCAATTGTTTTGATAAGGGGTTAAGAACCAATGATGGCTTGATAGAAGGATGTGAAAGTGATTGTGATGATGACATTTGTGAGTGTCTTCACAACAAGTCTATTATATGTAGATAGTTAGAGTATCTCTAATAGGTCATTTTTTCTGTAACTTACCAAGGTGATAAAATACCAAGGTCAAATATATACTATAGAGATAAATATCGCACAATGAGTGCAAATATACTAATAAAAAGATCACAAAAGGGATGAAAATGGTTGGTGGTTTGCAAAAGAATATGAAGAAAGGAAGGAAAGAACATCCATGTGTATGCAATACCTGATTGCAATGTTTGATCTTTGTACCTTTGATTTTTTGTAAAATTTTAATGTTTTTCTCATTTTTATTTTTTATTTTGGATGGTTTTGCAAAGGGAAAACCATGAAAGGAGAAGATGATGAAGATGAATGATTTAGAAGTTGAGAGAAAAAATGTCACTCCACATGATAGGATCCAACAATAGTGTTTTTTATTTCTTTAATGAGGGAGACTAGGAGTTTTTTCTTATCAAGAGTGATATTATCTCCAATCTCGATGACTGTAGTGAGATCATATTTGATAAGTGAATGTGACTTATCTTTCAACATGCATTTTGAATGTGGAATCTTGAGTTCCCTATCCATAGGTTTTTTCACTTTTTTTATACCTGGCATTTGCATTGGTGTGCATTATTGAATCCCATTTGATTTTTATATTTGTGAGTGTTGGATTTTCTTGGATTTTTACAGATCTTCATATTTTTTTATCTTAGCTTGATGAAGAAATTGTTCGTGTTTCCTATAGGCTAATGTGTGATTTTACTGATCCAATTAAGTGGGAGAAGAAACTGGATGTTTGGGATTGATGATAGGAATGATGGTATGCTTACCACTATTGTTGATAAATGGATGATAATATGGGTGAGGAATATATGGTCCAGAAATTTAAGAGGATGGGATTTCGGGAGCTGAGTCATAGATAAAAAATGAAGTGATACTAGGATGTGGCCCCAAGATGGAAGAAAATGGGCTACCGGTAGGTGAGCTATATATAGAAGATGAAGATCTACTAGGATGTGGCCCAAGTATAGAAGAAAATGGGCTACCAGGAGGTTTCCCATAGACGGAAGACAATGGAATACCTGGAGGTGTCTAGTAAATAGAAGATGGAGGAATAATAGGACATGGCCTAAGTATATAAGATGAGAGGATACTAAGATGTGGCCCAAGAATAAATGATAATATGCTACTAAGACATGGCCCAAGAAAAGATGATAATGGGCTATTAGGAGGTGAGCCACATATATAAGTGTAGACACCAAAAATGTACACCCTTCTTTCTCTTCATCACTTATTAATCCAATTCATCATTTACACTCATAAATCACTTTATCCTAAGTCATAACTCCTTTATTATATTGACCACATGTAAGTACCCTTTCTACAGCTATTAAATCCCATTCAACCATTTAAAACCACCTAAAAATAAAAATTAAGGACAAATCATACTTAATCATTTTACAACCTCCTTAACCATCACAACTCATTCCCAACAACCTAACAATCTATTTACGTGAAACCAAACCTAAAAAATAATTTTGGAAGTGGGTTTAATCACTTTTTCACCCAAAATCTAAAAAATCCAGATCACCAATGACTCAAGTAATCGCCAACAATTATAAATATAAGTTTTTCAGCCTCTTTCCAGGATCCTCAATTTCGAATCTCGAAATCTCATTTTTAGCATTATTCTCCACCATCCTACACGTCATCACTTAGTTCCAGGACATACAAGTTATCATCAATCATTATTTTGAATTGTTATAAATATTTTTTGAGTCAATTATGAGCTTCTGTGGATCAGGTTTTCATCATTCAACTTGTAGACTACGTCAGTCATCACAAGATCATCCTCAAGTAAGGTTTGAGGCATCTTTTAGCTTTATTTCGATTCAAGGTACTTTTTAAAATTTTTATCTTTTATTTACTAGTCATACCTAGCTTTCAAATAAGTCTGAAATATTAATCAAAAAACTTAAACATTCAATTTTATCAAACTATTAAAAATTACCTGAGTCACCACCAATTGGCCAAATTGCCAACGATTCCTTTGTCAACTTTTATAAATTTTATCTAGTATTTCCTATCTTTTTTATCAAACCTATCACTTCTAACACGTTTTAAATCATGGCTCATTGTTAGATGGAAATTGGTGGTCAATCACATGAAATCACAAGAATTCACTCACTAGTAATAGTAAAACAACCTTTCTATTGGGAACATTTTGACTTCATTCATGAATTAAGTCTCTGTGTAATACTATTGGCCGAAACTAAACAAGACATCAAAGATCATATTGAATTCTTACATGACATTGAACAAGAGTCTGAAAACTTTTGGTACGATTATTTTGAACGCGTACAGATTGCATTCACACTTTCCTAGGCCACATTCAAATCTAGACAAGACCTACCATTCAATCTCAAGTTCTAGTCATCTTTACATGTTATTCTTGTATCTATCTATCTTTTATCCATTTATAATTTGTCTCTTATCCATTACAATTCACTTGATTTTTTACAAAGCGAGATGGCATCCTTCGAGGAAGCCCTTTGGATTCTTGGAATTGGCCTTTTTCAAGAAGATATCCTATCTATCTATCTAGTCCATTCTATTTAGTGTATTTGAGTGTAGGTTTCTTCACAAGACAAGAGATTGTACACACTTTTGGATAGATCGCAACTTCTATCAACATCAAGCATCAACAATAATCATCTACGAGTATCATTAAACCCCATGTCTTCTAATTTCAGTTTTGTTTTTATAATTTCACTTTTTTAATTCAAGTAGAAAGGTAAAAACACATCTGAACAAGAAGATGATGGGATACTAAGACATGACCCAAGGGAAGAAAAAGATGGGCTACCAGGAGGTGACCTAAGGAGAGATTTTGATTGAGGAGTTTTGATATGTAAGGAATGATTGGAGGATGAGAAGATAGGCCAAGGATTAATGATAGACGTAGTCATTTCTCCATGTAATGGGGAATGTGAAAATGGAAGAACAAGAAGAGGATCAAGTTTGATGATCTTAGGATCTTCCTCTATTTTCTAACAAAAGGAACCAAATTATTCCCCATAATACAGGAATGCATTGGGGTAAAAATATAATCCTTGCTCATGGGCCTCTAGAGGAATGTAATCATGTAGCCCCATTAATTCTCTTATTTCTCTTCATTTTGAAATAAATCGATCAATATGGGTTGTTGTTTGTCGATGATAGTAGGTTGATTGGAAGAAATAGGTCCAAAATTTTTGGAATATTTATAATATGTTTGATGACCTAGATGTGGGGAAGGCTTTATCTTATTGCTCCCAAAAAGGTATTTTATAATGCTTCAAAAATATATCTTAGCACGTTGTTTCTTATTAATTGTTTGAATTGGACGGAAACATAGGTCTTTATAAGACTGATAAGGATATGGTAAGATATAGTTGAAAGTGCTCAAGGGCCAAAGAGGTATTGGATTTTGATTGATAGAAGAAAATGAATCAAGAGATAGAGTTAATTTGGATTTTGACATCTCATGAGCTGAAGAAGATGTTAATTTGAAATAGCTCGATATTGGTTTTCTTAGAAGACGACATAGTTCATGTAGAAAAATAGGAATCTCTAGGAAGTTAGTATATTGTGACATAGGGGTCAACTTAATGATTGATTAGAGGAATTTTGAGTTGCACGGATCTTTGATGAAGGAAGAGGTCATTGAGGTGAGTGATAAAAGGGTTCTTGTAGAGAAAGGGAGGACCAAAACTCAAGAGTCAAATTAGATGTTTGATGGGGTGGAAAAAAACTCATCACTTAGCTCCAGGACATCCAAGTTATCACCAAGCATTATTATGAATCATTATAAATATTTTTCAAGTCATTTCAGAACTTCTATGGACAATATTTTCATCATTCAACTTGCAGACTATGTCAATCATCACAAGATCATCCTCAAGCAAGGTTTGAGACATCTTTTAGCTTCATTTTGATTCAACATACTTTTTCAATTTTTCATCCATCCTTTATCAGTCATATCTAGGTTTCAAATCAGTCTAAAATATGAATAAGAAACCTTAAATAATCAATTTCATCAAATTGTCAAAAATCACCTGAATCGCCAACGATTGACCCAATTGCCAAGGATTCTTGTAAAATTTATCCTTTGTTAGATTTTATAAATTTGTATCCAGTATTTCCTATCTATTTTATCAAACCTATTTCTTATAACATGTTTTTAAGCATGGATCATTATTAGATGGAAATTGTTGGTCAATCACATGAAATCACAAACATTCACTTAGTGCCAATAGTCAAACAAGTTTTCTATTGGGAATAATTTGACATCATTCATGAATTAACTCTCTGTGTAATATAATTTTAAGAAACTGAATAAGACATAAAATATCATATTGAATTCTTACACGACATTAAACAAGAATATTCAAATTTATGGTATGATTATTTCGAACGCATACAGATTACATCCACACTTTCCTAGGCCACATTCGAAGATGTAAAGGGCCTATCATTTAATCTTGAGTTCTAGTCATCTTTACATTTTATTATTGTATCTATTTATCTTGTATCAATTTATCATCTATCCATTACAATTCACTTGATTATTTACAAATCAAGCTGACAACCTTTGAGTAAGCCCTTTGGATTCTTGGAAGCGGTTGTTTCTAAGAAAATCACTTATCTATCTATCTAATCCATTCTATTTATTGTCTTTGATTTCATGTTTCTTCACAGGACAGGAGCTTGTACACACTTTTAGATGAAGCATAACTTCTATCAACATCAAGCATGAACAATCATCATCTACAAGTATTATTAAACCCTACATATTCTAAGGTCAATTTTTATCATTTCACTTTATAAATTCAAGTAGAAAGGTAAAAACATCTCTGAACATTGTGGCAAACCTAGTGGGACCCTAGGTACTCTTATTTATTTCATTCAAATTTCATATTTTTCATATCTTGTTTTATGCTCCGTAATCACTAGTGATTTGGTCAATTTCTAGTGATCGGGTGAATCGCTAACAATTTAGTCAATCATCGATGATTTCTCTGAGTTATTTTTATTACTCTACAATTGACCTTCTAACCTTTGTTTTTCTACTTTTTTTTCATTTTCTGCCTTTTTTTGTAGGTTTTGTGTTTCTGGAGGCTTCTTGCTTGTTGGATTGCTATATTTCTTAAACATAAAAAATCAAAAGATTGCAAAAAATTAAAAAGGAAGCATTACCAAAAGTGAGTCCCTTTTCCTTCTTTTTAATTTTTGTACTTCATATTTGCTATCTTTCCTCATTGAAATCAATCATTTATTTTGGGATTAAAATTAACCTTGCATACTGCTTGATTATATAGTTTGTAATTAGGAAGGTTAACTGATTAAATTCATTTTATTCTTCCCCACACAATCACATCAAATATAAAATTTTCATTCAAACACTCTTACCCAGGTGATATCTATTGGGATTTCATCACCCAGTAGGGAAACCAAATCAGTTTTCTAGCCGAGTATAAACAACTGGTTATTGGTATATTGTCTAAGCACCTGAATCCCTTATCATAGTGGGACTATGAAGTGAGGGAATAGGCCCCAATACCAAGCCTCGTACTGTAAATAGCATAGATTTGAGCCTCACGTACCTCTAGCTATATCAAGGAAGCAATCTTTAAATAATCTCAAAACCAGCTATAGATATCAATTTCCTAAGACCCCATCAGTTTTTTTGCACAATTCATCTATTTATAATTAATCAAGATAATCTAAAATTCATTCTTATTGCTTTGTTTGTTGTTTATAAAATACCCATCTAGTTATTTTTCATTTTGTAGGTGATTGTGTGTTTAATATCATGGTACTTACAAGACAACAATCTTGTATCCAAACATAAAAAAACATGTTTACACCGTTACCTTATCAAAATCCATAGTCTCAATCAATCATAAATCCAAATCAAGAAATATCCACACCTCAATCTGAAAATCAAAAAAATTGGGAAGAATTAAATTAGCATTATAATAAAATTATCTAAAATTACCTTTTAGATTTCACACGCCTAATTCATTGTCAAAGATCTCACCTATCTCAGCCAGAAGAATTGGAACCACCACATTCTCCTAGATCTAAATCTACATCATCTGAAATACATAATCCTCCTAGACTTCACTTCTTCGAAGGTGGGGTTCACATCTTTTCAGAGATTCTAGATTCAAACCCCATGGCCCTTAATGTTTACCTTGTAGTTAGGGGTGGCCAACTTCAACTATAGTATTTTTTTAGGATTAAGATATTTCTTCATTGTTTGTTAAGCTATTTGCTTTGTTATTGCATCTTTCACTCAATATTTTGGGTAAATGAGGGAAGCCATTAATGGTGAGATCTCATTCTCAAATACCTTCAAGATCACATAATCACAACTGATTGCTGAGAGCTTTATTAGGTTCATTTACAAAGCTTTCAAAGAGTAGAGAACATCTAGATATAATAGGTTTGCTTGTTTATTTCAAGTTAATGCATGCAAAGTAATGGTTTCTTGCTTATCTCTTATAATGATGGTCCATGGAATTGATATTTAAATATTTGGGGTTTCTTAAGTGTTCTTAACCCATTTATAGATTTTGTAACCTTTCCCTATTCAGATTTGGCATGCCTGATGGGAATTACTCCTAGTCCTTTAGAAGTCATTTTCGAGATTTTCATTTCCATATCTAACCATTTTCATGATTTTTAGGGTTAAATAGTTTATTTTCTAAAATATTTATAGCTTTAGGTAGGCTAAATCTCCCTTTTACAAGAGTATTTAATGGGTTCAAGCTAGAAATAGGTCTTAATGGTAGAAAACTAACCTATTTTATTTTTGAAATTTTCATTTCTGTGGTTTTTTTTGGTTTTGCAAGGGTACACGTAGGCATCCTAAACAAGCACATATCCATCATCATGGGCGTGGACCCGTCATCCTATTCACACACCCGTCTGCTTGTATTTTGACTCTCAGCCCATTTTACAAAAGTGTGTGTACCTCTCCTTATCTACACACAAGCGTTAAGTTGCATGTGCACCTACCTCTCGGGACGGGTAGGTGTCATTCAAATATTATGTTGACCTCATCTTTTACCCTGCATGCATACCTACCTTTTTAGGCCCATATCCGCTAAAATCCATGTCAGTGTAAAGCTACAATGTTTATTTCTATAGCCATGAACAACCTCCATTCAGAGCGTGTACGCGTTGATAAGCACGTATACCCATCATTCTGGGCGTGCAGGTGTCACTATCAAAAAATTAAAATTTTGTCGTAGGTTCTAGAATAGTGTTTTTGGGTTTTTCTAGTAGTTTGCAGGTTCTTAATAGTGGTTTATAGGTTCTTTTGAACTTATTTTATCCTAACGTAGTTAAGTGTTTGCATTTTTTTGGTTTGTAAGGGTCTTTTGATGCACATATGCTCTTCCCTTGTACCTTCTAGGTGATCTTGGGATCCAAAAATGTTTCAAAAACCTTTTCATTACTTTCTAAATGATTTCATTTAAGTATTATAAAGGATTAACTTTCAAAGTTTGCTAAAAGGAGTTTATTTTTCAAATTTCTTTAGTATTTTCCATTTCTTGCCATGTTTGAGTAGGATAGCTTATTGTGTATGCTCTTTCCCTGCATCTTAGGATGATATGGGAAATTGAAAGCAACATTTTATCCTCTTTTTATTATGTTATTAGGAAATTACTATTCATGGCATAGGACCAAAATCGATTGTCAAATACCGGAGGCTAAAAAAATACTAACATGTTTGATGTAGGTTTCCAAAAGGTGTGCTACACAAAACCACACTAATTTAAAAAGATAAAAAAACACACCACACTCAACACAATGTATATATAGGTTTGGAAAAGGGTACGTCCTTATCTACTTAACGAGAACGTAACCCCTTTGGCATAACACCTTAAGCTATAACAATGGGGGTGGTTCAAGTAACCCTAAATTGTTCCATCACTAAGTAACCTCGTGGATGAAACAAGAAGTGCTCCGCACACCTACTTGACTAGATTTAACATTATGAGTTAGAGTCAAAATTATCCATATAGCAACCCCAGTGAAATACAATTGAATGTAATAGTTTCTCATTGTATTAGAAGGGGCTAAAGTAAAGATGAGATAATCCTTAGGAAACCTTGGAAAATTGATCTCGTAATAGTTAAACTTGTGACACCTAGTTGAAAAAAATACCTAGGAAATCCATATCTTCTTGGATCCCACTTTGTTAGTCCAAGCCATTGTGTCTTGTCAAAATATCATGAAGTTATGACTTACTTGGACTCAAAATCTTGTTTTCCAAATAAGGCAAAGAGTCTACTTAAGTTAAAGCTAAGTGTCACTCATCACAAGATTTACGACATATTACTTATCTTAGTTTCTTTCTCACCTTAGAACAACGTGAAACTCTATCAAAGTAACACTTAGTTCAATTCCACCCCATTTGGTCTATACCCTTGCATTATTGTTGCCCATTCAGGAAAAAATAAGGCATCTTGTGGGAGTTTTATCATAGATTGTGTTAGCCACTTCTATGTCCATTTACACTCATCCATGTTTGCGGCTGAGTTTTTAATGTCTAAAGTGTGTGGGTGCATTCTTACTTGTTTGATATCCACTTGATCTTGATTTCAATATCATCTTCATAGCTAGGTTTTATTTCATCATTTTTTCCCCTTTGAGTTGTTATTATGCCTGCATTCTAGCAATACAATTCTGAAACTTACATCTTGTTTTCATTTATGAGGACTTGGTATAAGTTTCCATATTCTATCGTTACGTTGATCTCACAATTAATAACTTCCTGTAATACTTGCACTTAGTTTTTATTCGAACATCATTTAAGGGTTTTTTAGAGTGTTGATATTGCATTGTTTGTATAGCAATATCATTATCTTGATACTAATACCTCGCTTGTTCCAAGATTGGTTAATGTATCAAGGTAGTGTTGTTATGATATTCACATTTGTAACTTCCGTTGTCAAAAACTTAGATTTTTTTCTCATCTAAAACTAGTCATAATATACCTTGTAGAGAGATCGCATCAATACAACTCTAATGCTTAGGTCATGTTTATATTTGAACTTGACCTAAGTAATGATAGGGTATTGTCACTATATTTTTATGCCTATCTTTGGAACTATAATTTAGGCTATAGTGTTCTATAAACAGTTTGAGTGATTGAGTGAGTTACATGTGGATTTACATGATTGTTCCTAGTATAAAAGTGATTGCATAATCCTTTACTAATGACACTTTGATACATAGAGACTCTAAAATAACTCACACCACGTACACCTAGGTTTATTACAACTTAGATACACTTAGAAAAAACCTAGTGTCACATAGACTAGTGATGCCAAGAGTAGAAAATATGGTGTCTAAACGAGATGAACATGACTTAGACGTAAATCCTTTTAGTTCAATGTACCCCTTCAGTGGTAATAACTTATGACCTCTCTTTTCAAAGGTTAAAGAGACTAAACCATTGGTTGACCATAGTGGACAAGATTTTGATTCATCCAAAGACCAACACAAACTAGATCTATCTCGCTTTAATGAGCTCCTATATTACAATAGAGACAAATCAATCATAAGAGTCCTCAAATTAGGAGCTAAAATACCACAAGAGCATGAAGCAAAAATTAAAGCCATCAACCACAAAATGTAAGATCCACTATGACCTTCCCTCATTGGCATGGAAAATCCTTTCGACATAGGGTATGCTTCCACTTTGGGTGTGCTTAACAAAAATGTTGAAAGTGAACCACCAAAACCAACAGAAGGATCAAGAAGGCCTTACTTCAAGGCTTTACAAAGAGTCAAAATCAAACATGGTCACAAAGAATCACCTCCTCTTATATTTGACAACAAAGGCAGTCCCTTAATTGAAGAGGAAATCAATCAATGATAAATATTAAAACTCAGTAAAAACTAGAAATCTTAGGTTCCTCAAGCAAGAATACACATAAGGATAGACTCAAGACTAAATCGAGTGAATTTAACATAGACCAATATGATGACATGACATTCAAAGTTGTTAAATTGAATAGACCACTATCCCCCATAAAAGAGAAACTCATCCAACAAGAGTTGCAATCAATGAAAAACATGCTTACTACTCTATAAGAGAGTAATGTAGGACATAGTAGAAACTATATATACGAGGAGATATGTCCCTACCCCTTTGATAAAGACATGTTACAACAACCATTCCCAAAACACTTTGATATCCCTAAATTTGACAAATACAAAAGTAAAGGTGATCCTCATGATCATGTCAAAGAATTCGACATGGCTGGTAAAGATGTTGCTTACAACGATAACTTTATGATACATATGTTTCCTCGTATCCTAAGAGCACAATTGTTTGAATAGTTTTTCAGTATACCTAAGGGATCAAACATGACATGGCCCACACTAGCTAATTTTTTTTTGTGACATTACTCTTTCAACATGGAGAATGATATTACCATGAATGACCTCTACAATGCTAAACAAAAACCCATTAAAACCTTCGCGGGATTCTTACAATGATGATGTAGTTTGGCAAGTCATTTCCCTTATGCCCTTATAGAAAAACAATGGTAAGCATATCCATCCCCAACTTGAACCCAGAAATAGCCTTCCATTTACAGATGCACTACAACACTAACTTTAAAGAAGTTATAGATAAAGGCAGTCAAATTGAGAAGGCTCTCATTGCAAAGGGGACACTTAAACCCATTTTGAAGCACAAAAAAAATTTATTTAATAAACAAAAACATGTCATTAGCGACAACATTACATACTCTAAGAAAGTCCAGGTTGTATAGAGTGGTCCACTATTAAATATTTCACAAGGACCTCACTCAAAGGCACCTATGAAATGTACATTTAGGTCTCTAACTAAATATTTATCTACTATAGTCAAAAACTTAAATGTTGTAAACATGGTGCAATACCCAAACACATCAATACCGTATCTAGATGATGCGTCTAAGCAAAGATGGTTTAAGGAGCATGAATACTATAATTTTCATCGTGTCAAAGGACACAAGAATGATAGATTCCTAAGGTTATAGAATTTTATACAAGACCTTATCAAAGAAGGTAAGATTGGTGTAGATTCACCATCTAACTCAAGACAAGTTCCTAATGAGAAGATGAGTATATTCAAAGAACCCTTTCCTAAGAATGATCATAAAAAAGACAGGAAGCAAAATCACAAGAAAGCCTCTAATGACTATATAATCACTTCCTACATCTACCCAACAAATGATAATCCATTTGACTCCCTTATAATTTATATCCATTCATCTGATGAGCACGTGAACACCATTAGGATCTTAGGAGATAGCTATGATGTAGGAATGTGATGTGCTCGTTTGGTAATATTGGATCATCTACCTGTTCTTAAGGAAGTCCAATACAACTTGATAGAATAATTAGAGAAAACTGCATCTATAATTTCAATCCTAGATCTCTTCAATATTTCTACTACTCATAATAATATATTGTACAAAACACTTTAGATTTCAGGGGTCACCAAAGACTTAGATCCTTCCCACCTTCAAGCGATGGTTGTTAACCTTGATTCAAACAACCATATTTCCTTTGATTGAAGTGTAATACTACGTAATAACCATGAGCATAACTTACCCTTATACATATAGGTCATCGTCACAAAATCAAAAGAGTGCTTGTGGATGGTGGTTCTAGCCTAAATATTTACACTTTGAAGTTGATTAAGTAGCTAGACCATTCAAAAGTAGATCTGGGTGTTAAAACTACTACCATCATGACCTATGATAATGAAGAGTGAGAATCAATAGGAACTATAGTGATTCCAATGGAAGTAGGGATAACATATCATGATATGATGTTCTACATCCTTGACTTGGATCTTTCTTACAACATGCTCTTGGTATTCCCATTGATTCATGTCATGTGGGCCATTCCCTTTACATTTCATCAGTGCATCAATTTTTTCCATGGAGGATATAAAATCACCATCCCAGGTGATACGAAACCATTCATGTACAATAGAGCACTACATAATTTTTCTCGTGCAACATATGAGCATCCTTCCTTGGATATTTTTATCCCATTAATAATAGAAGCTATAAGATAACATATCAATCTAGATGCCCTCAATCCTTGTAATCATAGCTTCCATACGTTGGTCAATCCCTTCACATCATGGGAGGAAACATTTTGAAAATATGACCCAAATGATCAATTCACTCTTCATCATGCTTTGTTAATATCATACCTCTTAGTGTCACCCAAGACACGTAGTAAATCATATTTTCAGTTCAAGAGCACTCAATTTAGATGTCCTGAGCCGTTTGAGAGGTTTGTTCCTAGTGGTCTCTTATTTGAGGAGAAAATGTTAGATACCCCCACTAGGTGGATACCTGAAGGAACTCTGCAATCATGTCATCAAGTTCTATAATATATCAAAGGCCACTGCATGATGTATGTCATGGGCTATAATGGATTTGGATGTGGTATAAAAACACAAGGAAGGTTATAACCCATTCCTATTCCTTGATTTAAATCAAACAAACACGGCCTTTGTATCAAATCTAACGATGATCCACCTTCTGAGATAGACATTACCTCTTTTGAACATGAGGATAGATTGTCCCATTAAGACAGTGATGCAGATTCCCAATGTAGCCTATACAAGGATCTTTCCTCCAATAACCTATTTCCAAATTTAGCTATGATCACCTTATCAAGATCTGATTCCCAAGACAATTATCAAGTTACCCAAGTATATCACAAATTTATAGATTGAGATCAATAATTTCATGTGCCAGTTTATTTCTTTGAGAATGATGAACCATTTGCAAAATTCATGGGACACAGGGATACTATTACAAATGGGGATCACAAGAAAGTTTTTTCTATCAAACTGAATACCTATGCATATTTTGGGGATGAAGTAGAGATGTGTGGTCACTCGAATAAAAAGATCATGAGAAAGGGTAAGAGTGCTTTTGAAAATTTTTATGGGAAAAATAAGCATAAGTACCATAGTGAAACCCTCTTTGAGGCCGTAGTAGACAAAAATACCAAAGAAACTATGGAAAAAGTGGAATACCCATTCAAATATGATGATTTCTCTAAACCACCTATGGAGGTTGATCTTACTCTTCCTCTTGATCCTACCTAGATAGAAGATGTGTCTAGGATGCTCGTTGAAGAAACAATTAGTGTTAATATTGGTTTAGAAGAACAATATAGAATGATAAAGTTCAGAGCTTCACTCTTGGCATGGGAAAACAACATTTTTGTGGAATTATTACGAGAATATGAAAATGTATTTGCGTGTTCATACACATATATGCCCATTTTGGACCCAGAATTGGTAATGCAAAATCTTATTTTGCACCCAGATGCCAAATACATCAAGCATAAGTTAAGAAATATGCATCCAAAGATTTTACTATTTGATAAAGAAGAAATCGAAAAGCTATTAGAAAAATATTTTATCAAGCCTATCAACTACTTGGATTTGATATTCAATATAGTCCCAGTTCAGAACAAGTCCTTCAGTATCAGAATAGACACTGAATTCCAAGACATCAACAAATCATGTCCTAAAGATGAATTCCCCCTTCCTAACATTAACATGATCATCAACTCAACTTCTAGGTACGAATTTTTATCCTTAATGGATGGATTTTTAGGTTATAACAAAATCAAGATTGTAGAGGAAGATCAACACAATAATACATTCATCACCCCTTGGGAGACATTTTTCTATAAGGTCATGCCTTTCAGACTCAAGAATGTCAAGTGTACATATCAATGTGCAATGATGGTCATCTTCCATGACATGATGAATGACATCATGGAAGATTACATTAATGATATATTAGCAAAATAAAAAACCATAGGAGATCACCCTGAAGTGTTGAGATGTATCTTCTAGTGTCTATGAGATTATAAAGTTCATCTGAATCCCATAAAGTGTGTCTTTGGCATATTATTAGGAAAGCTCCTATGTTTCATTATTTCATAGAGAGGGATAGAAGTATATCCCACTAAGGTTATAGCTATCACAGAGATGCCTCCACCGAAAAACCTAAAACAACTTCGAATCCTACTATGGAAAATTCAGGAAATCCATCGATTTATTTCACATCTTGTGGATAAGTTCCATCCTTTTACACATCTACTGAAAAAATATGTTACCTTCAATTGGGAACTAGATTATTCAAATGCATTTGAATTACTTAAGCAATGTCTAATCAACCAACCTGTTCTCATGTTGCCTAACCTAGGAGAACCCCTCTTGTTGTATATTTCAGCCACTCATTTTTCAATTGGTACACTGGTTACCCAATATAACCTTGGCCACAAAGAAAGGGTGGTTTATTACCTCACCCACACCTTAACTTCCTACGATCTGAATTATTCATATATTGAAAAGACCTTCCTAGCAGTAGTCTGTACTTTCTAAAAACTTTTCCATTAACTCCTTAACAAAAAAACCAAGTTAGTATCCAAAGTTGACCCTCTCAAGTACCTTTTATCCAAACCTACCCTTACAGGAAAAATGGCTAATTGGATCATTCTCCTTAGTGAATTTTATACTGAGTTTGTTAACCCAAAGTCTCTGAAAGGAAAAGTATTGATATATATGCAGGAAGAAACTCCCCTACCAGGAATGGAACCATTATGTCTAGATATTTCGAATGCATCTATGATGTATATTAAGGAGTCTGCTATGTGGTAAGCCCATTTTTATGGGTCATTCATGTTTCATGGGTTAGGATCAGGAGTGGTGTTCATCACTCCCATAGGAGAGGTTATTCCACGATAATTTTGTTTGGGATTCCCTTGTAAAAATAACATTACATAGTATGAAGTGCTCATCGCTGACCTTAAGTTAGCTATAACTTGGAATATTCAAAAACTATAAGTCATTGGTGGCTCCCAAATAATAATTAAATAACTTAATGATGAATATAAGGTAAAATATGAAAATCTTGTTCCATACAAGAAACTGGTGGAAACTTTGAAATAATAATTTGTATAGATTGGATTTGAACAAAGACCAAGATCACACAACCAATCACTAGATGCAATGGCTACAATAGGATCTCTACTGTGCCTTCCACCCTAGGAAAATAAAATTCCATTCTTTTTGGAGCACTTATGAGTGCCTGCATACGGCATGCTAGAATCTTATTTTTCATGTCAAGTTGTTGGTCCATTCTCACCCTGGTACAACTCCATATTTAATTATCTACAAGAATAAACGTTTCCCCAAAGCATTTCCCATCCTGAGAAAAATACCCTTATTCATCGTATAGTCTATTATAACCTCCTGGGAGGCACCCTCTATCATCATGGCTATGAATGGAATATGTTATGTTGTTTGGATGTTGCCGAGTCAGTCGACACTATTAAATAAGTTCATGATGGTATTTAGAGAGCATAAACTAGCGTCAAGGTACTAGCTGAGAAACTCTTCAGAGTAGGATATTATTGACCTACCATGGAAATAGATTTTTGTAAATTCATCAAGAAGTATGAACTGTGTCAAAAATATGGAAACTTGATACATGCACTAGCGTAGGATTTGTAAACCATCACAACTCCATGGTTATTTTCTAAATGGGGACTTGATCTCATAGGGAGGATCACTCTTACTTCCTCAGATGGCCATAACCACATTATCACCACCACTGAGTACTTCACTAAATGGGTCAAGGTCATTCCTCTAACTTATATAACTAGTGCACAAATATCTAAGTTCATAATGACTCATTCATCTGCCATTCTGGAATCCCCTCCATCATTATCACAGATAATGCTAAGTTATTTAAGAACAAGATGGTTAAAAGCGTTATGCGAATGCTTCCAAATCCAACTCCATTAGTCCACCCATTATTACCCTCAAGGTAATGGATAAGTAGAGGCCACTAATAAAACCCTTGTCTGAATCATGGAGAAAATGGTTAGTAAGACTAGTCATAATTGGCACCTCAAGATTCATCCTTCCCTATGGGCCTATCGAACCTCCATTCGCACCCCTCCTGGTGCTACTCCATATTCATTATCCTATGGAGCTGAAACCATCATACACTTGGAAATTTAGTTTCCCTCCCTAAGAATATCTCTCTGAAACTATCTAGATAAATGTGAAGAGTACATGGTTGCTCAACTAGTAGAGTTAGAGATACTGGATGAAAAACACAAGAGAAATCTCAATCACCTAAAGGTTTATTAAAATCTGGGTATCATGGGTGTTGGTCATCAAAAAGGAATTTTTTGAGAGCAACAGTTAAGGGACAAGAAGTCCCTCCTCTTTAATGGGAAAGGTTCCCTTATTAAAGACCAAGCTTATTTACATATGTACAATGCATAGTTTTAATGTGGAACTTGGATATCATGAAAGCGTTCTAAAATAGATCATCAATAAAAAAGTACAGAGGAATGAAGAAGTGGAAATGAGTAGAAAGGCATTTTCTAGAACTATAGATAACAAATTAATTCCTTATGCATGCCAGAATAAAATTGTTTGGAATAAAACCATTTACATTTGAATCAATAAGATGCTATTGCAAAGACACAAAGTTCCAGAAATAACATCCACAAGAATACAAAGCTTCTTGACATAATACAGACAAATGATTCAATAGTATTCAATGGATAGCAATGAATAATAGGATCAAATGGACAAAGAAGGAAATTTCTTTTGTATTGATTGCTTTGCTACTCTTTACACATTCAAAAATAAGCCAAGTTCCCCCCTGAAAATGGTGGAGAGAGACCATTATATAATTTTACAAGTCAGTTGCACTTGGTAACTACTTCTTTTAACTAAAATGTTTAGTTAAAGGGATGATTAACACAAAACCCCAACTATTTACAATATGTCTGAAATGAGAAAAAGAAGGAGAGAGAAGCATGGAGGGGAAGACAAGTGCTCATGATTGGGAAGGGCCCACTGACTTGAGGATCCACTGTCTAAACCTTTTCAATGCCTCTGCTATGTCTCTGCCACGTGGAACTGATGTGTTGGTAGTATCCTGGGTCCAAGATCCCATACATTTTTCCATCTCCTTGTCGAACTTAGTCTGCTTATGGTACTCCTTATTTACTTCTTCAATGGCAGATTGGAGAGATCAGATTTCCTTTATCTTATCCTTAGTGATGGAGTCCTCTTTGAATAAATTTTCTTTGACAAAAGCTCTAAATTGAGCTTTAATTTCCTATAGGGAGAAAGGAATACCTGAGGTCTCATCATGGAGGTGGCAGTGAATATCCTTAAAAGCAGATATCACCAAAGTCTTGAAAGCCTCTCCCTTCTTCCATCTATTCCTTAATTCTCCCAAAGCCTCCTTCAGCACTTTGATTTCCCACTCCACGCTGAATACTCATGACTTTCACAAATTATCTTTCACATCATCAAAGACCTTTCTTGCCATCAAAATATTTTTATCAGTCTGCCCCATTAGGCGAAGGTCTACTATGTAGCTGCTCCAAAGTTTGAGCTCTTTATCCATATTTCCAATTGTGGAGGAGAGCTTCTGTTACAGATTATTTACCTTCTCATTGAGCTTGAAGGCTTCACAAATGAAATTAAACCCTGCAACAAGCATGTCATCCACCATGGCCTCCATAGCCCTCCCAAAGACAGAGTACCAGTGTATATCCTTGATGCTCTAGACTTCATCTTAACTTAGGATCACAGGTGGTGGAAGGGTAGACAATGGGGTAGGGTCTAAAAATTTATCTTTAGATAGCATTGACTTGATGAAACTAGAAAGCACTTGATCCTGCTCCTCCAACTGCTCTATAGTCTGCTGCCCTTTTTCTACCCTCCCAATGACCTTGGTGACTGTTTCTTGAAGGTTGTGTATTTCACCTTCAGGAGTAGAATCTCCCATTGAGATCCTTGAGAGTTCCAAATCAAAGGCTTGGAAATCCTACTCTGGCTTGTCAACTTTGGGCTTGGCTATCTCAAGGAATTACTAACCTTAGGCATTAGTCACTATCCTTGAAGTGGTTCTAGCTTTCTTAGTAGGAGCAAAAGGAGAAGTACCCAACAAGGCCACCAAAGCATCAAAATTGGGCCCTGAGATCCGATAGGATGACTTCCTCTTCCTACTATCAACAAAAGGTTATACCCATGAAAAAGTGGAGGAATACGAAGAAGGGGGAGTAAGAGAACCAAGAGTGAGAGAAATCATGGCACTGAGAGTGTTTACTACTGTTTCCTCCTGTAGAGATGTGAGTGGGGTAGATGAGGATTCTTTGATGGTGGAGTCTGTGGTACTTGGAGCCTCAATGGTATGAATTTATTGCTCCTTATCCATTGGAGCTTCCAAAGCTCCTGCAAGAACTGGTACTTTACTTTCCTTGCTTTCACTGAGAACAATAATTTTCTCTAGCCTAGAAGGTAACTCTGAATGTTTGGGCAGAGGACCCTCTCCAACTGGTTCCTTTTTGACCTCCTTTACCTTCTTCTGATAGACCTGAGTGGAGGAGGAAGGAGTGGAGGATTCAGGTCCTTTACTTGATGAAGCAGGAGGATTCTATACAGGTACCTCTGAACTGGGTGTTTATGCCTCCTTCCTTGGTATCAAAGTGTCTTTGGAGGAGGATTCTCCTGCGTTCTTCCTCAGCTCATAAACTTTTCTATCAACCCAGACTTTGGTTCTTACCAGGACAGGGGCAAGGATCTCAACCAAATCATCTTTCTCCCATCTTTATTGTCTACCCTATGATGGTAGTTGATTCTGATATTTATTTTAATGAATTTCTTCAAGTCAAAATAGGTTTTGGGCCTAAAGAAGTGGACAGTGATGGGAGCTAGGGCTCTCTCTATGTTTTGAGCATCTAGAGTGGTTTTGCATGTATAGTTCCCCAAAGATATGGGGAAGTGTAACCTAGTGATCTTCTTATCCCTGCAGGTTCTATGTAATTTGTCCAATTACTTGCATACTTCAATCAGGGCCATCTTATCACTACAAAATATGGGGAGCTTAAGTGGATTTCTCCCATAACCTACTAGCCTGATATAAGAGAATCTTCTGAATTGAATGAAGTAGGCTCTGTACTTTACTATCAGGCTCATGGCTTCATCAGAGAACCTCCTTGTAATGTCACTCTCTAGAATTCTTACAATGTGCATGGTGAAAGCATCATTCACCCTTCTGAAATCATGATTACTAGTGTCTAGGGTGAACTGAGGGTAGTAAGCATATATAGGATCACCCTTCTGAGCATCAATGTATGTAAAGCCAAACCACTGTCTAGATGCTGCAAGGGTATACATTAGGTAGGAAGTCATGTAGAAATTTTTTTTTTGTTATACATGGGACAGTTACTCTGTCAAATTCATACAGATGATCTCGGCCCAGTTGATGTTCTGGGTACCTTCACACACTATGTTGATAAGTGGGCACATCCAGAAGTGGAACTCGTTGGTAGAGGGTAAGCCGATGACCTGAGCTAACATGGATTATGAAGTCTGATAGCTCCTCATTGAAATCAGACCTAAACAGAGCTTTGGATAGATGGAGATGCCCCTTTTTTAGGGTTCTTCAGCAATGACTTCGCCACTCTTGCCTTGTATTTCTCACTGTCCTTGGTCGAAGAGTTCATGTGCTTGATTTTGGGAGATTATTATAGAATTATCCATCTCTGGGATCCTTAGGGCATTGGCAATGGTGGCAGCATCAAGTTTGGAAATGATCTCCCCATGCACATTTGTTAATTCACTCGTATCAGGGATTGAAATGAGCTCCACGGTAGGTAAGCACCGTGTCAGTACATTGCACCAAGATTGGGAAACCAGTAGTGAATGCTCAAGCCGCTATCATTAATCATTTGTTTCCATAGGAGATGGGTTTGGGTCTGTCAACTTGGAGTCTGAAAATCACCAAAGTCCAGGTGGTGAACTTCACTGTCCCCTATATCGGGAACGGTAGAACTCGAGCGGAGAAACCTACTCTTGGCCTTGAAATTTAATCTTCATGTTGATCAGTACTTAGAAAAACAAACTCATAGCTTGAATCCACGATGAAATTACAGGGGGGAATGGGGACGTGAACAGAGATTTCAATCAGCAAGAGTATGAGAAAATTGTAATGAGAAAGTAGTGTGCAAAAATGCGTAGAGGGGCAGTCTATTAAATAACCATTTTAGGAGAGAGAAGGTTATAAATGCGCATTAAATTCATATCCACCAACTCAAAAAGCAAGCATCAAGAAGAGTAGAAAAAATTAGCCCGAATGGCCTTTGGTACATTTGGGACACGCGGGACACAAAATCACGATTCGGCCGATGTGGGTGATGTGGGTGATGCGGGGATAGAATGCACAAATGTTTTCAGGACATGAGGGACCAAAGTACGCAGAAGTGCATAATGCGGCTGACCGTGAGCGATTCGGGGAACAGAGAGCCCAAGTGAACTTGGGACAATTGGAACAAAATTTTCTGATGGGCCCTCAAGTAAAAATATTTCAGAAGGAAACGTAGCTGATTTGTGAATAGAGAGCCCAAGTGAACTTGGGGACACATGGGACAAAAATGTCTGATAGACCAGCAAATCACACAAATGACTCAAAAAATGCAGAATTTTTCTTACTTCTTGACTTTTCCTCTTTACCAGAACATCAGAAAAAGGTGGTTAACTCAAAAAATATCAATTCTTTGACTTTCAAAAGAGGCGAAATTTTTGAGAGGACAACAGTTGGCTCCTTCTAGGGATGACTTTACTAGATTCAAAGATTGAGACAAGGAAAGAACTCTAAAAAAACTTAGGGGAAGCAGACTAGTGCCTTATCCATTGGGCCACGAAGTCAAAATAAAACCAATACAGAAAAAAACACCCCAAATGAAGAAAGAAAACATGCCAAGCAGAAAGGGAAAGAAAGCACACACAAGTAAGAAAGGAAACACACCCTATACATAATATATAAGGGCTTACCTATTCACCTAGGACTTAAACAATTTTAAGTACTATCCGACTATAAGGAAGTGGGAGAGAAGAACCATCCATGTAATCAAGGTAGAAAGAATTCTTACCAGCAAAGTTCCTAATCTTGAAAGGTCCATGAGCCAAATAGAATCAAACTTGCCATGGCTGCCACGAGGTTCATGTCTTTTATCCCACAATAAAATGATATCTCCAACTTTGAAATCCCTAGACCTATCCTTCTTGTCAAACAAGGCTTTTAACTTTTGTTGGTGAGTATATATTCTATCAGCAACTTTTAATATGTCTTCATTCAATTTATAAAGTTAAATGATCCTCTTATCCAAAGAATCATTGAAACTGGTGTCTTCAATGGTCCATCGTTAAATGCAAGGCTGGTAACTCCACTGTTACTGGAAATTGAGCTTCTACTCCATATACCACGTAAAAAGGGGACATCCCTATAGCTCTTTTAGGGGTAATCCTATCTGCCCAAAGAGCATCACAGAGTTTCTTGTGCTATTTTCTCTAAGATTCATTAACCAATTTTCTTATTATGGCCACCAGATTTTTGTTTGTTGATTTAGCCTGCCCATTCTCCTGAGGATAATAGTCTGAAGAGTGAGACTAGGGAGATGCCATATCCATAAAAAAAATCCATCATCTCAGTCAAAGAAAATTTTGAAGCATTATCCGTCAAAATCTTGTTTGGCACACCAAAACTTACCAAGATGTTCTCTTTGATAAAATTGCACACTACTTTAGAAGTAGTACTCTTTACTGGAATGGCTTCTATCCACTTAGTAAAATAATTTGTGACAGTCAATATGTGGGTATGTCTAGCAATTGCAGAGGGATTAAGTGTTCCAATGAATTCTAAACCCCATTGTTGAAAAGGGCTCTTCAATCATGAATAGTCTTAAGAGGCAAGAGCAGTCTAACTTAGGTCTACCCACAAAGGTATGACAAGCTTCACATTTATCAATCCACTTTGATGCATCTCTGAACAAGGTAGGCCAATAGTATACTTGCACAAAGAATCTTGTGAGCACTAATAGTAGATGAGTAATGGCCTCCACATGCTTGATCATGGAAAGTTTAAAGAAGCTTCCTCTGTTGTTCCTTATCCACGCATTTCAAAAATCTTCCATCCATCTCACACTTGAACAAATGCATTCTCCCACAATACATATTGGGCTGATCTTAACTTAATAGCTCTTCTTCTCCTTGGTATTCAAATGAGAGGGACACTCCCCATAGGTGAGAAAAATGTGTGATATCATCATACCAATTCATCAATTAAGATGAGAAATAGAATAATAGGAAGATCAACTTCATCCTTAGGTAACTCATGTCTTGCTCCCTCAGTGATGAGTTCACACAAGCCTTTTCCATTGACATTGTTTGGTTGGTCTGATGTCAATATCATACTCTTGAACCTTGGCCACCGTAGTTCCCTCTCTTGGATCCAAACTCTTGTTGCATGAGAATAGATTTGAGGGTTGTGTTAGGCACAAGTACTGTGGAGTGTGAGTTAAGAATATAAAAATGGAACTACTTGACAACTTTAACCAGTGCAAAAGCATGCTTCTCAATCATTGTGTACTTCAACTCATGATTTTTAAGAATGTAGATCATAAATGCAATTGGGAGCTCATGATCATTAGAATCTTTCTGAGTCAAAATAGCATCCTGGGTGTTATCTATGGCATAGCAATAGATAATAAAATCTTTGCTAAAATATTGACATGCTAGGATAGGAGTTCTGGAAATAGCATTCTCAATACCTTCAAAGGCTTCTTTTCCTTTAGAAGACCAGCCAAACATTTGTTTTCCCTTCATCATTTGAAAGATGTTCAAAGTTATTTCTACAAAATCAGGGATAAATCTTCTCATAAATTTGATCTTACCAAAGAAAGAATGTACTCCCTTCTTGCTGGTTGGAATAGGAATCTACTGAATGGCTTGAACTCATTCAGGATCAATCTTTATACCATCTTTTAGAGACAACATGCCCCTAAAAATTTTCCCTCTGTGACACAAAAGATAGGTTTCTTAGGATTCGAAGAGATCCCATGCTCTCTGCACTTCAAGAGAACTGTTTCCAGATGCTGAAAAAATGATCTGCTCTAGTTTTGGAAAACATAGTTAAGTCATCTAGATATACAACAATACATTTCCCTTTAAAAATTCCAAAGGCCAAGTCCATAGCTCTTTGGAAAGTGGCACCAGAATTAATGAGCCCAAAAGGCAACCTCTTGTAGGAAAAAGTACCCTAAGGAGTAGTGAAAGCGGTCTTGTGTTGATCTGCAGTATTGACTTCTACCTGATTATACCCTGAGAAGTCTATCAAGCATGGACAACATTTCAGATCCCGTAACTGCTTGCAAGACTTGATCCATCATGGGTAAAGGATAGTTGTCCTTCAAAGAATCTTGATTCAGGTTTCTAAAGTCAACATAGAAATGAATCTCACCATTTTTCTTCCTGACAGGCACAATGTTGGCAATCCATGTTGAATGGTGGATGGGAAAAATGATTTTGGATTTCAACAAACTTTTGAATTTCCTGGAAAATAGTGTCAGCTATCTTAGGATTGTATTTCCTTTGTTTCTACATGAAAGTTTTAATCCCAAGTTTTAGAGGGATGAAATGTTGCATCTCCTTTGGTTGGAAGGCTTTTAGGTCCTCATAGGAACAAGCAAGAACATATTTATATTTCCTTAAAAGGTTAATTACTTTCTTCTTTTCTTTTGGTGTGCAACACTTCCCAATGTTCACAAGCTTGGGGTCAATAGAACTTCCAATATTAGTTTTTTCATACTCAGCAGATTGTTTTGATCCAGTAAAAGCTTTAGACCTAACATACCTGTCATGTTTATCAAACAATTCTTCTAAACTCACCAGTCCTTTTGGAATCTTGTTACCTTTGAGTTTGATACACCCATCTTGATCTATTTTCCTCTTCCTGACAATCCTCTTCATTGGAAGACACACTCTCATGAGGCAGATTCTCACTTCCTTCAAAGTAAAAATGTTCAAAATTATCCCTGAGCTCTAAGAAAGAAAGAAAATGTTTGATCATCATTGAAAACTTTCTAGTTGCTTGTGTTATCAGGTACACTAGGGCTATGGATCATCTTCATTGGTAAACTTATCTTAAGAGAAGTTAGGATGAGGTATCAGCAATGATCCTGAGACAACTAGTGAATTGGCCCTGGTGTTCTTTTCCCTAGGTATTGCTTCAATGGAGAAGACATCAAGGAATTCAATAAAATCCCAAACCTGATTCCTGTAATGCTTCAACCTTCTATTCTTTACTTGAAAATGGTTTCTGACTTGTTTAACAACAAGTTCTGCATCTCCATGAGCTAGAAAATTCTTCACACCTTTTTCTTTTGCCACATTAAGCCCAAGAATGAGAGATTCATACTCTGTCTGTATTATTAGTATTTTCAAATTTTAGTTTGAATGAGAAAGGATAAACCTTTCCCTCAGGAGGACACCAATACTACACCAGCTCTAGAACTAGCCGAGGAACAACTTCCATCAAATTCTAAAATCCAAACCTCATTAGGATCTTAAAGTACTTCATTTAGGTAACTTGGACTTTCCTCAAGAGATATAATCATATAGTTACCATGCCCCATATCTTCATAAAGTATATGTGCACTTTGGGATAATCTTTTTTTTGTACAATATACTCAGATTGCTTCTATGGCCAATAACTTCTTCATTTTCCCATTGACTGGTATGAGGGCATGTGACCAATCCATTTGAATTTCTCCTCCCACATCCTTGCAGAAGTTTCTACTTTACATCATACCATATGAAGGTGGAATATCTTCTACGAGGATAGTAGCGAAGAACCTTATTCTCAGGTAAAGTAGCAAAAGCTACTTGTGCATAATTAATTCTTCCAACTAGGGGCACTTCCTTACTTTCCATGGAATAACAGGACCCATAAGTGCATGTGAGATTTAGGCCCAAAGAATGTGCTACTTTGGCAGGCATTACATTATTTGATGCTCCTGAATTTATGACACAGTTGCTAAGTTTATGGCATGTTATAAGGAGGGTCACATTAAAATGGTTTGATCTTATCATTAGGTGAGGTGACAGTAGATACCAGATTGGGTTGAGGTGTGGAGGATGGAGTAGGTAAAAGGCCTTTGCTGGAAGCTTTAGATTGAGAATTAACAAAGTGAACCATTTTGGCACAAGCTTTGGGATGGGTTTGATAATACTCAACCTCTAAAATTTGAACCTTGGTATTCTTTAGTGTGATCAATGATATCGAAAGACCCAGAGGTGGATGAGCTATCATCACTTGGAACCTTAGGTTTTTCATATTTAGGAGTTGTAGAAGAAGAAAAAAATTTAGTAGAAGAATTAGGAAAATTAGAATTGGCGGAACTCACCTTATGTGTGGATGTAGTGGGGATAAGAGATCCTATTTTTGCAATCATAGGGATAGTCGTGGGATGCTCCTTGGATCTTTTAATGGGCTACATCACTTTCTCCCTTTTATTTGTCTACTCTTAAGTCATAACAGCATACGATTCACTATTCATATCCGCTACCACTTCATCATAATCATCTTCCTCATCAATGCCTTCAATAGTGCAGAAATTAATTCGAGATCCCTCAAGTTCCTCCATTTCTTCATCAATCCCTTCTTCAAGTTCTTCTCAATCTTCACTAACCTCCTCATCTTTAGGCTCTTCCACTTCACAGGTTGCATTAACAAGAACCTTGATAGGTGGCCCCTCAAGTGCTAGCCTTGTTTGAGAAGTAGGTCAAATGATTCCTAGGTTGAAAATTCCTCCTTGCACACATCTACATAGGGGGCGTGCTGAGCCAGTTGTTTCTTGATGGAAATGAGATCATTAGCAAGATTTTGCACTAATGGGTCAGTATTAGGCCCAGGAGTGGAAGAGGAGGAAGAACAAGGCCTAGATTTAGAAGGGTCTCTTTTTAACTTTCCAGACATAATCAAATCATCTTTGAAACTAACAACAAGAGTTCAATCCTTGACCAATGTAGAAAGATTGGATCTTCTTAATGCATAGCTAACTTCAGAAAATTGAGCATTCAGGAAGAAACACTTTTGTATTTGATCTATAGGTTGAGTTTCTGGTGGGATTTTGTTAATCATCTTGTTAAACCTAGCCACATATTCTCTCATGGGTTCTTATGAGTCCTTCTTTATTTGATAAATCTGGGCCAGCAAAGAGTGTACATCCTCTGCAAGTTTGAAATAGTTCTCAAACCTTGTTCTCATTGTGTTCCAACTAGTAATGGCCCCTGCTGGAAGGTGATAGAACCAATCTGCTGCATTATCTTGTAAAGTCTCTACAAAAAGTCTCACTGAGACATCTTCATGCTCAACTTCGAGAAATCCACATGTAACTATGAAGTCTGCGATATGTTCATCAGGATGTGCCTTTCCATCACCTCTGAACTTGGGGAAGATCTTTTTGTTACCTCTTAGTAACTCATGCAAAGGCTGAGGAAGGGCAAGAGGCCCAACACGATGGCCCCAGGGCAATGGTGCTACCATCCTTGGAAAGATAGCTTGAAGGGGAACCAAAACACCAGTGAGAATCAGAGCACGGAGATTAGGGATGAGTTGCTCTAAAGGAATAACACCTATAGGGGTTCTATTTTCAACAGAAGGAGTGCTTGTTGAATGAGCTCTTCTATTCCTTCATGTTGAAGGAAAAGGAAAACCTTGTTGTTCCAAAAGTTGAAACTAAGAATATTCAATACCAAGGGACCTCCTTCTATGAGTAAAAACCGGAGTCATCAGATCAAAGGATGATCAAGAAATTGTTCATAGAACTGGAATGCATTTGAGAAAACGAATCCCCAGCAGAGTTTCCAAAAACTATTGGTCATCAAAAAGGACTTTGTTGAGAGAAAAATTTATGGGACAAGAATTCCCTCCTCTTTAATGGGAGAGGTTCCCTTATTAAAGACAAAGCTTATTTATATATGTACAACACATAGTTTTAATGTGGAACTTGGATATCATGAAATTGTTCTAAAATAGATCATCAATACAAAGGTACAGAGGAATGAAGAAGTGGAAATGAGTAGAAAGGCATTTTCCAGAACTATAAATAACAAAGTAATTCCTTATGCATGTCATACTAAAATTGTTTGGAATAAAACCATTTGCATTTGAATCAATAAGATGCTATTGCAAAGACACAAAGTTCCAGAAATAACATCCACAAGAATACAAAGCTTCTTGACATAATACAGACAAATGATTCAATAGTATTCAATGGATAGCAATGAATAACAAGATTAGATGGACAAAGAAATAAATTTCTTTTGTATTGATTGCTTTTCTACTCTTTACACTTTCAAAAATAAGCCAAGATCCCCCCTAAAAATGGTGGAGAGAGACCATTATATAATTTTACAAGTCAGTTACACTTGGTAACTACTTCTTTTAACTAAAATGTTTAGTTAAAGGGATGCTTAACACAAAACCCCAATTATTTACAATAAGTCTGAAATGATAAAAATAAGGAGAGAGAAGACAAGAGAAGAAGACAAGTTCTCATGATTGGGAAGGGCCCACTGACTTGAGGATCTTCTTTCTAAACCTTTTCAATGACTTTGCTATGTCTCTGCCACGTGGAACTGATGTGTTGGTAGTAGCCTAGGTCCAAGATCCCATACATTTTTCCATCTCCTTGTCAAACTTGGTGTGCATATGGTACTCCTTATTCACTTCTTCAATGGTAGATTGGAGAGAGCATATTTCCTTTATCTTATCCTTAATGATGGAGTCCTCTTTGAACAAATTTTCTTTGACAAAAGCTCTAAATTGAGCTTTAATTTCCTGTATGGAGAAAGACATACCTGAGGTCTCATTGTGGAGGTGGTAGTGAATATCCTTAAAAGTAGATATCACCAAAGTCTTGAAAGCCTCTCCCTTCTTCCAGTTATTCCATAATTCTCCCAAAGCCTCCTCCAGCACTTTAATTTTCCACTCCACACTGAATACCCATGACTTTGACAAATTATCTTTTACATCATCAAATACCTTGCTTGCCATCAAAAGATTTTTATCAGTCTGCCCCATTAGACGAAGGTCTACCATGCAGCTGCTCCAAAGTTTGATCTCTTTATCCATATTTCTAATTGTGGAGGAGAGCTTCTGTTGCAAATTATTTACCTTCTCATTGAGCTTGAAGGCTTCACCAATGAAATTCAACCTTACAACAAGCATGTCATCCACCATGGCCTCCATAGCCCTCCCATAGATGGAGTAACTGTGTATATCCTTGATGCTCTAGACTTCATCTTGACTGAGGATCACAGGTGGTGGAAGGGCAGATAGTGGGGTAGGGTCTAGAACTTTATCTTTAAATAGTAGTGACTTGATGAAACTAGAAAGCACTTGAGCCTTCTCCTCCATTTTCTCTATAGTCTGCTACCCTTTTTCAACCCTCCCAATGACCCTGGTGACTATTTCTTGAAGGTTGTGTATTTCACCTTTATGAGTAGACTCTCCCATTGAGATCCTTGAGAGTTCCAAATCGGAGGCTTGCAAATCCTGCTCTAGCTTGTTAACTTTGGGCTTGGCTATCTCAAGGAATTGCTGACCTTGGGCATCAGTTACTATCCTTGAAGTGGTTCTAGCTTTCTTAGTAGGAGCAGAAGGAGTAGTACCTAACAAGGACACCACAACATCAAAATTGGGAGAGGAAAACTTCCTCTTCCTGCTATCAACAAAGGGATGTACCCATGCAAAAGTGAAGGAAGAAGAAGAAGGGGGGTCAAGAGAACCAAGAGTGAGAGAACTCATGGAACTGAGAGTGTTTACCACTGTTTCCTCTAGTAGAGATGTGAGTGGGGTAGATGAGGCTTCTTGAATGGTGGAGTCTGCGGTACTTGGAGTCTCAGTGGTATGAATTTATTACTCCTTATCCATTGGAGCTTCTGGAGCTCCTGCAAGAACTAGTACTTCATTGTCCTCGCTTTCACTGAGAACAATAACGTTCTCTAGCCCAGAAGGTAACTCTGAATGTTTGGGCAGAGGACCCTCTCCAATTGGTTCCTTTTTGACCTCCTTTACCTTCTTCTGATAGACCTGAGTGGAGGATTCAAATCCTTTACTTGATGAAGCAGGAGGAGTCTATACAGGTACCTCTGAACTGGGTGTTTTTGCCTCCTTACTTGGTATCGAAGTGTCTTTGGAGGAGGATTCTCCTACGTTCTTCCTTAGCTCATGAACCTTTCTATCAACCTAGAATTTGGTTCTTACCAGGACAGGGGTAAGGATCTCAGGCAAATCATCTTTCTCCCTCTAAAACCAGTACAGATCCTCTAAGGGAGTGTGTTTGATCACATTTTTATATTCATATGATAATAGGTCTATGTTGTCATCCTGAAGTCCTTCAGGAATTTGATACAGGTTAAGCTCTTGTATTAACTGAAGAGGAAACCTGCCATAATGCCTCCTTCTGGCCACAAAATCATCTATGCAGTCATCCCAATGATCTTGAGTGTCTACCATATGATGGTAGTTGATTATGAGATATAGTTTAATGAATATCTTCAAGTCGAAATAGGTTCTGGGCTTGAAGAAGTGGACAGTGATGGGAACTAGGGAACTCTCAATGTTCTGAGCATCCAGAGTGGTTTTGCATGTATAGTTCCCCAAAGATATGGGGAAGTGTAACCCAATGATCTTCTTATCCCTGCAGGTTCTATGTAATTTTTCCAATTACCTGTATACTTCAATCAGGGCCATCTTATCACTAAAAAATATGGGGAGCTTAAGAGGAGTACTCTCATAACCTACTAGCCTGATGTAAGAGAATCTTCTGAACTGAATGAAGTAGGCTCCGTACTTTGCTATCAGGCTCATAATTCATCAAAGAACCTCCTTCTAGTGTCACTCTCTAGAATTCTTACAATGTACATTGTGAAAGCATCATTCACCCTCCTAAAATTGTGATTACTAGTGTCCAGGGTGAATTGAGGGCAGTAAGCATATATAGGATCACCCTTCTGAGCATCAATGTATGTGAAGCCAAACCACTCTCTGGATACTACTAGGGTATACAATAGGTAGGAAGTCATGTAGAACTTTTTATTTTTTTGTACATGGTACAGTTTCTCTGTCAAATTCATGTAGATGATCTCTGCCCAATTGATGTTTTGGGTACCTTCACACCCTATGTTGATAAGTGGGCACATCCAGAAGTGGAACTCATTAGTAGAAGGAAATCCCATGACCCGAGCTAATAGGATTATGAATTCTGATAGCTCCTCATTGAAATCAGACCTAAATAGAGCTTTGGATAGTTGAGATGCCCCTTTCTTAGGGTTCTTTAGCCATGATTTCACTACTCTAGCTTTGTATTTCTCATTTTCCTAATCAAAAAGGGCATGTGCTTGATTTTGGGAGATTACCACAGAATTTTCCATCTCTGGGATTCTTAGGGCAGTGGCAATGGCAGCAGCATCAAGCTTGGTGATGAGCTCCCCATGCACGTTGGTCAATTCACTCGTATCAGGATTGAAATGAGCTCCAAAAGTAAGTACGGTGTTGGCACATTGTACTGAGATTGGGAAACAAGCAGCAAATGCTAGGCCACTATCATTTATCATTTTTTCCATGGGAGAGGGGTTTGGGTATATCAACCTAGTCCAAAAATTACCGAAGTCTAGGTGAGTAACTTCACTATCCCTGATATCAGGAACAGAGGACTTGAGTGGAGAAACCTATACTTGGCCTTGAAATTTAATCTTCACGTTGTCAGCACTTAGAAAAAAAAAATCACAGGTTGAATCCACGATGAAATTACAGGGGGAATGGGGACGCGAGCAGAGATTTCAATTACAAGGGTATCAACAAATGGTAATGAGAAAGGAGTGTGCAAAAATGCATAGAGGGTAGTCTATTAAATAGCCATTTAGGAGAGAGAAGGTTATAAATGTGCATTAAATTCATATCTACCAACTCAAAAAGAAAGCATTGGGAAGAGCAAGAAAAATTAGCCCAGATGTAAGGATATTACTTGTATAAATCAGAACATATATAGAATAATAACATGAGAGAACACCAAAATATAGATAAATGATGAAAATATGCTCATATAATAGCTTTGCCACTTCGAGGGGGCAACCTCCAAACCATACAATAACACTCCAATACTCAATATCATCATTAACTAAAACCTTCTAACCCCTATATATACCATTCTAACCTATGGCCAATACTGAGGCTGACCTCCTAAGCATAATAAGTCGTAAATGAATGATATAATAAGATAAGGGGATGTGTGCCACATGTTGGCATCTCCATCAATACATATACATCATAACATCCTTTCCCTAGGTGCATAGCATTCCTTCCCTCCTTGAAATGTTTCGTCCCTGAAACATAACAAGAAACCATGTAATGAGTGTGTTGTAAATTTTTACACACTTTGCGCCATGTTTGATCATCCATCCATATGTGATCCTGATAGATGATACATATCTGAACTAATATCCATATTTTGTTATGCTACTCTGATTCCATTCATGACCATAGTTTATCATCCTTGGATTCCATGCATAACCAACATAAGGATTCAATGCATAGCCATAATAAGGATTCCATGTATAACCATAATAAGGATAACCATAATAAGGATTGCATGCTTCATAATTATTGCTCCATTGATCCCCTGTATAAATAAAGTGATTATTCCTCCAATTACTTGTATATCTATATTGGTTGGAAATATGATGTGCCCTGGGATATCTCCATGATTTTTTTCTCTCATGTTGACGTGGATTTCCATATGATGTAATTTTAGTATCCTCAACCTTATCAACCTGTTTCTAAACTTTCTTTTTTTTTCCACCTTTACATTTGATATTTTATTTTTCTCTTGAGTAGATGAATCATCATTTCCTTATTTTTCTTCATGTTCCTCTTTTGAATCATCCTTATTCCCTTCTTCTCCATATTCTAAATCATCCTCATGGTCTATATTGACTTTTCTTTGATTTCCATTAAGCCTGATATCCTGTAAAGTGACCTTCTTCTTTTTGTACCAAATCTTCATAAACTTATTTTTCATATTAATATTAATTGTCCCCAATGTCTCTCACTAAGGATACCCAAGAAAAATATCCAAAACATCCATATATAAGGAAAAAAAATCTGAATGTAAAGTATATTTGTTCATAGTAAGTTTTAAATCTTCAAAAACTTGAATTTTCTTACCATTCACTTGAGCTTCTTTGATATTACTTTCTTGAATATGTAGATGTTGAGCCATATCCTTTTTGATGAAGTTATACTTGCTATTAGGGTTCAATTATCTTATTGATTTGAATGCATCCATGAAACTGAAATATGGTATCTTCCTTCTTGGGAGCTATAATATTTTCTTCTGCATCAATATCTTGTTTTTCTTCCTCTTCTTCATAGTCTTCTTCAACTTCTTCTGCTTTTGATTCTTCAATATATGTTGCACCATCATCTTCCCTTGAATCTTCTTCATCTTCCTCGTCATCTTCTTTCTCTCTTGATTCTTCAATATATTCTTCCCCATCATCTTCTTTTGACTCTTCTTCCTCTTTGTGGTCCCATCTATCCATAAAAAGTTGTTCCATTTCCTCCCAAGACCAATCCTTCCTATCATTTTTTAAATCAGAAAACCAAATCCATGTAGGACCACCAAGATAATGTGAAAATCTATTCCTTGTCATGAAATATGAGAAATATATATTCTTAAATTTTATCCACCATTCTTTAGCATCCATCTCACCATTTCCATAAAAATTTTCTATCCCCGTGATCATGATTAGGGTTTAGGAATTATGAAAATATTTCAGCAGATGGATAAAAACACAAAGAAAAAACCCTAACTGAAATTTGAAGAGCTTTCCGAAAATATAAATTTTGCTAAAAAATACCACAATTTGCTTCCTGAAAAGCAAATTTATGAAAAAACTTAAACACTAATAACATCCATAAAATAGATCCAATGGAGCTGAAATTTTTAGATATTCCGACTTAGAGTATTTCTAAATTATGATGCGAAAATGGGGAAAAAATTCGATACCCTATTCAAGATATAATCGAAACAAAACATTAGGGTTTTTGCCCTAATTTTGGCCGAAATCGCTGCTCTAATACCACTTGTAAGGATATTACTTATATAAATCAGAATATATACAGAAGAATAACATGATAGAACACCAAAATATAGATAAATGATGACAATATGCTCATATAATAGCTTTTCCACTTTGAGGGGACAACCTCCAAACCATACAATAACACTCCAATACTCAATATCATCATTAACTACAACCTTCTAACCCTTATATATACCATTCTAACCTATGGCCAATACTGAGGCTGACCTCCTAAGCATAATAAATCATAAATGAATTATATAATAATATAAGGGGATGTGTGCCACATGTCGGCATCTCCATCAATACATATAAATCATAACATCCTTTCCCTAGGTGCATAACACCAGATGCCCTTTGGTACATTTGGGACACGCGGGATGTGAAAGCATGATTCGGCCGATGCAGGCAATGTGGGTGATGCATGGACAGAATGCACAAATGATTTTGAGACATGAGGGACCAAATTACACAAAGTGCACGATGCAGCCGATGTGGGCGATCGGGGAATAGGGAACCCAAGTGAACTTGGGACAGTTGGAACAAAAAGTTCCGACGGGCCCGCAAGTTAATAGATTTAAGAGAAAGTGACTGATTGGTGAATAGAGAGCCCTAGTGAACTTGGGACACATGGCACAAAAATGTTTGATAGACCCGCAAATCACACAAATGACTCAGAAAACACAGAATCAGTCTAACTTCTTGACTTTCCTCTTTACCAGAACATTAGAAAAAGGTGTCAACTCAAAAAATTTCAATTTTTTGACTTTCGAAAGAGGGGAAATTTTTGAGAGGACAACAATGGGGATAAAATGAATGGATCATTCCTCATGAGTTTGATTTGGGTGATATCGTATTGGAAGAGAACCAAAAAAATACTTTTAAAGATAGAGAAAAGAAAGGAAAGTTTGAAACCAACTGGTTAGGGCCATATGTTGTGGTCTCTAAGTATGGTTCAAGGGCATAAAAGCTAGCTCACTTAGATGGTGATGAATTAAAGGAACCCATGAATGTAATACATCTCAAGCACTTCTATGCTTGAATAATAAATTCCTTGCAAAGGTAACAAAAAACAAGCAAAAAAATATAAAAAATCAAGAAAATAGTAAAAATAAAGTAGGTCATCCAATTGTGAAAACCAGACAATTGTGGAATGTTGGGCAAGTCCTTGAGTGAAAAATAGTTTCTGATGCTTAAGAAAGACTTTTTGTTCACAAGCTACCCTCACATCTGGATGGGAAACTCTCACTTCTATCTAGGATTAGTTTCCCTATCAGGTCTAGGAATCCTACTGAACCTATCTTCTAAGCATGTGATCTAGCTCATCTGTTCTTGTTTCTACGTGAAGGAATTGTCTTTGTATATTACCATCTAACACTGGGGAACCTTCGTGTCTGAATTTTCTTGAACATAAACATGTCACATTCTAATTTTGTATATTCCCATCTCATGCTGGGGGTATCCACACTTCTTTGCCATTGTACATTGCTTTCAAAATAGACCTTAGAAAATTACAAAAATCATTCACAAAATGTTGCAAAACCAAAAAATTAAGAAAACTCCCTCCTAGAGACAACACTACAAAAACAAAAATCACTTTGTGTTAAAGAAAGCCTAAAAACAATGTGAATAGTAGCCTTGAAAAACTTATCCTTCCAGATAACACCATAAAAAATAGAAAGTATATCAATGTTGTCCCGCATAAACAAAGTAGTAGTTTGATTACTTTTAGTTGTCGGTTTGTAGAGTGTTTGTTACATTTGATTTCCATGTTGTATTTGTTGAATTAAATTCATTTTCTTATGTTGAGTATTACTTAACTATTAAATTTATCTCATTTATCTTGCATACTTGTTTATAATTGTAGTATTTTGATTATATTTGTTTATATTTCATTATATTGGTATGTTTAAATTGAGTTCAATTCCTTACTTAAAGTTGAGTTTTTGCATTGAGTTCATTTTTACATACTTTTGAATATTTGTCTTGTGTTAGTTTTGATTAGATTTTACTTGTAAATGAATTGTTCAAATTATATCACATCTATCATTGATCATATCATCACATCTAACATCATCTATAAATCATTTATCAATAAAAATTCTAAGTTTTACATCAAGCATGTATTCTAAGATAATAATCAAATACCATATCATCAATGGGGCAAGAGGGATTGTGCATGATAAAAAATCTATCACCCCACACCAATATCATAAGTATCATCCCATACACTAAAATTATGAACATCTCATATATAAGAAATATGATATCATCTAAAGATATATCATAACTCTAAAACATGTGATACACCATCAACATCCATCATGATACATACATAAAGAGTAAAATCAGAAAACATCATGATATAATCAGCATCCATAAATCATCATAATCAGTCATATAAAAATATGGAAATCATAACATCGAATTTCCATATACATGTATGAAATTTCTATCTAAAAAAGATATACATCATCGATACAAAAATCTTCCATCTATGGTGTGAATCAAAATAAGCCTTCATCAAGAGGCATAATCCATCATGATACATCATACATCATTGATAAAAAAATGAGCCTTCATAAGAGGCATACATCAAGGGTACATACATCTATCAGTATATAATAAATAAGGAGAGTCATTCATGAGTCATTCCCTATCCTGACTGCCTAGCCTATGGCCCAGAAGAGGATGTTGTTGCTGATGAGATGGCCTAGTCAAGCCTGCCACACTCTATTATACTGTGGACTAATGTATTGATCTCACTTTTTGAGAGGTCCTCTTGGACTTGGATCTAGACCTACTCACATCTAGCTGATCAAATTGTGTCACTCTCAGTCCCTCAAAAATTTCCTCATAGTGTATGGCTCTGTAATAGGAGGCCCCACCACTATCCCTCATAATATTTGACAATATTTGGGCCATCCCAAATATTATAGATGCCTTTTTTAGAGCATCATGCTCTCCTGTAACTTGGGAAACATCAACCCAATCATGTATCACCATAGCAGATAGTTGATCTCTAGCCGCATTCATAGTCTACTCTTTGGCCTGTGCTTTGATCTCATAGCGGGGTAATGGCATGTACCTATAATAAGCTCATAATATGCAAACTCTAAGAAACCATCTCTTAAATATTTTGAATCCAAGTGGTTCCATCTTCATCACCTCCTTAACTAGCCTAAGCCTGAGCCTAATCTCTCTCTGAGGTCACAACATGTACCTGAGCTCTAGCTTGGTCTCGCTTTGCGGTAACCACCTAATGTTATTCCCTGGCCTAATATCTCTTTGCCTTCATATGAATTTTCACAACTATAAACTCTTATAACTATTGTCATAGCATAGCTATCTGCTTTCCATCTCCACCATCGTCTCCTCCACCATCATGTTGGGGACTAGGAGGAGGAACCTGTTATGGAGCCTACTTCCTAGGAATGTGCTACCCTGGAACATGAGAAGGATCACCCTACTGAATCAATGGATGAATCTTCTAAAATTGAATGAGAAATTCAAATGGTAAACCAACTGGATAATGATGTACCTATGGAGCCATAGGTTTATGTATCTATCTCATCCTAGACCCCTATCCCTATGGCTAATGAGGTGGAGGACCCTGTCCCCTACCCCCATCATGACGTTGACCATCAAAAGGATCATCACCATTATTATAAGGTAGCCCCTCTGGAGGTGGACTAACTCCTATGTTCCAGGCTACCTGTGGAATGGTGAATTGACAAGGTAACATTTTTAAATATCATGGTCCATACTTGACTGTACCTCCAAAATCCCTAACCTGTCTCAATGGTACCCATAGTACTAGCACTATCTGCTCATAGTTGACCCAGGATCTATCTATCTGATTTTGAGGGCCCATATCAAAAACATCCTGGGATATTTTTCCGTACCACATATCATGTCATGGAACATCCTAAACAATACCAAACTTCCATTGAAATCTATCCACTCTATAAAGCTCCATGATGTAGCATCGTCTCCCAAATATAAAATGATCTACCATGGCCACGCTAAGCTCTAAACCATCCTCTAGCCACTGAAAGTGTATATAGGGCCTCTATACTATCTATGCCTATTGGAGATCATCAAAATCTCGATCATAATGATAGGTATCTCCCATATTAGGCCATACATCATCTCCGGACAGAACCCAAATCATCCAAGATGGATCCTCTAGGGCACAAGTTCATTAAACACATATGGGACAGCCAATGGCTATGTGATCCTAGGACCATATCTATAATAATCTAGTCAAGCCTACCGTCTTCTGATGGTTGTAGGTGATAAGGTGAAGATACCAATACAAAGGCGCCAATATACATTGTCGCCAACAATACCTCTCACCATTAACTAGTCCACACACTACTCTGATGAGACCCAAAGGGAATGAAGCACCGATATTTTTAGTAAGCATAACTCAAATGAAAAAGGCCATTAAGTTCTAACTCTGAGTCTATTATACACTGAGACTGTTTAATGGTCATACCTTAGTGAGGTACATCCTCTACTCCAAATAGCTCTAATAGAAAAATTGCAATATCGGTATGGTGACTTGTGTACTCAATCAGCTGACCCTAGATGGTTACCCGCAGAATCCTCTATACATCCTCCAGCGTAATAGTGATCTTGTTAGTCAAGAGCTAGAAACACTTGCTCTCACTATGCCACCTCTCAACTAAGGTTGTGAGTACGCCATGGTCCAGAGTAATCTGCAGCATACTAGTCATGTCCTCTAATCTAGTAACATATAAAAGGATGTCCAATAACTCCCTATCCTCCTCATCGAAACCTGCCTCTATAGAAGCCAAGCACCTGTACCACTCTCTAGTATTAAAAACTAGAAATCATCTATTAAAATTGAAAATAAACTATTTATGATGTAATCTATGTATATTCTTCTATTTCATTATTTTATGTACTACTTTATACTTTCTACTTTTTATGATTTAATTCTATGTAGCAATGGACATTTGTTTGTATCTTGGATTTTCATGTCATTTTATGCCTCAGTCATATGCTTATATTTTTAACAAGGACCGATGATGAAAATTATTAGCAATATGATGAAATGAATATTGTCTTACACAATACTGGATTTCACATAGATCAATATCTCCCCTTCGTTTTATTGATGTTTCTTCTCTCTCCATCATGCTCAACTTTTCCATTATTCCTCCACAATTACATACACTCATCTAAATATAAATATCAAATGTTTGGTTCCTCTCCATTCTAACTTGGTACCCCCCATCAACTTGTTTATTTAGTATCACGTGGATGATGAGCAATTCAAACATAATTTGTATCATTATACATCTCACTCTTCACCACTCACTCTTACAACATTTCTCACAAGATATGTTAACAAAGGCAATAGTTGTGCTAAACAAACCTGCCCATTCCTCTTTGTCTTTCTTCCTTATTATTCTCTTCTACGTAGGGCATCCTAACCCTACCCATTCATCTATCTCTTTTCGATCATCCATTGATCTCTTTGATCACCCTATCGACACTCGAGGTGGGTTCCTTAACTTTACTAATTTTTCTTCCACTCCTTAAAAAAAATATTTTCTTGTGTTTTTATACTTTCTTTGAAGTGATGTAGCTTATGCCACCCCAAAGAGGGGAAAATATAGACACATGTAGTTTGATCAAAGAACTATTATTCTTAATATTTCACTAATTATCCTCCTCAAAAATTGATGAAACCTTTTCAATTATAGTTATCTAACTCTCCTTTTACGAGACCGTTTTTGTTGTATTCCTCTTGTAACAAACTAACTAGGATAATAGAGCCTCCTATTAGTTGAATCCTCTTCTTATCTGCTTCTAAACTACTTTCATTAGCTTACTAGATTATCAATTCATTTCATTGGATTGAGTAGACCCCTCACAACTCTCCCAGGCTCCTTATTCCTCATTAATCAGGATTAACTAGCCTAAGGCATGTTTAACCTCTTCTAAAGCCATAAAGTGCTTTTTGGCTTATTCATTTGTCCCACATGCACCAAAATTCTTCCATTTCTAGAATTAGAAAACTATGAATACACCACTACCCCTATGCCATTTCTAAGAAAAATTCTTCTTTTCTAGCATAAAATATAGTATTTTGTTTAGGATTAATAGCTTTCTTCATTGTTTATTAAGCTATTTGTTTTGATATTGCTTTTGTCACTCAAGATTTTGGGTAAATGAGGGAATTCGTTAATGGTGAGCTCTCATTCTCAAATACCTTAGAGATCACATAATCACAAATAATTTTTAAGAGATTTATTAGGTTCATTTACATAGCTTTCAAAGATTAGAGAACATCTACATATGTTAGGTTTGCTTGTTTATTTCAAGTTAATGCATGCAAAGTAATGGTTTCTTACTTATCTCTTATCATGATGGTCCATAGACTTTTTGTTTAAAGATTTGGGGTTTCTTAAGTGTTCTTACCCCATTTCATAGCTTTTGTAACCTTTTCTTGTTCACAGTTCTCACCAAAGGGGAGAATCTATCCATATGGAATATGTTATGGGAAGATCCACAGTGCCCATATTTAAGGTCACATGTAGGAAGTGACAGAAGACTACATAGTTCTAAATCATCACAATGAGAGATGAAAGGGGCTAAGATGAAGGAATGACCCAAAGATATGACTAAGGGCACATTGGTAAACATGTTAACAATAGAATGGTCACAAGTGCAAAGGGTTAAGCAGTTCAACTTCCCTTTTACCATCAAGGGAGGCTAATCAATAAGATCCTAACCCATACTTGTGCATGATAATGTATGGTCCAATCCAGCTAGGGGAAAACTTTCCATGTTGGCTTCTTTCTAGAGTAGTTACATTCTATGTTTCTTTGAGGATGAGGTCACCAAAATTAAAGTCATGTTATTTAAGCTCCTTATTGCAAGCATGTATAATGTGTTCTTGATAAACATGATGGTGTTCAAGAGTAAGAAGGTGACACTCATCTAGCAACTCAAGTTGTGCTAGATTAGCCTGGCGATAGTCTTCACCAGAGATGAAGTCATGAAGGGACATATGCAAAAATGGGATTTGAAATTTAAGAGGAATGATGGCTTCATAACTGTAAACAAGATAAAAAGGCATATCCCCCATGGAGGTATAAATGCTAGTGTGATCAGATCAAAGGGAAAAAGTAAGCTGGAGATGTTAATTACAACGTGCTTGATCAATAGTCTTATCAAGGATGTTCCAAAGAGTTTTGTTGGTAGCTTCAGCTTGTCTGTTAGCTTGAGGATAATATGGGAAAGAGAATTTGAGTTGGATATTGAATGCATTATAGATTTTATTGAGATATTTATTTTTAAAGGACTTTCTATTGTCCATGAAAAGTTTGTGGGGAATGTCGAAGTGGAAAATGATGTGTTGATAGATAAAATTGATGATTGATCAAAATTTAATTCAGGTGAGTGGGATTTATTCCACCCATTTAGTGAAATATTTGGTTACAGTGATGATAAATGATGTTGTTGTGAAGAACGATGATTAATAAGACCAATAAGATTAAGACCCCATTATGAAAAGGGCCAAAGTTCCTAGGTTGGCTGCAAAGCATGGCTAGAAATGTGAATAATATTGGACTTTTGTTGACATTTTTCACATTTCTTAATATACTCACAGCAATCATGATTGAGGGAAGGCCAGTAATAGCCAAGATAGAGAATGCACTTATAAATGGCTAATCCACTAAATTGTATACCACAAATACCGTCATAGAGTTCTTAGATGGATTGAGAGGATTCGTTGGATTTAAGAAATCAGAGAAGAAAACTGTAAAATCCATGTTTATATAGAATACCGCTAAGGATCACATAGCGGTTAATGAGCTAAAGAATAGACATCTTAGCATTTTTTGATAGATCAGGATGAATAATGGATTGAGATAGATAATCAAAGATTTGAGAATACTAAACATCTAATGAATTACATTTAATAAGATTAACACAGGGTAATTCATGGAAAGGTTGATCTCGACGATGAACGATGACATAAAGCTTAGAATCCTCTATTTTCCATAGGTTGAGAGTTGTGAGGTATGCCATCATATCAACGAAATAATTGGTTGATCGGGGAACAACTTAGATGGTGTAGGAATCAAAAGCTTCAAGAAGAAGATGAACGATGTAGTGATATTTTTGAAGATTTTCATTTTTAGATTGATACTAACCCATGACTTGTTTGACTATAAGCTCAAAATCCCCAAAGATGTCAAGAATTTTGACACCTAAAAAGACAGTTATTTCAAGACCCAAGATAAGGGCCTCATACTCTGCCATTTTTTTTGTACACTCAAAATTGAGTTTAAATGCAAGGGGAATAGGATTTTCCTACGGAGGAATTAGAAAAATGTCAGTGCCTCCCCCTTGCTGACATTTTGAGCCATCAAAGAAGAGAGTGAATTTAAGAATATCATATTCATGATGGAATTGATTAATGGATTCATTCGAAAATTGCTCATGAGATAAATGTGTACTAGGAAGAGAAGCTTCCGCTAACTTGTAGGAAATATCCAAGCCCTTAATGGATTTCCAAGGAATAAAATCAAGGTCAAACTTAGTCATGAGCATGAGCCATTGAGTAATGCAATCTTTGTGATACAGTTTGGATTGCATCATTTTAAGGAAATTAAAACTAGTGATGATAGTTGTCTTATGATTAAGGAGGTATTGTTGAAGATTCAAAGTAGCAAAGAAGAGAGCACAATAAAACTTTTCATCTTCCGTGTAGTAAGTATCACGGTCATGAAGAGTGTGATTGTTTTAATAAACAATCGTATCATGACCTTGGCCATCACGATGGGCTAACATAGCTCCTATAGCAAGATTGGTGGCATAAATGTATAATAAAATGGATTCCCCTTGCGTGGAGGTGTGAGAACTGATAGAGACAAGAGATATTGGTCAAGATCATCAATATCTTTCTAACAATCGTGATCCCAATCAAATTTTATGTCCTTCTAAAGGAGGTGTGAAAGGGGTGACAACGATATGAGAGTTGTGAAATGAAATGGAAGACATATTAAAGGTGACCCAGAAGGCTGCAAATTTTATTAAAATTAGGAGGAGGAATTTTAATGATTTCCTTAATTTTTGTGGGGTCAAATTTAATTCCCCTAATAGAAATGATGAAAACAAGGATTTTTTCAATTAAGACTCCAAATACACACTTGGCTTGATTGAGATGAAGAAAAAAATGAATAATGTCCTTGAAAAAAACTTCGAGAACATAAAGATGGTCACCTTGATGTTTATATTTTCCTAAAAAAATCATCAACATAGTCTTCTATAGTTTTTTGGATGAGATCGTGAAATATATAATTCATGGGCCGATGATAAGTAGTACTGACATTATTTAAACCGAAGGGCATAATGTGATATGAAAAGGTCCCCCAAGGAGCGATAAAGGATGTTTTGTGTTTATATTATGGTGCGATGATAATTTGATTGTAACCAGATGAACCATCTATGAGATAAAGCATCTCATGACCTATGGTAAGATCCACAAGTTGATTGATGTTTGGCAGAGGGAACTTGTCCTTAGGGAAAACGAGATTGAGAACTTGAAATTTGGTACATATAAGAAGCTTTCCTAATTATTTAGAAATGGGGACAATTTTAGAAACCCATTGGGGATATTAAGTGGGGATGATGAAATTAGCAGAAAGAAGGAATTGCAAATCTTCTTTAAAAAGGAGGGAGATGCAAGGGTGCATGAAATGAATCTTTTGTTGTACCAGTTTTGCATTTGGATAGGTGACAATATTGTGGATGAAAATAGAAGGATCAAGACCTAACATGTCTAAATATGAGCATGCAAATTTCTATCTATGACATTAGAGGAATGTGGTAAAAGATTCTAGCTCATGTGGATCAAGAGATTGGCCCACTTTGAGAATGTGGGGATCCTAAGGAGTTCCGATATTGACATCGATGGTGGATTCGTTGGAAGGGTAAGTGTGTCAAATGGTAAGGAATTATGAAGATAATAATATTCTACCCCTTTGTGGGAAATAATGGCATCATCTTTAGCACACTGAAGGATGTCAATGAGAGAAGACTTGGTTTGATTTTTGGATGGTAAAGCGGAAGGGACCTAGTCTAATTTTCACACTGATAAGTGAGTGGTCCCAAACTTATGGTGGAAACTAAAAAAAATTGGAATCAATAGAGATAGTGTCATCCATTTCCATTTCTTCCAAATTCAGTGAAGATAGAGAAGGTGGAGAAGGCATATCCATAAGCGTTTCTGATGGTATGATGGGCTCAAGGGATTTCTTCTGGTAGCCTAACCCATACATTTTGTGAGGTTTGCAACACTGGTCAGGAATAAAGCCATGTGGGTCATGCTCATAATGGCATAAGACGAATCCTTTCCATGCGCAAAGATGGAGATAGGTGTAGGAAAAAGATGGTTTGATGATAAATCCAAATCCATCATTATAAAGCTTGGCATGTGGAACATCATTAACATGAGAGGAGGGGGTATTGAAACTACCATATATGAGGTTAGTACAAAGATGTGATGGAATAAAGGGAAGAACATCCCCTACGTTTAGTTGATACATATTTCCTAATTGGGTCTACTGATATGGTGAGTAGTGGGAAGGGTGTTGAGTGTGAGAAGGCAATACTCCCCCATCATATGTTTTTCCATTACGTTTACCTGGGATTCATTGTTAGGGAGTTTAGATGAGGGAATGGCTAAGCTAGTGGACAATGCATATGGGTCATTCTTAGGAATGATTACATCATTTGATCTATAAGTCATGTTTCACCCTTGGAAGGTAGGAGTTTCACTGGGGAGCATGACAATCTTTCCCTCATGCTCGTGCTTTAGAAAGAAATGAAGTGTTGAGGGGACACAATGCATGACATGGATCCATGGTCGCCCAAGGAAAACATTGTATTGAAATTCCCTCTCAATGATATAGAAGACCTCATAGATGATTTTCTCACTAAAATGGATAGGAAGAATTATCATTCTAAAGATGGGAGTGCAAACATCATTGAAGGCATGGAGAACCATGGGTGTCTAAGCAACAAATTCCATTGGTATCTTAAGTTGATTGAAAGCATGTGAAGAAATGATGTTAATGCTTTCCCCAATGTTGACCATGGACCACTAAATGAATGTATCATTGATCTTGACTGTGATAAAGAGAGGAAGGTCATGTTCTTTTGGTGGGATGTCCAGAATTTTAGCATCATCAAATGATATGGTGGTAGTAGAAGCTATAAGGGCTCCTATAAGAGATACGAAGGGATAAGCTTCATCACTAGATGTCAGGATGCACTTTAAGGCTTTAGTAAGAGCTTGTATATGGTCTAGCGAGATTTGGATGATCTCATAAATTGACATCTTGACTGGGGCCTGATGAAGTTTTCTAACGATACTTTGTTCAATAGACCTAGGAGTTTCTACAATGGAAACCTTTGGATTTAATGATGTGGTTAACTCCTTAGGAGGAGGAATGGCGATAAAAGTCATCGATTTTTTTTTGAGGTTTATTTTGAGTCACGTGAGATGGATTAAATGGTTACCTAAACAATGTAAATAAACAAAAGAGGATCACCCTTGGAGGATTTTTCGAAGGTGGGATGGTAGATATTGGACTTGATGTAGAAGGAAGGGACTAACCCGGTGCAAGGAAAAGCCTTTCCTCTTCAGTGATTGTATTAATAACAGCCTAGAGCACTCTACACTACTCAGTATCATTCCCATGGGTATGATGATATGAACACATAAGGTTGTAACTAAACCATAAAGGCTTCTTTCCTTTTAGGTCAAAGGCCTTAGTAGGTGGAAGCGTGACTGCAGTGCTTTGTAGTAAGTGTTGGAAGCTTTTTGTATATGATATGACTAAAGAGCTAGAACATGACTTATGATATATTTTGGATGTTTGGGGTAAAACCCAAGTATATTTATGTTATGTGACTTGAATTCCTTTTTTATGTTGATGTTTGTATTAGTGTTGAATGATTTTAGATTGGTGGGTTGAAATGTTCGTGGTTTGGAAACTGATGATTTTAGATTGAATGGTTTAACTTTAGGAGGGATTATAGATCTCATATGTGAAGATGCATCTTTCAGAGGAGTGAAAAAAACCTTAACTGGATAATCAGATGGTGATGTTATGGGTTTCTTGGGTGAAAAAAGAAGAATTTATCTAAGGTAATCTATGAAAGGTGGGGATTGATGGGATTTTGTTAATGGAATAGGAGGGATATTTGAGGTCATTTCAAGGTGAAGTGATTTTAAGAATTCCTCAAATGATGACATTGGTGTGAAGGAAGAAGGCGGTGCAAATGTAATCAAAACATTCAATGAAGGTAAAAGAGTGGGAGGTGGAAGTGGAATAGGTTCTACGGATGGTATGACGGGAAAGGATGGAATGGATATAGGTGAGGTAGTCAAGCCTACTAGAATGGATGAAGTAGATGATGATGTGGATATGATAGGTAAGGGATTTGATGAAGGACCAATTCCAGATGTGGAAATATATTAGAATGGTTGTCTCATGAATGTTTCTGGGGGCATAAATGATACATTCACAAATGGGGTTCTAGTATTCGTGGATGTGGGAGTCGACATCGAGATAAATGTAGGTATAATAGATGTAGGGATAATATCAAAGGGAGTGGATGTGATTGATGATGAAGGATAGGAAGTTATAGATAGAATAGGTTCCTGATCATTAGTTTTTAAGGTGTTTATAGTGTGAGTGTTAGGTGCTTGTGTTATAGTAGAAGTGGTAGCTTGGCTCGCTAGTGTATGATTGTGGAAAGTTTGTTTAAATATTTCAAGTGGTTGATTGGGTGAAGCATTTTGATTTTCCACTTGAAGATCACCCTGATCAATGAGTCTTTGGACCAGATCCTTCAAATTTTGAAATCTCTCTATGTCATGGCCTCAGACTTGGTGGTACTTGTAGTAATGGTCCTCTCAATACAACAAAATTTTTGGTCTAGAATCATCAACTAATCAGATATGAGGAAGTGTGATAAGGTTTACTAACATTAACTTGTAAAATATGTTACTATATGACTCCCTAAGGGGAGTGTAGTTAGGTTTTGGTTGAGTGAATCATTATTGATTCCACGTGCTAGATGTAGGTGTGAAAGATGATATAACAGCCACATCACTGGCCGTTACCTTTGATTTATCTTTTGCAATGGATAATTTAGCAAATCCATCTTTGGGTTTATTTGATTTCAATTTTAAATGGCCCTATGTTAGGGTGTGTCTTTCAAGTATGTGAGCCATGGTGAAGGCTTCATTAAATGTTTAGAATGATTGGATTTGTAAATTAGAAGATATATGTTTCACACATGAACGTGAGAATAGCTCGATGAGATTAGCTTACATAGCAAGGAAAGATAATTGATTTATAATGACATGTCATCATGTGACGAAATCTATAATGGATTGTTCTTCAAACTATCAGATGGCATATAGATCATTGATGGTTATTTTATGCGAAACGTTAATTTAAAAGTGTTCTAATAATAGTTACACAAGTTGGGATAAGGAAAATATCTAATATTGAGGGATACTATTATACCAGTCCAATGCGGGGCCAGCCAAGGACATAGGGAATGTGTGGAGCATCAAGTCCTAATCGTGTGCAATAAGATAAAATAAATGTTTAAATACACAAAGGTTCTGTTGTGGATCCTCTTTTTTGTTAAAATTCACAAACTTTGGTAATTCCCAGTGTAGAGGATATGGTTTAATTGGTACAGATGTGTGAATAGGATCATTTAAAAATTTCTCATATGATAATGAGACCTTGGATCCTAAAGTAACGGCCTCAAGAGTGGCCAACCTATTCACAATGGCATGCAGTAGATAGTTCAAAAGATCCTTTTGGGGGATGAGAGGTGGTGGTTGAATGTAAGAAGTGGTTGGATGAGTTTTTTGATGAACTTGCACATGTGTATGTGTTTGATTAATTTGTTGGGGATGAGTGTAAATCATGCACTATGATTGAAATTGTGGTTATTGAAATTTTTTTTGTTTGGAGATGGGAACATGATATTATTTTTGGGATTGGTTAGGTTTTTATGGAAAGTGTTGAGTGGGAATGTGGGTATGAATAGGTTGAAATTGTTGTTTAAAAGGGTTATATTCTGAATAATGTAAAGCACCAGTGAAAGGGGGTTACGAAGTATTGACAAGAATTCTATATGTGAGAAGATCATATTGTCTAGATATGGGATATGATGTTTGGGCATATTGGTTAGGGAAACTAGTGGAAATAATGGCCAAAGAGGTGAGGGGAAGAGTAGTTTTGATTTTCGTGTTGATTGGCAGGAGATTGTGTGGAATAGGTGTGAATATCTAGGTAGTTTTATGAGATGAGGGATTGGTGGAAGAGTACAAATATGGGTTATAAAAATCTCATTTACTGTAAACTAGGTAGTTTTGAGATTGGTTTGATAAGGATAAAGTTGTTGGAGTGGTGGAACATCTAAGGGAATCTGAGTTGATCTCCTTAAGAGACAGTCTTTGAGCGCTAGTGGATTGGAATCCAGAAGCTCTTTGAACATGGTATCACCGATAGGGAACTTAGGAGGTCCAAATTACTCTAATCGAATGGATAGTAAGGTAGCTAACCTAAATGGGATAGATTAGCAGTGCAAGAATGGGTTAGTCTCAACTAAAGTTGTAGTGTGAACAAGGGGTTCTAGGTGAGAGATGTTGATAAGAGGTTGAGTGCTCATGAAATAAGTACTGAAGAGAACAGATGAGGTATTTGTTGTGGTGAACATTTGTTGAGATAAGGAGTTGTTTTAAGAATTTTTTTATTACATTCTTTTGGCTGCTAAACAAGTAACTACGAGCATGAAATAAGTATTTCCCAAGCAAGTTAAGTAGAAGATTCTTTTTAATGTTCTTAATTTATTTTTAAAAGTGTGAAAATAAAAGGGGATGGATAATAAAGTGCCTAGGAGAAGGTAAAATATGGTTGGTTTTAGGTTTTTAATGACTAGGGAATGTCTTAGGTGGTTTCTTGTTCGGTGATGAAATCCCAATCAACAAACCATGTAAGGGGATGTCCTTATATGTTAATTTGATTTGTGAGGTCTAGTTTTTGTGTGATAAAGTGAGAGATGCAGAAGGTAAAACCCCTATTTAAGCTACGTGAGCCAATAGGATGTAGAAAATAAAGGTGCTTTTTAAACCCATAATGAAGTGTAATATTCGATGAGAACATAGACAGGAATGGGAAATTACAATGCAAAAAGGAGAAAATAGGGAAAAAAAGGTGAGGAATACCTAGATAACACTTTTCCTATTTGTCTACACTCTAGAGTGATGAGTGATCCAAGCCACAAACCTAACATGAGAAAGCAATAAAGCAGAGCCTCATGCTACATTATTAATAGAAGACAAGAAAAGTAAAATATAGATAGAAAATAAAGAGATCACCAAAGGGGGCATCTCACCAGGCGTGCCAAGAATGTTTACCAATTTTTTTCTTCTTAATGAAGTTAATGCACTAGCTACTAAAGAAATTAGAAAACTTGGAAATGTTTGAGGGTTTACGTTACCTTGATTATAGTGAAATATGGGTACACAATGGATGATTTGCTATTGATTACCTGTAAATAAGATGAACTAAAAAAAATTGGTTAGATATATTTATGTCGGGGTTTTCTGACAATGCGGTTCAGAGAAGGATTAACTTTCTTGGTGGATATCAACACACATTGATAAATAAAATAGATTAAAAAATGTAGACTGATAATATGTAGAAACTGAAATAATACAGAATTTGAAAGCAAATATGATGCATCTGAATAGTGATATGATCTGATTAAAAGCAAATAAAGCAATATCTAGTCTGGGTTGACGACGAACTAGACTATACAAAAGTAGGTCAACGGTGACCAGAGAGTGAAGATCTGGACTTTAAGATGAATATGTAGACCTTACAAAATATGGATGTGATCTAGATGCAGCAGAGGTTGGTATATGCTGGAATAAAATTTTTGAGGGGATCTGAAATTAAATAAAATAGGAAAATTATAAAAAATAAGCATTAAGAGGAAGGATTAAGAACTAGGACCCTCATTGATGGCGACTAGTGTACAAATAGACTATTTTAATGTAACAGAGAAACTAGATCAGGATTGTAACAAGAAAGAAAAGGCACACAGCTCATGCAGAGATGGGAGAAGGTTCTTGAACAGAAAGAAAATGATGCAAAATGCAAAGTCGATGGCGACCTATCAGGGATAGCGGAGAATGTGAAAAAGTATGATAAAGTCAAGGAAAGGAAAGCCATAAGAAAAACTTATAAATATGGATCTGAAAAGGGAGATCGATGGTCAATTTATGAATGTTGTTATGGATGATATTCTCTTGCAAAAGGTTAGATACAAGAAAAACAATCATAATACAATAAAATCTTATTAAAGCAATAAAAATGATAGCAATCTCACAAAGGATGATCACAATTGATGCAAGCATGTTCCAAGGACATCTAAGAAGTTTGTAATTACTTCTGGAATGCTCAAGCATAGGAGAATTTTTGCAGGTCGCAAGGAATCTTGGAAATTCGCATGTGTCTGATTGACGGATGGAAAGAAGGAAATCAACTTTATAGGTTTGACGATGAATGGGCTGGGTCACCACCTTTTTCAGGGAAAGTTTCCCTAATGGGAGGATTTTTCTGATTTTCACGTGATTTCATGTTTTTAAGAATAGGATTGAATGCTTTAAAGCATTAGGTGGGAAAAGGATGTTTAGGGATGATGTGTAGGTGAGTTGGTAGTAGAGATAGGTTAGAGAAAGTGTAGGGATGGGAAATAGAAATTCCTTTAGGGAAAGGGAAGCAAAGGATGTGGACTAATTGATTAATTAATTGAAGCTTGATTAATTAATTTGAATTAAAGGTGATAGATATTAAACTAGGCATTTAATTAAATAAGGTGGATGGATTAAATAAATATGCACACATGGGCGATAAAGTTTATAGATAAATAATTTTATGCCCACTAGCCCATTTCCTAGTGTTGTTTCCCCTTACTTACATATATGTGCAAAACGCCCCCAGATGGACCCATATGCATTCCCTACTTCTTATACATCATATCAAGTAGCTCCATATGTTCTTGCTAATGCCTACACTGTAGCCTATCCAACTCCTCCTCCTCCCCCTCCTCATCAGGGGGCTTCAATTGCGGAATCCTACACAATGGGTACTTATGATGAGTACTTGAAAGAACGCCTTGAATTTTCTATACAGGGTGTCTTTCTCCCACTCCTATTACATGAGATTCCTAAATTTAAGGGAGAAGGAGATCCAAACACTCAAATCAAGGCCTATGCTACTACTATTAGGGAGTTACTTCCTTGGGATGATGTAGTGACTAAGATATTTCTAAATAACCTAGAATGAATGTACCTAGACTGGGATTATCGGATTACTGAAGCTTCTATACATTCCTTTAAACAATTTGTTTGAGAATTAATTAGATAATTTGATATGAGAAAGTTTATTCAAACCGAGATTAAAGAGTTTCTGCATATTAGGAAGGAGCAAAAAAATTATGTCTTCCATTTCAGTCTAAGATGGCATCAAGTTCTTTAATCCCCTCCAAGTTCACCTAACATGGACCAAATGAAATTTTTTGATCTCTTCCTTCATTCACTCAATTGAGAGACCAGGGAGGGATTCCAAACATTTCCTTTCCAAACTTACAAAGAAGTATTGGAATGTGCACTTCAAATCGACCAAGGCACTATCAATAGCAGATGTAAGAATTATGGTCTAAATGGGAGACTGGTGTCCCTTAGTAAAAAAATGTTATTCATCAAAACAATGGAGCCAACAACCAAGGACATAAGGTCTTGAATTGTAATCACGGTGCTGCCACAGATGTTGTTATTGATTAAGTGAAGAATGTTATTTTTACAAACAACAGTAACACTAACAATCATAACAAGAACAACAACAATTTAGGTAATCAAAAAATCCCTAACACTATTTCCTCCATCAACATAGTCGATGTCAATAGTCCCCCTCCCTGACAAGCTCAAACCCAAGGGCCAAACCAATATAAGATCTCTGGCCAAGGGGCAACGAATTATAGTTATAACAATGAGTTTTAGAACTATAACTGGGATTATAATCAATAACAAAACTTTAACCAACGGCTAAGAGATGAGTATCCCAATCTTTATTATGTTTTTCTTTTTGTTATTGGTCATGATGCTATAACTTGTAGGGATTGCAACAAGATCCTAAAAATACTCCCCAAGAATCAAAGGGAGCTCTTTGTGGACATGTTCTTAGAAAATATAGAAGGAACCTCACAACTGAGGTACAGATGACCCGTCACACCCCAAAATGTGAACCTAGGCATCTATCAGGACCCATTCCCTAAGCATCCTAAAGATGTTAAAGTGAATCCTCAAAACATAAACAAGGGTATTCCTGTAGGGAATAACGACCATGTGGCCTCAATTTTAGATAACTCTCAAGTTTCTCGTAACCTTGACTCAAACAAAATTACAAAATTTTTGGGATTAGTTAAGCTAGAGGTTAACCCAGAACTTAATGCAATTTGGACTAGAGAATATATTCTGTAACACCTTCCCACTCATTCTTTCTCATAGGATGAATTTCCTACAATCTCAAAAATGGTGAGATCCTATGATTTGATATCATATTTGAACAAGTCCTTTTCACATCTTGTTTCTAGATTTTTTGAAGAATTTCCCTACCCATTAGTTTGCATTGTTTGATGCATTGGGTCTTGGTCATTTAATACATGTTATGCCTCCATTTGGAGCTCAAATAAATCATATTGACTTCGACATACATCCTCTAAGATAGAGTGAAAGGGATACTAGGATTTTTTATATAAACAAGGTTCCATATGATGATGAAATAGCCCAAAGAGGCGATCTCGTGTTATATCTTTAAGTATAGGTTTATAACAATTGCATCAAGATAGCCATGATTGATGATGGGGATATTTTGAATGTTGTTCCCTTCTCTTTCTTACATAAGTTATGATATGGGGAGACTAATTGATCCTCTACTAGAAACTCATTGTGAGGGTATGACAGTATTAAGGCTACCTCAATTGGAACTATAGTTCTTCTTGTTTCCCTACGAATGAAATCCATCTTGATGGAGTTTTACATCATTGAAAAAGAGATGAATTATAACATGATCCTTGGTAGACCTTGGATTCACTAGATAAAGTCTAGTCTCTCCACTATATTCCAAGAAGCCTTATTTCTCCACCTGGGAAAGATATTCATTCCTTGAGTGGATCCTAAGCACTTCAACATATATTTGGAAAACCTCAAGAACAAACTAGGGTTCCATTGAGAATATGAACTCCCTAAAAATTAGTTGAACATATTACTTCCATCAAGGTAATTGGTCACAGCCACCCTAAGTGTTCTGAATGTAAAAGTTTCTAACTCAAAAATGTTTGAGGTAGAAAAACTACATAAAAGTAAGGTTATATCTATGGAAAATATGTCCACAAACACCATAGATGATATTATGAAACTCTTATAGAGTGATGATTCGATCCTTCTCCCCTTTGAACCACAAGGAATGTGTAATCTTCTTGGTATATCTTCTCTTCCTTTCGATGATCTCAATCTAGGTGTGAACATGATAGAAATAACAAAGGAACATGAGAATTTTGAAATCAAGACTACACCCATTAAAGCCATCTCTAGAGCTTATTCTATTCCTAAATTTTTCCTAGACACAACTATGTCAAAATCCAAGCCTATTATGTCCACGACATATAACCCAATAGCACTATAAAAATCAAAGTAAATCACTACTCCCTACATAAGAAACAAAGTTAAGAAAGGTATTCATGCTCATGTGAATACGATATGTCAGCGGTATGAAAAAGAGGTTCACAACCTCTTTCAAATGGGAGGATTCATGCCAAGGTTGGATGATTAGGTATATATAGTTATAGGCAAGGTCTGTAATTTTAAACCTGAGGTAATAGGCCCTTTTCAAGAGAATGGAAACTCCAAAGATCATGTGTATCATTTATGTACCTTGAGATGTGAGGAGTTTTACATCTGTTAACACAAGTCACCCTAAATGTTTCTATGCATATTCCATTTGCATTTACATTTGTACATTATTGCATCCATATTGTCTATCATTTTCATCATCACAAATTGTGAAATTGGAAATCAAGAAACTTACTTTTCAAGTAAATTTTAAGAAAATTTCAAATATTGGAGAAAAACATTCAATCATATCTCTTCAATTACCCATCATATCATCTCCAAATTCTTTAAGACTCTTCAGCATTTCAGCAATTAAGACAGATTTTTGACATTGGTCATATCAAGGCTTACATATTGTGACTCTCATCTGTTTCAGGGCCACTGCAAGATGTAATGTTAGTGTGAAATTTTTGTTATAGAACCCAACCATCACTAGCTACCCCACATCTATAAGTAACTATCCTAGTGTCTTCCCTATAGGGAGTGCAAAAATGTCCACCAAGATCCGTTGAAAAAAATATTTCCAACCATCGGCACTATCTACAAAGCACAAGTAAAATGATGTCGAGTTAGAAAGTCTTCAAAATATGTGTGTGTGTGTAGAAGTACATAGTGTGCTAACAATATTTTCTAAAAGTAAAGTGAAGAGAAGAGTATTCTACTTACTCATATCTTCTGACATCCATGATGGATCAACTGGCGTTGGTGGTGGTGCGCGAGCTACAACAAGTATCTCCTCCATTCTAACCTCCTCCACAACTGTCTCTCTTGTTCCTCTCTCCCATCCATAGACTAAATCCTCATCTTCTCCTTCTATAGGGGGAGAGTATCCTCTGAATGGAAAGTCTCGACCTCATCGTCTACCTATGCCATGGATTCCATAGAGGCTTCTCTAGTGGCCATCCACTACGTGTTAGTCTTCCACTATCCTCCCTCCTCATCCTTTTTCTCTGCCTCTATCTTTGTCTCAGCCTCCTCCTCCTCCATGTTGTGTGTGGGTTTGGCCTCAATCTATAGGATCAGCCTTGGTCTAGTTAACTATGGTACAATCTTTGGAGTTCCCATTCGAACTCTAGGTGTAATAATATTCCATTTAATCTTTCCCTTCAGGCCATATCTAGCCTCTCAGATCCCTCGGTATACTACTATCACTTCCATGAGGGCATCAATATAAGGTAACCTAGACTATTGGGGCACTCTCTAAACTAGATGGCCTTCCACCTTGTAGGTCTGATCTATTAACTACATACTTTAAATTCATGTACCAAAGGAAATCATCTCCTCACCCTATAGGCCCACCATGTCCTAGTACAGTCATGCAATCATATCATTGGTAGTAAGTGTGAAAACTAAATGATGTCACCCTCTAAGTGAGGCCATAAATATTCATCTTCTAATGCCTCTTTTGTGTTGATATTTGTACTTGCTTCTTTGAATGATGCTGGAAAACATTGACATATGATTTTTTTTAGTCGTTTCAGTCTTTTGAACTGTTTGATCATGTTTCCTGGAATTATATCAATTTCCTGTGAAATTTGATTCTTAATCATTATTATGGCATTGTTGTACTTATGTTGCTTTATCATCAAGTACTAACTTGACTGGTTGTTAGATAAACTAACTTATTTCATCTTATGAAAAGTGAAATTGGATTCTTGGGATAGTATAACAAACAAGTAACCTAGTAAGCTATCTAGTTTTTGTTATAATTCTATGTTCCTGAGACTATGTTATCAATATTAGATGAAGGACAATACCTTGGATCAATTTCAATGATCTAAGGCATTCTCCTTGATTAATATTTTATTACGATCATAATTGATACATCTAATTGACTTCCTAATGTTTTTTTATATTGAAATTATATTTATACTTGATTGACTATAAGCTAACCTAAATTGTTTAATATCACCTTATAATTGCATTCATACTTCTGCTTAATCTGATTTGAGTCAATTTAGGTTATGGTGATATTATGATTGCTTAAAGGCCTAATCTAACCTATACTAAGGTGATGGCCATATTCCTAAGGATATAAATTAATCTTATTTTCATTTCATTAAACAATATCAACCTACGCTAAGGCTAATACATTATGTTAATGAGACCCTAAATCTATCTAAAGATCCTAAGTTCTTAACCTAAGACTTAACATAAGGACCTAACCATGTATGGAATTTTGTTGAAGGATTAGAGAATGGTTAAGAAGTTGTGCCAACTCAAAGAATTACTTGGTGAATTTAATGAAATTTATTGGTACACACCACCACCTCTGGTAGTGATCAAGTCTAACTAGGCATGCATGCTAAACAAGGCTTGTTAAAATTTTAGCGGTGGCATGATTAACTAAAAGTTAGTTTCTATTTTTAAAATGGTAATTGGTGGTTGAAAGATTAGGGGGGAAGTAACTAGTAGCTCTACCATGGCATTTAATGATCTTGGGGAAAACTAAAAACCACCTTGGAATGGGAATGATGGTTTTGAAAGAAAAGATAGGGGTTAGTTTTCACTTTGCATTTGGTATTTTTAGCACTTTGTCTTTGCAGGTTGATCTTCTAGTTTTTGAAAACGTAGTTTACTTTTGGTTGATTTATGATCTCTCTGTTACATGGAGGAATTAGTGGAGAAATATTTATTTCTTGGGTTATTAAAATGATGGGAAGGAGAAGAATGGGATTTTTGTGCAATCTCTTTCGATTTTTTTTGGAATCTTTAGTGAAAGCTTATAGAGAGACTTTGGGAGCTTGGAAAAGATTTGTAGGAGCTCTACCAAGCATGACAGGTTCTTAATCCTTGAATTAATTTTCACTATTTAATTATTTCATGAAAAGAACTCTTCTCTTGAAATAAATTGTGTTATCTGGTTCTGGGATTTGTGTATTCATATTATTATTTGATTACATGGTCATATTATGGATTATTTTCATGAATCTTGTTGTATTCCATTTAAATTACTTCTGGTAGTGTATTCTTGACTATGACTTAATGGTTTTGGGTATAGCTATGCTAGGTTTTTTTGGAAAAATGAATGTTTGTTACGGTTATGTATTGTGTCATTTCAAATCACTGTAATCCTTGTTTTGATAATACCCTTTACTTTAGGGTTTAATGAAAATTTTACATGATCAAACATATATCGGGAAGTGGGTTTTTTTGTGTTTATGTTGTGGCTAGAATTTCTATTACTGGGTATTGACATACCGGTTTAATGTTGGTTAAAAACTCTATAAACAGTATATACTTGTTCTATAATTATTATATTGTATATTTGTTTTATATTGACTATATATCTAGTCAATATAGTTTAATTTTAATGGGATCCATAGTTAGAGACAATAAATTTATTAGGTATTTTTTTATTCAAGTCCAGTATGAACTCTTTGAAGTCAAACTAGGTTTGCTAACTAGTATTACCATATCCGTTCAAGGATTTTGGGTAGTTAAGTTATTATGAAGTATTTTTACTTCATCTCTATTGAATAATATCTGTGTAACTTTTATTTTCGAGCCATAGCTTGAGGGCTCGTTGAGCTTTTGAGATTCATAGACAATTGATTGTATGTTAGTTTTTATGCTTTGTCAATTCCAACTTCGTGGAAAGGATTCTGTGTTGATGGGTTTTATGTGGATAAATCTTCTACACACGGCATGCTTTAAAAGTTATTTTGAATCCTTTAATTTTTTACCAAACCATATTGAGCCTTATGTTCACACCGGTCGAAATGACACAAAGGCCAACTCCATACTCTGGATGCAATCAATTTAATTATGGTTTGAACTGTTATGAATTTTTAGAGAGATCTAGTTTTAAGGATATTGTGATGATCGAGTTCAACGTGATTGCTTACCTCGAGTGCAAATAGATCTCCTATCCTCTAAAATGTGTAACAGTATTTATATTTTTTTAAGTAAATAACTGTTAAATAGTTTTGAAGCCTTTTTAAGGTTTGATTTTGGGATTTTTTATTGATTAACAACAATTGTCCTGGTTCTCACTCTTTTGTATCACTATGGAGTCCTTTTACATCCACGAGTAGCCTAGAGTGAAGATACAATATTTCAAGGATGGTTTGTTTAGCTTGAATGATCACTATGAAGGTGACTATGGTTTATAAGCTTAGTCATTTATATCGATTTCTTTCTTAAAAATCAGTGGCTTCTTAGTTGATTTTGAAATGAATGTTCATTCATAATAATTCCTCTCGTTGAATCATCTTTTTTTGTTATTTGGTTTCATATCATATTTAGTTACTTGGTTATTACAATTTCTTGGAATTCACTTAGTAGTTATATAATAGTAGTAAATAAGTTACTACCTTGCTAGATATTGTTTGAATGAAATATAACAACTGGTTGATTAAGTTATATAAGCTTTATTAAACAAAATAAAGGATTAAAGTCATATAAGTATGGACTTAAATGACTACAACCTTATTATCTTGTACTCATATTGTTATAATTAAGTTGCTACCTTACTTGTTATTACTTGAAGGAAATATACAAATTATATCATAAGTTGTGTAGACTTAAGTAGTAAGATATAAGGATTACAGTCATATAAGTACGGGCTTATATGAATGCAATCTTATTTATTATTGCACTTATTATTTGATTGATTAGGATCAATTGCATATTTTTTGGGGTACTTTTTTATGTCTTAAAATAAAATCTGCTTGAATCAATTGAGTGTAATGTATGTGTTAAACTTGTCTTCTTTTTATCAGTTCATTTATGTAAACAGGGACAAAAGCCTGAAATTTATATTAATCAGAATCAACCAAAAACATAGAAGTAGCCTGTAATATATATATATATATATATATATATATGTATGTATGTATGTATGTATGTATGTATGTATGTATGTATGTATGTATGTATGTATGTATGTATGTATGTATGTATGTATGTATGTATGTATGTATGTATGTATGTATGTATGTATGTATGTATGTATGTATGTATGTATTACACAGTCGGGATACAAACAAAAGAGAAGTTGTAACAATGCAACAACAAATTTTAAAAAACATTAGCTTCTAAATATTATCCCGGGAAGCACATAAATTGTTATAATAATTATAACAATTATCCCTGTGAAACAAAAAGACAAATATGGTTTTAAAACCATATAACAACATACAATAACCATATAATATTATTATTTAATTAATAAGATTAATTAAATAATTAATCATACAATGCATAATTAATTTATCCTAACATTCCCCCCCTTAATTGTGCATTGTCTCAAGGGATGAGGAGAGGAACTCTCTGAACAACTCGAACTTGTCACGTGCAAGTGACTTCATGAAGATATTTGCTCGTTGTTTAGCTGTTGGACAATATTGAAGTTGGATGTTGTGCTTCAACACATGTTCACGTATGAAATGAACTTGTACCTTAATGTGCTTTGTTCTCTCATGAAAAACTATATTGCGAACAAGTTCGAGAACACCTTCATTATCAGCATATATGGTTGTCGGTTTGTCCTGTGGTATTCCAAGTCCTAATATGTGACGTAGCCAAATTTCTTCACATAAAGCTTCTCCTGTAGAACGATACTTGGCTTCTGTGGAAGAGTGAGAAATGAAGTGTTGTTTCTTGCTTCCCCATGATATTGGTCCAGATCCCATAAAGAATACAAATCCAGAAGTGGATTTTCTATCATCAATGTTACCTGCATGATCTGAATCCAAATATCCAGTCAAGAAGAAGTTTTCGTTCTTCTTGTATTCTAGACCAAGATCCACTGATCCTTTGAGATATCTTAAAATGTGCCTTTGTACTTTCCAATAAAAAATTTTGGGTCCCTACATGAGCCTGGATAAATAGACCACTACAAAGCTGATATCTGGTCTAGTGTAGGTCAAGTAAATAAGACTCCCGATCAGCTACCGATAGAGAGTGGAACTTACCTCATGAGATGGATCTGAACGAGATAATTGTAATATGTTCTCCATAGGTGTAGCAATTGGTGTGAAATCTGTCATCCTGAATTTATTGAGTGTAGTCTTAGTATATTTCAACAGAGAAACAAAAATGTGATTCTCTTTCTATCATGCTTCCAATCTAAGACAATAGTGCATTATCTTGAGATCGGTCATGTCGAACGTTCGATTAAGATCTTTCTTCATTGCATCAATCATCCTCACTGAACTGCCAGTGATGACTAGATCATCGACATAGACAATCACAATCACAATCTCCCCCCCCCCTTTCTTTTTGAGGTAAAGATTGGGATCGTATGGATTTCTAACAAATCCATGTTGTACAAGATGCTCATCAATCTTGATGTACCATGCCCAAGGTGCTTGTTTGAGGCCATACAGAGATTTCCTGAGTCTATATACCTTTGCTTCTTGACCAGGTACTACATATCCCTCAAGTTGAGTCATGTAGACTTCTTCATGTAAATCTCCATTTAGGAAGGCACTTTTTACGTCCATTTGGTGGACTTTCCATCCAAACTAAGTAGCTAGATCAAAGATCATCCTGATATTTTTGATCTTAGCTATGGGAGAAAATGTCTCCTCATAGTCAATACCTTCTTTTTGTGCATACCCCTTTGCTACAAGTCTCACTTTATACTTGTCCATTGTCCTATCTGCTTTGTACTTTGTTTTAAATATCCATCTGCATCTAATGGGTTTCTTCCCTGGTGGAAGATCGACAAGTTTCCAAGTGTTATTCTTCATCACTGATTGATATTCAAAATCCATGGCATATTTCCAAGCATTTGACTATAGGGCTTGCTGGACTATTGAGGGCTCATCTGATTCAATAAATATACTCATCAAGGAAAAGTTAACTTCTTATCTTGCTTTACTATGAGTCCATGGTATAGGGGTGGATGTATCTGGTGGAGCATCCATTCTTGCATCTTGTAATATACTTGTACACCATTTAGGCATATGTTGAACTGTTCCCATGGGTCGTAGTTCTATTTGATCAACACCATCATCCCCATCATCACTTTCATCTTCAGAGGGAACATCAGCTGCAATTTTTACAACAGGTGAAAAATATACATCTTATGAGTTCGGAGGATTATCTTCTTCCTTATTCTCGAAAAACTCAACATCTCTGCTGGTGTAGACTTTTCTAGTCTTAGGATCCATCAATCTATACCCAAGAGTCTCTTCACTGTACCCAATGAAGATGAGTTTCTATGACTTCATGTCTAATTTCTTTCTGTTTTGTTTGGGTATGTGCATGCTTGTTTTGTACCCGAATACTTTGAGGTGTGCAATAGATGGTTTCCATTTTGACCATGCTTCTTGTGGTGTTACTCTGTCAAGAGCAATAGTGGGTGCTTTTTTCAACAAATACATTGTTGTCTTTGCTGCTTCTACCCAGAATTTCTTTAAAAGTCCAGAATCATCGATCATGCGTCGCACCATTTCCATGATAGTATGATTTCTTCTCTCAACAACACCATTTTACTATGGTGTGTGTGGAGGAGGCATTTGTCGATGAATCCCATGAGTTTGTAGGTAGTCTCTGAACTCATCACTGGTGAATTCCCCCCCTCAATCTGAGCAGAGAGTTCTGATGTGACAACCAGTTTCATTCTCAACTGCTACTTTGAACTTTTTGAAGGTTTCAAATGCTTCACTTTTCTTGCAAAGACAAAAAATCCACATTTTTCTCGAATAGTCGTCAACACAAAGCATGAAGTACTAGAACCCAGAATGACTTGGCTGCATCAGACCACAAAGATCGGTATGAACCAAGTCAAGTTTACCATGAGCTCAAAATGTACTCCTCTGGAATGAAGCTCTGTGTTGTTTTCCTGTAGGTAGTGAGGACACTTGTCTGTATCCTTCTGAAGAGATGGTAGCCCATGTACCATATTATGCCGGTGAAGTGTTTCGAGATATTTGAAACTTACATGACCAAATCTCTAATGCCACAACTGTGCTAAGGTGGAGTTCTTAGCCACAAGTGCTTGATCATCTCTATGAAAAAAATCAAGTTGGAACATGTGTCCCACATTGGAGGATTTTGCAATTATTTTCGAGCCTCTTGATTTGTCTCAAATCAAACACGTTTTCTTGTCAGATTGACTATCAAAGTCAATTTTTAGGTTGTGATCTAGGAGTTGACTGACTAAAAGAAGATTCTTAGTCAACCCAGGGACATATAGGACATCTGATAGTCTGCATTTGTGTGAACCAAGGGGTAGAGAAATGTTCCCAATCCCCTAAACTGTATATGAAGAATCATCTCCCAACGAAACATGATTTTTCGATGGTGTGTCCCTCATTGAAATAAACTAGTCTCTATGGCTGGTCATGTGTTGAGTGGCCCCTGAATCAACATACCAAACATCACTAGATGACATGGATGGTTCACTTGATCGAGCAGTGAACAAGAAGTCTTCATTATCTGACTGTTCTTGTTGCTCAGCAATATTACCTTGTTGGTGGGGTCTTCTTTTCCAGTTCCCCTTTTTTTGCCCTTGATTGTAGTTAGAATGTCCCTTGTTAGATTGTTGTGGAGGTCTAGAGTTGATTGATGAACCTTTCTTGTAAGTATTATACCAACAATCTTGTAGGTTATGTCCTCTTTTACAGATTGGACATTACTTCTTCTATTGTCTATCCCCTTGATACTGATTTTGATTTTAGGACTTTTGATAGGAATTAGGTTTTCCTTTACCTTTTCCTTTCCATTTTTGATGTGAAGAAAGTTCCTACTCTTCTTCATCATCCTTATTGTGCATTGCTTCCTCTTGTTGCAGTAGGTTTACCAATTTTTCAAAACTAACTGTCGTATCTGACAAGTTTAGTGTTGTTACAAAAATACGGTATGAAGAAGGGAGTGATCTCAGAACAATGGGAATGAGATCATCATCTTTGACCGCTTCTCCTAGGGCTAGAAGTGAAGCCCTTAATTCTATAACTCTTCTTAAGAAGGATTTTATTTTTTCATTCTGCTTGAACTTCAATGTGTGTAACTGACTCTGTAAATTTAGTATAACATTCTTGTTCTTGGTCCTCGTATACTATGCTCAACTTATCCCACACTTCTTTGGCTGTTTTGGCATCTCGAATGTGGGGTTACACATCATCAGACACTCTAAACAAGATGATGAGTTTGGCCTTCTGATCTATTTTATCAAACTTTCATTGTTGTGTTGTATCAGTTGTTGATCTGGTCAGAGTACCATTCATAGCAGGCCATATTTCTTCAAACTCAAGTTGTGTCTTAATTTTTGTCTTCCATGCAGCATAGTTGTTTCCTCTAAGTAGTTGTGAATCTGGAAGAAAAAATTTGGGGGCATTGGTGCCCATTTTATAGAGATCATTGATAGGGTTTGGCTCTTATCACTCCAGGTATAAGGTCTCCCAATCTATATACCGTCAGTCTGATATACCGAACCTTTCTATATACGCACCCTTCTGATATACCCAGCGGTACATGGAAGAAGCTTTCCATTTCTATATACCCGGTGGTACATGAAAGAGGTGTTAACGTACGTGAAAGAATTCAATACGTGGTATCAAGACAGTACTGATGGGGTCTGTGTGATTATTGACACAGACTCAGAGAAATATCCTCATACGCGTGTGTAACTTCACTATATACTTGGATAATTTCTCAGTCTGGATTTATGTCTTGCAATCATTCACAGATGGATGGGATGGCTCATAGTGTGTGCAATGTGACCTTATTACTCCCCATCAATTTAAAGGGTTGATGCCCAGACGATGTTGTTGAAGCTATATTAGGCGTTAAGTGTAGTATTAGTCATGATGGATTTACCTGTAAGCACTTCCCAGAGGCACCGTATATACCGAACGTTGTGAATGAGATCTAGGATCTCGTGAGTGTTACAGAACCAATTTTTTGCTTTTTTTAATTACAATATTATGCCAATTTCTGAGCAGTTACAAAGTTTGCAGTTGACTATGGAAACCTACAAATTAGTACAATATAATGCAGTATACAAATTACATTCAAAAATATAGAAAAATTGAATGGCAGGTAAAAAAAAATTTGTTTTGCGGGCCCTGGTGGCCTCCGGAGCCCAAAATGACCCAAAATGTCGGAAACCATTAAAAAAAGGCCCAAGATGAAGTTTTTGGATGGTCTTCCTTTTGCAAAAAATGCTCGAAATGAAAAAACAGGCCTAGTGGAGAAAAAAAAAATTACCCTAAATTTAGGGTTTTTCTCACTAAATTTTTAGATGCCTGTTTAGTTACGACTAAGCAGTTTAGTCAAGGTTTTCCGGTCTAAATATGCCTCCAGATTTGACAATTTATCTGTTTTGGCCACTAAACTCAAATTGATTTAAAAAATTGGGTTTTTAGTGGGATTTGACCCATGCACCTCCCAACTCCAAAGCTTTCTCCTTATCCAACAAGGCTCTATGAGCACTCATGCTAGGAAACTGAAGAAATTTGATATTTAATGTATACATGGAATTTAAACTAACCTTGTAAAGAAGATGCGACCTGGCAGGATTGAAGGCTTGCATGTGAGCTTTTGACACGGATTGGAGGTAGTTTAGGGTTTCCTCTTTCTGAGGATCTGATGCAAGTATATGCCGCTAAATGTTATTCTCCCCCATTATTACAAAGGTCACCGCCTTAGAGCTTTCTTTCGATGTGATTTGATAAGTTGTAACCACTTCTTTTGGCAATGGTTTTATTTGATTGCCGCCTTTGTGTTTGATATGTTTACATGGACTATTGGAGATGTTGTAAGTCGAATGTCTACACAGGTCCAACGATGGAGATTGAATAAAATTTTTTTCTATCTCAAAACCATTTATGTTGTTTGTAGGTCAGGTTGATTATACGCCATTTGTAGGTGCAAGTACTGATCGTTGGCCACTACAGGTCATCGCTGCTTGAGAGGTAAAGGTTGTTCATGGTGTGTGGAGGAGGCCGAGGTCATAGGTCATGGGTTGAGTAGCTCACCACATATCTTGTGGAATGGCTGGATTGATTCAGAAGACCCAATACTCTCCAAATCGTCTTTAGAAAAAAACAAATGGGCTCGGTCCTTTGGTGCACAGAAGTCTCCAGTGCACTCAGCTGCTACAATGTAAAATGAGCAGTGATGTGAGCTTGCCCATGGTTAGAGTATATGGAGGATTCATTGAATCTAGGCTCACGTTCTCTAATGAAGATCGGTCCGGATTTTATCAGTGTAGCTAGCTCGACCTCAATATCCTGACTTAGTGAATAGCATAAAAAACCTCCAAAAGTAGAATAGGAACCTCCAATTACAACAACATAGCTAGGTATTAGCTAAAGCTGATACTGTCACCATATTTAGTGACAAAACCCCTGAATGGGAAAAATTTGTGTTTTTTTTAAAAATATGATTTCAATACCTGTAGTAAGTTTTACCTGGTAAGTTGGGTGCACCAGTGCAAAAAATCATTTGCGTTCCAAACACCTGGAATGAAACAGGAGGATGTGGGGAGATGCAGGAATGGGGATGGGAAGTTACACGAGGCTGCACATGCTCTCAAATGCTGCAAACGCTTCTCCAATCTCAAAATATCTCTCTCTCTCTCTCTGACTACTCTCTTTTCCACACCTTCACAGCCTCATAGGTCTAGATTCTTGCTCTGGTATCATATGTAAACAAGGACGGAATCCTGAAAATTGTATTAATCAAAATCAACCAAAAACATAGAAGCAGGTTGTAATATATATGTATATGTATTGCACAGTCCGGGATACAAACAAAAGAGAAGTTGCAACAATGCAACAGTAAATCTAAAATACATTGGCTTCCAAATATTATCCTCGGGAAGCACATAAATTGTTATAATAATTATAACAAGTATCCCTCTGAAACAAAAAGACAAATATGGTTTTAAAACCATATAACAACTTACAATAACCATATAATATTATTATTTAATTAATAAGATTAATTAAATAATTAATCATATAATGCATAATTAAATTATCTTAACAATTTATAATGTTCTTGTGGTATGATAAAAAGATTTTTTTACTTATTTTGAACCTTAGGAGAATTTCATTAAAAATCAGTGTTCCTTTAATGAAATTACTAAGTTAGAGAATTATGTTTTGAAGATTTAGTACCTATCATGCTCGGTTTATATGAACTGACAGATGCTAACAATCTTGCAGATGGACTTCGTGAAAGATGAAGGAAGGAAGACTTATAAAAATTTATGTTTATTCTATTGATTGAATTTAATTGATTCGGTTACATGATTATTGTATAAACTCCTTGAAGTATTTACATTTGAAAACATGAAATTCCTATGACCCATTTATTGTAATGACTTGGAAACTAGCTGATTGTGTAGACAAAAATGTGTTTGAGGATATTTAAAGTTGAATGAAATAAAGATGTTTACTTGATTCATATTGTTCAAAGGGGAATGAAAAAATGTTAATGTTTGAGATTAGTTGTGATTCCTTTATTAAAAATGATGTAGATTGTATTCATAATATTTCTAAGCTAAGCATAAGAATTATTATTGAAATTATATATGCATTTATGAATGATTACTCTTATGAAATAAAAGAGAGATGTAATGTTATCTATATAGCTTGTTAATGTGTTAAGTGAATGCATCTAAGATAAATTAAGTTAGTTGAATGGATTATAAATTGTACTATTACAATCATATGAATATACTATTATTTCCTTTAACATGAAAGTATGGGAATATACTTATATGATTGGAATGGTCTTTAGGTATTGATTCTTAAATGCATACTTGTTGTCTAAATATTTATTGCAGTTTAACAAATAACTCGCATAATAAAGGTATGTACAAATGAATACTTATAATTAAACTGTACGTAATGAAAATTTGTATTCTTATGTTGAAGTCTTTGATTAAGTTTGATAGAATATGTGACTTGATAAAAGTATGATGCATAACTAAACTTATTATCTATGTATAATGAACTCTTCCTATTAATGTAAAATGAAGAGCCAATGTATTAATGATGCCCTATATTTGCTATAAATAAATTAGGAGCATGAAACTTAACTGAATTAATGAGAAATGTAGGTTTAATTGATTAATCTTAATACAGACTTAAATCTTCCAATCTTGTGCTTAAATGAAAGAACGTTATGATCCTTACTTAAAGGAATATTCGTTTCAAATCCTAGATGATCTGTAGGCACAACACCTGTCGATGTGAGTAATAAGAGTGAATTAAGAAGCTATAAATTAGATGAATTAATGAGCTTATTAAGTTATCATGATTCACTTAATGGAAATCAACAAAATGTCATAGCATATTCGATGCTACACAGTACCCATTCAATGATGTGATTTATTATTTCATTATTATGGATCCACCACTATGGCATGATTATCTTCCTACCTCCCTTAATTGTTTCTATCATAAAATGTGGATTTGGGTCTCTGTTATACACTAATTAGTGATAACAACATGACCTAGTGTCGGTGTCATCTTATGATGACTACGGGTGATGAAGTGGCTATTAAGTAACATAAGTCGATTTGGATGCACTTGTTTTCCCTTAGAGATTATCAACACTAGTCTATGAGTGATAGCTCTACCTAGTATCTAACAAGGATGTGGATGTGATTGACGTGAGTTAAGGTAGTCTAATCTAGATAACCATTTTTGAGTGTGGTGAAATACATATTCTTGTTGACGAGTATGTCTTCTTGGAATAAATACATGGCATACATGTCTTGAAACTTTGGCCAAAGTATCGCAATCTGCTAAATTTGTTTTCTTTATTTCACCTAAACTAAATATGCATGATATCAGATGGGAATTCGTATTAGGTACCCATATAGGATCTTTAGGTGTTTACACTTGATTGACCCTTAATTGAATAAGGGAACCACAAGTATACTTGTTTTACACTTGAGAGATCGGTTTAGTACCGAGTCATTACAGCTGCATATGGTTTACTGTTTTGAGATGGATTAGATAAATAATTTTTTGTTCTAAATTATGTGAATTTGGAAGAGTGAATATTATGATGTATGTTGGAATTAAATATATGGGTATTTAGATTGAGGAGCATAAAGTAAAAAATAAGAAAAAAAAAACCTTTTTATTAAAGTCTTAAAATGAGGACGTTACATTTTGGTATCAGAGCTGAAGGTTGCAGATCTTGGACTTATTTGAGTCCATCAATAATAAAACTTAATTTCTTGGTAATAGAAAATGATTAGAACAAGGGGAGATACTGTGAATGACTAGCCTCCAGGTGGTGAAGCAGCTATAACTCAAAATTTGGATGAGATCCTTGTTTCTCTATTGGACACAAGGGATTGGCTTGTTGTACTTGAACAACAAGTGGGTGGAAATAATTTTGAGTCTTAAAGTGAATAGTCTCAAGGATAGCCACATAATGAAAACAACATACACATTAGAGAGTCCAATGCTGGAAATAACTATTACACTGCTAATAATAATGAAAATGTACCTAATCAACCTCTAAATGCAAGAGCACAATTAACAATTGAGTTGTCAAAAGATATTAAAATAATAAGTCCACCAAAATTTGACGATACCACATTGGAAGATGGGGATGAGAATTGGCTCAGTGAGATAGAGAACTAGTTTTCAATAAGGAACTTCTCTGAAGAAACCAAAGTAGTATGGGGAGCATATTAGATCTCTAACGAGGAGTCCTTAGGGTGGGACAGCTAGAAAGTAGAATTCGGAGTGGATAGTGAAAACATAAATGGGACCAATTTAAGGCCTATTTTAGGAATTTCTGGTTACCCTAATTATATTATAACTAAAAGATTACAAAGTTTCAGAACCTTGAACAAGGTAGAATGACTGTAACTGAGTAATAGGAGAATTTTATCAAACTCCTTAAGTATGCACCACAATACCAAACATATGAGAAATTCCGCATAAGGAAGTTTATTATGGGTTTGAAACCTATAATAGGTGGAGAAGTTGATGTACATGGGCTACCAATATTACAAGTAGTATTTAAGAAATCCATAAGGCAAGAGAAAAAGCTCCAAGCCATTACTGCTTAGAATGAAGAAAAACTTAAACTGAATGACACTCTCTCACCATTGTCAACCTGAAATACATGGGGGAAGAAGGAAAAAAGTAAAACTCATAATGGTGGGAAAAATATTTTTGGAAGATTTAACAATAATGGGAAAGAAGACGTTGTTGGTAGGAACTAAATGTTTGAAAGGAAGATACCTTTCGTTGGTTGCTTTAAATGTGGTGACAAAGGTCACTACGCTAAGAATTGTCCCTTGAGAAACAAGGAGAACAATCTATAAAAGAAGATTTAGACTGCAATTGCAAATCGATGAGATGAAAAGGAAGCAACAAATGAAGGAATTAAAGAATCAAGAACCTAAAATTGTCATGGTGATACTAGTTAGATTGTTGGTACAATCTGGGAAAGATAAAAATAGCATTTTTCCTGATATCGAGAATACTGAAAAACTTTGTTTTCGGATAGTTTATTCTATTTTTATTTCAAATATTTGACGTATTTGATGTGTAATAAGGATTGGTTGATTGAGAAACTAATTTTAAGGTTGCTTTTTTCAAACAAAAACCTAAATTAGTGCTTATTATAACCTTTTGATGCTCTTATGAACCTATGGAAAACTTGAATTTTGAGAAAAATTGTGTTTATTGTTTAAGAATTGTATGGTTGAATAAAATATGTTATTGGTTATATTCTTAAAGATGGGTTGAACTAAGTTAATCATCAGGATGATGATGATTTTTAGAGGGGAGGTATGTAATGCCTTTGTTGTGCTGATATTTGTACTTGCTTCTTTGAATGAGGTTGGAAAGCATTGACATATGATTTTGTTCTGAGATGTTGTGCTCTTTTGAACTATTTGATCATGTTTTATGGAATGATATCAATTACCTATGAAATTTGATTTTCAATCATTCTTATGGCATTGTTGTACCTATGATTTATCATTGAGTACTCACTTGAATTTTTATGAGATAAACTAGGTTATTTTAGCTTATGGAAAGTGAAACCGGATTCTTGGAAAAGTAGAACAAACATGTAACCTAGTAAGCTATCAAATTTTTTTTACAATTTTTTGTTCTTAAGACTATGTTATTGATATTAGATGAAGGAAAATACCTTGGATAAATTTTAGTGATCCAAGGCATTTTCCTTGATCAATATTTTATTTCGATCATAATTGATAAGTCTAATTCAAGTATAAGCTAACCTAAATTTATCATAATTGATATTTTAGTGATCCATTGCATTTAATAATCTTGGGGAAAATGAAAACCATCTTGGAATGGGCATGATAGTTTTGGGAGAAAATATAGGGGTTAGTTTTCACTTTGCATTTGGTAATTTGAGCACTTTGGATTTGCATGTTGATCTTCTGGTTTTCGAACTGTTAATTATTTTTTGTTTGATTTATGATATCTCCATTGCATGGAGGAATTAGTGAAGAAAATTTATTTCTTTGGCTATTAAAATTATGAGAAGGAGAAGAATGGGCTTTCTATGGAATTCGTTTCAAAAAATTTGTGAAATCTTTCGTGAAATCTTGGAAAGAGACTTTGGGGGCTTGGAAAATATTTGAAGGAGCTCGACCAAGCATAATAGGCTCTAACTCCTTGAAATAATTTTCTCTATTTAATTATTTCATGAAAATAACTTTGCTCTTGAAATGGAATCATGTTCTTTTGTTCTGGGTTTTGTGTATTCATATTATTATTTGATTATATGGATGTATTATGGATTATTTTCATGAATTTGGTAGTGTGTTCTTGACTATGACTTAATGGATTTGGGTATAGCTATGCTAGGTTGTTTTTGGAAAAATTAATGCCTATTATAGTTGTGTTTTTGTGTCATTTTGAAGCATCATAAACCTTGTTTCGATAATACCCTTTACTACAAGGTTTATCGCAAGTTTTACATGATCAAACATATATCAAGAAGTGGGTGTTTTTGTTCTTATGTTGTGGCTAGACTTTCTATTACTAGGTATTGACATACTGGTTTAATGTTGGTTTAAAACTTTGTAAAAAGTCTATCCTTGTTCTATAATGATTGAATTATAAAAAAAAATTATATCGACTGTATATCTAGTCAATTTAGTTTAATTTTAATGGGCTCCATTGTTAGAGACAATAATTGTATTGGGTGTTTTTTATTCAAGTCTAGTATGGACTCTTTGAATTCGAACTAGGTTTGCTAACTAGTATTACTAAATCCGTTTGAGGATTCTTGATAGTTAAGTTATTACAATGTATTTTTACTTTGTTTCTCTTGAATAATATCTTTATAAATTTTAATTTAGAGCCATATCTTGAGGGATCATTGAGCTTTTGAGATTCACAGACACCTAACTATATTTTTTCTTTTATTCTTTGTTCATTCCACCTTTGTGGAAAGGATTCTGCATTGATGGGTTTTATGTGGATAAATCTTCGACACCCGTCATGCTTTAAAATTTACTTTTAATCGTTTAAGTTTTTACCAAACCACATTGATCCTTATACTCACTTCAATCGAAATGACACCAATGCAAACTCCATCCTCTAAATGCAATCGATTTAAGTATGGTTCGAACTAGTATAAATTTGTAGAGAAATCTGGTTTTAAGGATATTGTGATGATCAAGTTCAACTTGACTTCTTTCCTTGAGTGCAAACTAATCTCCTATCCTCTGAAATGTGTAACAGTATTTATATTAAATTAATGTGAATAACTGTTAAATAGTTTTAAATCTTGTTTAAGGTTTGATTTTGGGATTGTGGATCGATTAGCAACAATTGTCTTGGTTATTACTCTTTTCTATCATTGTTGAGTATTTTTATATCCATGTGTATCCTAAACTGAAGATATGTATATTTCAGGAATGGTTCTCTTAGCTTGATTGATCACTATGAACATAAATGTGGTATATACGCTAAGTCATTCATATTGATTTATTTCCTAGAAATCAGTGGCTTCTTAGTTGAGTTTGAAATGAATGTTCATTCATAATAAGTCCTCATGATGGATGATCTTGTTTTGTTATTTGATTTCATTTCATATTTAGTTACTTGGTTATTACTGTTGCTTGGAATTTACTTAGTTACTATAACATAGTGGTAAATATGTTACTACCTTGCTAGCTAGCTCTTGAATGAAATATAACAACTGGTTGATTAAGTTAAATAAGCTTTATTAAAAAAAATAAAGGATTACAGTCATATAAGTATGGACTTAAATGAATGCAACCTTATTATCTTGTACTCATATTATTATGATTAATCTCCTACCTTACTTTTTATTTCTTGAAGGAAATATAGCAATTATATCATAAGTTGTGTAAACTTAAGTAGTAAGATATAAGGATTACAATCATATAAGTATGGGCTTATATGAATGCAATCTTATATATTCTTGCACTTATTATTTGATTGATTAGGATCAATTGCATATGTGTTGGGGTACTGTGTGTGTCTTAAATTAACATCCGATTGAATCAATTTAGTGTAATGTATGTGTTAAACTTGTCTTCTTTTTATGGGTTCATTTATAATGCTCTTGTGGTATGATCAAAATAGTTTTCTTTCTTTCTTTTGAACCTTAGGATAATTTCATTAAAAGAAAGTGTTCCTTTTATGAAATTATTAAGTTAGAGCATGATGTTCTAAAGATTTAGTACCTATCATGCTCAGTTCATATGAAATAATAGATCCTAACAATCTTGTAGATGGACTTCCTGAAAGATGAAGGAACGAAGACTTATAAAAAGTTACATTTATTCTATTGATTAAATTTAATTGATTTGGTTACATGATTAGTGTATAAACTCATTGAACTATTTATGTTTGAAAACATGAAAGGCCTATGGCCCATTTATTTTAATTATTTGGAAACATGTTTATTGTGTAGGAATAAATTTGTTCGAGGATATTTAAAGTTGAATGAAATAAATATGTTTACTTGATTCATATTGTTCAAAGAGGAATGACAGAATGTTAATGTATGAAATTATTTTTGATCCCTTTATTAAAAATGACGTAGATTATATTCATAATATTTCTAAGCTAAGTATAAGTATGATTATTGAAATGTTATATTCATTTTTGAATGATTAGCTTATTAAATAAAAGAGACATGGATTGTTATCTATGTAGCTTGTTAATGTGTTAATTGAAGGACTGTTAGATAAATTTTCTTAGTTGAATGGATTATGAATTATACAATTAAGATCATATGAATATGATATTATTTCCTTTAACTTGAAAGTATGGGAATATACTTATATGATTAGAATGGTCTTTAGGTATTTATTCTTAAATGCATACTTTTTGTGTAAATACTTATTCCAATTTTACAAATAACTGACATAATAAAGGTATATACAAATGAATACTTATAATTAAACTGTAAGTAAAGAAAATATGTATTCTTATGTTGAAGGGTTTGATTAACTTTGATAGAATATGTTAATTGATAAAAGTATGATGCATACCTAAACTTATTAGCTATGTATAAATGAACTCTTCCTATTAATGTAAAATTAAGAGGCAATGTATTAATGTTACCCTATATTTTCTATAACTAAATTAGGAGCATGACACTTAACTGAATTAATGATAAATGTAAGTTTAGTTGATTAAAATTAATACAGACTTAAATCTACCAATCTTTTACTTAAATGAAATAATGTTATGATCCTTAAAAGAATATTCGTTTTAAACCCTAGATGATCCATAGGCATGACACCTATCGATGCAAGTAATAAGGGTCAATTAACAAGTTGTGAATTAAATGAATTAGTGAACTTGTTAAGTTATGGTGATTCACTTAATGGAAATCGAAGGACTATCACAGTATAATCAGTGTTACACAATACCCATTCAATGATGTGAGTCATTTTTTAGTTATTGTGGAGCCACCACTATGTCCTAATTATCTTCCTAGCCCCCTTAAGTAATGTTATAATAAAATGTGGATCTAGGTATCTTATATACACTAATTAGTGATAGCAGCATGGTGTAGTTTTGATGTTATATTATGATGACTATGGGTGATGAATTGGATCCAAAGCCACGCAATTCAATTTGGATACACTTATTTTCCCGTAGTCACCTTAAGAAAATTATCACCGCTAGTCTTTGTGTTCTAGCTCTACCTAGTATCTAACAAGGACATGGATGTGATTGACATGAGTCAAGATATTCTAATCTAGATAATAGTTTTTGAGTGTGGTGAAAGACATATTCTTGTATACAAGTATGTCATCTTGGAATAAAGACATGGAATACATGTCTTAAAACTTTGGCCAAAGTATCGCAAGCTACTGATTGCGTTGTCTTGATTTCACCTGGAATAAAGATGTGTGATATTAGATGGGAACTAGTAATAGGTACCCAGATAGGCTCTTTAGTTATTTACACTTGATTAATATTTAAAGGAATAATGGAACCACAAGTATACTTGGTTTACACATGAGAGATTGATTTAATACCAAGTCATGAAATGAGAGATATGTTTAATACTGAGTCATTACAGTTGCATATGGTTTACTGTTATGAGATGGATTAGTGAAATGAATGTGTGTTCTAAATTATGTGTATTTGTAATAGTGAACATTAAGATTTATGTTGGATTTAAATATATGGGTTTTTAGATTGCGAAGCATAAAGTAAAAACAAGAAAAAAAAAATCCCTTGTTATTGAAGTCTTAAAATGAGGATATTACACATATTACTGCTCTAATAGCCCCAATCTAAGTAATCCCTATGCCCCTCTGGTAGGGGATCATGTGCTTATAAACCCATATCATATCCAAGGTCAGATGGCTAAGGGCCTTGCCCTTCAGTCGAATAACTCTATATAAATCATGGTAACTGGTGCCCAAAATATCCACACCCTGTGCATATGTGTGGCCATACTGCTCAATACTCTAAATAATAGGTGCCAAATAATAGGGTAACTTGTCTCCATCCTTATCCCCAACCAAGTACGAAGTCAAAATCCTAATAATAGCCTTGTGCAAGGAAGGGATAGGAAACGAGGAAACTGACAACAATCTCATACCTTGTTTGGCACCAGTATTAGGTGCATGTATATCCCCCATGTATGCATCCCAACTACGTGATGGTAATACTAAACCTGTGCTCACTAGAGTCGAATTCTTACTAGTGAAAAAAACTCCAAGAATCTGGTAGATGTCCTCTGAGGTAATAATCCACTCCCCCCTAACTCCAAGAATTTGGAAAGTGTTGTATTTTACATCCCAATAACTCAGTAAGTCACATAAAAAATGGCTCACTAGTATGATTAACTGTGTTTGGGATATTCTCCATATCCCGGCCCTATTAAATATATCCCTCTCATCCTGAGTTAGAGCATCCAAAATTAGGAGCAACCAATCACACTCTCGAGCTCTACTTCATCTAACATATGACCCTTGCAGTCATAAACATCAAAAAGAGAAAGTTAGAATCATAATAATGCATAATAAACTCACCAAAAACATAATTAAAACAACCAAAAGCCAAAAAAATTATCATACTTATTTACTTTTGAGACTTTCTCGAGAAATTATGCAACCGACGCTTTGTGCAGAGTGGTGGTTATGTGATTGTCCCTCTATGCATATTAGTGGTTGCGTAACCACCTGTTGGTCGTCAGATAGGACTTTACGAAGAGCAACAGTCAGGGGAGAAGAAGTCCCTCCTCTTTAATGGGAGAGGTTCCCTTATTCAGAAACGAACTTATTTACAAATGTACAAAACATAATTTGCTGGTTAAACTTGGATATCACGAAAGTGTTTTCTATGAAGATCATCAATTACAAAAGGACTGAGGAAATGAGAGTACGGGAAAAAGCAGAAAGGTAACATGCAGAATTATAGATATAAGAGTAATTCTTTATGTATGCAAAATTCACAGTGAATTGAAACAAGATCATTTGTATTGAATAAATAAGATGGAATTTAAAGACACAAAGTTCTGTAAATAACATCTTCTTAGAACACAAAGTTTCTTAACATAACACAGATTCATTAATCAAGGACACAAAGTTCCTTCTTGGTTATACAAGATCACCGAGCTTGCAAAGTTGAAGAGTATACAATCGGTAAGACTAACGAGCTTGAGACAAATGATCTTCACAAAGAATATAAACGAAAGCTTAGGAATAACAGAGATCAGATAGACAAAGAATGGAAAAGTCCTTTTGTATTGATTTCTTTGTAATCTATTTACACTTTCAGAAAATATGCCAAGTTCTTCCTCCTTTCCGAATGGCGTAGAAATGCCATTATATAGCTTACAAGTCAGTTACTCTTCGTAACCATTTCTTTTAACCAAGAATAGTTAAGGACTGCCAACCGCAATACCTCAACCTTTTACAAAGAAAACGGAAAAGAAAGGGAAGAAGAGAAAAGAATGGGGAAGAAGACAGGTGGCCAGTCACTGAGAGGGACCCACTGACTTCAGAATCCACTACTTGAACTTCTTTAACGCCTCAGCTATGTCTCTACCACGACGGACTGACGTGTTGGTCATAGACTAAGTCCAAAATACAAGACACTTCTCCATCTCATTATCAAACTCGATATGAGTATGATAATCTTTGTTTGCTTCTTCAATGGTAGATTGAAGAGAGAAAATCTCCTTCATTTTTTCCTTGGAGATGGAACTTTCCTTGAATAGGTTATCTTTGACAAAAGCTCTGAATTGAGCTTTGATTTCTTGTAAGGAAAGGGAAGTACCAGAAGTCTCATCCTGAAGATGACAGTGTATATCTTTGAAAGCAGAGACCACCAGTGTCTTGAAAGCTTAACCCTTCTGCCAACTATTCTTCAGTTCTCCCAAAGCCTCCTCCAGGACTCTGATCTTCCACTCCACACTGTAGACCCAGGACTTCGACAGATTATCCTTTACATCATCAAAGACTTTACTCGCCAACAGAACGTTCTCATCTGCTCGTCCCATGAGTCAGAGGTCTACTACGCAACTGCTCCAGAGTTTGAGCTCTTTATCCATGATATTGATAGTGGAGGAGAGATTCAGTTGTACATTGCTCACCTTTTCGTGGAGTTTGAAAGCTTCATCGATGAAATTTAATCCAACAACAAGTATGTCATCCACCAGGGCTTCAATAGCTTTCCCATAGACATAATACTTGTGCATATCTTTGATACTCTGCACTTCATCTTGGCTTAGAATTACAGGAGGTGGGAGAGTAGTCAATGGGGTAGGGTCTAAAACTTTGTCCTTAGACAAAAGAGACTTGATGAAACTTGTGAGAACCTGGGCCTGTTCTTCAAACTGTTCAATAGTTTGTTGCCCTTTCTCTACCCTCCCAATGACTCTTGTGACTGTTTCCTGGAGGTTGTGAATTTCACCTTCAGGGGTAGACTCTCCCATTGGGATTCTCGAGAGCTCTAAGTCAGATACCTGCAAGTCCTACTCTGATTTATCCGTTGTAGGCTTGGCAATCTCCAGGAATTGTTGACCTTGAGCATCAGATACTATTCTAGAGGTAACCTTGGCTCTCTTGGCACGAGAAGGAGTGGTGCCCAACAAGGCTGCAACAGCATCAAAATTTGGTCCTGAGCTTTGGGCGGAAAATTTCCTCTTCCTTTTGTCAACCAAAGGTTGCACCCACGCAAAAGAGGAAGAGGAATCAACAGGAGGGGCAAGGGGACCAAGAGACAGAGAGCTCATGACACTCAAGGTCTGTGCAGCTGTTGACTCGAGTTGAGAAGTGAGTGGGGCACTTGGGGCAATTGCGGCAGAAGAGTCAACATCACCTGAAAGCTCAGTGCTCTGGATTTCTTTATCTTTATCAGCTGGATCTTCAGGAGCACTTGCAAGAGTTGGTATTTTGCTTTCTTCACTTTCACTGAGAACAATGATGTTCTCTGGTCCCATAGGCAACTCTGCCTGCTTTCTTTGAGGGTCACTTTCCACAGGCTCCTTCTTAACCTCCTTGAGCTTTTTCTGGTACACTTGAGTGGATGAAGAAGGAGTAGAAGCCGCAGGTCCTTGTATTGATGAAGCAGGAGGGGTCTTCACTGGTGTTTCTGACCTTGGAATAGATGCTTCTCTTCTTGGTGTTGAAGCATCCTTAGAAGAGGATTCTCCTGAATGCCTCCTGAATTCTCGAACCATCCTGTCAAACCAGACCTTAGTCCTGACTAAGACTGGAGCAAGGATCTCAGCCAGATCATCCCTCTCTTTCCTGTTCCAATCCAGGTCCTCCAAAGGAGTGTGCTTAATCACATTTTCATACTCATACGAGTATAGATCAGAATTGTCATCCTGGAGACCTTCAGGAACTTGGTATAGACCGAGTTCTTGGATCAATTGTAGGGAGAACCTGCCACAATGCCTTCTCCTGGCCTCAAAATCATCTGCACAGTCAGCCCAGTAGTCTTCTGTATCTGCCCTATGATGGTAGATTATCTTGATGTTCTGTTCAATAAACTTCTTCAAGTCAAAGTAGGTTCTTGGCTTGAAGAAATGAACGGTGATAGGTACCAGGGCTCTCTCTATGTTCTGAGCATCCAGAGCTGTTTTGCAAGTGTAGTTTCCCAGAGAGATGGGAAAGTGCAAGCCAGAAATCTTCTTATCTCTGCAAGTTCTGTGCAACTTGTCTAGTTGCCTACATATTTCTATCAAGGCCATTTTATCATTGCAGAACATGGGAAGCCGCAGAGGAGTGCTCTCATAGCCAGCAAGCTTGATATAAGAAAATTTCCTGAATTGGATGAAATAAGCACCATATTACGATATCAGGTTCATGGCTTCATCTGAAAACCTTCTAGCAGTATCACCTTCAAGCAGTCTGACCACGTACATGGTGAAAGCATCATTGACCCTTCTGAAATTACGATTGCTGGTCTCCAGGGTGAACTGCGGGCAGTAAGCATATACTGGATCATCTTTGTGAGCGTCGATGTAAGAAAAGCCAAACCATTGCCGTGACGCTGCCAGGGTATACATCAGGTATGAAGTCATATAGAACTTCTTCGTTTGCTGCACATTGGACAGCTGCTCCGTCAAATTCATGCTTATGATTTCCACCCAATTGATATTTTGCGTTCCTTCGCACACCATGCTGATGAGCGGGCACATCTAGAAGTGAAATTCGTTGGTAGAGGGCAAACCCATAACCCGAGCCAGCAAGATTATGAAGTCTGACAACTCTTCATTGAAATCTGCTCGGAAGAGGGTTTTGGTCAGATGAGAAGCTCCTTTCTTAGGGTTCTTCAGCCAGGACTTCGCCACTCGTGCCTTATATTTGTCATTGTCTTGGTCAAACAGGGCCTGTGCTTGATCCCGGGAAACTACTATGGCATTATCCATCTCTGGAATCCTCAGAGCAGTGCTAATGGTGGCAGCATCCAATTTGGTGATGAGTTCCCCATGTATATTGGTCAATTCGCTCGAAACGGGGTCGAAGTGAGCTCCGCATGAAAGCACGGTATCAGCACACTGTACTGAGATTGGGAAACCTCCAGCAAAAGCCAAACCACTATCGTGAATCATCTGCGCCATTGGTGTAGGGTTTGCGTCCGCCATTCTTGCCCAAAAATCACTGAAATCAAGATGACGAGCTTCGTTGTCCCCAATATTGCGAACGGCAGACTCAAGTGGAGAAATTTGCTCCTGTCCCTGAAATTTGATCTTCATATTGATAGTAGCTAGGAGGACAGAGCCGCAAACCAGACTCGGAAAGGAATTACAGAGGGAGGGGAACACGCGCAGGTTTGCAAATTGCAAGGGTTCGAGCAAAAGATAGCATGGAAGTAGTGTGAAAAATGCAAAGGGGAAATGCTCGTTATATAGCCGTTTAGGAGAGAGAAAGGCCATGAATGCGCATTTAATACATAACCACCAATTTGAATAAGCATGATATTCGGGTAGAGTGGGAAAAATAAGCACGAATGACACTTGGTACGCTTGGGACATGTGAGACGCGAATGCGCGAAACACGCGGCTCGGCCGATTCGGGCGAAACAGGGAGAAGACGCACAAATGCATTTTGGGACATTTGGGACGAAAACGCGCGAAGGACACGGTTCGAGTGTTTCGACCAAAATTGGAACAAAAGGCCTGTTTGAACTTAGGACATTTGAGACAAAAAGTTTCAGAGTACGCGACTCGGCCGGTTCGGGCGAAAATGGAACAACTTGCACTTTTTGATTTGGGACATTTGGAACAAGAAAGTGTGAAGTACGCGGTTCGGGTGTTTCGGCCGAAAATGGAACATCTCGCACAATAAGTTTTGGGACACTTGGGACAAAAAGTTCCGACGGGCCCGAAAATGGAACAACTTCGGGGATTTCGGCCGATCGGGGAACAGAATGCACTTTCGTACTTGGGACAGGCGGGACAAAAATGTCTGACAGGCCCGAAATACATACAAAATGACCCAAAACACAGATTTTCTCAATTTTCACGACTTAGGCACTTTAGAGAAAAACACTCATAACTCAAAATTTTGAAATTTTACTTTTATCAGAGCAGGGAATTTTGAGTGGACAACAGCTGGCTCCTTCTGGGGATGACTTGGCATAAATTCAAGGAATGAGACAAGGCAAGAACTTAGACAAACTCAGGAGAAGCAGATCAGTACCTTATCCATTGGGCCACGGAGTCAAAAACAGACCAATACAGAGGACAACACACCAAAACAGAAAAGGAAAGAAAAACAAAAACACTGTACAGAATATACAAGGGACTCCCTAATCACCTAGGACTTGAACAACTTGAGATATTGCCCACTATAAGGAAGTGGGAGAGGAGAACCATCCATGTAATTAAGATAAAAGGAATTCTCACCAGCAAAGTGTCTGATCTTGAAAGGTCCGAGCCATAGGGAATCAAACTTTCCATGGCTGCCACGAGGTTCATGTCTTTTGTCCCATAACAACACGGTGTCTCCAACTTGGAAATCTCTGAACCTAGCTTTCTTGTCAAACAGGACCTTTACCTTCTGCTGGTGAACAGATATCCTATCAGCAACCATCAATCTGTCCTCATTCAGTTTGTGCAGGTACATAATTCTCTTGTCCAGAGCATCACTGAAGCTAGTATCTTCAATGGCCTTCATTAGGTGCAAGGCTGGCAGTTCCACTGTCACTGGCAATTGAGCTTCTACTCCATATACCACTTGAAAAGGAGACATCCCAATAGCTCTCTTTGGTGTAATCCTGTCTGCCCAAAGAGCATCATAGAGCTTCTTGTGCCAGTTTCGTTGAGACTCATTTACTAACTTTCTGATAATAGTCACCAAATTTTTGTTAGTAGATTCTGCTTGCCCATTGCCCTGAGGGTAGTAATCCGAAGAGTGAGCCAAAGAAATGCCATACCCATAGCAGAAGTCCATTATCTCAGCTGAAGAGAAATTCGAGGCATTATCTGTTACAATCTTGTTAGGTACACCATACCTTACCAAGATGTTCTCTTTGATGAAGCTGCATACCACTTCAGAAGTAGTGCTCTTGACTGGAATAGCTTCCACCCATTTGGTGAAATAGTCCGTGGCAGTTAGTACATGAGTGTGACCAGCACTAGAAGCAGGATTAAGTGTACCAATGAAGTCCAAACCCCACTGTTGAAATGGTTCCTCAATCACAACTGGCTTGAGAGGCAAAGAAGCCAATTTAGGTCTTCCCACAAAGGTCTGACAAGCCTCACATTTATCCACCCACCTGGATGCATCTCTGAACAAGGAAGGCCAGTAGTATCCTCCACGGAGTATCTTATGAGCTGTAACCATTGATGAATAGTGCCCTCCACATGCCTGATCGTGAAAAGCTGAGAGCAACTTTCTCTGCTGTTCCTTGTCCACACACTTCAAAAATCTCCCATCTAAGCCACGCTTGAACAAAGCATTTTCCCATAATACATATTGTACTGACCTCAATTTAACAGTCCTCTTTTCTTTGGCAGTTAAATGAGAGGGGCATTCCCCATAGGTGAGAAAATGGGCGATGTCAGCATACCATTCGTCAACTGAACTAAGGAACAGAACGGTAGGAAGGCCAACTTTGTTCTCCAATAATTCATGCTTAGCTCCTTCAGCAATGAGCTCACAAAGACCTTTTCCACGAACCAGTTTGGTCGGCTTGATGTCAATGTCATAGTCTTGGACCTTAGCAACCCAGTTCCCTCTCTTGGATCCAAATTCTTGTTGTGTGAGGATTGACTTAACAGTTGTATCCGGAACCAATACCATGGAATGAGAGTTGAGGATGTAAAAGCGAAACTGCTTGACAGCTTTAACCACTGCAAAAGCATGTTTCTCCATCATGGTGTATTTCAACTCGTGATCTTTCAGAATATAACTCATGAACGCGATTGGTAGCTCATGCTCACTAGAGTCTTCTTGAGTTAACACAGCAGCCAAGGTATTATCTGTAGCATAGCAATAGATGATGAAATCTTTATTAAAATCAGGACAGGCCAAAACTAGAGTTTTAGCGATAGCTCTCTTGATACCTTCAAAGGATTCCTTTCCTTCAGAAGACCAACCAAATGTTTGCTTCCCTTTCATCATCTGAGAAATATTCAAAGTTAATTCTGCAAAATCAGGGATGAATCTTCTCAAGAAATTGATCTTACCGAAGAAGGAGTGCACGCCCTTTTTACTGGTTGGAAGAGGAATTTGCTGGATGGCTTGAACTCGTTCAGGATCAATCTTAATACCATCCTTGGAAATGATGTGCCCTAATAACTTTCCCTCAGTGACACAAAAGACAGATTTTTTAGGGTTCAGAGAGATCCCATGCTCTCTGCATCTCAGCAGAACTGTCTCTAGGTGATCAAAATGATCCGCTCTTGTCTTGGAAAACACTGTCAGGTCATCAAGGTAGATGACAATACACTTCCCTTTTAAGCTTCCAAAAGCCAGATCCATAGCTCTCTGGAAAGTGGCACCAGCATTAATAAGCCCAAAAGGCATTCTCTTGTAAGCAAAGGTGCCCCAAGGAGTAGTGAAAGCTGTTTTATGTTGATCTACAGTATCAACCTCTACCTGATTATATCCAGAAAATCCATCAAGCATAGATAACATTTCAGATCCTGTTACTGCTTGCAATACTTGATCCATCATGGGCAAAGGATAATTATCTTTCAGAGAAGCCTGATTCAGGTTCCTGAAATCAACACAGATGCGGATCTCACCATTTTTCTTCCTAACAGGCACAATATTTGCAATCCATGTTGAATGGTGAATGGGAAAAATAATTTTAGCCTTCAACAACTTCTGTATCTCCTGAAAGATGGTGTCAGCTATTTTGGGGTTGTATTGCCTCTATTTCTGCTTGAAAGGCTTAATTCCAGGCTTAAGAGGAATAGAGTGCTGCATATCTTTTGGTTTGAAAGCTTTCAAATCTTCATAAGAGTAAGCGAGAACATCCTTATACCTTCTTAGAAGATCAATTGCTTTTCTCCTCTCATCTGTTGTGCAACATTTTCCAATATTTACTAGCTTAGGGTCATTAGAACTCCCAATATCAATCTTATCATACTCAGCTGATTGCTGAGGTCCAGTAGAAGCTTTAGATTTCACATACCTGTCATGTTTATCAAATAATTCCTCCAAACTCACCAAACCTTTAGGAATCTTGTTTCCTTTGAGATTGATGCATCCATCTTGATCTGTTTCTTCCCCTTGGGTGACTGCTTGGTCAAAGGGCACATTCTCACGAGGTAGGTTGTCACTTCCCTCAAAATACAGCTGTTCGAAATTACCCTTGAGTTCCAGGAAGGAAAGCAAATGTTGATCATTATTGAAGACTTGCCAGTTATTGGCATTATCAGGTACACTAGGCCGATGGACCATCTCAATGGTGAACTTATCCTGAGAGAAATCAGGATGAGGAATCAGTAGCGACCCTGAGACTGCTAGTGAATCAGCCCTGCTGTTCTTCTCCCTAGGTATTGCCTCAATGGAGAAAGCATCAAGGAATTCAATGGAATCCCAAACCTGATTCCGGTAATGTTTCAGCCTCCCATTTTTTACCTGGAAAAGGCTTCTCACTTGCTTTACAATCAGTTCTGCATCACCACGAGCCAGAAGATTCTTCACACCTTGTTCTTTGGCCACTTGCAATCCAAGAATGAGAGCCTCATACTCTGCTGTGTTATTAGTATTCTCGAACTGCAACTTAAATGAAAAGGGGTGTAGGCATCCTTCAGGTGACACTAGCAAGACACCAGCTCCAGAACCAGCTGAGGAACAACTTCCATCAAACTCTAAAATCCAAATACCATTAGGATCTTTAGGTGACATTCTGGGAAGTTGGATTTCATCAGGGGACATAATCATGTAATTGCCATGACCCATATCCTCATAGAGTATTTGTGCTTTAGGATCATCCGTTTTTTGCACAATATACTCAGATTGCTTCTCAGGCATCAACTTCTTCATTTGTCCATTGACAGGTACGAGTGCATGCGACCAGTCCATTTGGATTTCTCCACCCACATCTTTGCAGAAGTTCCTACTTAGCAACATCCCATATGAAGGGGGGATATCTGCTACTAAGATGGTAGCCAACACTTTCTTTTCAGGCAAGGCAGCAAAAGCCACTTGTGCATCTTTAATTCTCCCGACCAGGGGCACTTCTTTACTCTCCATGGAGTAACAAGACCCATAAGTGCGTGTGAGGGTCAGGCCTAAAGCATGAGCTACTTTAGCAGGCATTACGTTATCTGAGGCTCCTGAGTCAATGACACAATTACTGAGCCTATGACCAGCTATAAGAAGTGTTACATAAAATGGTTTAATTTTGTCACCAGGCGAGGTGACAGCAGCTACCAGACTAGGCTGTGGTGTAGAAGGAGGAGTAGGTAAAAGGCCTTTAGAAGTGGTTTTGGAATGGGAATTAACAAATTGAATCATTTTGGCAAAAGCTTTGGGATGGGTTTGGTAATACTCAGCCTCTGAAATTTGAACCTTAGTCTTTTTAAGATGATCAATAATATCAAAAGACCCAGAAGTGGATGGACCATCATCACTTGAAATTCTAGGCTTATCAACTTTAGGAGAAAAAGAAGGAACTTTACTAGTAGGATTGACAGGACTCACCTTTGGTGTAGATGAAGTAGGGATAGGAGATCCTCTTTTTGCAATTACAGGAATAGTTGCTGACTGCTCCTTAGATTTCTTTATGGGCTGCGTTACTTTCTCCCTCTGATGTGTCTGTTCTCGAGTCATGACAGCAAATGATTCGCTATTCATGTCTGCTACCACTTCATCATAATCATCTCCATCATCGATGCCCTCAGTGGTAAAGAAATTAACCCGAGATCCCTCAAGTTCTTCTGCCTCATCATCAAATTCCTCCGCATACTCCTCGCAAGCTTCATTGTCCTCATCATCATCTGGCTCTTCAACCTCACAGGTTGCATTCACAGGAACTTTAACAGGAGGTCCTTCAAGTGCTAGTCTTGTTTGAGAAGGAGGTAAACAATTTCTGGGCTGAAAATTCCTTCTTGGAACATCTGCATAAGGGGCATGCTGAGCCAATTGTTTCTTTATAGCAATAAGATCATTCGCAAGCTTCTGAACTAATGGATCAGCATTAGGTCCAGGGGTGGAAGAGGAAGAAGCAGCAGACTTAGATTTGGGAGGGTCTCTTCTCAACTTCCCTGACATGATCAAGTCATCCTCGATACTAACAGTGAGAGTTTGATCCTCGACCAATGTTGCGAGATTAGCCCTTCTTAGTGCATAACTAACTTTGGGCGATTGAGCATTTAGGAAGAAACACTTTTGAATTTGATCAACAGGTCGGGTAGGCTACGGAATTTTATTGATCAATTTGTTGAACCGGGCCACAAATTCTCTCATGGGTTCTGTGAATCTTTCTTTATCTGAGAAATTTGGGCAAGCAAGGCATGCACATCTTCTGCTGGTTTGAAATGATTTTCAAACTGAGTTCTCATTGTGCCCCAGTCGGTGATAGCGTTAGCCGGAAGGTGGTAGAACCAATCAACAACATTGTCTTGTAACGTCTTGACAAACAGTCTCACGGAGACGTCTTCATGCTCAACTCCCAGGACTCCACATGAAACAATGAAGGCTGCGATGTGTTCATCTGGATGCACTTTGCCATTGCCTTTGAACTTAGGAAAGTTCTTCCAGTTACCTCTGGGTAACTCATGCAAAGGCTGAGGAAGGGCAAGGGGCCCGACACGGTGACCCCATGGTAATGGTGCCGCCATCCTTGGAAAAACGGCTTGTAGAGGAACTGCAACACCAGCAAGAATCAAAGCTCGCAGATTAGGGCTAGCTTGCTCTGAAGGAATACCACCCATAGGACTTCTATCTTGAACAGGTGGAGTACTTGTCGAACGAGTTCTTCTATTTCTTGTTGAAGGGAAAGGAAAACCCTGCTGCTCCAAAAGCTGAAACTGAGAGTCTTCAATACCAAGGGTCCTTCTCCCTCGAGTAAAACACGGAGTCGCCAGATCAAAAGATGATCAAAAATAACAGAACTGGAATATGATTTTCCCCAGCGGAGTCGCCAAAAACTGTTGGTCGTCAGATAGGACTTTACGAAGAGCAACAGTCAGGGGACAAGAAGTCCCTCCTCTTTAATGGGAGAGGTTCCCTTATTCAGAAACGAACTTATTTACAAATGTACAAAACATGATTTGTTGGTTAAACTTGGATATCACGAAAGTGTTTTCTATGAAGATCATCAATTACAAAAGGACTGAGGAAATGAGAGTACGGGAAAGAGCAGAAAGGCAACATGCAGAATTATAGATATCAGAGTAATTCTTTATGTATGCGAAAGTCACAGTGAATTGAAACAAGATCATTTGTATTGAATAAATAAGATGGAATTTAAAGACACAAAGTTCTGTAAATAACATCTGCTTAGAACACAAAGTTTCTTAACACAGATTCATTAATCAAGGACACAAAGTTCCTTCTTGGTTATACAAGATCACCGAGCTTGCAAAGTTGAAGAGTATGCAATCGGTAAGACTAACGAACTTGAGACAAATGATCTTCACAAAGAAAATAAACGAAAGCTTAGGAATAACAGAGATCAGATAGACAAAGAATGGAAAAGTCCTTCTGTATTGATTTCTTTGTAATCTATTTACACTTTCAGAAAATATGCCAAGTTCTTCCTCCTTCCGAATGGCGTAGAAATGCCATTATATAGCTTACAAGTCAGTTACTCTTCGTAACCGTTTCTTTTAACCAAGAATAGTTAAGGACTGCCAACCACAATACCTCAACCTTTTACAAAGAAAATGGAAAAGAAAGGGAAGAAGAGAAAAGAATGGGGAAGAAGACAGGTGGCCAGTCACTGAGAGGGACCCACTGACTTCAGAATCCACTGCCTGAACTTCTTTAACGCCTCAGCTATGTCTCTGCCACGAGGGACTGACGTGTTGGTCGTAGACTGAGTCCAAAATCCAAGACACTTCTCCATCTCATTATCAAACTCGACATGAGTATGATAATCTTTGTTTGCTTCTTCAATGGCAGATTGAAGAGAGCAAATCTCCTTCATTTTCTCCTTGGAGATGGAACTTTCCTTGAATAGGTTATCTTTGACAAAAGCTCTGAATTGAGCTTTGATTTCTTGCAAGGAAAGGGAAGTACCAGAAGTCTCATCCTGAAGATGACAGTGTATATCTTTGAAAGCAGAGACCACCAGTGTCTTGAAAGCTTCACCCTTCTGCCAACTGTTCTTCAGTTCTCCCAAAGCCTCCTCCAGGACTCTGATCTTCCACTCCACACTGTAGACCCAGGACTTCGACAGATTATCCTTTGCATCATCAAAGACTTTACTCGCCAACAGAACGTTCTCATCTGCTTGTCCCATGAGTCGGAGGTCTACTATGCAACTGCTCCAGAGTTTGAGCTCTTTATCCATGATATTGATAGTGGAGGAGAGCTTCAGTTGTACATTGCTCACCTTTTCATGGAGTTTGAAAGCTTCATCGATGAAGTTTAATCCAGCAACAAGCATGTCATCCACCAGGGCTTCAATAGCTCTGCCATAGACAGAATACTTGTGCATATCTTTGATACTCTGCACTTCATCTTGGCTTAGAATTACAGGAGGTGGGAGAGTAGTCAATGGGGTAGGGTCTAAAACTTTGTCCTTAGACAAAAGAGACTTGATGAAACCTGTGAGAACCTGGGCCTGTTCTTCCAACTGTTCAATAGTTTGTTGCCCTTTCTCTACCCTCCCAATGACTCTTGTGACTGTTTCCTGGAGGTTGTGAATTTCACCTTCAGGGGTAGACTCTCCCATTGGGATTCTCGAGAGCTCTAAGTCAGATACCTGCAAGTCCTGCTCTGATTTATCCGTTGTAGGCTTGGCAATCTCCAGGAATTGTTGACCTTGAGCATCAGATACTATTCTAGAGGTAACCTTGGCTCTCTTGGCACGAGAAGGAGTGGTGCCCAACAAGGCTGCAACGGCATCAAAATTTGGTCCTGAGCTTTGGGAGGAAAATTTCCTCTTCCTTTTGTCAACCAAAGGTTGCACCCACGCAAAAGAGGAAGAGGAATCAGCAGGAGGGGCAAGGGGACCAAGAGACAGAGAGCTCATGACGCTCAAGGTCTGCGCAGCTATTGACTCGAGTTGAGAAGTGAGTGGGGCACTTGGGGCAATTGCGGCAGAAGAGTCAACATCACCTGAAAGCTCAGTGCTCTGGATTTCTTTATCTTTATCAATTGGATCTTCAGGAGCACTTGCAAGAGTTGGTATTTAGCTTTCTTCACTTTCACTGAGAACAATGATGTTCTCTGGTCCCATAGGCAACTCTGCCTGCTTTCTTTGAGGGTCACTTTCCACAGGCTCCTTCTTAACCTCCTTGAGCTTTTTCTGGTACACTTGAGTGGATGAAGAAGGAGTAGAAGCCACAGGTCCTTGTATTGATGAAGCAGGAGGGGTCTTCACTGGTGTTTCTGACCTTGGAATAGATGCTTCTCTTCTTGGTGTTGAAGCATCCTTAGAAGAGGATTCTCCTGAATGCCTCCTGAATTCTCGAACCATCCTGTCAAACCAGACCTTAGTCCTGACTAAGACTGGAGCAAGGATCTCAGCCAGATCATCCCTCTCTTTCCTGTTCCAATCCAGGTCCTCCAAAGGAGTGTGCTTAATCACATTTTCATACTCATACGAGTATAGATCAGAATTGTCATCCTGGAGACCTTCAGGAACTTGGTATAGACCGAGTTCTTGGATCAATTGCAGGGAGAACCTACCACAATGCCTTCTCCTGGCCTCAAAATCATCTGCACAGTCAGCCCAGTAGTCTTCTGTATCTGCCCTATGATGGTAGATTATCTTGATGTTCTGTTCAATAAAATTCTTCAAGTCAAAGTAGGTTCTTGGCTTGAAGAAATGAACGATGATAGGTACCAGGGCTCTCTCTATGTTCTGAGCATCCAGAGCTGTTTTGCAAGTGTAGTTTCCCAGAGAGATGGGAAAGTGCAAGCCAGAAATCTTCTTATCTCTGCAAGTTCTGTGCAACTTGTCTAGTTGCCTGCATATTTCTATCAAGGCCATTTTATCATTGCAGAACATGGGAAGCCGCAGAGGAGTGCTCTCATAGCCAGCAAGCCTGATATAAGAAAATTTCCTGAATTGGATGAAATAAGCACCATATTGAGATATCAGGTTCATGGCTTCATCTGAAAACCTTCTAGCAGTATCACCTTCGAGCAGTCTGACCACGTACATGGTGAAAGCATCATTGACCCTTCTGAAATTACGATTGCTGGTCTCCAGGGTGAACTGCGGGTAGTAAGCATATACTGGATCATCTTTGTGAGCGTCGATGTAAGAAAAGCCAAACCATTGCCGTGACGCTGCCAGGGTATACATCAGGTACGAAGTCATATAGAACTTCTTCGTTTGCTGCACATTGGACAGCTGCTCCGTCAAATTCATGCTTATGATTTCCACCCAATTGATATTTTGCGTTCCTTCGCACACCATGCTGATGAGCGGGCACATCCAGAAGTGAAATTCGTTGGTAGAGGGCAAACCCATAACCCGAGCCAGCAAGATTATGAAGTCTGACAACTCTTCATTGAAATCTACTCGGAAGAGGGTTTTGGTCAGACGAGAAGCTCCTTTCTTAGGGTTCTTCAGCCAGGACTTCGCCACTCGTGCCTTATATTTGTCACTGTCTTGGTCGAACAGGGCCTGTGCTTGATCCCGGGAAACTACTATGGCATTATCCATCTCTGGAATCCTCAGAGCAGTGCTAATGGTGGCAGCATCCAATTTGGCGATGAGTTCCCCATGTATATTGGTCAATTCACTCGAAACGGGGTCGAAGTGAGCTCCGCATGAAAGCACGGTATCAGCACACTGTACTGAGATTGGGAAACCTCCAGCAAAAGCCAAACCACTATCGTGAATCATCTGCGCCATTGGTGTAGGGTTTGCGTCCGCCATTCTTGCCCAAAAATCACTGAAATCAAGATGACGAGCTTCGCTGTCCCCAATATTGCGAACGGTAGACTCAAGTGGAGAAATTTGCTCCTGTCCCTGAAATTTGATCTTCATATTGATAGTAGCTAGGAGGACAGAGCCGCAAACCAGACTCGGAAAGGAATTACAGAGGGAGGGGAACACGCGCAGGTTTGGAAATTGCAAGGGTTCGAGCAAAAGATAGCATGGAAGTAGTGTGAAAAATGCAAAGGGGAAATGCTCGTTATATAGCCGTTTAGGAGAGAGAAAGGCCATGAATGCGCATTTAATACATAACCACCAATTTGAATAAGCATGATATTCGGGTAGAGCAGGAAAAATAAGCACGAATGACACTTGGTACGCTTGGGACATGTGAGACGCGAATGCGTGAAACACGCGGCTCGGCCGATTCGGGCGAAACAGGGAGAAGACGCACAAATGCATTTTGGGACATTTGGGACGAAAACGCGTGAAGGACGCGGTTCGGGTGTTTCGGCCGAAAATGGAACAAAAGGCCCAAACTTGGGACATTTGGGACAAAAAGTTCCGGAGTACGCGACTCAGCCGGTTCGGGTGAAAATGGAACAACTTGCACTTTTTGATTTGGGACATTTGGAACAAGAAAGTGCGAAGTACGCAGTTCAGGTGTTTCGGCCGAAAATGGAACATCTCGCACAATAAGTTTTGGGACACTTGGGACAAAAAGTTCCGACGGGCCCAAAAATGGAACAACTTTAGGGATTTCGGCCGATCGGGGAACAGAATGCACTTTCGTACTTGGGACAGGTGGGACAAAAATGTCTGACAGGCCCGAAATACATACAAAATGACCCAAAACACAGATTTTCTCAATTTTCACGACTTAGGCACTTTAGAGAAAAACACTCATAACTCAAAATTTTGAAATTTTACTTTTATCAGAGCAGGGAATTTTGAGTGGACAACACCACCGCAATAATTTTGTATTTTTCTTCGACCATCTACAGTTGCGTAACTAACATGGTGGTTATGTAGCTTCCGTTATGTGCAGAGTAGTGATTGTGTAATCACCATGGAAGTTTTTTCTATAAAAAGGGGATCATACCCTAGGGTCCTGAAAACTCACAAAAAGACAACATTTGACCCTTTTGAATCAAACAAAAGCCACATCCCATGTGGTTCTCCTAGTGAACGTTGTAACTATAAAATTAGCAAAAATCTCCGCCTACGTTAAATTTTTCAATTTTTTCACATTTTAAGGTGAAAAAACAAGTATAAATAACTCACCTATTTGTGACCCGCTGCTCCTCCCACTGGTTTGGTTTCTATCACTTCAAATCACTTTTCTTTTTTGCTGTATTATCGCTCAAAACTATTACAAGTAATCCAAAGTTCAAATTTTCACCAAGTGGGTAAGTATAAAAGATTTTTAGAAATATTAGTTTTGAGATATATATAGCATGTTTTAACTCTATTTCAAGTGTGTGTGTTTTGTAGGGAAGGAGCGTTGGGTTTTTGTGGGTATATCTCTATCCCCCTGAATATGGTAAGTCCTCTTGTCATTTTGTTTTTGTATATTTTTTCAATTATAGATTATATCTACACTTGATCCATGTTCTCTCTTTACAGGTACCGCGAAGGTTAGATTGGCGTGGTATCAACACATGAGTCTGTCAAGTATAATTTCTAACCTTCCCATTTGGGAAAGCCATACTAAAATCTCACTTTTTATGCCTCTTCATGGATAAAATGCTTCTTCGAGGGGGAAATATGTACACACCCAAATTTTTACGGTGCTACATTATTGAAACAGTTAAAATCCCCGATGATGAAAAATATCAATTCCAATGATGTTCAAGTCCAATTTCCTAACTTGCAACATGTTCTTCTAGCTTTTTATGCTTTACTTATCTTTTCCCTGCTTTTTTCCATTTGCCTTAGTTAACTTACAGTTATTCCTTAGCTTGTTATCCTTTAGTTATGGAACCACGCTAGTGGTTATGCAGTGGTTACATAACTTCCTTAATGTGAAAACCGGTGGTTCTGTGCTTATTTAACCGAGTCTTTCCATCAAGTCTTGAACACATGTTGTCTTCTTCAAACTCATCTTTCTAGCATATATCTTAACTGAATCACCTGTTCTTGATCTTATTAGATGCGTACAAACCTCTTCTTCCCTACTTAACATTATTAGTAAGTTAAATTCCCTTTATTTGAGTGACGTATCACTTCTTGGTTGTTAAGTGGGCTAGACCACTTCTCTACCAATTTTCTATAAGAACAAAGCTTCTTCTTGAAGCATTGGTTGGAGTCTTTTTATTTGGAACTGCACTATTATTCTTTTATAATCCTGCTAATAAGTACACAAGAAAACCAATTCATTTGGCTTGTTGCTCTCTTGCTCACATTGATATCAAACTACCTATAACCTAGATAGCTTTAGCATTCTCTCATTCTTTCTGCACACTTTCTAGCACTATTCCCTGGAAATGTTTGGATACTTATTAGAAAATAAGTTGAGGTGAAATATAAAATCATTTCCAGTGTTGGATTTGTCTCTGTACAACATTTCTAGGATAGGGGTCTCATTAAATTCCTAGAGGTTTATTTTGTTTATTTATATAGATTTAAATTTATAATTTGTTAGAATTTATTTGTTTATAAAGGTAAAATTACATTCGTTTCTATAGTAGTTTCCATTTTTTAAGCTTTCATTGAGTATTTATTCTCATCTCATCCCTGTGAGATTTTTTGAGAATAACTTGGAGGAGGTTCTTTCCATAGTGTGTGTCATTTCTTCATTCTTAAATTGTTTAGAAAGTTCACTACATATAATATTAGATTTAGTTTGCACATGACCAAAGCTTATGTTGAAATTTTCTTCCTTTCCTATCCCTATGGATTTTCATGGGAAGTTAGTTTTAGAATATTCTATGTCTGTGCATTAATTTTATATTTCTTCATTTAGAAAGTTTCTACTTTTACCAAGGAAGCTTCAGGGGAAGAATTACTTCTGAGAAGCTTTGCATTCTTCCCATGAATTTGTGGTAGAACCATAGGAAGTAATATCAACAACTGAAAAATTAGGAAAACATTTATTTGATTAAATTATATTAAATCCTTTACAACAGGGAAATAGGCACATCCAGCTATTTAAATTTTTAGTTTAATTTTTTTTACAGTAGAAGCAATTTCATTTAATTCGAGAAAGTTATATTATCTGTGTAGATTATTTTATTTTATTCTAGAAAACCCAAAAATAAATATAACGTAGATGTTATATTTATTTGTTTATATTTATATAAATTAATTTCCTTTCAAGAAATAATATTAAATTTTTCATTTCATTTTGGTAAATTAATCGGGAATGAATCTGGTTAGTTAAGAGATTAAAACACATTTTTATTTTAAATAAGTTAGATTTACTTTTCTTAATTGCTTAAAAAAAACTTTTCGACATAGTTTATCTTTACAATCAAGATGGAAAATTAAATCATAGGGAACTTACACTACCCACACATAGCCCATGATTCCCTCTTGGTCAGCTTAACTCACAGGAACTCACAATACCCGTTCTTAGTCCCTGACTCTCATATAGCTCCCTTTCAGAATTTCCCATAACCTTACACATTCCCGGCTATCCCAGAATGACCTCGGGAGGTTGAATGCATTTAGAATCACATGTTTATTCTTACGTGTACATTTACCATCAAGTGTGCTTGTAAAATACTATATCCATTAAGATAGCTTTCTAGACTTGATATGCACATAAGGAGTTCAATGTAGTTCATTTCAGGATGACAAATGCAACTATAGTTTTTATGAGCCTGAAGAATGGGGTTTTTAGGACCTTTTTAGATAGGTTCATCATTTTTTTTCTAGACGACATCTTGATATATGATCACCCAATTGAGGATCACCAATATCACTTGAGGCAGGTATTACAAGTTTTGAGATAGAATTAGTTGTTTAAAAATTTGGAGAAATGTTCCTTATTTCAGTCTACGATTTATTACTTGGGGCACATTATCAAAAGCAAGGGTATCTCTGTAGATACCTCAAAGATCAGTGCTAGCATTGATTGGCCAAACCCCACCAAAGTGATAGAGCTCAAGATTTTTATGGAGTTAACTAGTTACTACCGTCATTTTGTTCAATTATTTTCTCATACTACTAATCCTATTACTTCCTTTTAGCGTGAAGGGAAGAAGTTTTATTGGTTAGAGAAGAGTGAGAATTCCTTTCAGCTATTAAAGAAGCAATTGACTATTGCACCCTTACTTATAGCTCCATATCCTTTGGACAACTTTGTGGTATGCACATATGCATTTATTGAGGGTTTTGGAGCAGTGCTCATGCAAGAGCATCATGTTATTACTTTTAAGTCTCACAAGCTCAAGGAATACGAGATTAATTACCCCACCCATGATCTTGAGCTTGCAACAATGGTTCACGCATTGGTTTTCTAGAGTCATTTCCTTCTAGGTAGGTCATTCATATTGACGATAGATCATTTGAGCTTTTAGCATATCTTTTCACAGCCCAACCTCGACGCCTAGCAGCGGCATTGGATGGATATTCTCTATGATTACGGCATGGACATCCAGTACATAAAGGTGAATTAAAATGTTTTTTTTTAGGCTTTAAGTAGGTGGCAACATGATATTTACGCTTTGACATTACAATCATATCTCAGAGGCATGATACCTCAGTATCTTCTAGGTGACAGATTCTATGAGGGGCCCAGGTAGATGATTGAGTCTAAAGGGCTCTTAGTAGGAAATTACATAGGGTCCACTTTGTATTCTAATGGTCTTCTTTGTTTTCAGAGGCACGCCTATGTTCTTAGATCAAGTGATTTGCGCAAGTTTGTTATTTCTCAAACACATCAAGCACCTTACTCTGCACATCCTGGGGTGAAGAAGATGTATGCTGACTTGATGCACCTTTACTTTTGGCCATGGTTACGTCATGATATTGTATATTTCATAATCCATTGTTTTGAGTTCTAGAGTGTGAACTCTGACCATTATGATCCCACAAGTATTCTATATTATCATGATATTCCAAAGTGGAAGTGGGACGAGGTGTCTATGGAATTTATTGTTGTTCTTCCCACTTCATCATTTCATCATGACCCCATCATGGTGACAGTGGATAATTTTACCAATGTTTCCATATTCTCTCTAAAAAATTTATTGTATAATGTGGTTTCCATTGCATAGGTATTTATGGACGATGTAGTGAGATTGCATGGTATACCTAGGATGATAATTTATGATCATGGATCAGTCTACACTTCTGAGTTTTGGACCTATTTTTAGTAATCTTTGGGGACTCAAAATAAATTTAATTCATCATATCACCCTCAGACAGATGGACAGACTGAGAGGCTAAACAAAGTACTTAAGTGTAACATTCCTATTTTAAGACTTTAGAAACAAGGGAAAAAAATTATTTTACATAATTTTCTCTGTTCTAAATTAACAAAATTTATAACACACATTCCAAAGCTAATCAATCTCATAACGGAAAACCATATGTAGTTCTAAATGACTCAGTGAAATACTGATCTATCATTTCATGACTCGGTATCATATCGATCTCTCATGTTAACTTAATAATTTGTATACTACTTATACTTGGTTCCTTTACCCTCTCAAGGTATTAAGTTTTCTATTTAAGAGGCCTATCTGAATATCTGTTACTGATAATCATCTAGAATCTCACTTCTTAAACTAGGTGACATAGGAAAATGCAACCAGTAGCTTGTGATACTTTGGCCAAAGATTTTAAACATACTATTCATGTTTATATTCCCAGATGACATACACATAAAATGGAATAAATCCTTCACCACACTCAATTTTTTTATCAAGAATGGTCCTTACTAACTGATGTCAGCCCACTCTTTCATAGTTTAACCATAAACAAGGTTATCAACATAGACTAGTGTGAAGGATTGTTTGCGGTGACTAAGGTTATATAGACATACTCAATCGACCTAAGTTGATTTGCATGTGTTTAGTTGTCCTAAGTCATCGTGAGTTGACCCCGACACTAGGTCATGCCCCTAACATAACCAAGGGTAGAATTGTGATCAAGCTAGAATTTATGTAGATCTAGCTGAGTAAAATCTGAAGGGTGTTGCAATATGTCAACTGCAACACAATATTCTCGTGAAGATCCAAGTCTTCACGAAGGTACTACACTACAGTTGGTGCATGTCAACATCCATCTAAGTTCTCATCATCTAGATGAACATACCTTAGAAATAAGTTAATGACTTACTAATTTTCCTTATTAAGGGCTAATTACAGTAACCCTACTGAACAACTAGGTTCATTACCCTTAGGGTTTTAAGTTAAAATTACAATAGGGGTAGGTATGCAGAAACATATGCTTCCTATCCATTCCATAAGTAATGTTTTTATACGAATAACATTATGATTTATAATTTGCATAACATATCTAGCACACATTTTAAGAGATGTTTGCTTACTTAGCAAAACCTTAGCTTACTTAAGTTCTGAGTAAGTTCTTTTTATATTCGACTTGAAAGGAATGAAGTCTAATCCCATTTATTTTCCTTTCTCTACATTCCTATTCTTGTTAAGGAACTCATCATGAAAAATCACACCTTCAACTATTAAAAGATACCATTTGTATTCATTCCCAAAAGGTCATAAAACAAGTCTATGATTCATTACATGGAATTTCTCTTCCCTTTTCTCATAAAGGTTTAATGTTCATTTATAACCCCATAGTATATTATAAGTTATCATTATAGTTTTATTCACCCACAAAAAATTTATTTAACTATAGTCATAGTGATAGAGTTGAATATCCATGCACGAATTTTAACTTAATAAGTTGCATTTCACTAGAGTGGGTAGTACGTCTAGTACCTTTGTTCTCTATTCAATCTATTCCAACCCAAGAGGATATGTTACTGATCTAAAAATTAGAGAAATACTTAACATTTCCATTCATAGATTACCCAAAAAGATTACATGTCAAGTATAAGTAGGTCCATAAACATTACATTCATCAAGATGATTCATACATTATAATTCCAACCACTTCAAACATTTATAATGTCAAACAACAATAACAAGATCAATTACAAGTATAAATTTATTTTTCCATCAAATACATTTCAATAATGAACATATTTCATCCAAAAAGATCCAGTATCTTTGGTAAAAAAATGTAACTTCCTATCAATATTTTCTCCTTTCATCACTTACGAAGTCCATCTACAAAATTACTAGCACAGGTCAGTTCATTGAACTGAGCATGATAAGCACTAAACATTAAAACGATGTGATTTTAGCTAACTATTTCATAAAGAGAAATTTGTTGTTATGAAATAGTCGTGAGCAATTTAGAAATACATACCAAAAGGAGTTACCCTACACCAATAAGAGAGAGAGAGAGAGAGAGAGAATAAATTGATAAACCATAACATAAGTAAGAACTGATCATGATATAAACAACTTCAACCTTCATACTGTTATCTTTCATCAAATAATTAAAACAGTAATTCAGATAAGTAATATTTCATCACAATCCCAATATGATTTTCATATATTACTTTACATGATTCACTTCTAAGTTAAACCTAATTAACATAACAAGATAACTATCCTAACTTTTATTTAGGAATAGTTCAGAAGTGGATAGAACAATAGTACTTCCATCTAGACATTCCATTCACCTAAATTCATCCTAAAATCTAGGATGTCAATAATCCAAATTAAAAACACAAGAATAAGTTTAGGATGATCCAAATCACATAATTTAAATGTGTTACTTATTTAAGTATCCTAATACTCAAATTCAAAATTAGAACCCAATTTAAGTAAAAGTCCAAAAACTAAATAGATCTCATCAAAAGGATAAGATTAAATTGACATGCAATTAGGACTACACTCAATCCCCAAAGAGATATAACTTTACAAACGTTAAGTCAAAAGAGTGGAATGGAAGGGTTTAACAATCAGCTTAAACTCAATCATCCATCCAATTAACCTATCCTTAAGCTATACTATGCTAGCACAACTTGAACTTAATTCTATAATACAGGTCCAGGAGATTTCATAATGAAGCGGACTACATAGGACAACACCTTCTCCAAGTTTGAAATAGAAATAAAATTAAAGGAGGGAGGGAGAGATTATTTACTCATAGTTCTAAGCACAATTAGAAAGAGAGCATGAGATAACCAAGAACATATACAATAAATCTCAGTCTCTACCACCCCACACCAAAATCCCAAACAGAGAACTAATCAAGGATCAAATTGAATGACAATAGTCCCAAAGAAGGGAAGAAATGATGAACCATAACATCCATTACCTTTCATAATTCAATGGGGACAGTAAATATAACACCTAAATCCACAAGACAACAAGTAACCATTTCCCAAAAGACACAATGGAGAAAGGTAGAGGATTATCTAAAGGGTAAGTCTACACAATCCTCCTAAATTAGATCCGTAAGGGGAGGGAAGTATATAATGCAATTTAACCAAATAGGAGTCACCATTCTTATTCATCGGTACATTATTGTCAAAAATATAAATTTACTAAAATCATGTTTAATGGCCGAAGGTCAAGAATCATGTAAACTAAACACATCAAACAATGTCCATAGAACTGTCCAAACATTCAAGTTAAAAGCAAAAACTGTAAAACAATATGCCAATACCCAAGATAATTTTTCCTTCTTAGCAATAGTTGCCTCAATTTTTGAGGTTACCCAAATACTCAAAAGAATATAACAGAATAACACTTCCCTTATGGATTTTCCAACCAATTTATACTTCCATAAGCAATAATTCCTTTCAAGGAACTAAGAAGATTAAACTTACCAGACTCTCAATTAAAGAATGAAAAATTTCTAGTAAGCCCAAACAGACAAAAACTCCATTCCAAACAAAAAACCCTGAACAATTTATGTTTCCTCAAAACTCACAGGGAAAGACAATTGTGATGGTCAGATTAAAAATTAAACCCAGAAACATAACACATAAGTGATAAGGACCCATACACATTCTCTATTTTGATCATTCCATCATAACCCAGAAAATATGCTAAAGCCAGGGTCGTAGAATTCTAATCCCCATAATATTTCATACAATATCAAACGATAGTCAAGAAAAACAAATAGTTAATCCTCTAAAGTGTTCTCACTGAGTGATACCAGATCTCTTTAAACAATTTCCATGAATTTAAGCATTCAAGTTACCTACATTTTAACACAGTTCAACAAGAGTACATATAGTTTTGAATACATCTTAGGCTCAAGTAGGAGTAAAGCATAACCCAACAAGTCAAATAAAGAAGAACAAATCCTTGATCACACTCTCCTCATACCAGAGGAGTCAAAGCAACATTCATATAAAACAACACCGTAAAATAAACACATGCAGAGATGATCTAAAAAACCATGCAAAACTAAATTGTTCCAAAGAAGAGAATAATTCTTTTAATGAATCAATTAAGTAAAAGCACAACAACTTAATGGTTTGAGCCTATCATTCCTGATAGATCTTCTCCTTCACTGATTTGTAGAATATTTCCCAGCAGAACTTCGACAGCTTCTTCTTCTCCATGAAATTTCAACCACATTTCAACACTTCTCCCTTCTTATAGTTTTTATAGAGTCGAATAATAACTCTATGCAATTCAAAAAATAACCAGTCATGCAAGAATCAAACTAGAGGTTCGAATAACTGAACAACATCATGCAGATCTCGAGCTCAAAAATAAACTGAAAGATAAAAACAAACAAAACCCGTCATGCATCTTCCTAGGTGGTTTTTGCCAAGTTCAAAAACATTAAATTCCAAGGATTGTCAGCTGCCTCCTTTTTACACGCTACCACCATCCCCATATTGGTAGAAGACTAAATTTAAATTTTTCATGCAATCAAACTCGGTGGAGGTGCCAACTCATCCTCCCCTAGCTTTTCCAATGCCCATGCCAAAGTTAGCAGTAGGAAGAGATAAGACTGTATTAAATCCCATTTAATATCTAGAAACTGATGCCACTGACCACCCAATTTCCATGTTTTCCCATAGGCCCCCTTTAGGTTAGCCATAATTTAAGTTAGGTTAACTTTAGTTTAGGAAATCAACATAGGTCCATAGGTAGGTCCATACTATTATTCTAGGTTTAACCCCTAGGATAGAATCATTAGTTTTAAAACATAGATATATTAGGTCCAATGTCCTCCAATGACATATCATCCTAAAAATAATAGAAAATAAGAACAAGAATCATTACTAGATTAATTACAAAGTAGAGATCCATGAAGAGGGTTGTTTACAGCCCTCACACTCTAGATCTAGAACTCTTCCATCTATCCAAATTGCACATCATGTCAACAAGACATGTAAATTAGAATTTTACCTTGGATTAATGGAATTGATCCAAGGTAATGTTGTTTGATTTCTCTTAAATTATGAAAACTGAAACTCAAATTCATAATCTTGTGTAGTGAATTTATCCTGCATAAGAGAGATGGATTACTTCATTTTTAATTAAGCAAAAACATGACACAATGTACTTGTTCAGTAGATGAATTATTCCTACTAAAAACATGATTTCCAAAGTCACAAGAGTACACCATCTTAAGACAAAATCACCTGTCAATGTTTGCACCTTCTAAATAAGAAGTCATCTTAGGTACTTGTCATGCTAGAGGCATTACATTAAGGACATGATTTAGATGTATGTGATGGATGTATTTTACTAATTTGGTACACTGTTATGATATTACACTATTCGTGATATCGTATTGATAATATTAAGATGCTGAAACTTGATCATAGGTTCACTATGAGGCACACAATGTCACTGTTCATTCGCAGATATTGTGTTATGATGATGATATCATGATTTATTATTAACATATTTTAGTATTGATACTTGATCCATATTTTATGTATGACAATGATTATATTGTTTCATTCAGTTGATGACTCGTGCTGTTGATATACTTTTAGCATACAATGGCTTGTATGGATTTTGATTTCAATGCATATTATCATATCATATTTTGTTATCATATTGGAAAGATATGAGGTTTGCATTGAGTTGTACAGGTGACTGCAAATCAACCATGAGGAAAAGATGGAACTTAGGGAACACATGCCACTTAGCACAAAAGGCCAAAAGGAAAAACATCTTCTTCTTCATATTGATTACGACATCCCCTTTCTCTTGTTGTGGTTTGTGGTGTTTGTTTCTTGGATTTTATGTTGTGAACCTTATCTTTCCTCCATCATGGTGATGAAACTTATATGTTGAATACCTACTTTCTAAAGTGTATGTTTCCTTGGTTTACTGTTTACTAATGGTTAATGTTACCCTTTTCATGTGGTATTAGCATATTATTTTATTTCTGGGATGATGTGTAGAGGTTAGGTAGATTAGGCCACCTAATCATGGATTAGGTGAGCCTAATCACCCCTCATAAATTCCACATTTTTCCCAAACTCGGATTTGGGGAAAATGTGTCATTTAGGAAGGTTAAATGGCAAGCACGAGACCTCATTTGCATGGAAAAAAGGCCCCAACCCCTATCTCTATGGGTGGGTGGGCTCTTTTCAATGAAAATGAGTCCCATTGGCTCATTTTTCCTCCCCACACACTTCATAATTTATCAACTTTTTAATTTTTTTCTTTGTAAGGGATTTTGAAAATTCCTTCATCATTGCTTGGGCTATTTTTGAAATTTATTTTATTCCTTTTTGGGTTGATTTTTTTTGGATTTTCCATTGGTTGGGGTTTTGGTGCAAGGTGAAATTTGTCACCTTCCCTTTACTTGCTTCGGTTTGCTACTTATTTTTTAAAATCATCATTTCCATGGGAAGGGGGTTCCTTTACTTTGGAATTTTTTGAAGGATCTTGGATGCTTGGTGGAGGATTGGGATATTTGGAAGGCATCTTTAAAATTTGGCTTTGGGAATACAAGGTAGTTCTTTGTATCTATATTTCTTAATATTTTTTACCTTGCATGTGTGTGTTAGATTAATTGTGGAAATGTACATTTTGTGTTTATTTTTCCTCCACCCACCCTTGAGGGGTGTGGGTTTTGGGAGCTTGTGTGGGAAGAGGGATTAATTTTCCTCCACTCTATTTTTGAACCCTATTACATTTGGTTTTTAGGTAGGGATGGATTTCCATTTGGGTTAAAAATTAATCCCTACCCTCAAGAAGAAAGCATTCTTGTTTGAAAATCCTTCTGGGGGAGTTTGGAGGATAAGGGGAGTTTTTTTGGAGTGATAGGGAGATGGTTAAAATATGGAGAGATAAGGGGGATTTTATGGTTATTTGGTATGGTATATGAAACGTGAAATTAAGGATTCCCATCCACTCTTCCCAAAGCTATAGAAATGGACCTTCTTAGCATGAATACTTGGTTGTATTCTATTTTAAATGGATTTAAAATGTGGTCCTCAATTGTTATGTGCATTCAACATATCCCTTTGTGTAAAGTTTCTGAGTTGCCTCTTTCTCATGGGCTTGGGAGGAGGATAGCATGCCACCTTGGACTCCTTGGTGATATTGATGGCATTTTGTTGGGTGGTCAACCAAACACCTTCTTGTGATTTTTGAGATACTTTGCATGTTGGTTATTGGAGCTAGGTGGAGTGGATTTGAAGTTGAATATTTTCATATTTGAAGTGCATTTTAACTATGTTTTGAGCCAAATGTTTGGTAGGTTTTCTCCCCTTTAGAGGAGGGCTTGTATACTTGCATTTTATCTTAATTGTCCTTTGTAAAATGAAGTTGTTAATATGCTATGTGAGATTAAATTAAATTATGTGATTCGGATGGTTAGAAACATGATTTAAACATTTTTGTTATAATTATGTTATCACTAAAATTTTAGGTTGTAAAATTTGTCTTTTGAAACAATTTTTGTATCTTCATTTTGGAATAGATTGATTAAATTAAAGAAAGGAAATTAAAAATTCAATTATTGTTATCATTTTGAAAGGTTTCATACAATAAAAGTGGAATAAAAGAACTATTGTATATGTTTAATTTTTTTACTTCATGCTGAAATATTGTTTCCTATTCAAGATTACTTCTGGAAAATTTTCTCTAAATCTAGTTTAAAATCTATAAAATATTGTTTCTTAGGAAACTTGAAATAATTTCTTCTTAAATGATTAGAAGTGATAGAAATTATACTTTAATAAATCATCTCTTCTAATGTATTTCTATTTCTATAAAATCACCTTCTTCTTCTTAGATGTTTGTTTGTTGTTAGATAAACTTGATTGTGTGTGTGTGTGTGTGTGTGTGTGTGTGTGTGTGTGTGTGTGTGTGTGTGTGTGTGTGTGTGTGTGTGTGTGTGTGTGTTTATATATGTATAAGTCTATGTACATGTATATGTATGTATGTATGTATGTATACCCACATTTACACATATATTTGTTTTAAAATAATTCCTCTCTACTAAATCAATAAACGAAACTTATAGTAAATATGGACCTTGCCCAAAAAAATGCAAAAAGAATCTTCCCAAAATATTATTTTGGGTATTTCCATAATAATAATGTAATTATGTTTTTTAATAAACAAGTTAGAAAATGTATCTCAAATATGATCTTACTAGATTGACTGTGTGTGTGTGTGTGTGTGTGTGTGTGTGTGTGTGTGTGTGTGTGTGTGTGTGTGTGTGTGTGTGTGTGTGTGTGTGTGTGTGTGTGTGTCTATGTAGATGTATATACATATATATATATATATATATACATATACGTGTGTGTGTGTGTGTATATCTATGTGTGTGTATACACATACATACACATACAAATAAACACTTACACATACATATTGTGAATAAACATATACACATACGTACATGTACACGTACACATACACATACACATACACATACACATGTGAAGATATATTTATTCGGATCTTTTTTAAACAAGTATTTTTTTTTAAATAGAAAAAAAGGTTGTTCTTTTTTAAGGTCCTATGGCCATGGGAATGAAGGTTCTTGATTTTAAAAAAACATATCTAGCTCTATGTCTGTACAAAAAAACAAAGAGACCTTTTGAAAATTTTCCCTAGTTTAGGGCTCTACAAATAATAACTTCATATAATATATATATTAAAAATTAAATATCCAACTCTATGTCTGTAAACAAAAAAAAAGAAACCCTAAGGAATTTTTCCCTGGTGGTGGGATCTCAAAAATAAGAACTTTATATATATACCTAATAGATATTTTAAAAAATAAATATCCTACTCTATGTCTATAAAAAAACAAAGAAACCCTTTAGAAAGTTTCCCTAGTCGTGGACTCTAAAAAAGAACTTCCTATAATATATATATGTATTTATGTTGTATGACACTAATAGCTCACATGGAAAAAATATGTGAATGTGCGAATAAGTGTGGAGGAGGGTTTAGCAGAAAAGACAACGCCGAGGATGGAAGCTTTCACGGTGGCAAAAGAAATGAAGGCCCCAGTAATAAAGGATTTTTTTCAAAAGAAGTGGTGGGGTGACAAAACGCGTGGTTCAGGAAGATGGGTAGATAGAAGACCCGGTTTTTAGGGTGGTGCGAGATTTTGGGAGAATGAAGGGGGTTATCCTTTGTTTGGGGCCAATTTTGATTCCTTTGGGGGGAGGAAGGAAAGTGGTTGGGATGTTGAAGAAGGGTGATGAAGCCTGTGAAAAATCTAAGTCGAATCATGGTGAGCCCCCTGAGTCGGGATTATGGTTCTTCAAGAGGATATCGAAGCCGAGTGGTTTTTCGTCACAGAAGTCGGTTCAGGATGGAGGTGGTGCAAGGAGTGATTAAGGTGGATCAAAAGATGTATTTTCTTCGATATCTCTGGGAGAAGTGGAACTGAAAGTTTCCAAAGAGATAAAATTAGTGGAAGTAAGATCTTGGACGCTGGAAGAAATTTGCAAAAGAATGTGCAACAAGGCATTCATCTGTAAATTCATATGTATCTGGCCCTCAAAGGATGACTCTAGAATTGGATTGATAAAAATTGGAAGTGTCGCGAGCACCCTGGCATAAGATTTTTTACCAAAGGTAATTTCAAGTATGTTTTGGTAGTGATGAAGACAAAGACAAAGTGTTATTTAGTGGACCTTGGTTTTTTAAAAATGTGAGGCTTTGTTTGAGGCCATGGTCCCTCCTCTTCAATCCGAAAGAGGAACTGGTTGGAAAGGTTCTGCTATGGGTTTGGATGTATAAGCTTCCTCCTGAATTATGGGGCCAGGAGACATTAAGAGAGATTGCAAAAGCCCTGGGTGAGCCTATGGGCAAGGAAACAAAATTGGCAACCTTTTCTTCAAATGCAAGAATCTGCATCAAAATTGATATCTCCAAACCCCTAGTGTAGCCTATTAGAATCAACACTCATATGGGTATATGGTTTTAGCCTGTCGATTATGAATCTTTACCATTCAGGTTCTTCAAATGCAGAGAAATTGGGCACAAAATGAATATATGCCCTTTGTTGGGCAAGAAGGTGAGGGATAACTCTTTGATTCAAAATCCTCCCAGGGGTGAGTGGAAAAAAAAGGATGTTGGTGTCAAGTGATATCTGGAGAGTATTGGGAGATGATTTAGAGAAGGATATATCCAAAGGGAGCGGATGTCCCAAGGTGAGAAGGATTTGGCTATCCCTCCCCGAGAACTCAGTTTTGGAGGCTAAAGTTAGGTGTCTTTGGGAGTTTTGAGATGTGGGAGGAGTCTTCGATCAAGGGAAGGATATTTCTCTCGATAAACCTTTGGAAGAAGGAGGACTTGGAAATTTTGATGGAAGCTTTTAGCTATGAGAAGCGGTAGGAAATTGACTTCAATGTCAGATCAGTCTCCCATTGCTCGGATTGAGAAAGATTCAATTCCTGATGATAATAAGGAGAAAGTGGCCCCTTCGAGGAAGATTGTTTTAGTGGAAGTAGCTCCCTTGAAGGAGGTGGATGTGAATAAGAAAGGCTCAACCACTGAAGTTAAAAAATATGAAAGATTGGCCTCTTCCCAATCTAAACCTCAACTGGATACAGGCAATGCTAAAACGGTTAAGAAAATTCCCTATGCTCTCAAGAATCAACTTGAAGCCAAGCTGAATATTGACATTGGTAGTCAAAACATCTTACAAGCTTGTAGAGTTGGCAGAAGGATATCCCCTTCCGTGGGTGATCCATGAAGATTATTGGCTGGAATGTCAAAGGATTTAAGTCCTCTGATCAAGGGGTGTCACTTAGTGAAGTGGCTTAGAGAATTGGAAGCCCCAAATTTCTTAATGATTCAAGAAACAAAGTTGTTAAATGATGAAAGTGTTTGAGTCTTGAAAAAAAATTGGTATAATTATGAGGTGGTGGTGATAGAAGTTGATGGAAGTTTTGGCGGTCTAGTAATTACATGGTCCCTTAGCATATTTCATTTCTTTCCTCTATTTAAATGTATGTTGGTCATAGCCCTTGACTGTCATAATTCAAGTACTAATGATAATTTTATGTTTGTCAATGTTTATGGTCTTGTTTTGTTGGAAGAAAAAAAGGAATGCTGACAATATTTGAACTCAATTTTAAAAGATGAGGAGAGAAGGAAGGTTTCAAGGGGTGATTTTAATGCAATTCTTAATTTGAAGGAAAAAAGGGGGAAATAAGTTTCTTCCTCGAAGTTCAATAAATATCATAACATTTTCTGGTAATCTTTCTGTGATTGATGTGGAACAAAAATATGGTGGTGTCACCTGGAATAATAGAAGGCTTAGGTTGGATGATATTTTAGAAAGGTTGGATAGGTTTTTGATATGCTCAAATTGGGGATTGGAGAATTTCTCTTCTCCTTAGACATTTTGAAGGTTGTTGGGTCGGATCATGCTCCCATAAGCCTTGCATTAATCTCTAATGAAAGGCCCAAGGGGATCCGTTTCAAGATGGAATTCATGTGGTTCCTTGATCTTTCTTTCGAGGATAATTTGAATACTTGGTGGGGAGTTAAAGTGCAAGGAAGTAAAATATTCCAACTTATTAGGAAAATTAAATATGTTAAGGAGGAAGCAAAAAAATGGAATAAACAAACCTTTGGTAACTGTATTCAATAAGAAGGAAGAATTCTCTTCTAAGTTGGAATTTGTTCAAGAGGAATTGATGAGGGATGGGGCCTTGGAACCCTTGTTAGCTAGAGAAAAGGAAGGTTTCGCTCGTTTAGATCACATCCTCAAGATGGAGGAGGTTTTTTGGAGACAAAAATCTAGAGTTAAGTGGCTAAAAGAAGGTGATAGAAATACAAAAAAAAAAATCCACTTGTATATGGCTATAAGGTGGAATGTAAATAAAATCAAGTAGGTGACACTCCCTTGGGGGAATAAATTTTTGACATGGACAAGATTAGAGAGGAAGGGGTATCATTATTTAAAAATCTCATTTCTGAAGATGATGTAAATGGTAGTTTGAAGGAAGAAGGCTCTGCTATCCAATATCCCCAAGGTTTCTAATGAAGAGCAGGTGTCATTCCTTATAAGGCCCATTTCCCAGGAAAAATCTAGTAATTCATTCTTTAGCCTTGGGGCTGATAAAAATCTTGAGCCTAATGGGTTTCAGATTGGTTTCTTTCATAAGTTATGGCATATAGTGGGGAGTAATGTGTGGTCCGTAGTGGAAGAATGTAGAAAGAAGAGAGCAATTTTGAAGGAATGGAACTCCACCTTTCTGGCCCTCATCCCAAAATCATAGGATGCTAGGTATTTTTATGCTTTCAAGCCTATTTCCTTATGTGCAATGGGATTTATAAAATTAGTATCTAAAGTTATGGTTGTGAGGTTGAAAGTCCTCCTTGTGCATCGATCATCTCAGATAGTCAGAATGGGTTTGTAGAGGGTAAGCAGATTCTGGACGGAATAGTGGTGGCTCATGAAGCTATTCATTCTCTCTCACACAAGAAGAACCCTAGGTATGGTCATAAAGTTGGATATGATGAAGGCCTACGACATAGAGTCAAATGGTGTTTTCTGGAAGCAGTCTCTTTTTAGGTTTGGTTTTCCCTCTAGATTGGATATCCAACTCATCATGAATTGCTTCTCTACTCCTATGTTCTCAATATTGATTAATAGTGTCCCAGCTGGGCACTTTACTATGTCATCACGTGGTCTTAGAAAAGGGAGACCCAATCTCCCCTTTTATTTTTATTATAATGTTTGAGAGTCTTTTGAGAGCTATTCAGATGGTAGTGGATAAAAAGGAACTAAAAGGGCTGAAAATATATTTGAGGGATTGATCCTATCTTGAATGCCCAATTTGTTGATGACATGATGCTCTTTGGAGACCCGATCGATGGCGGAAGAGAAGAAATTCTAAGAGATTCTTATTCAATATGAAAATTATGTTGGAAAAAAGGTAAGTGCCCCTAAATCTGTCATCTTTTTTATTAATTTGGTTCCAAGATTGCAAAGAAAGATAGTTGGCATCTTTAGTTTTTCTATTGGCTCTCTACCCAGTTCATATATGGGGATGCCTCTAATTTGGTGTATGGAGGGAAAGGACCTATGGAAACTAGTGGTGGACAAGAATTCAGGTGAAGTTAGCTTCTTAGAAAGGCAAGTGGCTATCTTTAGCTAGGAAGAACAGAGTTAATAGAGATCTGTCTCTTTAAGTGATTCCAACTTACTTTCATGTCGCTCTTCAAGTTGCCAGAAGACAGTGGCTTGGTGCATTGTGGGCCTAGTAAAGGAATATTCTTGCGGTGTGGATCAGAGGGTAAGAAGAAGTTTAGTTTGGTGGTATGAGATGAGGTATGTCGCCCCTAAAAGGGAAGGATGATTCAAGCTTTCAGAAACTACATGCTTACGAATAAGGCCCTTAGGGCGGAAGCGTCATGTGGAGAGTTTATAAAGACAGGAAGTCATCTATGGAGTAGAATATTGGTAGCAAAATAGCTAGAATCACATGACCCTGACGGATATTTTCTTCCACCAAGAGCTCCCCAGTGGTTCAAGGGTTTGGAATTTCATTAAAAGATGTAGAGAGATGGTAGTTCCCAGGTCTGAAGTGACAGCCTCATGATGGAAAAAGTGTTGATATGTGGAATGATAATTGGCTCCCATTACCCCCCCTAGCTGAAGGTAGATTCAGTGAAAATGTTCTAAAGATGAAGTGATTTTGAAATGGGGCTCCAAAGTGGAGGGCTATCTCTATGGGTCATGATGGCATCAAAATGTTGGATCTCTCCAAGTCAGGTCAGCATGTAGAAAATGAGGATGGAGCTTCTGGATTGTTTTCATAATTCTTAGATGCACCCCTTGCCCTGATGGCTTTTTAGACTAGGCTGTCTGATTTGGTCTAGATTTAAGCTCATGTGATCTGTAATGGTTAAGGACTTATATACATTTATCTTTGGTAGAGTGAATCTCATGCGATGTCCCTAAGGTATTTTCCATTTTGCCTCTGTTTGGATCAAGGAAGGCCTTCCTAAGGATAATCATTTCTATGTGGTTGGCTTCACTTGGTAAGATGCATGTCATATGATAATCTGATAAAAAGATGTTTCTATGGCCCTAGATTTTTCTTTTCTGTGCAAGGAAGAGGAGGATTCTAGGTAATCATATATTTATCCATTTCTCCTTGTTGCTCTTTGAGTTTGGTCCTATGTGTGGAATCAATGGGATATCACCTGGGTTCTCCCTTCCTCAGTAATGGATCTCATTTCCCAGTGGCAACAAAACAGTTTCTCATAAAGGACCTTTTTCTCCTATGGAATTTAACCCCATTTTTGGTTATTTAGTGTCTATGGCTTGAAATAAATAGAAGGATTTTTCAAGGCATTCAGAAGTCAGTGCGCCAACTATGGAATAAAATTTAAAACCTTCTTTTTGATTTGTTGGGTTTAAGGTGCTCTAATCTGGCTTGTAGGAATAGTGAAGATAGATTGATATGTGGGAAGTGGCCATCTATTCCGTGGAAGTTTTATGTTCTCACTCCTAATAAGGGGAGAAAGGAAAAAAAGGTGGTTAATTTCAATCATCCTCCTGAAGGGTGGATTAAGTTAAATTTTGACGGTGCCTCCAAAAGAAATCTAGGTATTGCAATTTGTGGCTATGTGTTCAAGAATTCAAATTTCTAGCCTCTTTTTGGAATGGATTTAGATTATGGATTTTCCACTAATAACTATGCGGAAGGTATTCTCTTCTCTTTTGTTTACTGGAAGCTAGGCAAAGGAATTGGATTTTATTATGGATTGAAGGGGACTCTCTGGCTATTTTAAATATGGTTCAAGGAAGGTCTCTTAAGATGTGGAAATTAAAAACCATTTTCTCGAATATCGAGTCTATTTTGGTCTCCTTTTCATAACTAAATTTCTCTCACACTCTGAGAGATGACAATAAGGTGGTAGACTACTTAGCTAATAAAGGGGTAGGATTATGGGATAAAAATAATTTATCCTCCCTTACTTGGGATTCAGGCTTCCTAAACAATATTCAAGCTCTTTTAGTAGGAGATGCACGAATGGCATCAGTTGGTGATTGTTAATGATTATAAAGGACATCCCCATTTATTTACCGATCCCTTTGTGTGATGACGGGTGAAGTGAAAAATTTGGGAAGAGATTTAGGATCCTTAGAGCATGTGTAGAATTAATTGATTTGGGAGGTGGCATTTGTATTTAAGAGGGCTCATAGTGGGTGTTGTACATCCCTTAAAGCATTCTTTATGCCCTCTTCACTAGTTTGTCTTCCTGGTATTCTCTTCAAACCTTTGCCTTGATATTATTTACGTTTCTTTTCCTTAAGGATTTTGGCATCGAGGGAAGGCTTGGTGCAGGGTTCTAGTCAGATGCAGCATCAAGCCAAAACTGGTGACTCTTTAGGAGAATATTTCACAGACTAGATGAGTGGAAGGATAAAGAATGTGTCGATGTGTCGTTGGCTGGAACAAGTATGGATGGTGGAGAAAAGTGTATACACATAAGAAGAGGAGGTGTTCATCTGTGAAAAACTATGAAAGCTTATGCTTGACCCTAGTTAATCAATGAGGAGGAGAAATGTCTTTGATTTTTCTTAGGGTTTAAGCATTGCCAACATAATCTCAAACTCGTCGGGATAATTTATCTTACATAAGGAGCTGAAGGACATAGAGGAAAGGCTGGTGAGTATGCAATATCACATTCATGTTATGGATTGTGGGATTCAGGCCATCTGGAATGGTCTAGAGGTGGTTGCAGAAAACCAAGGTCTTTGGCTTCCTGATACATCAAAAGCGGTGATACTCGAGTGTTGTGTTGACCATTCCCCTCTTCTTCTTAGCCACAAAGCAACTTATAGGTGGAGATTTTTACTGAGAAGCTGTCTGCTTTAGGTATGAATGTTTGATATTTTTGGCTCCATTTTTTGTTGTAGAGTGGGATTTCTATGTCAGATATGGCTGTTGAATTCTAGAATCATGGGTTTTGTAAAAAGGATACTCTATATTTAGTAGTGTGTAGATATAAATCTATTTTTTATTTTGATGCACGATAAGGTTCCTTTTAATTTTCCTGTGTGTCCATACATGATTGTATATACCATGGACTGATGCGGGAAACTTTTTTTTAGGTTGTGGCCTTCTCCTTAGGGATCATAAGAATATATAAATATATATATGGTAGATCTTTAAAAAAAATCCAACTCAATGCCTCTAAATAAATAAATACAAAGAAACCCTCTAGAATCATCCATATAAATAAACCCTCTCATCATTTTTATCCAACAGTTTGTCAAAAATTGTCAGACAAAAAGGGGAAAATGTAGACTTTGAAAAAATCACACATTCCTCTCTCACATGAATAAATGATTAAATATTACCGTTCGCATACAATTTTATGGCTCAAGTCATCCATTCGATTGGTCATGATTATTATAGCTTCCCTAAACCAAAACAATTAATCACATACCCCTTTAATTAAATAATTTTCTAAAAGCATATCACCCATCTCGAAGTTAATTAATTAATTGATTGTATAATTAATTGTTTAAATCCACTCACCTGCACACATCATCATGTGGACTCATCCACATTCACTAGTCATAACTAATATTAAATAGGAAACCTTTTAAAAATACTACTTTAATTACCTCTAGCTTATCCCTATAACCACTTCTCAATCCACACAAGTTAGGACTAGTTTAAATTTGGCAACCTACAACATTATCCCTACTTAATCCTAACCACTCCTACCCACTTCGAACTCCCACACTTGACCTCTCTAATTCATCTAGTTATGATTCCCATAAATCCCCCACATCCAAGTTCAAAATGGCAGGTTTATCACCTCATATCTCCCCTAACTCAAATTGGCTAAAATCATTGGTGATTATCCTAGTCACCGACAATCCCTATAAATAGGTTTATGTGCCTATTTGGAGGAGAATTTTTCCAGGAATTCATGACCATTTACGACCATCTTGATGAACCATAGCATTATCAAATTTTTTCAAGCATCTAAGCAACGTTACCAAGCTTTCATCTACACCATTCGACATCTCACACATCCTTTCAAGAATATTTGGAGTTATTAGAGGGATCTTTCACCATCGAGACACATCCATAACCAGTCTGTCATCACCATTTATCATACAAAGGTTCATTTTTATTGTCTTTCATTCTATTTTCATCCTAAAATTGTCTAATTAGGTCATTATTTACTTTCTTTTTATTTCAATAGATGATTGTTTCACCTTAGACACTCAAATTATTTCATTTACCAGTGTATTAGTATTTCACAAAATCACCTATAATTAGCCTAATTGCCTGCAATTCTTGTGTTTTCTGTCAAACATTATTAATCATATTTAATTAGGTATTGTTATTAGTTAATCCATTCTTTTGTGTTACTAATCTGTATGCCAAGATGGATTTTGTAAATGGTCATATTAGGTAGTATGCATCCTATTACCAGTATTGATTCGCTACCAATTTTTTGACACCCCTTACACTAGGAGCAGTGTGATTTGTTACATGATCTATAGTTGTGTGCAATTCACGCAGCTCCCTTTGACATGTTAGAAGCAATCTTCTTATCCACCCAATGAATTCATGAAGCAACTAAGGAATTCTGGGAAGCATATTACGAGGTCTAGAGAATCCAAGCTAACCTTGCATCATTCAATAACAACTATAAAGCAGGCCTAAACATACCAGAGGACACACGCATTGCATCTAAATCCAAAATTGAGAGCAACATCAGCCTTCTAGACATTTATTTTCATCGGTCATGTCTATACAACACAAAAGAGGAGATCTTTAACTTCTTCATAGAATATTACATCTCTAAACCTGATTCCTACTTCACCGAAGATGATGATTTTTCCTACTCTGTAGGCTCAAACTTCTCAGAATATATTGACACTGACTTAGATTCTAACTTAGGATTCCAACTTGTTATTTTTACATTTCATTACCAGTAGCCAATGTATGTATTAAGCTAAATAAGTAATAAACAATTAATCAATTTTTTCATCTATCGTATATTGTACTCCATTCTCTCATCAAGAAAGCTTAAGTTTTTCAAAATTAGGTTGGCATCCATGTAAGGAACTCCCTTGACTTCGGGGAACTGGCCTTTTCTAGGTAACTTTCCCACCCTATTTTACTAACTCTGTTTTGTGTAATTTTGTTTTGTTGCAGTGAGAAGAAGTCTAGCTCATTCTTCACAAAGCATTACACCTATTACACCTCATGGATACCCTAGAAACCTTGTCATACTGAGGTTGAGAAATTTTTACCCCCTTGTAATATCATACCTAACCCCTAAGGTAAAATTATTCTCAAAATTTGGGCAAGCCCAATGGGACACTTGTCCCTTGTCTTTTTCCTTCATTTCACTATTAAAATAGTATTTGTTCTTTTAATCCATTGTCTAGTAATCGACATTGATTAGGCTAATAATTTGCAATTGGGCCGATCGTAAATGATTGCTTTAATTTTTATTTTTTTCTACATTGCTTCACAATCTATTTTTTTGGTTCTCTATTTTCTCTAATCTACTTGCAGGGCACTATTTTTGAAAATTCATCTTCTGAATTTACTGCTTTCTTGCTTTAAAATTGTTAAAAATAAAAATAAAAATAGGAGCACTCTCACAGTAAGTCCTAAATTATTTTCTTATCTTTTGGTTTTGAATTTTTGTTTGATTACTCTCATCAAAACTAAAAATTTTGTTTTGGGTCTTAAGACGAACTATTTCATACTTCTTGATCATCTAGTTTTAATTAGAAGGAAAATTTGTTGTATTCACCTGTCCTCCCCCACACATAACCAAATCACTTCAAAATCAAAAATGCCTTTAAACAATTATTAATTAGGTGAAACTGATTGAGATTTCATCACCCAACAAGGAATCCAACACGGTTTTATGGCCGAGTATAATCTCTAATTTGTCGATATATTTTGGCTCAGCACCTAACTCCCTTATTGCAGTGGGACCGCAAAGTGAGGGGGTAGGCCCTAATATACATGTCCGTACTGGAACCAGTACAGATTTGGGCCTCACGTACCTCTGGGAATATCAAGGACTCTACCCTTAAACACACTTGAAACCAACCTTAGTTTACCATTTCCTAGGACCATCATTAACCATCTTAAACATTGCACTTTTTCATAATTAATCAAGATAAATAATAAACAACACATTTTGCTTGCATTTTCTTGTTGTTTGTAAATCAACCCAGTTAGTTATTTTTCACCTTTTAGGTGTTTGTGTGTTTTTTTATCATGGTACTTACTAGACAACAAGCTTGTAACCAAATTATTGAAAATATGGCTACTCCATTGTCTACATTTCAACAACATGTTCTATTTTACACTACATAAGTTTCAACACCAGCACAACAATAAATCCCATATTATCAAATAGCTACATTCAATTCCTTTTCTAATACCCAATAGACTTGGAATGAATCATGGGAAAACTATAATGAAATAATAGGAGGATAATTCTTTCATTCCCCACATCAATATCATGGTCAAATCTTTCATACATATGGACTAGAAAAAATAAACCACCTCTTTTCTTCTAGTCCTCTACTATAAACATCTAAACCGCCTTTCTACAATAGGGGAGACCCTGTCTTTGAAGAAATTCTAGATTCAAACCCTATAGCCTCAATTCTTACCTAGTGGCCAGAAATGTTTAGATGTAACCATTTACACCCCAACACACTTAGAATCCTTCATATGCCATTTCACAACTCATTGATCAAAATCAAGACCCTATTGTGTAGCAGTGATTCACATACACTTCAAATCAGCCTAAAACACTAAACAATAGTCAACCCAAGATATTTTCTACTTCTACTAACCAATTTGAAACATCAAATGAACAATATTCCACTAGTCAACGCAAAGCATATGAGGTCTCTTTGGTAACCATTTATGACCTCCACATAAATTTGTCACAAAACATATATGCATAATAGTCAACATCCTCACCAAGCCCTTCTACAGGTTCTACACCTCCTCTAAGTAATACCACTACTTCCTCATCCATTCCTTTGGCCTCCTCATAGGTAAAAACACCTCTAATGAGTTTTGTCACCTTTTCTACTGTTGTATCCTCCCAACAGGTTACTAGTCCCATTAAAAACATCACCATGTCCATCCCTGCAACTATACCACTGATTAATACTAGTGACATTGCTAGCACTCACCCTATTTCACAATACATACCACAACCTTCACAACCTTTGATCTCCATGCTATAATCTACAGCCCTAAAAAACATTCCACAATATAGTATCTTGCAACAAAGCATCCCACAAGAGGCATTGTCCTCTGTCACCTCTTCTTTTTCCTTTCAACAGTCACTTATGTATTCACAACCACTCACTCATACATCAATACCATCATAGGACCAGTACATTAAAACCTCACACCCTATAACCTTCCATCAAGGTTCTTTGTCTCATCAAAACATCCCACAAAAGAACATCCCTTATCATCAAAGTATCCCTCAACAAAATTTTCCTTATCAACAATATATACCACAGTAAAACATACCTCAATACATCACACCTCAATAATATGTACCTCAAAAAAACATTCTGCAATACCACATCCACAACATCAATAGACAATTCCTCAGCAAAATTTTACCCAAAAAAATATTCCCTACCAATAAGCCATTCCTCAACACTATCATACATACTCACAGCCCAACCACTATTTATTCCTACCTGGCTCACCCTCAGAGAAAAAAACTCAACCTGATCCTCTCCAATCCCTTTTAAATTGTATATCCAGTCTCAAAGCTACTTCATCCTTAACCAAGAATGTATTGTCTTATGATCAAATTTGTAATGAGCCAATTCTTCCTTCGGTACCATATAAACTATATCTACCTCACTAGGAATTTCCTAAGTTCATAAAATTTTATAGCAAGGAATATCCCCAATAAAACATATGTGCCTTCCGTCATGTTTATTATCTAATAGCTCACGACCAAGACCTGATGTTGAGGACCTTTGCCATGTCCCTCATCGGTCCTGCCTTAGATTGATACAACAATATTCCCTATCCACTTTTACACAACTTTTCCATCTCTTCTTAGAACACTTTTCCATAAACATAGCATGCAAAATCACTATCAATGACCTATATGCCATCAGACAATTCAAAGATGAATCTATCACTGAATTTGTCACCCGTTGGAGAGGTGTCACTAATCACCTATCCTTTACATTACCACAAAAAAATATATCAATTTATTTTTCCATGCCTATGCCAAACATATTTCATCTACACTACAAATGCAATCATTTCATAATTTTGATGAGGCTTTCACCATGGCTCATAAATTAGAATTGTGAGCTTTATAAGATGGATGAGTTAAACTTCGTCCTAAGAAACCCAAAATTGAATTCCCATCTAAATCACCATCCCATAATGATAAGTCTAAAACATCTCCTAACATTATCATAGTTAAATCCGCTCCCAAGGAGAGACCCATTGCCGAGCGTCCCTATCAATGACATAATTATACACCTATAGGAGAGACTTATAGCACAAGTTTTGACAAAATACTTGCTTCCAACGTGATATCTCTCCCTCCTATCCAACCCATGAATATATCAGTAACTAAACCCATTTGATACCGAGATAGCGACTATTGTAAAGATCATATGTTCAATGGACATGACATTGAAAGGTGTCATACATTCTACAATGTAATTCAATATTTGATTGACAAGGGTGAGCTCCACTTAAACAATCCAAATGTGCCCCCAAACCAAAATCTTGACATATTTAAGAAACCTTTTCTGAATCATCCTTCACCCTCTGATCAGCCACAAACAAATATTTTCCACACCATCATTATAATAAAAAAAATAGAGCCTATCCTTCCTACATCATCTTCACTTACCAAATCAAAACCTACGGAACTAGCATCAACAACCAATGAGCTTAAAAACATGACTGCTGAGTCTTCTCCTATTGAAAACATCACTAGAATCCTTCCTACATCCTCTTCACTTACCAAATCAAAACTTTCAAAATCAACACCAAAATCTAGTGATCCCAAAGCTATTCTACCTCCATCTGTTGAAAATATTACTAAAACTATTTTCACACCTTTGTTACATGCCATTATAGAACCCACACCTGCATCCTCTATGTTCTATGATATTACACCTAAAACCACATCATAAAAACAACCCAAAATACCTGTTACCTTGGGAAAATTGGACCTTTCTACTGCTTCCTCATCAACCACACCTAGTTCATCCAAAACCAAAAAAGTACCTCATAAATAGGGTATTATTGAATTTTTCAAAATCCCTCAATATGTTTTTCCTGATCAGATTCATTTGCACATACCTCACTCCCTTAGACATGTTAATCACCCTGTTATCACAGGATCAAAATGCTCGAATAAAAACCGTAGACTAAGTAAATATCATGTACCTTTTACATAGCCCAACTATCCACACCAATGATCACCCATACGGGGTCCTTAACCATTACCCATCGCACAAACAACCTATCTTCACCAACGGCCACCCATACAAGGTCCCTAACTCTCACATGTTACACAGTCTGACTTTTCATACCAAATACCATGCATGCAATATCCTCATCCACCACTCACTGTGACATCTAGAAAGCCTCCATGACCAACAAATAGGCAACCTGTGGCTAAACAACTAATCATACCTCTTCCTGAGAGGAATACAGATGTAACCTTGTCACCATCCATGTCCATGCCAAAAGGGATTTACGCCACCATCTTAGATGATCTCCTTCAGTGATCACTTATTATGCTACCACCTTCTAAACTATTGGATCGTCATAGATGGAATCCTACATGGCATGACTTCAATATATTTTGTGATTACCACATAATACATGGCCATTCCATAGAAAATTGTATATCCTTTCACATGAAGGTATAGGAACATAGAAGTCCACTCTTCCTTCCTTCTCAATCAAACACAACACCAGCATCAATATCATCGTCATCAAAAATTGAAGAATCTATCCATAACACATCTGATCATAAATTCAGTGTTGTATGAATCACCACCCGTTCACTAAATTATGACAAAGAATCATCCAAGCATAAGAAAGGTAAAATTTCTATCATTATACCTCCACCTCTTAAATTATCAAATTCATCTGATTAACCTAAGGTATCTATTTCCTTATCTCTTAAGGAGTCTAATCAAACACCATCATCAAAAGCCAACGTTTCCATACAAGTAGCAACACCTATTTTCACCTCAATACAAAAGGTTTCTATCAAACAATTACACCAATCTCCAGTCAAAATGTCATTTTATGAACTAAGTCCAAACATCACCTTTTCACAAACTGACCATGATAGGAGCCCTTCAATCCATCACTGTACCAGTCAATGATCTTGTTTCATTCACAAAATTTTTGGGTGCTGTCAAAGCATCCACCTCTATATCTTTTGAACCATCTGAAATTCCCTCTCTCAGACCAGAGGACTAAGACCTAACACTCTTCATCACCACTCATATCAATGACATCTTTATCAAAATGGTCATGATTGATAGTGGTGTTTCCATAAATATCATATCATCCCTTGCTTTTGACCAACCTAAATTACCCTCTACCATCATCGCTCAAACTCTGGTCCTATTACGATCCTTTAATGACATGATCGCACCCACATTAAGCATTGTTATACTCACACTAAAATTCGGCATCATAACCCTGCTAGAACTATCATATCTTATAGAAGGATATTTTCAATACAACATGTTATTAGGACGCCCCTAGATAGGTACCATGCACTGCATTCCTTCCACCCACCATTTTTATCTCAACTACAAACATGAAGGTCGGCCTTTCACTGTCCCTAATGATCCAAATCCATTTGTTTATTGCTATATGATGTACCACCCAAACGACATCCTAGTACCAAAATCCACACCTGATCCATCTAATGAATCATCCACTAGCACATATATCCCTTCTTCCAAGTTACGAGATGGTTCCTCTCTTGGTGAGGATGTAAAAAATATTACACTCAGATAATATTGTCTCCTCATGCTTAACTCCATCCCTTCACCCAAAATATATGGCCACCCTGACAATAAACCCACGTATGAGCCAAATGTAGGAGATGTTATTTCTTAAAACCATGTGTATCTCAAAACAAACCTTATTTATGAAGGACTCGATAACCCTCCATCACAGGCTATCAATCCACACCACACCATGCCATTCACATTGAACTTCAAATCCCTTGACAATCCCAACTTCACCCACATGTATCTTCATCACTGTGTGTGGAGAGGTTTTGGCCTTGGACGCTATGAACAAGGAACCCATGATCAACCCATACTATGTTCCCTTAAAGATCACGAGAAAAGATGTTTAGGCTATCAAAGATTCATCTCCGAGATATGTGAAGCCACTACATCTAAACTTGCTACATCCCTAACTATTTCCAAACTACAAACATCATCACCAACAAATGCAGAGGATCCCATGGACACAGATGACACTATACTCATCCCACCTAAATTTTTTTTAAATCAATGATATATCTTTAGGGCCACTTACTTATCAATCTAAACATTCCATTAAATCATTACCCCTTGTTTGGCCAGAAATGGTTGAGGAAGATTCACCTATTGTGGATATCCTCCAGTGTCAGGATGACCAGGATATCCTTTCCCATATGGGAGTTGAAGATCATTTTCTTCAGAAGTCTTTACCATCTAACACACTAACACTCCTTAACGAATCCACCCTCGACGTTAACTTAGGTACCCCTCAGGATCCTCGCATAGTTAAGGTCGGTCAATCTCTAGATCCACAAGAACTAAATGATTTTACCTCGTTCTTAACAAAATATCACCAAGCCTTCACCTAGTCATATAGTGATATTCCTGGAATCGATCCTAACATCATTGTACACAACATAGTCACGTATCCCAATGTTAAGCAAGTTAAAAAAAATCTCCATAAAATGCATCCCATTAAATAGCTCTCCTTATTAAGGAAGAGTTACAATGCCTCTTATCTACCAACTTCATCATACCCATTGACTATCCGCAGTGGGTCTCCAATGTTGTCCCCGTAACTAAAGCTTCAGGTAAAATATACATCTGTACAGATTTCAGGGATCTCAATCTCGCTTGTTCAAAAGATGATTTCCCTCTTCTGAACATAGATCAGCTCATCAACCTAACATCCGGCCATAAAATGCTCTCCCTCATGGATGGCTTCTCTGGTTATAACCAAATCCTCATCACACCAAACGATCAACACAAAACTTTTTTTTATCACTCCTTGGGGAACCTTCTGCTATCAAGTCATGCCCTTTAGTCTTAAAAATGTAGGGGCTATGTATCAACATGCCATGACATACATTTTCCATGATCTCATCCACAAAATTATCGAAAGAATACGTTAATGACCTTCTAGGAAAGTCTAAAACACGAAAAAACCACCTTGATGTCCTTGAATCTATCTTCACTCATCTCATCCAGTTTTTTCTTCGTCTTAATCCTATAAAGTGTGTTTTTGGTGTCCTAACTGGAAATTTTTTAGGATTCATTATATCCATTTGAGGCATCGAAGTTGACCCAGAAAAAGTTAGAGAAATCATTGAAATGCCTCCACCATCCAATCTTAAGCAACTGCGTAGCCTCCATGGTAAATTACAGTCCATTCGACATTTCATATCACAGTTTTTTGACCGCTGTCAACTGTTTCACCATCTTCTTCGCAAGGACATAGAATTTCATTGGGATTCTAATTGCCAGAAAGCCTTCAAAAATCAAATAGTTCCTATTATCACCACTTGTGCTTACCCCACCTCGTGAAGGGGAGCCATTCTATCTATATATCCACTTCAAAACATGCTCTAGGAGCTATGCTTGCCCATCATGATAATCAAGGTTGTGAACAAGCCATATATTACATTAGTCACACACTCCATGAATATGAAACACTCTACACCGAAGTTGAAAAATTGTGTTGTGTGTTATACTTTTCCACCTCCAAGCTTCGACATTATCTCCTCAATCACAAGACATATGTCATCATCAGATTTAATCCACTTAAATCCATACACGCTAAACCTTATCATAATGATTGCATAACTCGATGGCTTATGCTCATGACTATATTTGACCTCGAAATCATATCTCAGAAATCTATTAAAGGTCAAGCCATTGCAGATCAACTCTTAGATGCACCCCTTTCAGATAATCAACCACCTCATGAAAATTTCCCTGAAAAATATATCAAAAACATTGATGAATCAAATTTTATCCCCGTTAAAATGAATCTCTTCTTTGATGGTGCTAAATGACAAGACAAGGGAGGACCTAGATTTGTTATCATACCACCCTGGAGCATTCCACTTCTGTTATCATTCAAAATTAACTTCGAATGTACTAAAAATATGGAAGAATATGAATCCCTAATCATGGGTCTAAATACTACCATTCTCATAGGGGCCCACATCCTGGAAATTTACAAAGATTCACAACTCGTCATTAGTCAAGTTAAAGGAGAATATCAATGTAAAAATGAAATGCTCCAAAAAAAAAGTTGAGGTCAACTTTATCCTCAGCACATTTGATCATTACACCATTCAAGCTATCCCACGATCTGCTAAATGGTTTACAGACACTATGGTATCCCTTGGATCCCTCGTCCCTTTTGAAATAGAAAAATAAAAGAATAAGACTAAAATGTCTATGGTTATTCAACGCTTAGACCATCCTTCACATCAAAATGAGTTGTCTTCCATCAATAATATTGACAACAATCCACCTGATATATGATATACACAAATATATGACTATCTCGCTAAATATAAATTACCATCAGATTTATTACATGGATCCAAAAAATCCTTTCTTCAACATGTCACTCGCTTTGTCAACATAGGTGACATCCTTTATAAACGTATCTTTGACGACATACTATTACGATGCCTTAAAACACATGAATCAACCAAATAAATCGAAGAAGTCCATGATGGTATATGTGGTGGTCACTTCAGTGGAAATGCCATCACTAAACATATCATACAACTAGGGTATTACTGGCCTACCATCACTAAATACTGTTGTGCATATGTAAAGAAGTGTGTCAAATGCCAACTCCATTCAGATCTCATTCACGTCCCTAGTCAAGCATTACAACCTGCTCAAGACCTATGGCCTTTCTCTCAATGGGGGTTAGACCTCATTGGCGTAATCAATCCAAAATCATCCCAACAACATCATTCCATAATCACAACAACTGAATATTTCACTAAATGGGTTGAGGCCATCCCTTTAACCTTGAAAAAATTTGGACCCATCATCAATTTCATATATCAAAATATCATATGTCACTTCGGTATCCCACATAAACTCATCACAGATAATGGAAAATCCTTCAAAAATAAGGAGGTTAAACAACTTTGTGACACATTTAACATCAAACTTAGTTTCTCATCACCGTACTATCCTCAAGAAAATGGATAGGTTGAGGCCTCTAACAAAACACTTAATAAAATCCTTATAAAAATGGTAAATGACACAGGTAGGAATTGGCATCTCCAGATCCCATTTTCTCTTTGGGCCTATTGAACTAGCATTCGCACACATATGGGCGCTATGCCCTATTCACTTGTCTATGAATCTAAAGCCATTGTACCTCTTGAGGTTCAAATTCCATCACTTCATGTATCTCTCAAAGATTTCATCCCTGACGAAGAATATCACCAGGACCGCTTAGCACAACTAGAATTGTTAGATGAAAAGCATCTAGTAGCTCTCAAATGTCATAAATTCTATCAACAACATATTTGCAGAGCATACGAAAAACATGTCAAAGAGCGTGACTTTAAAATTGGTGATCTTGTACTTAAATAAAATCAAAATGTTACTACATTAGAACAGAGTAAACGTGGAAAGTTTTCCCCCAATTGGATTGGTCCATACATTATTACTCACAAGTATGGGTCAGGAGTGTATCATCTCACTTCTCTTGATGGGGAATCCAAAAGGGAACCTTTGAATGCTTTGCACTTTGTGGCCTTTATACTGTTAAATGATTGATTGTCATAGCAGTAGTTCTAGTCAAATCTCGTCACCTTATCATTGCAATGATTCCTTCCTTTACAATGAACCCCTTGAAATCGTCACACTCATCTATCTAGACCATGACATAGGGGCATGTGTTTGTATGTCACAAGCACACCTTATCCCCTCCTCAAAAATATTTTATTAGGGTTTTGACCCTCAACTCAACAATATATGAAAAAAAGAAAAAAAATCATTTGGATGTTTATCTTGTCAAAACATCACATTATAATAGACTGATCCCTTGAAGGAAAACTATTCACAAAATTCTAAATCATTATTAAAAATATCAAAAGTAGACTTATCCCTCGAAGGACAAATATTAATTAAAGTTATCGACTGATCCCTTGAAGGATGACCATCTAGTCAAAAATTAAAATGTAGACCATACCCTTGAAGGATGGCTACTCATGTAAAAAGGCTTCCCACTTTGATCAGCCTTCAAAAATACATCAAATCAAAAACATCTAGGAAAGCTTCCCATATCAATCAATTTTCCCATCATGGAAAACTTCCCGCATCGATCAGTTTGCTTCAAAAATTTATGTGAAAACTGGGGCATCAATTCCCTATAAATTTGTTGAAAAGGGTACCTTTTTTTCCCATTTTTTCATCCTAGAAAAATACAGTCATTCAAACCCACATTCCCATCATGGTTTATGTAACTACCCATTGATAATATTATTTAACATCTAAAAGGCTACAAGTGCAAAGTGTTTTCGAAACCCATCATATATACCAAAATTCATAGTGGGACAATTGTTCTATTTTTTCACTTTATTTCATTTAGTTACATTCTTGATCATTAGATCACTTTTTAGAAGAAACATTTAAAAAATCAAAATCACATCCAAAACATATTTAATCAAAACATTCTAACATCTAAAAAAATTCATATTTAATCAAAACATTCTAAATTAATCGTATATCCATCACAAATCTATCTAAAATATCACACATATTACAACATCTACACATATACTAATCAAACTACAACAACAAGTCACAACCATCACACCGTCATATATGTATGTATGTACACATATATCACACATATACATATATATATATATCAAAATTATGGTATATATAATAATCAATGTCTGAATAAACAATATATCATCATGCAAAAATGGGCTTCTATGAGCCTAAGACATCATATACAGTCATGTAGTAAAATCAATGTCTCCTAGCATCATGTTGGCACCACCCTCTCCTATAGGAGAAGGAGTGCATCTAGATGCACCAATATCTCCACAACCTCTACAAACACTCGTAAAAACATCCTCACCTTTGGCTCCTCCCTCACCATCACCCTCTCTCCCTATCCTCTAAGGTGGTTGTCCCACACTCGCTATACTAACACTAAACCTCAACGCTGGTATGGCCTCACCTTGGGTAGCCACGTGATCAGCATATAATTTGGCATCAAGGTCTCTCTTGATAATCAAATCAACACAATAATCCCTCTCCAGTTGCACAACCTCATAGTGCACAACTAAAATCATTCTAGAAGGAGGTGTTGTAGATGCTCCCCTCTACCTACCAAACCAATCCATCATTGACAAATCTACACGAGATATGCAAGGCCCTATGATCCCCAAGTCCTTCCTCATTTTATCTTTATGTGCCTTATACTTTTCTCTATCATAATATACATGTATAAGTTGCGCTTGTAGGCTATCTCGCTTAGTGATCAGTCTATCCCTCTCTGCAATGAGGGTATCATGGACTCCTAGAAGGTCATCATGATATCTGTGAGTGGCATCTCTCTCCCCCTCAACTATAACCTTCTCGGTCTTCACTACTGCAATTGCCACAGCTATGGCATCATAACCCTCATCCTCGGGTACCTGTGCTCCTTCTGCCACCTGAGCATGTACTTGTCTGACCATCTATGTTACTCTCTCTGCTTCCCTAGTCTGATCAAAAGTCCTTAAGTGATCGGACCCACCATGCAGTAAAATCTAGAGTCACCCCCACATCATCAATCAGTACAATCTGGTCATCATCATCATGACCCATAGCTCCTTGCTACCCATCAATAACTATAAGGCTCACTACAATAGCACTTGGAGTCTTGGTATCCTCTTCATCCTACCTGTACTGCACTAGATCCTTAGGTATACCCTGTGTCAGTTAAAACTACCTCTTAACACGACTAAAGAAAAGAATTACATCCTCTTCGACTCTACAACCCTGCATCCAAATGTCTTGATGTAATCCTAGCAAGTCCTAAGGAAACTCGAGCCAATCATGGAAATCTAGGTATGCCCTCCACACCGCATATCCCACCTGTAGCCCTGATACCAAGTCTCTATAATAACTAGGCCCCTTGGCCTTCCTCACTTTACCCATATTTCGGTGTCATCTCATCAAACCAAGATGTCTAACCTCAATATCACAAGGTAGGCCCAATGGACGAGCAATATCAATGTGCTCATGTGCCCAAGACTGTAACAAGAATTCAACATCAATACCATAATTATTATGGATTTTCCAAGCCCACATCTCTTTGAAGGTATGTTCTAATAAAGTAGGTGCCCACTCAAACATTGTATGGTGCTCCATCATTCAAAAACAACACAGATCATCATCTAGAGAAAATGACCACCTCATGAATCTAGCAAAGAAAAACATGAAATAGCTATCATCATCATGGTCATCCATGGACAACTAGCTCTCACATGCTCATATAATACCTAGTAATCAAAATCCCCTGATGAATACCTCACATCTCGAGCATTCTCTCCATATAACCTCTACATAGTATTTGGTCTCTCATCCTTAGTAATACAATAAATTGACTGTCTGTGAATCAAAAATATCGTAATATGATGAACATCCTCAAGAGTAATGTTCATCTCCCCTGTAGGAAGCCAGAAATTATTGGTGGAAGGATTCCACCTCTCCAACAACACCAATATCAAACTATGGCATCTGTGAATTCATCTATAAAACCTCATACCACTAAAACCCACTGCCTCAAGATGTTCCTAATCCTCATCTGATAAGTCTTCCCTCATCTCATCCAACATCAATGGTATATGATCATAGATAGTCAATTATGCATCCACCTTCAAAACAAAAGAGAAATGTTAGTGTTATCACATTAGTATTAGAAATACCATTTATTCTAAGTATTAAAACATCAACTCTATTTTCCAAAATATACTAATAAAAAAGTGAAGTTATAATATAAACATAAATGATATTGACATCAAAAAATATACACTTAGCACCAATGGCAGCTATAAACATTCCAAAAAATTTAAAACATTTATCAAAAACCATACTTCTCTATTTAGCATATAAATTGTTCTTATCACAGGTGAATCGCCAATGATTCACCTCAATCCCAGGTGATTGAAGGAATCATCGGAGATTGTTACAACTCAAAATTAGGGCATCCGCATTCCCTCAATACAGAAATGAATTCCATAAAACACCCAAAAATTTGAAAACCTGACACAAAAATGGGATTAGAAACCTACCTTGGCCATCGAAGGCTTGCGTTTTCTGCTAGAGGATGCCATTTTGTCAATTTTTTCTCCAAACCAAATTTTTCACACCAAAAGTCGCTCTGTCAAAATATTTTTACCACACTCACAATATGGTAAAACAACAATGCTTTTGGGCTATTTTTTATCCCTTATTTTTTACGTGATGTAATCACTAGCGATTGCACTAATCGCCGACGATTGGCTTCCTTTAGGCATACATGCCCATATTGCCGTAGACTATGACATTTTCACTTTTGTACAAGTGTTTCATATTTTCAATAGACCTTAGCCCATAAAATTTTGAATCAAACAAACATAGTCAAAATTGGGATTTGTTATTCATCTATGGGACGTGAGAACTTTGGCCCCCATCACTTTATTTTCCCATTCGTCAATTAATCTAGCAGGGACCATATGTCTATAGGCATCAAACACTTTGGTCACTCTATCATTTTATTTCCCATTAAACCATTTCGTACCCGTTTTGACTGGGGAAGTGTTGTTGCAAATCAGCAGCACCCCTAGATGTTGATCAGGCTTCTAGTTTGACATCTTGGACATCCAGTGTGATTGCACAACATTGAATCCTCTCCCCAAGTGTGGGACTTGTAAAAAATGGGAAAAGATTCTCTAGTTTAGAGGCTGGTTCCTCAACTCCTCTGATCAAATGTATTACTTGCAAGCTATATAGAGGTTTCAAACTCAAAATCCTACTCTAAATTCCAAAGTGGATAGAGATAGAGAAGGCAAAAAAAACTGAAACTAGTGCTAATAAGGTGATACACCAAAGGAGTGGTGAGCACTTATTACTTCTACAAATTGAAACAGTTCATAAAAATGCAAAAAAACTTCATGCACAAACAGATAACTATAATGGAGGGTCAGAAATGAATCAAACAACACAAACAAAGGATTAAAACTCATTCACAGAGCTTGTATTGTCATTTTTACATCAAAAACCACTTGCATTACAACACTTGAGAGGAAAAACAGGTTACATTCTTGGAAAAGGTCTGGTTTTCCACAAAAATCACTTTCAAAGTGACAGAGGGAGCCTGCAATACATGAAAAAATGTTCAACCCCTTTGAAAATGAGCCAAATCTGGCTTTTACAGTGCCAGCCATGCCCAGGAGAGAGAAATGCGGGAAAACGTAGGAGAGCTTCAACCAGTAACCCAAAACACATTAAAACAGCATGGACATCCTTATAAGCCCATCCCCTGACATTTTTAGCCATGCTGGGAGAGAATGCGAGCAATTCTTCATTAAAAATGGTGGTTGAAATGTCATTTATGTCCATGACCACGTGCCAGAGGCATTTTTCATTTTTCTCTCTCCAAATTCCATCAAAATGCAAAAATGACCCTGGAATCTTGTAGATAATTTCACCAGCTTTCCATTGATATAAATAACATGAAAAACTGAGCTTTGGATCGAAAGATATGGCCGTTTGAAATTTTAGGGCAAAACAAGGCCAAATCGGATTGGCGCGCAAAATTTTTTAAATTTTTCACTTTTTGGTCATTTGGAAAAAATTTCCAAAAATCCCCACGCTCCGCCACTCCGGGAGCCATGTGGCATGTTCTGATTGGATGTGGGCCCTCTGTGCTTCATTTCCCTTTGTTTTTGCCATTGGAGAATTTTCCAAAAATTCCCCATCGGGCCGATGACCTGAGGACACGTGGCATCACATGATTAGGCGCAGACCCTTCCTTCCTAAATTTTCTGCGGGCCTGACTGGTATTTTGAAGCCACTAGACATGTGGTGAAACCCCATGGGATGCGGGCTTGCCCCTTCAAATTTTCCATGCGGGCTTGTCTTGAGTTTTTGGCACCACCTGACAGGTGGTGAGATTCCATTGGTTCGCGCTTGGGGGGGCAATTTTTCCTTTGAAATTTCCTTCTTTTTCCTTTGGGAAAATTTCCCAAACTCTCCCCGCCTTCCATCAATTTGGGACACGTGGCATAATTTCATTCACCACGGACCCTCTGCAAACATTTTTCCTTTTCATTTTAGCTTTTGGGAAAAAATCCCAATCTCCTCCTGCGCTCCGCCACTTCCTTGGACACGTGGCGCCATCTCATTGGCTAAGGGTCTTTCGGTGGAAAATTTCCTACAAAAACTCTGCTGAGCCATAACTTCAAAAATACATGGAGTTAGGAGGAAAACTTTACCTTTCTGGAAAGATGAGAAAGAGCTCTATACAATGGTGCCATTTCTAGAAAGTTTTGAGTGCCCGAGAAGCAAAAAATTATGACTGAGGCACAAGAGAGGGAAGAATGAAAGGATTTAGCCACAAAATGAGTAAGGGGCACATTTTGGATAACAATTTTGGTGACTCAGAGGGGTCATCTGCCTGCTGGATGAAGTTACCAGTTTCCTGAAGCAATTCATTGGGCATGGAGTCATCAAATTCTCTGTTTTGTACCCCAACTGACTAGAACACTGCAAGGAGGAAGATGGAGGGTGGAACATCATTTGATGGAGCAAGGCATGTAAACACATTTCCAGGAACAACAAGCTTATGCCAAAGCACTTAGGGAAAGTAAAGCTAATCTATAGCAAAACAATGTACACAAGCACTTGGAGGAATGAAATCTAAGCTAATATGTACAAGGTGGAGAATTCCTTTCAGTAGCAATGCTTTAAATAGATCCCGTTGACTGGAATCTGTAGTTCTTCATCATCCAATGAAGATAATTGGAAAGCATTGCTATCCTTACACTCTGTGACCATGTATGGGACACTCCAAATGGCATCAAATTTTGAATGCCTTCCCATTTTTTCTCTATCTACATCCCATTTTAACACTAGATCTCCAACTTGGAAGGATCTATTATTGGCCTTTCTATCAAAGGTCTTCTTTATCAAAGCCTGATCCTTCTCCATTGCTTGGGATGCCTGATTTCTGATTTCTTGGAGCTCCATCAACTCTACATATCTAACCTCCATGGGCTCAAAATCCAACAACTCCAACTGTTTCATGAGTTCCAATGTTGGCAACTCAAGTTACATGGGAAAAATTGCCTCTCTCCCATAAACAAGCTTAAATGGAGAGTTACATGTAGATCTCTTGGGAGTTATCCTATCAGCCCATAAGGCTGATTTCAATTTGGTATGCCAAGACCTCTGACTTTCATCAAGAGTCCTCCTAATGATCCTCAACAAGTTCTTGTTTTTAGATTCAGCCTGGCCATTACCCTGAGGGTAATAGTTTGATGAAGTGCTTAGGTAGATCCCATTCTTGACAGCCCACTCAGTCACCTTGGATCCAATGAATGCCAATGCACTATCTGATATTATTGTATCAGGTATGCCAAATTTGGTTTCTATTCCCTCATAGAAGTCTAGGATGCTAGATTCATTTGCTTCCTTGAGTGCTACTACTTCAGTCCACTTGGTGAAGTAATATGTCACTGTTAAAATCCATTTGTGTCCTTGGCTTGAATTAGGATTAATGACTCCAATGAAGTCCAAATACCATTGCATGAATGGCTGGTCAATTGAAATTGGATGCAATGGAAGGGCAGCTAGCCTCTCTTTACCTGTGAAGAATGCACAATTTTTGCACCTCTTACAAAATGACCACCAGCTGTTCCATCATGGAACTCTTCCAACACTCTATGAATCTGATTTGTACCAATGCATCTCAGCAACACTCCATTCACATCCTTTTTGAACAAAACACCATCAACAAGGGCATATGGGACAGTCTGCAATCTAAAGTGTCTTCTTTTGGTCTTGTTCATCTCTAGAGGGCATAGACCTGTGTTTAGGAAGTGCATTATGTCTTGGGTCTAGCAAGGAGTGAGAACACCATTATTCTCCTCTTGAGTGCGTTTTTCTTCATGGCTGTCTTGTAACGCCAAAACAGCCTCCTTCTCATTACATGCTTCCTTTTGTTTGCTCATAATCAGCTGCTCACACAATCCTCTTCCTCTGACCAACTTGGTGACTTTGATCTCAATTTCATACTCCATGACATGAGTAACCCAACCTGCTCTCTTTTCATTCAAGTCTTTGTTGAGGAGGAAATCTTTAACTCCCACATGAGAAACCAGCAACTGAACCTTGTTGTTTGAAACTAGATGCTTGAACTTCTTCAAGCTCCTGATTACTGCAAGAACATGCTTCTCAATGAAATAATATCTCACCTCATAGTCCTCCAGGCTTTGGCTAAAAAAAGCAATTGGCTGCTCATTATTGTCTTTGTTCTGCTGTACCAAAATTGTAGAAATAGAATCATCACCCCCAAATGCACAGAGGATGAAATCCTTGGAGAAATCCAGGTTGATGAGAGTTAGGGCTTGAGAGATGGCTTCTTTGATTGCTTCAAAACTTTCCTTGCCTTCTATTATCCATTTGTAAGCCATGATTTTCTTAAACATCTTGGTGATAGGCTGGACAAGGGATGAAAAATTTGGGACAAACCTCCAAACAAAATTTATTCTCCCCAAGAAACTTTGAAGGGCCTTCTTGTGGCTTAGAAATGGTAGTGCTTTTATGGCTTCAACTCTTTCTGGATCAACTGCTAATCCTTCTTGGGAGATAATGTGGCCAAGGAGTTTTCCTTCATGGGCTAGAAAAATACACTTTTTAGGATTCAAGGATACTCCAAATCTTCTACACCTTTGGAACACTTTTCTCAAATGAAAGAGGTGGTCTGCTGCATTTTTTGAAAAAACAGTGATATCATCAAGATACATCAGCACAATGTTGTTAATCAAACCCTTGAACGCCATGTCCATTGCTCTTTGGAAGGTAGCTCCAGCGTTGGACAGCCCAAATGGCATATTCCTGTATGCATAAGTTCCCCATTTGGTTGTAAAGGCTATCTTGAACTGATCTTCTTCCTTCACCATAATCTGATTATACCCTGAATAGCCATCAAGTAATGAAAACCTCTCAGAGCCAGCAACTACTTGCAAAATCTGCTCCATGGAAGGAAGTGGGTAATGATCCTTGAGAGATGCCCTATTCAAATCTCTGAAGTCAACACACAATCTGATTTCCCCACTCTTCTTTCTAACTAGAACCAAGTTGGCCACCCAACTAGAATGCTTGATAGGGAATATGATTCTTGATTCTATCAGCTTATTCAATTCCTTTCTCATGAGAGGCTCCATGTGTTGATTGACTGGCCTTTTTTTTTGTCTGATGGGTTTAGTAATTGGATCCAATTCAATGGTGTGTTGACCTAACTTAGGATTGAAACCTTTCAAATCTTCATAGCTCCAAGCTAACACATCAGGGAATTCTTGACAAAGTTGTATGAACTTATACCTTTCTTGTTCAGTTGTCATCTTACCAATTTGGAGTGATTTGCCTTCTTCCACCGAGATGGACACTAAATCTCCTCCATTGACTTGGACGTTTCCTTTCTCCTTCCTAAACTGATCATTAGGATTGAAAATGGACTCCAAAGTAATAAGTCCCTTTGGTAGTTTGTTGGTTCTCAGCTGTACCACTTGGTCGCCATACTGCTGCTCCAACTTTTCTTAATTTTTAGTTGAGAACTCAGTCTCTTCTTGTAAGACATGGATGATTTGCTGATCATTTTCAAACACTTGACAACTTACATTGTTATCTGGTACTGAAGGCCTCACAATCACATGGATTTTTGGCTGTACCTTGTCTTTTTGGATGCTTTCAACAACGTCAAAGGCTGCCTCAACTACTACAAGCCTTTCAGCAGCTTGGTTCTCTTTTCTAGGAATGGATTTTATGCCAAAACCCTCAAAATCTTCAATGAGGTCCCACACCCTATTTTTTTAGCACTTGAGTAGATCATTCTTGACAACATGTTGCCCCTTAACTTGGTTGACAATCAACTCACTGTCACCAAAGACTTGCAAGTTCTTTATCCCTCTCTTGATTGACCAATGCAATCCTTGTATCAAAGATTCATATCTAGCAGTGGTATTAGAGCATGCAAACTGAAATCTAAAAGATGAATAATACTTAACTCCCTGAGGTGAAACAAGCATAGCTCCCCCTCCTGCACCTTGTCTACTCCTTGATCCATCAAAAAAAAACTACCATACCTCATTGTCATCTTTGTGGTCTGGTCTGGTGATGCTGGGAATAGGATGATTTTCTTCATGCATGCAATAGACTCCTAGCTCAGATTCTTCTATTTCTTGATAAGGATCAAAATCATGCACCTTGTTTACCCATTCATCAAGAGTTAGGTCTAGGATGCTTCCTACCTTGGTGTTAGTTTCATCAGTGCTTAGATAGTCCTCTTGATCAAACACTGAACAATTGGTATTGATCTGACTTGGAGTGTAAGGCTCAATGTGAAAGTTTGCAATAGGTTCAGATCTGATTGTGGCCTTTGTTCCATATCTCATTTTGAACAACATGTGTGACCAATCAGAAAATAAGTAACCTCCATATTGGCTGTGAAATCCCTTGACAGACATAGGGCAAAGAGTGGTGGAAGATCTATTACTAAGATATCTTGTAAAACAACAACGTTGGGGCATGCATGCAAAGTAAGACTCAAGTCCTTTATCACTCCAACTGTTGTTACTACTGTCCCATCCAATTGCACTACCCCTTTGGATATGACTTCATATTGAATTCCCAACTGATCAGCTATTTGTTTGGGCATTACTGAACTACTTTCTTTGGAATCAATCATGCAGTTATGTACTAATTGGTTTCCAATGATCAATGAAACATAGAATGGAGGGGGATTCAACACTTTACCTTGTTGTCCTCAATGATTCCCTTCAGGTTGGGCAGCATTTGTGAGCACCTTTTCTTGCATTTGGTCTTGCTGATTTGAAGTTGACCAGTCCTTCATGGCAGCTTGTAGCAAATCTCTTTGGCCTGGGATAGATAGTGATTCCCACATTGATATGTTTACATTTGTCTTCTTCATCTGATCAATGATGTTGAATGGAGATAAAGCATCTCTCTACTATCCCTTGGCCTGCACATTCATTCCTTGCATATGGGCAGCAACAACTGGCATTTGAGTTGGCCTAAGAGCTATTTTAGGCAGCCCTTGTGTGTTTGGAACTGAATTTTGTTTTCCAATAATTTGTGGAGTGATAGAAGGTTGTGGATTTCTTAGAGCTAAAGGTTGTTCTTCACCCAAATTTCTCCTTTTTGACCTTGTGTTGGCCGCAACACTTTGGGAAACTGTTTGATACATGCCACAAAAATGTTTTTCCTGCCAGTTTACAAGTGTGGTATCATTTGGAGCTTATTGCTGCTGGAATGTTTCTTGTTGCTGGTTATTTCTTTGACTACCTTCACCCTCCACACCAGTAGTTGTCACCATTAATGCTTGATTTAAGGCACCGTTGAAACACATAGAATAGTTGTGAGGTTCATTGCATGGGAAACACCAATCATACTCTTGAGCTATGTTGTTTTGCACTGGCACTAATGCCTTAGAGGTAGATGTAGCATTGGGATTATAGGGCTGAAATGGTCTATTGGTAGAAGGTCTTGCTTGATTTAAATTTGCAGCTGGATTGGGTGGTCTTTGAGGTTGGTATGGCTACCTGTTAGGCTGAGCTTAAGGCTGGAAGGGAGGTCCAAAACCTTGGGCTTGCTGTCTCTTGAGTGTAACTAGCTCATTACCTAAATTTTGCAATTGTTTCATGACTTCTTGAAGTTCATTTGAGGCACTAGAAGATGAAGTAGAAGATTCACTTGAATTCTGATTTCTAGGAGTGGGAATAGGAGCTAAATTAGGTGTTTGATTAGTACTTAGGTATAATTGCATTGGAGGCCTAGGAGCTAGCTTGCCAGCTTGAATCAAACAGTTTTAAGCTCTAATGGCAATGTTGTAAGCAACAGGGATAGTTGTGCCTCCCATGGATTGAATTAACATAGAAATATCAGAGTTTAAAGCTTTAAGGTAATATAGAAAAGCCACCTACTCTTCGACTGCTGGCCTTACTACACTAGAAGTTCTCATTCCCAAGTCATTTGAAATCGGAAGTTGAAGTCAGTCAAGCTACTCATTAGGCTCCTCTGATGTGTCACTCTCCAAAATGGCATCAAATTTTGAATGCCTTCCCATTTTTTTCGCTATATACATCCCATTTACACTAGAATCTCCACCTTGGAAGGATCTATTATTGGCCTTCTATCAAGGTCTCTTATCAAAGCTGATCCTTCTCCAATTGCTGGGATGCCTGAGTTCTGATTTCTGGGAGCGCCATCAAACTCTACATTCTAACCTCCATGGGCCAAAATCCAAAACTCCAACTGTTTCATGAGTTCCATGTTGGCAACAAGTACATGGGGAAACAAAAAAAAATTGGCCACTATCATAACAAGTTAAAGGAGAGGTTACATGTAGATCTCTTGGGAGATCCTATAAGCCCCTAAGGCTGATTTCAATTTGTATGTCCAGACCTCGGACTTTCATCAAGAGTCATCCTAATGATCCAACAAGGTCTTGTTTTAGATTTCAGCCTGGCATTACCAGAGGGTAATAGTTTGATGAAGTGCTTAGGTAGATCCCATCTGACAGCCCACTCAGTCACTGGATCAATGAATGCCAATGCACTATTGATATTATGTATCAGGTATTGTCCCCGAAATTGGTTCTATTCCCGCAGAGAAGCTATAGGATGGCTAGTTATTGCTTCCGTGAGTGCTACTCTTCAGTCCATTGGTGAAGTTAATATGTCACGGTTAAAAGCCCATTTGTGTACTGGCTTGACTTAGGATTACTGACTCCAATGAGTCCAAATACCATGCATGATGAATGGCTGGTCCATTTGAAATGTGGATGCAATGGAAAGGGCAGCTAGCCTCTCTTTACCTGTGAAGAATGACACATTTTTTGCTAACCCTCGTAAAAATGACCACAGCGTGTCAATCATGGAAACTATTCCAATGCCAAACACTTATGAATATTGATTTACCAATGCATCTCATGCAACACTCCATTCACATCCTTTTTGACAAAACACCATCAACAAGGGCATATGGGGACAGTGGCAATTGAAAGTGTCTTCTTTTGGTCTTGTTCATCTCTAGAGGCATAGACCTGTGTTTAGAAAGTGCATTATGTCTGAGGTCTAGAAGGAGTGAGAAAACCATTATTCTCCTCTGAGTGCGTTTTTTCATGGCGGCTTTGTAACGCCAAAACAGCCTCCTCTATTTTAAATGCTTCCTTTTGTTTGCATCATAATCAGATGCTCACACAATCCTCTTCCTCTGACCAACTTTGGTGACGTTTGATACAATTTCAAACTCCATGACTATGAGGAACACAACAACCTGCGCTCTTTTCATTCACGTCTTTGTGAGGAGGAATCTTAACTCCCACATGAGAAGACCAGAATGCAACTTGTGTTTGAAACTAGGCTGGAAACTTCTCAAGCTCCTGATTACTGCAAAAACATGCTTCTCAATGAAATAAATATCTAACCCTCAGTAGTCCTCCGGCTTTGGCCTAAAAAAAGCAATTGGCTGCTCATTATTGTCTTTGTTGCTTTGTGTACACCATTGTAGCCCAGATCACTCACCCCACCTGCACAGAGGATGCAAAGTCCTTGGAGAACTTCCGGTGCTGAGCGTTAGGGCTTGCGAGATGGGTTTTTGATGCTTCACACCTTTCCTGCCTTCTTCTCCCTTGTCCGCATGGTTTTCTTCCATCTTGGTGCTGAGGTGGCCCCGGGCTGCCCGCCTTTGGGCCCCCCCCTCCCCCCCACCCAAAATTCTATTCTTCCCCCACACCCACACGAAACAACCCACTTACTCCGCAAGGGCCAATTTCTTGTAGGCTACAACTAACAGAACATGCGTCCCAGTGCTTTTGGCACGCAGGTGCCCACTGTTCGCGCTCCCATGTCCTCCTTTTGGGCGCTCCTGTGGCCCGGGCGTTCCTTCTGGTTCGCCACCCCCACTCAAATTTTTCAAAACAACCCCACCACCCGGCTAGCAGCCGAGAGACCTCCCATCATCTCTTACCCCGAACACCGCTGGAGCAACCCACTCCGTGACCTCCACACAGCCACGCCACCGCTCGCGTACGGTCCCCCCCATGCTGCAATCTTTTTTGCCCCAAACACGTGATCCACCCTCCTCCCCGCCCAAATCCCAGCCCCCATGTGTCACCACTCCACCCCACCCTGAGGAACGCCAATACAGTCCATTGCTCTTTGGACCAGGCCCTACATCCGGCCCGCGTCTGGACAAGCCCCCCCTAATGGACAACCATCCCAACAGTCCCTTGTGCCGCCTAGTACGCTAGCTAATCACGACTCAACAATTGGCCACCAAGCTGACCTAAAGGCGCATTCGTCAACTTGCCATGCTCTTTCCATCTTACTCGTAACCACATACTTGATATACCTGCAAGCCATCAAGTAAGGACAACACTCAATGACACACCTCTCCGGAGCCAACCCACCCACCCAGCAACTAATTGCAAAACTCTTAGCCTCCCAGGACGGACCCCCCAGTGGGTAAGATCCCCTCTGACGCACGATGCCCCATAGTCGACCACCCCCCAATCCACCCCACCCCCCCTCCCCCCCAGCACATACCCAGACCACAAAAGAACACATAAATACACAGGCCCCAACACACCACACATTCCCCATGAGTGAAACTGCCCCTTCACACCAGCACCCACCCCTCCGAACCAAGACCCCCCCCTCCCAACCCCCTCCCCCCCCACCCCACCCCAATCCTAAAGTTCAACCCACAAATCTGATTTCCCCCACGCTTTGTCTACTAGAACACAAGTTGGCCCACCCCAAACTAGAATGTTGGATAGGGGATATGATTCTTGATTCTATCAGTTATTCAATTCCTTTCTCATGAGAGGCTCCATGTGTTGATTGACTGGCCTTTTTTTTTTGCTTGATGGGTTTAGTATTGGATCCAATTCAATGTGTGTTGACCTCAACTTAGGATGAAACCTTTCATCCCCACATAGCTCAAAGCTCCAAGCTAACACATCACGGAATCTTGACAAAGTATGATGAACTTCTACCTTCGGTTCAGTGTAATCTTACCAATTGAGTGATTTGCCTTCTGCCACAGAGATGGACACAAATTCTCCATTGACCTGGGACGCTTTCTTTCTCCTTCCTCAACTGACCATTCCACGCGGATTGAAAATGGACTCCAAAGTAATAGTTCCCTTTGGTACGTTTGTTGAGTTCTCAGCTGTTGTACCACGGTCGCCATATGTGCTCAAACTTTGTTCCTTCACTTTCGATCAGTGAGCACTCAGTTCTTATGGAAGAAAGGGGGATGATGGACCTGATTCATTTTCAAAACTTGACAACACAATGGTATCTGGTACTGAAGGCTCACCAAATCAAATGTGGCTTTGGCTGTTACCTTTCTTTGGATGCTGTCACCACAACGTCAAAGTGCCCTGACCTCAAACTACTACAAGCCTTTCAGCAGCTTGGTTATCTTTCTAGGAATGGATTTTATGCCAAAACCTCAAAATCTTAAGTGAGTCCCACACCTATTTTTTTAGCACTTGAGTAGATCATTCTTGACAACATGTGGGCCCCCTTCATGGTTGACAATAAACTCACTGTCACCAAAGGAATTGCACGTTTCACCCTCTTCTTGATTGACCAATGCAATCCTGTCATCAAAGATTCATATCTAGCAGTGGGTGTATTTAGCGCATGTAAACTGAAATCTAAAAGATGAATAATACTAATTCCTGAGGTGAAACAAGCATAGCTCCCCTCATGCACCCTTGTCTACGCCTTGATCCATCAAAAAAAAAACTACCAACCTCAGTGTCATCTTTGTGGTCTGGTCTGGGTGATGATGGATAGGATGATTTTCCTTCATGCATGCAATCTAGACTCCCTAGCCTCAGATTTCTTCTATTCTTGATAAGGATCAAAATCATGCACCTTGCTTTCCATCATCAAGGTTAGTTCTAGGATGTTGCCTACCTTGGTGTTTAGTTTCATAGTGCTAGATGTCCTCTTGAGCACACCAAACCTTATGAACACAGTGGTACTATCTGAACTTGGAGTGTAGGCTCAATGTGACCACAATTTGCAATAGGTTAGAATCTGATGGGCCTCCTTTGTTCCAAGATCTCTTTTGAACAACATGTGGACCCACATCAGAAAATAAGTAACCTCCAGAGTGGCTCAGGTGAATCCCTTGACGACATAGGGCAAAGAGTGGGAAGTCATTACTAAGATATCTTGTTAAACAACACGTTGGGGCAGGCATGCAAAGGAAGACTCAAGTCCTGATCCACTCCAACTGTTGCTTACCTACTGTCTCCACCCAATGCACTACCCCTTTGGATATGACTTCATATGCATCCCAAAACTGATTCAGCATTTGTTTGGCATACTTGAACTACTTCTTTGGACTCAATCATGCAGAGCGTATGTACGAATGGTTCCAATGTCAATGAAACATCGAAAGGAGGGGATTCAACACTTTACTGGTGTCCTCAATGATTCCCTTCAGGGTTGGGCAGGCATTTGTGAGCCACTTTCTTGCATTTGGTTCTTGATGATGTGAAGTGGACAGGTCCTTCATGGCTAGCTGTAGCCAATCTCTGTGGCATGGGATAGATGGATTCCACATTGATAGGTTACATTGCTCTCTTCATCTGTCAATGATGTTGGAATGGGATAAAGAGTCTCTCTACTATTCCCATTGGCCTTTGCACCTCAGTCCTTGCATATGGGCAGCAAAACTGGCATTTTGAGTGGCTAAGAGCTATTTTAGGCAGCCCTGGGGTTGGATACTGAATTTGTTCCAATAATTTGGGAGGTGATTAGAAGGTTGTGGATTTCTTAGAGTAAAGGTGGTTCTTCACCCCAATTTCTCCTTTTGACCTTGTGTTGGCCGCCAAAACTTGGGAAATGTTGTACAGACGACACAAAATGTTTTTTCCTGCAGTTTTCACAATGTGTACATTTGGAGCTTATTGCTGATGGGAATGTTCTTGTTGCTGGTTATTTCTTGACTTACGCACCCTACACACCAGTAGTTGTCACCATTAATGGCTTGATTGAATGGCACCGTGAAACACATAGAATAGGTGAGGTTCATCTGAGGGAAACACCAATCAGACTGTCTTGAGCTATGTGTTTTGCACTGGCACTACTGCCTAGAGGTAGATGTTAGCAGTGGGATTAAGGGCTGAAATGGTTATGTAGAAGGTCTTGCTGTGAATTTAAATTTGCAGCGATTGGGGGTCTTTGAGGTGGTATATGGCTACCGGTTAGGCTGAGAAGGCTGGAAGGGAGGTCCCAAAACCTGGGGTTGCTGTCTCTTGAGTGTAACTAGATCATTACCTAAATTTGGCAATTTGGTTCCTGACTCTTGAAGTTATTTGAGGCACTAGAAGATGAAGTAGGAGAGATGCACTTGAATTCTGATTTCTAGGAGTGGGAAAGGAGCTAAATTAGGTGTTTGCCTTGGCTACTTAGTATGTATCTTGCATTGGAGGCCTAGGAGCTAGCTTGCCAGCTTGAATCAAACAGTTTTTTAAAGCTTAATGGCCAATGTTGTAAGCAAAGGGGATAGTTGTGCATCCAGGGATTGAATGATTTAACATAGAATATCAGAGTTTAAAGCTTTAAGGTAATATTAGAAAAAGCACCTTTAATGCTGGCCTTATACCACTCGAGGCTCTACCAAAGTCATTGAAATCTGGAAGTTGAAGTCAGTAGCTACTCATAGGAGCCTCTCTTGATGGTTGTCAGCTGCTCCAAAAGGGACCCAAGTATCTCACCTTTTCTCCAAATGCTCATGGAGGGGCTATAACATTAAGCTACTTTCAATTTGAATAGACTGAGCAAGACTCCTAAACCATTGCAAAGCTTTCCCTTGAATCGAATGATGCCTCAGTTGACAGCAACTTGATATCATTGATCTCACGATTTACACAAATATTAGCAAATATCCTTAAACATTATCACCAGGAAGTGGGTGTCTCTCCAGTAACAATATGGGATGGTTCTTCAATGCCTCTGTAACTGGGATTGGCACCCCCCTCCTAGGGTGTTGGCATTGAGAGGACAAGGGGTTGCCTGCCAGTGAAATTGGACTAGGGGGGTTTTGTGCCCTCTCCCTTTGACCCCGGAATTCACCGAACACCTCTATGATTGAAGGAAAGGCTCGTTTATTAGGTGGCGGAGTTGAGAGAGTTCTGTTGGTGGAGATGGAGACATTTGAGAATTCTTCTCCCTCTTACCTTCTTCGTGGAGATAAATATAGAGCTCGAATAGCACTTCTTCTTCTCCAACTCTTGACCTGTGTGCTGATTTTCTCATGAGTTTCTGGTCTTGCACTGCCGAAAAACCAGATTGATTCTCTTCCTTGGAGTCGCAAGATGGTCGGCAAGGTTAGGGCTCTTTTCTGAAGCAAGAAATTACAAAAAATGCACAATATAATTTGTTTCCAGTGACGGAAGCCTCTAAGTTCCCAGGGTGTGCCAAAATTGTTTTGCAAATCAACAACACCCATGGATGTTGATCAGGCTTTAGTGCATCTTGGTACATCCCGTGTGTTCCACAAACATTGAATCCTCTCCCCAAAGTTGTCGGGACTTGTTAAAAATGGGACAATATTCTCAGTTAGAGGCTGGTTCTCAACTCCTCTGATCAGATCTTATTTGCAAAGCGATACGAAGGTTTCAAACTCAAAAACACTATACTTAAATTCCAAAGGTGGATAGAATAGAGAAGCAAAAAAAAAAAACTAAAACTCGTGTCTAATAAGGTGATAAACCAAAGGAGTGGTGGCATATTTCTACTTCGCAAAAAGTGACATTTAGTCAGTACCAAGGTATAGAACTTCATGCACAAATGCTAACTGTAATGGAGGTCAGAAATGAATCAAACCACACAAACAGAGAATTTTAAAACTCATTCACAGAGCTTATTTGTCATTTTTACATCGAAAAACAACTGCATTACAACACTGAGGGAACAAACAGGTTGTATTATTGGAAAAGGTCTCGGTTCCACAAAATCACATTCAAATTGTGACAGAGGGAGGCCTTACAATACAGGAAAACATGTTCAAACCCCTTTGAAAAATGAGCCAATCTGGGCTCTTTTTGTTTACAGTGCCAACCATCCCCCAGTGCGATTGCGAGAAAAACACGGAAAAATGTGGGAGAGTTTAACCAGGTGACCCAATATATTCATTGAAAACAAAATGGGAATCCTTACATTCCATACCTAAAATTTTTTGCCATGCTGGAGAGAAATAGAGCATTTCCATTTAAAAATGGGTGGCTGCAAAACTCATTTCTGTCATGACCACGTGCAAGAGGTGTTTCATTTTATCTCTCAAATTCCAAAAAATTCAAAAAGACCTAGAATCTGTAATATTGCACCATTCTCCTCTATTCTTTTTGATTGGAGAAACTTCCTAATCGTGAAAAACCCGAAGACCCGACTCCCCCCTTTTTTGTGGTCTAGATTGAACAGATTATGGTCGTTGAAATTGGTAGGTCAAAAACAAGTGGCCACTAAATCAGATTGGCAGGGCAAATTTTAAATATTTGGTCGACTTTTTGGCATTGGAAACCCATTCTCTCCCAGTCTCACACCCCCCGCCTTTACTCCCCCCCGCGTTGCCCCCCCCGTCCCCCCTTTTTTTTTTTTTTACCTCCTCCCTTTCTTTTCTGCGTTTCCTTCCATGCTAACGGCCATCCTCGCCAATGCGCCGCCGCCTTTGCTCAATTTTAACGTTTTTTTTGAGTTCTCCGCTCTGATCTTCGTGGTCAGTGAATACAGAGGCATCCCTGCGGGAAGTACGCAATGTGAGTGTAAAAAAACAGGAGAAATCAGCGGTGGATATTTCTCCCTTCTTTTAATTCGCCTTTCCCTTTTTTTCTTGGTCCTTTTTTCTCTCCCCTCCTCCCCCTTCTCTCCTTTGCCTTTCTTCTGGTCCCCCCCTCTTTGATGCCCGTGCGTTCTCCCCCCCCCCCCGCTTTTTCCCTTCCTGTTTTTTTTATTCCCCATCACCGGCGACTTACCTTCCTCCCCCCCCCCCCCCCCCCCCCTTCTTTCGCTCTTTGCTTTTTTTCCCTTTACCCCCGCATTTCCCGTATTCCCTCTTCGGCCCCCACCCCTCTTGCTTTTTTCGCCCCTTGCGTCTCCTTTTCCCTGTCCCTCCCTCTCCTTTTTCCCTCCCCCCCCTCCCCCCCCCCCCCTTTACCCCCTTCCCCCTCCCCCCCCCCCCCCCTGATTCACCTTTCCATTTCCCCCCCTTTAACATTAATATCCGAATTCCTTCATTTTTATTCTCAGGCTCCTCCCCCTCTTAGATGTCCCTTTTTTTTGCTTACTACCAGGATCACCTGCACTCCCTGCTTTTGTTTGCCCTTCAGATTTATTCCTCTTCTCTTTTCCTCCCCTTTTCCCCACTTTTCACCCTTTTTCCGCCTATCCCTTTTTCGCTGCCCCCTTTCCCCGAAAAAATACCATCCCCTGCTTTGATCTACCCATCTGGTAGCCTACGTGGCTTATTTTTTCCCTTCCCCGTTCTTCTTGTGCCATTGCGGGCCCTCGGTACTTCATTTCCGTTTGTTTTGTCCATTGGAGATCCATTTTTCCAAAAATTCCCGCCGGGCCGATGACATTGGAGGCATCACGTGGCATTCACTTACCATGATTAGGTGCGGGCTCCTTCACTAAAGTTTCCATGGGCCTGACGGTATTTTGAAGAGCAACAGGAAATGTGGGGAACCCCAGTTGGATGTGGGGTTGTCACCTTACAAATTTCCATGCGCGGCTGTCTTGAGTTTTTGTAGCACCACCTGACACGTGGCGAGATTCCATTGGTTTGCGCTGTGGGGGGGGATTTTTTCCTTGAAAAGTACTTCGTTTCCTTTGGGAAAAATTCCCCAAAAAACTCATCCCCGCCTTCCACTGGTTGGGACACGGGCTACAATTTAAATTCGCCGTGGACCTCTGCAAAACATTTTCCTTTTCATTTTAGCTTTTGGAAAAACAAATCCCATCTCCTCACCTGCGGCTCCGCCACTTTCCTAGACACTTGCGTCATCTCATGGTTGTGGGTCTTTCAGGGGAAAATTTCAAAAAACTCCACTGAGTCATGAACTTCAACAATACATGGAGGTTAGGAGAAAACACTTACATTTCTGGGAAAGTGAGAAAGAGGCTCTATCTAATGGTGCCATTTTAGAAGAAAGTTTGGTAAGAGACCTGGAAGCAAAAAATTTGACGGAGGACAATAGTCGAGTAGGGAAGAATGAAGACTGTAGCCACAAACTCGGCATGGAGCCAAGGGGCACATGTATGAATAAAAGGAAGCTGGTGAAACAAAGAAAATGAAAGTGGGGGCCCTGTATTGCCAGTGGCGAGGGAAGCAGCCCAGGCGAATCGGCGAGATAAGACGAAACCGCGCGCAGCAGTGTGGCGAACGGGGGGGGCAAAAAGAGTGAGACACAAAAGGTAACAATTGTGGGGGACCCAGATGAGAAGACCACAAAGGACGGCACGAGGCAGCGGGCCGCCGAGCGCACACAAACCTGAATCGTAAGCGTGCAGAGCACCGTATTCGCCTCCCTATTTTAATTCGTTTTGCTGTATTCGTCTACATCTCGGAGCTCTGTATTTAGCTCTGACTCATGGGCCATCCTATGCAATCTCTCGGACTATCAGCTTGGTCTAAGCTCCTTATACAATTCCCCTAAATTACCTAATCCTATACCCATACCCCATTAATTAATTAGTTTTATCAATCCTATCACACATCTCGATTATCCTCCTCTTTGTTGAATAATTATTTTTATTACAGACGCAGCTAATAAATGATTAAAAACGTCCGTTCACTTCCACTCACCCTACATCAGTATTGTCTTTTGATGTCATCCAACATAGCTATAACACGTTTCACTTACGCCCTTAACCATAATCCCCACTCTGCACCTCTCCTAAATACTATCCTACACCACCACCACGACATAGCCGCCTACTCCACTAAATTCTCAAATCCTCTATCCAGTTAGGCCCTAGCTTTAAACTTCTGGCCCAACCTTTTCCCTACCCAATAGCACCTAACTTATCTCCCCACTCCTTAGCCCCATTCTAACTCCCACACATAAAACCTCATTCCAAGCCCACATAGTTATGCTTCCTAAATCCTTAGCCCATCAAAGTCAAAAGGGGAAGCGTTGATCACCCTCATATTCCTAACTTAAAAGGCTAAAGGCGAGGAATCTGATCATCAAAATCTATATACACATGTTTCTCTACTATTGGAGGAGGATTTTAAAGGAGTTCATTGACCATTCATGACATCTCACAACCCGGCACTTATAAATTTTTAGGACACCAAGAATTATAATCATCTTATTTTCTATCCACCTAACACCCCGAGTCAACATATACAACCTCCTCAGTGGCATTATGTTGGACCGCCGGCCGAGTGTCTCCCTCTTTTTGCACTGTCTTTTTCTAGAGGGCTACTCCTTTGGCAGCTTACAACCTGTATTTCCTTCCCCTGCGGAATCCCACAACAAATCATCACATTTGGATTTCCTAGATTCCATTGTGTTATTTTTTCTCATCTGCGAACATTATGGTTTCTCATGAAATGCTTAATTTCCGCCGGTTTCGTTTCGTGTTTATTCTTTCTGATTGACCTGATCTGTTTCTCTTCTTAGCCTATGACCTCTTCGTTCTGCTTTTTTTGTTTGTACATGTCACCTTTATTTTTTTATCCTCTCTCTCCATCTTTTTGGTAGAGATTATGTCTACCAGGTCGACTAGTACCATTCACTAGCCACTATCCCCACAGTAGCCCCTCCTTCCTCCCCCACCCCATTCCCCCCCGCTCGACACACACATACCCTAAACTCAAGGCTGATGTACTCTGCCCCATGAGCAATGTAGCAGCCCCCCCCAGCACCCCAACTTTTCTATTCTCCCTCAAACCCATATTCACATCCCCCACCTCGCCCACACCTTTTGGGGGACTACAACAAAACCAACACCACCCACTTTACGCGACTTGACAGCACACTCTAGCTTGACCTGCACCGCCATCCTACCCGTACGTCCTAAACCAAACCAAACGTCCAACCGCCACACACGCGACCGGTGTCTACAACCACTCAAACACACGTCAATCGCCCCGACAACGAGCCTCCACAGAGCGACATCCCATCGAACCCCTAGCTCCTCCTCTAACTTAGACACTGTCAAAATATGGCTTTCCTCATCACTCACTCGTACTAGTCATCTCATTACTAGTATCGATTCGCTACCAATTTTCCGACACCCCTTACACTGGGAGCAATATTATTTGTTACATGATCTAGAGATATGTGCAATTCACATGGCTCCCTTTGACAGGTTAGAAGCAATCTTCACATCCACCCGACAAATTTGTGAAGCAACGTAGGAGTTTTGGGAGGCATATTACGACGTCGAGAGGATCCAAGTTGACCTTGCATTGTTCAGGTACAACTATAAAGTAGACCTAAACATACCATAGGACACCTGAACTACATCTGACTATTACATTGAGAGCAACATCAACCTTCCAGACACCAATTTTTATCTTTCACGTCTATACAACATGGAAGAGGAGATCTATGACTTCTTCATGGAACATTACATCTCTAAACCTGATTCCTCCTTCACCGAAGATGGTGATTTTTCCTGCTATGTAGGGTCAAACTTCTAAAAAAATCTTAACAATGAATTGGATTCCAACTTAGGATTCTAGCTTGTTGTATTTGCATTTCATTACTAGGAGCTGATGTGTGTATTATTCTAAATAAGTGGTAAATAGTTAATCACATTTTTCATCTATCGTATATTGTCCTCCATATTCTCATCAATAAAGCTTAAGTGTTTCAAAAGTAGGTTGGAATCTAGGTAAGGAATTCCCTTGACTTTGGGGAACTGGACTTTATTAGGAAACCCACCTCCCCTATTTACTAACTCCATTTTGTGTAAGTGTGTTTTATTGTAGGCTTAATCACAAGGAAAAGAAGTCTAGTTCATTCTTCACAGAGCATAAAACATCATACACCTATCACACCTCACGGGTACCCAGGAAACCTTTCTGTATTCAGGTTGAGAAATTTTTACCCCCTTGTAATATCATACCTAACCCCTACGGTAAAAATTTTCTCAACATATAGTTATAGTTTCCCTAATGGATGTGCATTATATTTTGGAAGGTTTAGTAATCCTTGAGTGCCTTTTGTAAGATTTACAAGAGATTGTGTCAATTCAATACCATATGATTTCCAAGTTACTAAATGAGGTAGTGTTGACCTTCATATATATGGTTATGAAGGTAAACTATAATGATAAGGCTAACCTAAGAGGATAAAAAGACTCAACAAATAAGAGTGAATTTATAGAGGTGGATAATCTGTCGATGTAGGATTGTACAGGTCGACCAAGACTAGATTTTATAATTTGACCGAAATACGCAATTTTTAACAGGGAGAAGGTAAATCAAAACTAGAAGTTGGAGAATTATGGTAAGATATTAATCATTGATTTTATGGACTTGCATTAAAAAAAATTGATATACATTAGTGTATAGAAATAAGAAATTTTGGATAAAGATGGTAAATAACCCTGATTAGGAATAGGATGTGGTTTTTTGTCTTAGCCAACAAGCAAAATTGCAATAATTAGTTTCAAAAGGGTAAATTTCCAAATTTGAGTGTCTACACACCCATGTGACACATTAAATACATGTTTGATACATTATATAATTGTACAACACTACACCCATTTTACACCCTAAAACCCCATGTGACATACTTAACACCTAAGAGACACCAATTTAACAAACTAAACACCCACATGACACCCTTAACACCTATGTTATGTGCACTAAACACCCGTGTGACACACTTAACACCCATATGAGACACTAAAAAACACTTTGACACCTTAAACACTCATGCAACACCTTAAATACCCATTTTACACATTAAACACCCTTAACACTCATGCAAGACACTAAACAACTATTTAACACAATAAACACTCATGTGACACGCTTAACACTCAAGGGATACCCTAAACACTCATTTCACATGTTAAACACCCATTCAACACCCTAAACACCTATGCAACACACTTAGCACCCATGAGAGACATTTAACTCCCATTTGAAATCTTAAACATCCATGCAAAACCTTAAACACCCATGTGACACCCTAACCACCCATGTCGCATAATAAACACTCATAAAACACACTAAATGCCAAGTTGACATAGTAAAAAAAACATTTTACATACCTAAGACCCATGTTTTGACACACTAAACATCCATAGAACACCTTAAAAAACCATTTGATACACTAAACACCCTAAAAACTCATGTGACACACTAAACACCTATAAAACACCCTAAATGCCCATGAGACATACTAAACATGCATGTTACACCCTAAATACCCATTTGACACATTAAACAACAATTTGACACACCTAACACCCATTATATGACAAACTAAACACCATATTGCCATACTTCTTAACACAATATGACTACACTAAAACCATTTAAACAATCATGCAAGACCATAAACACCCATTTGACACCCTAAACAAGCATGTGAAACACTAAACACTTATGCAATGCTCTTAACACCTAAGGATACTATAAACACCTATATGACAAATAAACACCCTAAACTCCCTTGCGACACCCAAAATACCCGTTTAACACCCTAAACAACCATTTCATACACATAACACCCAATACACTAATTTAACACACTAAACACCCATGTGACACATTAAACACCTATGCAATGCACTAAACACCCATGTCATACCCTAAACACCCATTTCATACACTAAGCACCATAAACACACATGTAACACACTAAATAACTATAATACGCTATAAAAACCCATGTGATATACAAAATATCCATATGACACCCTAAATTCCCATTTGATACCCTAAACACTCGTGTGACACCCTAAAAAATCATTTGACGAACCTAGTACATATTTTGTGACACACCAAACACCTATGTGACATAGTTAACACCTAGGTGACACCATAAAAACCCATGTACATAACACACTTAGAACTCACATAACACCTTTAAAAACCATTTGGAAACCTAAACACTCATGTAACACCCTAAACAATCATGTAACATACTAAACACCCATATGACATCCTGAACACCCATTTGAAACACTAAATTACCATTTAACACACCTAACACCCATGTTGTGACACACTAAACACCCATGCAACATCCTAAACACCCACATGACACCCTACACACCCATTTGACACACTAAACAACCTAAACACCCATACAACACACTAAACACCAATGATACACCCTAAACACCCATGTGGCTTACTAAACACATACATGCCACCTTAAACACCCATTTGACATAGTAAACAATCATTTGACACACCTAACACAAATGTTATGACACACTAAACGCTTATGCGATACCTTAAACCCTCATGTGACACTCTAAACACCCATTTGGAACACTAAACACTCACACAACATGTCAATACAAATCAAAAAAATAAATACTATAAAGTGTATTTGTTACTACCATAGTACACTTTCAACCTTAAATTTTACTATGACTTTAGAAAAAAAATTAAGTTGGTGTTAGTGTGATGGGATGATGATGTTAAGCTAATGTATGGTATGCTAAAATTAACACCACATTAAAACATTAAATAACACCTACTAAAAATAACCTGAAAGTCCTTTAAATAGGTGCATACGCATTTTTATTTTTTCTTTGAAAATAAGATAGGAAGAAGATAGTGCATGTGAGGGGAAATGAACATGTTTTAGGACATATAAAAACATCTTTTTCTTGCAAATAACGTTTATAATTTTTTCTTTGAGATAATATTTGTACATTTCTTCTTGCAAACAATGTTTGTACATTAATTCTTTGAAATAATGTGTGTGTGGCTAGAACTATTTTTTGGGTCTTTTTGGATTTTATGGATTTTTTTGAAAGGTGTTTTTTCAAAATGGTTGGAAGAGAAGATTCCTCAACAAGATAGAGACAAGAAATTTCAATAATATGTAAATAACCAACTATAAGGGGGGTAAATGGCCAACTACTATAAGAGGATGGATAGAAGGATTAATAAGAGGTGGGAATGAAGGGGTGAAGTGAATAAATGTGACATAAGTACCTCCTATCTAGAATAGTGATTATCAAACATTATTGAGGGATATATTTGAGGAAGGAGAAAGTATTTTTTCATACAAATACATTCATAAAACCCTTGGTAGGGAGACAAATCTACACGAGAGGACATTTCCCACACTACAAAGTGAAAATAAAGAAGAATATAGTGACCGGGTAAACCTAAAATACCAATTTTAATTACTATGAACATTAGTGCAATGTAGGATAAATAGTTTGAATATTTTAGATTGTGCATTTGGTAAATTTAGTGAAATTCGATAAATTTAGTCTTGATTCAATTTATTTTTAGTATAATTTGCAATATTTTGATAAATAAATCAGCCAAATTAGTAGTAATCCTAATATTATTGATAAATTTAGTATTGTATTTAAGGGTGACATTCCTAACTCGCTTTCCACACCTTCTCCCTCTACCCAACATGATCATATTGATAAATGTACCATTGCAAATCCACCTTCCACACCTTCTCCCTCTACTTAAGAACATGAAATCCATGTCCCTATTGTTATGTACATTAGTGAAAACTCACCTTTAGCATATTATTTCCACATAATCTCAAATATGATGATTTCCTCAACCCATCTCCACTTGATTCGCCCCCAATGGAGAAACTAGATGTGACAGTGTGACTCCTTATTTGATAAAGGAGATATATACGAGGCCTTATTCTAGAAATAAGAACAAGATTATATCCCTAGCTGATTTTGGGGATGTGTACCCAAATAAGTATGGTAGGATATCAATAGGTTTTAAATTAAAATCATTTTTAATTTTTATTTTACAATATTTAATAATAAAAGCACATTCTAGTTTCTATCTTTTATTATGGTTTATATCTACAAGTATTAATGTAGCCAAATACATGCAACACAAACCTAAATTTATTTATGTAGAGATTATAAGAAGATAATAAACAAGATATCCAAAAACTCAATAGAAGATAACATTGATGTTTTCGATGTAAAACTCCCCCCAAAAAATAAAAATATTGGGTATTGAACAAAGCTTAGAACATATTTGGTCCAATCTTAGTTGAGGATCATTTATTTGAAAAATATTAAAGTAAATTTTTTAGAGAATTTAATTTAATTTTCTAACTCTATTCTTGAAAAACAAAAATTGGGTAGAAGAATATGCTAGTGAATGTATGTGATAAGAGAGGGATAACCTCCAAAGAAGTTTGTTGCGTGCTTACAACCTTGGATATTGGAGAACTCTTGGGAGTTAATTTTTTATTTATGACTTAGTCATATTTTATTTAGTATATTTTAGATATTTCGTATTGCATAAATATATGTCTTAATTTATTTCAAATTTTATACTAACAAATTTTGTACTTTTTAACATATTTACAAGATAGCATGCTACAAACCCTGAGCATGGAATAAGTTGAATGATGGGTATAGGTACTCAGTCTATAAGGAGCATAATTTCAATTAATTTTCACTACTAATTATATTTGATTTTTTAACTTTTAATTACATTTGACACACTAGACCTAGTTGAACATGATCTAATTAGATAATTTTGATACTCAAGGTTTACCCTAAATTTGACCTTATGTGACACCTAAGCACTAAAACACTAGGGGAAATAGGCATACTATAGGCATTCTTTCCTTTTTTTGAAAATGTTTATATATATATGTATGTATGTATGTATGTGTGTATGTGTATATGTGTGTATGTCTATGCATATATCTATATATATGCATATATATTATATATATGCACATATATATATTACTATATATGATATTGCATACATATATGCATTATATATTATATATCTATATATATATAATATATATATATCTATATATATATATATACTGCATATATGTATGCTATATATATATATATGCATTAATATACTATATATATATATATAGATATATATATATAGATAATGCATATATATATATATATGCATACATATATGCAATATATATATGATATATATATATTGCATATATATATGCATATACATATATATGCATATATACATAATACATGCATATATATATATATATATGCATATCTATAGCATGCTATAATATATATGTGGTGTGTGTGGTCGTGTGTGTGTGGGTGTGTGTGTTGTGTGTGTATTGTACTATGTATACACACAACACACACACACACACCCACACACTTATATATATATATATATATGTATGTATGTATGTATGTATGTATGTATGTACATATACATATACATATATATATATATATATTATATATAATATATTATATATATATATATATATATACATACATAACATATCATATATGTATGTATATACACATACATATACATATACATATACATTATATGTATGTATATAGCATATCTATATTGTATATATACATATATATGTATATATACAATATATGTATATATGTATATATACATATACATATAGTATGTATATACACATATATACTATATATATGTGTATATATATGTATATATGTATATGTATATGTAGTATAAATATATATATGTATATATACCCAATATAGTTTGTATATATATATAAGTAATTATTGCTCCCAATATATGTTTGTAGTAGAATTTAGAGTTGACTTTATATATATATTGGGGTTGAATGTATGAACATTGTAGAGCTTTTTGTATGAATACTCAAGAGTTGTTTGTATGAGTACACTAGATCTAACTGTGTGTAATTATATTTAAAATTAATATTAATGAGGTCAAATTTTTGGATTTATTTTTTGTAATAGGTGGAAGACTATGGGAAACTTATCCAACCTTACTAGAAGCAACACATCCATAAGTATGGACATATGTTTATGCAAAAGGAAATGGCTACAAATGGAGTCCAACCACTATGGGTACATTATTTATATCGACTATATAATATATTGCAAATTATTTATTATTTTTTCATGATTTAATATTACAATATTTTTAATAATATTTTTATATTTATTTTATGTAGGTGAAACATGATGTTGTCCTTGACAATCGGTGTATGCATGCCTCAAAATTCCAATGGGAGGATAAAGACTACTAGGGTTCTTCTAGCAATGCTTCACCATGTGGAGATGGTATTGGAGTTTTACTTGTTATGACAGTTTAGAGTGATGGTAAACAAGTAGGTCAGGATCAGGTGTGGGGTGGTAATGTAGATTTCAAATATGTAGGCTCTAATGTGTGGGGTCAATCATCATATTATGACATGTGATTCATAATGTTGACCTAAATGTATGATGTTAAATATGATATCTTAACTTTGTAACTACTTTTTAATCAATATAATTCTAATATTTTAGTTTATTATTATGTATTTTCTAAAACATAATTTATTATTATTTTCTTAAAAATCATTATTATTTTATTTAATTTTAACTTATCATAATTTCCTTCGATTAATATGTAGTGTCACGTAATTAATTTTACCATCATGATTATCTAACTAAAATTATATAATTGATAATATTAAATAATTAAAATTAGTTAAAAATTAATTTATTATAATGATTAAAGACAAACTAGTGTCGTAGTTATGGTCGTACTCGAAGACACGAATGGATTTATAATTAAATTTGATGTTTAAGATGAAGTTTAAATATACTTATAATGTCAAAGCATAAGTCATAGATTTTTCACCCTTTTTAGATTTGGGATTGAGATTTATATATTTCCAAAAAGGAATGAAATAGAAGTTATATGTGGTTGTTTTAATTATTTAACTTCCAATATTAACCATTCAAAATCATAATAACTCATTAATACTTGCAACAAATGTACACGATACAATACAAGTTCATAAATACACGGGATTGAGTGTACTTAGCTTATTACAGATGATTTGGGAAAAATTTGGGTGATATGAAGGATGGAACAAGGAGATCTAGACCTATGAATGCCTCAAAAATAGAACTATGACCTGAAGAGCTCCTAGGTAGGACTGTAACAATAGGGGCTGGAATGTTTTTATGATCATGACCTATTCATATATTCTTGACACTTCTCAAACAAGGATCTACAAATTTCTAGATTTGTTGTTTTTCTAAATATCTTTTTTGTGTATCTTTTGGTCATTACTCATCACACTAAAGGTTCCTTTAAATTTTTCTATTCAACCTTTTAACCTTAACCAAGGATATATAGTTATAAAAATAAACATTACTTGGGTTGTGGGAACCATCATTACATCACCCAATATTGGCACTACTCCGAAGAGGCTCCTCAAACCACACATTCATTATCCACCTAGAATGTGATATTTATTTGTAATGTAATCATATCTAGAATTCTTTCTTTGAAAAATCTTGAATTGATTTTATCTCTTACAAATATACTTGAGTGATGACTTTGGATATTTACAAATGTGAGAAGTAGTACCCTAGACCTAGTAGGAAGATTCAAACTTGTAGATGGATCTTCCCTAATGAATGTATAGAGGTATTTATAAATTGTAGGGAGATTTGGGTGCATTTTGGGTTGGCGTTTTCTTTAGGAATTTATAAGAGTGTTACTTTACTAAATGATGCAAGTTTCACTTATTTATGTATGTTTCTCAAGATGATTTAAGTTATTAAGTCTGAAAGAGGATTATTAAAAGACCCAAAGAATAATATGCAACTGAAATTTTAGGATCAAAGTGAGAAAGGGAAAAAATCTACACTTTGGTTAGAACCATATGGCAGAAACTGAACCTACTATACATTTTTTACCTAGAGGAGAAATTTGAAATCTTAGGTTTGGAAGCTTATAAGTGGAGTTTCTACATTGATTTCATGCATTCAATTCTAAAAAAAATTCGACATACGAGTGTGTATGACCAATAAAGATAGACAATATACCTAGAGATGTACCAGATGAGAATGGTTAAATTTCACTTGTTTAAGAAGAGAGAGCAATGTAAAACCAGCAATTTCTAAGACAAAAATTACCAAATTTGATTGTCTAAATTTTTCCCCATTAATTATGAAATGAAATACATGATTAAAGGAAGAGATACATGAGTGTGTAGACACACTTCTTCATCACTTATTTTTTTTTACAAGATCTTGTTGTGTTGGTGTTGAAATACTCCATGATGAAACCTGCAATATAGAGAGTGTAGTCAATGTCCATGATAAGGAATTAAACTTTAATTCAAATGAAAATATGTAATGTAAATGAAATCAAAAACTGTAAATAGTGAAATAAAGAGAAGGGAAAACTTGCAAGGAATGCACCTATTTTTTATTACAAGGGAAGAGTTTATTGTTCTTTCTTGTAGTTGGAGATTTGGATTTTTGAACTTTGACAAGGAATTGGTGAGGGTGATTAGTCCCCAATGTGTGCCAAGGATATTCTATACTATCAAGTGTATGGAACCCCAACACGCGAATGTATTAGAGAGAGAAGAATAAGGAGTATCCAAAGCACCCTGTGAAGGAAGAAGACAATGTATCAAATTCATTCAACAACTCTGATATCTCCCCTTTAAGTGTAAAAGGAGAGGAAGGACTTCCTATGAAGAAATTAACTGCTTTGATACCTACCATGACTTCACAGAAAAAAACTTCCACATATGGATCTAGGCCCAATATTAAAATTAGGACACATTATATAAAAGATAATTACTTTCCCACATACTTTCCCCATGTGTTGCACAACTTAGCAAAAAACTAAACAAATTTTGAAATGTTCTTAAATGTATTCAAAGAAAGGAGACCTATATTCCCCATTATCCCTAAAACTGAAATTGAATTTGAGTGTATGGAGGAGAAGGAATGGAAAACTTTATTTCCCTAAACACTAATATTAAACTTAGTCATATGAGGCCGCCTGAAAGTGTGCCAAAACATTTTCTTGTTAGTGAAAATGTGAAACTGCTAAGAATTTTTTTATGTAACCACCCCTGAGTAAAACCATCTATAAATGGGTTAGGATCATTTGTACAGTTCTAAACATAGTGTACATATTGGACATTACACTTACTTTTCTACAAAAATTAATGTGATGTTGTTTTCTAAGTACATGTGTTTTATGTTTTCATTGTGTCTAAGCCTAGAATTCTATATGTGTCTATTGGAGTTAGTGTAGAATATACCTAGATGAATGCCCCATCTTTTGAGGTGCGTTTGATTATATATTTTGAGTTTGTGGCTCATAAATAATATGTGTAACCATGTCTGATAAGATTGATAATCTATGTATAAAACAGTTAAGGGTTAATGTGGTGGCCACCAAGAAGAATTGATTCTACACAATAGGATGCACATGGTGGATATTCATGGAGCGCAAAAAGAGCACCAATAGTAACAATCATACTAGAAGAAGAAATGTAACACAAGATATCTATTAGGAACTCCATAGTAGTGCATATGTAATTAGAATCAAGTGGCAAAGATATGGGCAAAACAGTTCACAAAAAAGGTTTTAGTGCTGTAAACATGGACATCCATATTAGATTACACAAGAACTAAGGTGTTTTGAGCATGCAATCAAAGTGATGTCTACAATAGGCATGATGCCACAAATAAGGACACTCACGTATTCAAAGTCACATCACACTCGTAAAATTCCCCCTTAGTTCCAACTCATGATATACAAAACACTGTGGGAGGCACACACTAGCAAACTGTATAGCAACAGAGTAGCATAAGGATGAAATTAAACATCAAGCATATATGAAGCATATGAAACAATAGTGTTCCAAACATTGTGCAAGATATGGTAGTCTTGTTGCTCAAAATATAGAAAATCTTATGTATGTAATTAAGCAGATACTAAGTGAATATTTACATAGTAAATAGTAGCACCTGAATTGTGTGGAGGGATTCCCCCAGAAAATTATGTAGTCAACCATGATAGCTCCCATATCATGTATCAATTATAACGCATTGCATCATGCTCCCTATAACCCATAAAACCATTTATGTAAATAAATAAATAGGTTATCTATCATCTAGTATGTTTTAACAATTAAAATGTATAAAATTTAATTGATCATAAGGTATGCGAAAAAGCAAGTCTCTCTTGTGTTAAATTTGAAACATATTTGAATTTTTTCCTTTTTGATTATAATCATTTTTTAATATTTTTATTTTATTGCATAGCTATTTACATAGAAAAGTTCTGTAGGTAGATCAAGTGTTAACATCGTCATTTACATGCATGATATTCATAGGTTTCTTGAGGGGCCATAGCAACATGCCAAAGATATATCACCAATGCCCATTCATTTAAGTGACCATGTCAGGGCACCAACCAATTGGCTTGATTTTTCCTTTTAAATGGTGGTCCGCAACATTAGGGTTCTTTTAAATTTCTTTAAGAATCAAATCATCTGCCAGAATTCATGTGATATGTACTCTCTTATTAGCAGGCCCAATGTGATGGTGAACACTTGATGCAATATTGATACATCCATAGAATGTTCTAATGTCCCAACCTTCTTATAATAAAGTATTTTTAACTCCCCAATGTTTTGTTAAAAAAACAAAGCACTCTCCTGATATGCAATGTCTCCATGATATCTTTTATGGAAACCACATTGAAGGATTCTAATTCTAGGGTAACATACCATTCAGTCTCGTA